>OY821756.1:61514553-62114553 GCA_963682095.1 Potentilla sterilis | reverse complement strand
TGCCAGGTCTTCAATAGAAAATGACAAGTTAACAGACTCGCATGATGACTTAACTACTGTTGCAGGGTAAGGATGAGGTTTATGAGCATGCAGTTGGTGAAGTTTATGAGAATGAGGGCTGTTCCAGCACGGATAGAGGACACAAAGGACGCTACATTGAAGGTTGCAACTCGGCAACAGCACACCCCATGTCCCCAATCAAATCGACTCCGTTGCTTAGATTTGGAAGAACAAACTTGTAAATCGGTCAACTGAGCAAGCAGGGACAGCTCCAGTACGTATCGATCAGAAATGCAGTTGAATTGGAATGAACGTCGTCGTCTCGATGGGTTAGATGCATGGGATCGGAGAAGGTCTGCATCAAAATCATCCAACTCCAACGCTCAGCCTCACGTACAAGAAATAGATGCAAGGCTATAAGGAGGAGAAGATCGAATCGAAATAAAGAAGTCCGAGGAACGTACATATCATATAAACCAATCATACGTACGTATCGTTTATTTACAATAAAGAGTGATCCCAGTTATCAATGCTGTATATGACACCCTAATGTATGATAATATCTTCCAAGTTTAACAGGTACGCGCGTCATAGATCAAGGAAGTCCCGGCTGATACATATCGGAGCTCAAAACTCATCACTAAACCTTTGATCGTAAGTGATGACTCACGATGATGTACATTTCGATGTAAATTGTTCCTGAAAAGCGATCTTAAGCAAGTTGGTGCCTCCAATAATTACTAATAATGTTCAAACTGTGCAAAATACGTACGCACCCATCTCAGATTATTACTATGGTAGTGTGATCCATAGTTGTAGATCTACCTTACTTTACTAAGACAATGCCCGTAAATTATATGCCATACTCTGCAAAACCAGGCAATTAGCAGGCTGTGTTGTATCCATCCTTGGTAACATGCATGATTGATCTGCGATGCTGGTGCTGCAACTTGTTAATAATTTTTCCCTTAATCAATCCCCGTTTGGTTTATTGGTATCGTACGCGTAACCCAACTGTTTACCTAAATCCTATGGGAAGATCGATATATGTGACAGATCTAATGATGCCTGGGGTTTATAATAGATTCAATTTTGATCATTCACACCCAAATTTAAACGATGAAGAAGAAAATCATATATAGTAGTACAAAAAGACTCCTTAATCACCGGTAAGTTATAATTGATGATGGATCCTCATATATAGTAAATCTATATATATATATATATATATATAGTAAATCTGAAGAGTGAAATCATAAAAAGTGATAGCGCAGATCGATCAAATTCAAGGGGTTTATGATTTTACGTGTGTTTGTAAAAAGCGATGGTATGTCGGCCCCCAGAAGAGAGATGGAGCCAGTTGTCAATTGGTCCATTAGTTTAAGAGAGGTTGGAGATGAAGGTGAATGCCTTGGTTCGGAAGCCACATGCTCACTCACGTTCGTCTTCTCCTTCTACTTCTTCCTCCATCTGCGGAGCGTTTAAGTATTTCAACGCCTCCTTTAACAAAGCACAGAATAGAGATTTCTACGTCTTCGCCATGTGATACATGTCTTGGTCACTGAGCTTCCTATTCCCTCCTCAATTTCCTCGCTGACCCTCTCTCTCTCTCTCTCTCTCTCTCTCTCTCTCAATGAATCCTCCTCAACTCTGCGCTAGCTGCCATTTCCATTTCACTACTGCTGCTCCGCAGCTTCAACTCACTCAGAGTCTCTCTCTGTGTACCCAGTAAGTCTTTTCTATGTACCTACTTAACCGTCTCCTATATATTTTATTCCATCATGCCTTCATGCCTTGGTTTTAAAATCCCCCCCAACTCCCTCACTTGTTACTCATTCATGCATCCCCTCCTATAATTGCTTTCAGTTCTTTTTCTTTTTTTTTCAAATTCAGTGCCAATCTAACTGCGTACCTGTTTCGCCTATATGACTACTGACAGAATCAAGGTGCTTTTCACCTTCACTACTACACACCACTGGAACTCGACTCTATTATTCATTTGCTGTCTCATTCTTTAATCTCTGTGCTACCTCCTGCATCTCATCGTGCATGCTCAGTTGGCAAATCATAGAGCTGCATACATATATATGACCGGTTTATATTCCGTAGGATGTTATGTTTGAAAACAATAACATTGATAGCTCGTCACCAATTTAAACCGAAATGGGTTGTGCTACTTCTGTATATGCTGCTGTTGGAACAAAGAAGAAGTTGACTGTTCCTGAAGTTGTCGTCTTCGTCCCATCCACTCGCATTCCTACACAATCTGATCTTCAAAAGCGGCTTAGAGGCCTCATTCCAAAAGACGTTGCAGACAGATTGTCTTCGCTTCGGAATCAGATTGTCTTTGTGGCAGAGGACACCGGTTAGTTTCTATTTACCTATTGAGTCTTTTCTCTTCTCTGTGTTTGGTTGCAGAGTTGGATCATTTAGCGGAGTTGTTGTTTGTATTGCAGATGGATCTGCTATACCTGAACTTCGCCGAGGCCTTGAGGAATACTTGTCTCTTTTAATTGGCCTCACAAAGAAAGGTCCTTATTTCAATTATTTCTTTCCCTCTCACATTCACACACCACTAAAATGCTAAGTGAGTGCTTCTCTGCTGTAACAGAATATGGTCTTGAGGGATTGGTTGAATTCAAGTGGAGAAGTTTAGAGGATGGGAAACAAGTATGATCGACCACTTACATGACAATTAAACTTAGTTTTTGACCTTACTTTGATTAATGAATCAATTGTGAGTTTGTAACTCTGTGTGAACTTATTATGATTGAAAAGCAGCAGGGAGTCTCCTCCTCATGTGTAGCAAACTCTTGGTTTGAAGTACTGTCTGTTATTCACATGATGGCTATGCTTGCGCTGTCGGAGGCTGACACATTGATGATTCCAAAGGACCATTCTGGCTCTAGTATAAGGACTGTATCTTCAGGTTACTACTTTGTTTGTATGACCTATTCCATATTTATGGTACTTAGTATAGGCTTTGTGTATTATAGCTCAGTTGCTCGGTGCCTTTGATATTCTAATTAATTCTCTATTTATAATATCTTGTTCCAGATTGCAAGAGAGAAGCTGTGGACTTATTGCTCAAGGCAACAGGGTATTTGGAATTCTGTGTCCGGGAGATATTGGTTCGCATACCACCTGAAATCAAGTATGTGAACTAACAAACGCATACACTGCAGAAACTTGGGATCGATTATGACCCTTCCACTAAGGATCTCTTGTTTTGTTCATTTTAAAGGATCGATTATTAAACCAACTTATGAATTACATTTTTACATATCTACCATTCAATTACTAGGTTTATATATGTAGATCATTCATGTAAATTTTTAGCCAAAATAGTGATCGTTAAGGGTATCCAACTAGATTAAATCAATGAACATATCAAATTTGTCGAATCTGAACCGTTCATATTTTTACTTGTAAATTACAATTTTGAATGCTCTAACGATTATCAAATGGATTGAAAATTTTCAAATAGGATCTACTCATATAAACATGAAAGTTGAACGGTAAAGATGCTAATATGTGATCGAAAAATAGGTTAAATAATTGATCCCTCAAAATGACCAAAATGAAGATCCCTCTTTAGAAGGGGGCTGTATATATATGAACTGGACTAAAACATTTTATCTTGTGTACCCAGGAAGAGCTTTCCGAAAGACTTGCATGATGGTGTGTTGGAGGCCATTTCCTTTCAAACTCTTGGCCAGGTACTATACGTATTTACTTTCTCACTTAACTTCATTTCACTTAGTTTTCTGTTATTGTTTTCATATAGTGCACAGACATATAGTCTATAATGCCAAATAACTAGTATAATTTCTCGAACAAAGATAGAAGTCTGGACTGCATTTCTCTTTTACAGAAAATATGATACTTAAATAAGTTGGAGTTACTAGTTTAATTCTTACAGATAGTGATATTGATGAATTTATATCTCAGGGAACCGAAATTCAGCTTGGTTTAGCTGTTGACTGTCAGAAGGCCACTTTATCAGTTAAAAGGAGACTGGCCTGTGAACAACTGAGCTATTTTAGCCAGGTGTGTGTAGTTACTATTAAGTATTAACAGAGCAGTTAAATAAGTCTAGCTCGCCAACTTACAGCTTTTCTGAGTTAGAATCAGTGTCAAGGTATATTTATTTTAAGTTGAGTGTTTTCTTTTTCATTGCTTTGGTTTCAGGCTTATCACTGCTTGTCAGGATGTGATCACATCAATAACGGGTATGGAAAGAAGCACATTTGGTTCATCAAATGGAAATTTCTTGAATCCAAGGTCTGAAAGCAACCTATCACATACTCACACTCCACTATATTATTTGGCAAACTATTAATACTTTTGATTTCTATGATTCTAACTATTTCAAATCATATATATTAACAGGCTGCAGCATACTACTTCCATGGTCTGATGGTTGACAACGGTAATGAACCATCATGCCATGTTAGCGCGGTATGCTGTTTTCTTGCCGCAGAAGAAATTTTAGCAGAGAGCAAGAAGGCTTGCTTTACCTTTTGCCTTACAGCTCCAGTCACCAGGTATACATTAATTTGTATCATGCATGTAGCTAGAGCATGAAAGTCTTGTATATACTCTTCGTTTGATGTAAACTTTTTGGTGGTCTTCTTATTTAATTTCAAGGGCTGCGCCACTGTGGGGAGCTATGAAGCATTTGCATCAGAAAATCCCTGAAGTTGCAGCAAGGAAATCCCAGATGTATGGCTACCTCTTAGAACAAGAGAAGTAAGGAACAAAGTTCATATGATCGATCCGTTTCGTTCGTCTCCTGAAAAGTACATAACAAATTTAAGCACTACAAGCAAATTAAACTGATATAACACTACTAATAATGCAGGGTTCTTCAAGCATTGCCTGACCTACCAGAATTTCAACTGTCTTTAAGACCTGATGACTATCAACTACCTGACATCGACCCAGCTTGGGAGTCAGAAAAATGGGAAACTCAAAGCCAGAGCTTAAAAGAGCACCTAAATGATAGCGACGACGACCATAATGAGACTGAAACTGAGTAGTACATATATTGATCATTTTGGTGCATTAGGCTTGTTTGTTTATATTTATTTTCCCTTATTTTTTCCCTTATACATGAGCTAATGCATCATTCACTACTACAGCTAGCTTAACCATATCCATGTCTGTATATGTATATCTTTAACAATTTGTACTTTCTTTGTCTGGTTTAATAGGATCATCGATCACTTTTATATACGTACCAATAATGATAGATATATAGTACGTAGTACTGGTGCATCCACACAAATAGTGACTTGTTCAAGCAGCTAGAAGCCAAGGCCCTGCTTGGGATTTAGATGCTGATCTGCCACAAGAAATAGAATGTGCTTCAAGTTTTTGGTTGTATACTTGCTTTTAATTTGGGTCTTGGATGCTGATGGGGATGGATGGTCTTAGTTATAATCTCCAATAAATGAACAATGCCGGGTTAGATATGCACATTTATACCGTTTCAGCTAGGCAACTGCATTTTTGCAATTATGCAGTAGATGATCCATGCTGGTACACCAGGGCAGTCCAGTCCAGTCCAATCAGTCGTTAGGGTCATTAATTCATGAAAATGCATCATCAGTTGGTTGAATTCAATTAAACAGACATTACATCTTCCTCTTCCTTGAGCCGGTTGCACAAGTAATTCATGACTAGCAACTGTCGTCTATATACAAATATATACAACACTACAGTTCCCTAACTAACCAGGCTAGCAAGGACACATTGTTCTCCTTCTTAGCTGTATAGTCTTAAACGTGCGTGTGTTAGGCAAACATATATATAGCTACATTTCTTGGCATGGATTAATGTGGATTAAATTTGTCTGCAAGGGTACATCTCACAAGAAGCCTTAGCAAGCTACCAATTAAGCCAATAGTTAAGTACTAAAACAACCAGCATTTCCTCCAAAGAAGCCAATTCAGCATATACATATACATGATGAAGTCGAATTGGTTGTTAATACACGCGATGAACGATCAATATAACGAAATACAACTGACTAGCATCAATATAAATATGTTTCTTAATTAAACTCTACAGATGGAATGAGGACAGAGGATTATATCTAGCTAACAACATCTGAAACAGGAGCTAGTACAAGTATAGAGTTGAGATGATGATATTGAATTAGTTGCTGAAAATGGGGCGATAGATGAGCGCATGAGCAGACATGAAATTGAGAAGCAAGGAGGCAACGAAGGCCAAGTACGAAAATGCAAGAGAGATGGACATTCTGTTGCAGAACTTGGACACATAGCCACAGGTTGGCTGCCAAGTCATGTGTTCTTCACCATACTTCCCCACGTACCCTATTGCCGTCGCAGCTGCACATCCAGCTATTATCAATACCATCATCACCTGCACCGATTATATATTTCAGCAGTTCTCATATATATCAAAACATGTCAATACCCTTTCAATCTTAATTTCTTAAGAATTAATATGCGGATCTAATTGAAGTAAATTAAGGTGATAAATTGATTACCGTATCAAGCAAGAAGAGGAAGAAGTACTTCTTGAGAGGTGAAGTTGTCCCAGAACGGCTTAAAGAGTAGAGAAAGACCAACGACACTGCTGAGAAGGAACACAACACGGCATCCGCAGAAACCAAGAACCTGTAATGTACAGCCCAGAAATATTAATTAGCAGAGATAGATAAATAAATAGACACAATATGAATGCGAATTAGATGTGTGAGGTGTGGTACTTGAAGGCAGACGAGTAGGTGTAGTGAGCTCGGAACGTTAATCCGAAGATGACGACGGACTGGCGGTTGGTGACCATTACAGAGATTGCGATCAGTGTGAAGGCAACAACTAAGATTCTAATGCCAGCTTGAGCCATCAGGAAACTCGTTTTCCGCCGTTGACTGGTCGAGTCAAGAGAAGAGGACAAGTTCTTGTTGTCTTTGGTCACGGTCGTCGACGACTCAGAAGCCATATCGATCTTCTTCTTCTTCTTCTTCTTCTTCTTCTTCTATGAGCTCGAAAAGCTAGCTGTTTAAAGAATGGGGAAAGTTAAGGCGCCGGAGGGGATCCTAAATACAGAGAGAGAAGCAAAGTCGACCTCGGAGTAGTAACTGCAAATCTGAGAAAACAAAGGAAACGGGCAGTTGTCAAGAAAATAAGGAGAACAAAATCAAGACTGGCCAAGGGTGGCCTGGATATATATCGGAGAAAGGGAGGGACGGTTTGGGGTGTTAATGGTGATGATGGGGTAATAAGTAAGCACAACCTAACTTTAGGACGTGAAAGGAAATGCATTCATAAATGAAAAAGGATACCCAAACTCAGTCAGATTGCAATCCTCCTCAAATCAAAATTAGACAGTGTTGTACGTCCCAACCACACCAAACCAATCACAAACCCTTTGTGGATTTTGCTCACAGTCTTCAACTTCAAGTCTTCAAGGATCGTTCAGAGTGAGATGGATTAATTGGAACCAATGCGACCCGACCCGACAAACCATTTGGGTCCAGGTGCAAGAAGTACTGTAGCCTTACTTGCTTGGCTGATTTCTTGTTGGGTTTGTTTGAATTGTTGTACCAGGTTAATTACCAGGAGTCGGTGTAACTACATTTCTCGTTCAATTCGTACGTCATCTTCATCGTTACATTATTGTGTATTCTTTTTTTCAGAATGACAAGTAGAAAATTGGAATGGGCCGTTTTTACTATGCCTGCAAAATGCATGGCCCAAAACAATTATACTATCCCCCCGCAAATGCAAGTAGCTAAGACGAATCAAGTGACAAGTTGTTGCAAATAGGAAAACCAATGCTTAAAAAAGGTAGAAATATAGATTACAACTGAGGCATTGCGACAAGATGCATTAGGTAATTAATATATGGTCATTGTTTATAATGAATCATGTGTTGGATCTGGTAGCCCAATCATGTGAAAATGACTATAAATAAATATAGGATTCAGACGAATAATTTATTGTGTAAGAACATCTTTGCGACCTCATCGAAAGAGTAGCGTTGCAAATTAGTCGAATGAAATTCAGCATCGATCCTTTGCCGCCCTAATTTCTGCAGATAAAACGTGAGCATGACTTGTCTGGTGTTGTGTGTTTCTGGTCCTACAACAACCAAACCACTTTAATAAACAAAAAGCAAAAAAAGCTATTAGCTATGGCAAAGGCGTCACCGGACGACGCTATATAGAGAGAGAGAGAGAGCAAGAGTGGAATTGCAATTTGACCACTAATGGTGATTAAAGAGATACTTAATTAAGGGGTTAGGGGGGTTGGGAAGGTTTTGCATAAACCTGCTGGTATGACCCAACTGAGAATGATCGTAATCTAACCCACCGCCCCCATGACCCATGACTTGCCATAAACAGAGCCAAACCTTCTTTCTCACTTTCTTGTTTTGTTGATCCTTTTTGGGCAAGCAATCACCCAACACCCATCATCTTCTACGTTTCTTCTTCTTCTTCTGTTATTAACATATGTCTGTCTGGTTCTTACATATTGGAAGACCCAACCTTAACCTTGGGAGCAATTAAATTGAAAGGAACCAACCACCGGTCTCGAGAACAGAGTGGTCAAGTCACTCAAGTGTCGTTGTCGAAATGTCTGTCTAATCTATTCCACTCCTCGTGCTTTGTCACTCCCATAACAAATACGAGGAAATGATCAACACTTTTTAATCACCACCAGCTCTCTCTCTCTCTCTCATTTCCCATATCCTTCATGGCCTCCAACGCCCTCTCTCTCTTTCCCTCCTGCTATGGCCGGCTATGGCATGAACCCACTTCTTCACCATCACTATTCACAACGTCCAAGCAGCTACCTCTGCTGGCTAGGACCAGGAGATTAGCCGTTTCCACAGACCACACTCCAGTCTTCACCACGTCCACCGCAACTAGTGCTCTCTCAGACAACACCAACACCAAGAACAAGGCCAACCAAGAAGAGCAACCGAACGGGGCTTTGGAGGATGGTGGTGATCAAGTGAGCGTCAACCAATTCTTCGAGCAAGTCAAGGATCTTCTCAGATCGGACGACCAGTTCAGTTCTGGAAGTGGACCACCTCGGTGGTTCTCCCCTTTAGACTGTGGGACCCCCACCAACCATGATTCCCCTCTCCTTCTCTTTCTGCCTGGTCTCTCAAACTCACTCTGCTTGCTTGCTTTAGAATCACTACAACTAAAAGCACAACGCTTTATTGATTGGATTGTGTTCTATGCAGGAATTGATGGCACCGGACTTGGGCTCGTAAGGCATCACCAGAAACTTGGAAAGTACGTTCTCACTCCGACCTTCAATGCTTCACTTCACTTCACACAATACTCTTTATTATGTTTACTTTTCGCCTCTTACATTTTGGAGTAAAGTTTACTTCTTCGTTCTAGGACTAGGTGCTGATCCATATTCTACTTGTTTTTTGTTTTTTACTTGCGGTGTGAAGGCATTTTCAGGTCTCGTGCTTGCATATCCCTCCTAAGGATCGAACACCTTTTACAGGTTCTCCCATCTTTGCCTTTGATATGTGGCACTGTCAATTTTGTCTCGTATTGCACAAAATAGTTGATTCATTCTGTGATATATTTGCCTTCAAGGTGAAAGGAATGAATTATTTTGTCATTTGATCATTTATTTAATTTCTGTGTGTCAGACTTAGTGAAGCTGGTTGAGAGAACAATTCGATCAGAGCATCATGCCTCACCGGATCGTCCCATATATCTCGTTGGAGAATCTATTGGAGCATGCCTTGCACTATCTGTGGCAGCCCTCAACCCGGATATCGACCTTGTTCTTATACTAGCAAATCCAGGTAACATTTTCCCTCATCTTAAACCCTTTTTATTGGAAGAACGAAGAATTTATCATCAAACACTAATTGTGGAAGTTGAATATTGATTAGTTTTGTTGTATCATTTAGTGAGTTCTAAAATAAATGAGAAACATTGAACTTCAGAAGGACTCAGAATGCTTCTTATTGCTGGCGAACCCAAATTTTCTTTAAAACAGAAAATGAGGTATTTCTTTCTCTATTTTAACACCTACCTGGTGTTGTTTATCTGCAGCAACGTCCTTCAGCAGGTCACCACTTCAAGCTGTATTACCTTTACTGCAGTTCATACCTGACACTCCCATTCTTAGCCTTCCTCATATACTAAGTGCAATTACAGGTCAGCTTTTGTGTTTGGAGAGTATACTATCTCCTGATCTGAATTGCAGCTTTAAAGATGTTCTGATTGATTCAAAGTTTTATTTGGACATTTGTGACATGAGTGATACTTATTAAGTGAATTATTGGATCAAATTCCTATGCATATAACGAAAGTATGTTGTTTGATGATTGCAACTTTTTGCATCCATTTAGGTGCAATGGTGGCTAGTCTGGAGAAGGGAGTTGGAGGACTTCCACTGCCTCAGACAGTTGAAAAGCTTTCGCGGGAAATTGTTGCACCATCGATATCTAACCTCTCCGTAAGACACAATTACTCTCACCGAGAAGTAATTAAATATTCGCATCAGTCTGGACATTAATTATTTTTCTTAGCATCTGTTATCTTTTTGTTTCGAATATTTTTCATATGATTTGAATCTTGTGATTAACGGTTTAAGTTCCAGGTTCTTGCTGATATCTTACCCAGAGAAACACTTCTCTGGAAGCTACAAATGATTAGTTCAGCTTCTTCATATGCCAATTCACGCCTCCATGCTGTAAACGCTCAAACCTTGATACTATCCAGGTTTTCTTTAAAATTCCAAGCCAATTCCAGTATTATATATATGCGAATACGTGTCAGTCATGCATCATTCAGCAATTATTATGTTGACAAGACCACTTTGCTGCATTACCCCCTATCATCTTGTTAGAATGGTGGTGCTAATTTCACTATTATATGTCTATTAGTGGAAGGGATCCATTGCTACCTAATCAAGGGGAAAGTCAAAGACTCCGAGGCCTGCTTGCAAGTTGTCAGATCCGTACTTTTGAAGACTGCGGCCATTTCCTCTTCTTGGTAGGATGATGATCTTATTATGCTAGTAGAATTCCTTTTACATATAATTTGTCTTAAATATGCATTAGGTTCTCCTATTTAATGGGTTAAAGTCTCAATATTTAGCTGTGTATTTTATAACCAGATATTTATGATCTTAAAATACATGTGCTCGATTAAATAGTTTGTAATTCACTTTGATACATTTGTTTGTTCTTCAAATTCTTGGCAGGAAGATGCTTTTGATTTGCTAACTGTCATCAAGAATGTTGGTGTCTACCGTCGTTCAAAAGAACGAGATTTTGTTTCAGATTACATACCACCATCCCCTTCCGAAATTAAAGGCATAATGGATAAAAACAGGTGGGTGATCCTTTCCTAGTAATCACATTTGCAATTTTTGTTTCTGCTTTCAATGGCCAAACAGGAAGAGTCATGTGGCGCTTGTCAGTTGATAGTCTGATTGTTTGATCCTAATGCATTCTATTGATATCTCATCATTATTATTAATGTGTAGATGGGTTAGCGTGGTCATGAGCCCAGTGATGCTCTCAACTTTAGCAGATGGGAAGATAGTGAGGGGCTTTGCCGGGATTCCTAAAGAGGGTCCTGTATTATATGTTGGTTATCATATGTTACTGGGATTTGAAATAGTTCCCTTGGTAACCCAATTGTTGGAACAAAATAACGTCCATTTGCGAGGGATAGCGCACCCAATGATGTTTCTCAAAATGAAAGATGGAAGTCAACCTGAGTTAACATTATACGATGATTTCAGACTTATGGGTGCTGTTCCTGTCTCAGGAAAAAACTTTTTCAAACTTCTCTCTACAAAGTCTCATGTCCTCCTCTATCCAGGTGGAGTGCGTGAGGCTCTTCACCGGAAGGTTCTAATTCATTTCATATTTAGTCTGCTTTTACTTCTGATTATGTAATTTGATTAGATGTCAATGCACTTGAGAATTTAAGTGACTGTTACAGTTATGCAAAACTGAACTTGCACTTTCCAGGGGGAAGCATATAAGTTATTCTGGCCAGAACGGTCAGAATTTGTGAGGATGGCAGCTAGATTTGGAGCCAAAATCGTACCTTTCGGTGCTGTTGGAGAAGATGATATTGGTGAAGTAAGCCTACAAACCTCATTTTGTCATTTATATTATCTTAGTAATATGCATTCCCTTTAAATGTTTAATGTAGCTTGAAGTAGTTGTTAATATGTAATCAGAATTACTCTTATACCATCTTCTCCAAAAAAAAAAAAAAGAATTACTCTTATACCAGATTGGGTTATTTGATTAAGTAGTATGTGCCATTAGTAAAGGCATTCTTTCTTTTTAGACGAAAAGCAATTGATTTATATTCATTTTGTTAAGAATAAGCTAATTTGCTGTGCAGCTATTAATCGATTATGAAGACCAGATGAAAATTCCTTTCATCAGGAAATTTATAGAAGACTTAACCGATGAAGCTGCAAAAGTGAGGTATAAGATCTGTGAGGACATTGTTTTATTGTTGATTTACGCAGACCTCCAGTATTGGTTTGCTAATTTAATTTTCTACTTGAATGTTGATGTTGTCTTGTGAACTTAGGTCCACTGATGATGGTGATATTGGAAACCAAGCTATGCACTTGCCGGGAATTATGCCGAAATTTCCTGGCCGGTTTTATTATAAATTTGGGAAATCAATTGAAACAGCAGGTAAGTGTTTCGACTATAATAGTTAGACACAAATGAATTGTATTCATGAAGTTGGTTGGTTATTTATGTTGCGATGTGAATGTTTGCAATGTAGAGAGAAGGCAGGAATTACGGGACAGGGAGAAAGCTCATGAACTGTATTTAGAAGTGCAATCAGAGGTTGAGAAGTGCCTTGCTTATTTGCTGAAGAAAAGAGAGAGTGATCCTTACAGAAACCTGGCGGCTCGGATACAATACCAGGCCATACACGGGTTTACATCTGAAGTTCCTACATTTGACCTTGATTAATGGAGTGGAGGCAGGCAATGCTGAAGGAACAGAGAGAAGAGATGAGCTCAACTGTGATTCTGTTATACTTGGTTTATCAAATGCTTCTTCCGTTAAATGATATAGTTGTGGATTAGAAAAGTCTTTTAGTAATACAAATTTAAATGCAGCACTGGCCTGGCTAGTCCCAGTCACAGAAGGAAATAGAAGGAAGTAGAAGACCATAGAGGGCCTGAGTAAAAAATATATCGCGGTTTGCATAGAAGCATTTTTTGCAACTTGTAATCTAAACACGCCTCTAATTAATACCTTAATTGTTCCATCATAGTCATATCCCTCAGGGGGAAAAGGAAGGAAAGCAGAGATGGAAATTTTTTTAAGGCCGTCAATTTGTCATTTGATTTTGGATGAAAGCTTGACGCTTAGTGAGTTTAACTTGTGTTATACGTCTGATGGTAAGGCTAGAGAGTCTGTTGTATAACCAGCTAGCTAGGCGCTTACCATAATAAATCAATCACAAATCACTTCAAAACGCCTAGCTTATTGAGTAGTACATTTTGTAATTGGTTAACCATGCCTTGTACAATCTACCATTAGTTAGAGACTGCCCTCAGTTCAGGTTCAGGGGGATAACTAAGTGTTTTCAATCCCAGAATTGTCTGAAACAGACATAACGAACCGACCTGCTCAAGGGACTCGAGCCATGAAAAGCTATTTTTCATTAATCCAATTTTAATTTTTGGTATTTCTATATATATGGATCTTTGTACGTCTGATTAAATTCAAATGGTAAGTAGGACGTGCTCTCGGAAAGTGAGTGTGTGTATATCTTGCAAGCTGTGACAAGTTGAAAGAGGGGAATATTCGAACGGACGACTGGCCTCAACTAATTCCACCCCTTTGGCCATGGCCACCGTTTTTAGCTGATCAGTCAGAGACTGTAGGGAAGGGTATATTCGGAATAACAAAACCATACATCGTGTATCGCATTCCATGCATGCAACAAAAAATAGACATATATATATATATATATGTAGATACGTACTAGATACAAAAATGAAGCATGAAATTTGGTTTTGCGCTGCCATATTGATTCACAAGCAAGGCATGAACTTAGCATTAAAGCATAAATTAACAAAGCACGGCATGCATACATGATCAAAATTGAAACATAACATGCATATATAAGATAATGAAGCTTCATTCATTGATGTCAATGCTCAACAACAAGGTTGATCGAATGCGATTAAGCCTAGCCTAGCTATCCTCTTAACTAACTCATCCATGGGATCCATCATCAATGTGTTACACACACAGAAGAGATCGAGCTAGCTAGCTCAAAATTTAAAAGACCGGTCTACTAGCTTGGTCATTTAAGTGCGTCCATCCCAACTCGATCGGTCCTTGCCAACTCTGATGAGAGATCCACTACCAACTGGGTTTGTTCAACTCACTACAACAGTACTGAAATTAAAAATGATCAGATAGGACTACTACTGATTGGTCTCTACTCACTACTAGTACTACTAGTACTAAGTAGTCAAAACTGAAAAATGCAAAAGGTACAGTAACTCAGTGACAGAGAGTGAGCACAGAAATGGGTACGTAGCTCATAAGCGAAGGGTGAGGTCCACATGTGGGTGGCAGCCATGAGCAGAGTAATAGGAATCATGAATAGTACCGGTACTCGCACTTGTGGTTGGAGTTGGAGTTGGAGTTGGGGTTGAGATGAAAGCAGCAGGAGGTGGAAGTGGAAGAGAGGCGGTGGAGGAGTACTGCTGCTCACCAATGATGACCAAATCATGGCTGCTGTTGCTGCTATTGTTGGAGTTAGACTCATCGAACCAACAATAGCTCTGCATCTGCATCTGCATCTGTTGGTGGTCGTCCATCAAAGCAGTGGTGGTTGTTGGTGAGACCATTAGCCCTCCATTGTTTGTTGCTGTTGGATAGAACTGAACCTGTTGATCAAAATGAGCCACATATTGGTTCTGAGAGGGAGAGTGGGTCTGGTGGTGGAGGTAGGCTGATGGTGGCGGTGGTGCTCTGTTCCGGGAAGCAGCACGCTCGCGCTTGTGGGCGTTTTGGTGGCCACCGAGGGCTTGAGAAGTTTGGAACTGGCGAGGGCAGAAGAGGCAGGGGAACACCCGACCCGGTTTGGAGGAAGAGCGTGATGATTTGGTGGGTTGGTTTGGGGGTGGTCTGGGTGTGACTTGTGGCGGTGGTGATGAAGGTGAGTGGTGTTGGTGTTGCAGAAGAAGGTGATGGTTTTGGGGGTACTGTTTGTTGTGTAGGAGGAAGTCATGGTACTCATACATGGCTGCAGCTGGGTCTGCCATTGATGACCCAGGCCAGGTGCTCTATCTGCTGCAGAGAAACAGATTTGATTTTCAGAGAGAAATAGGATGAATTAATTAATGGGAGAGAGAAGAAGAGCGGTTTATAATAAGGATGAGTTGAGGAAGGAGGGAGGGAGGGAGGGAGGGAGTGGAGACAAAGTACGTACCTCCTCAGCAAACTAAAAGGACGCATATACCCTCAATTGTGACATCGATCACTGACATGGTTTTGGTACATATTACAAGCCCTAATTGCTAGCTAGATCATTCCTGAATATTTATGACAGTTTTGAAGTGTTGCATGCGTAGAAACATGTCTGATGATGATAGAATAGAGAAAAGGAGGGAGGGAGTGAAAGGGGCAGAAGAGGGAATTGACTGAAAAGGGAATCAAATTGGGGCGAAGAGGTAGTGATTGATTGGTTTGGTGAAAGGACATGCAAGGCACTGCTCTCTCTCTCTGCAAAAATCTGTTATTCATTGTCAGAAGACTACCTCCTCTCTCTCCTCCAACCAACCTGCATCCAATATGATGCTGACACCTGCAGTGGAGCACAATACCATGAACCAGCATTCATCCATGGCGCATCATCTTCCTGGGGAATATTTACTACCGAGGAAGGGCTACGTCGATGACACCATTTGATCATCACTTTGTTTCTGACGGTTACTTATCAAATTTTGAATTAAATTCGATCACATCTACGGAGAGAAATAGAGACTGCATGAGGCTGTACATTAGATATAGACTAGTAATACACACACAGGCAGATCGACAGAGAGAGAGAGAGAGGTACACTACAATATATTGTTTTGCTCGAGGGACTTCACTTCACCTCATCTCATCTCATTTCAACACTACTCAACTTGTTAGGCTTCTGGCCTTCTGCTGCTGCTTTTAAGGCCCTAGTGCTACTACACTGCACTGCTTTTCCATTATACTTGACTGGTTTGACAACTGCACTACTGCACCCTTTTCACTGAACCAGATAGTAATTATCATTCAGCTCCAGGTAAGAAACACCAAACCAAGTCTAAATTACAAGGCCCAAATACAGATTTAACCCACTTCAATTATTATTACCATATTATCCTGTACTGTACAAGGTGGAACAGAGATTTAAAGCCATTTGAGATAAAATGATGGCAGACGAAACCATATGTGAACATATGTACACTCAAAGAAGAAGATTTTTAAAGCATACAAATTACAAAGAGATATTGTCAGCTCTAATAGACGTTTCACTCGATGTCGAAGTATTTTGGATCCTCTGGGAAATGGTATTCCACGTTTAACTGCCATTGAACAACCAACAACAAATTACTACAGGCCTTTAGTCAGCTAATCACATAAGATATATAGCAAACAACACATAGTGAGATGCACAGTTCCCCACGCATTTTCGTCATGAATAATCAATCTACTCTGCCCAAACACAAATGTCCGGTGTGTGTGTGTGTGTCTGATGTTATGATGCCTGGTACACTAAATATACACATACCTTGCCCTCATCAGAATCTGACTGGCGCTGCGGAAACACAACCCTCAAGTCATTGTAGAGGTAGAATCTCCGCTCATCTTCCATATCTGAACTTCTTTGTATTCCAGACAAGGGATCTGATTTGCATCTGTGAACTGACCTGGAGCCTTTTTTAGGAAGAGGGCAAATGAAACGAAGATGCAGAATATAACGAAGAGCACTATTCTTGTTTTGATTAACTCTTGAACAACCAAGCACTTGTTTCCTGTCAGATTCATGGCATGCTTCAACCCAGTTGTGGTCGTTATCATCATTGCAAGGACACGCCTTACCATTGAACCTCTTCTCAACCCCCATGAAGGAAGGAATTCCTTCCCTTCCAGTTTTAGGGGATAGCTTGGATATATCACCCTGAACTCTTGAATCCACCAAGTTAGAGCTTTCGCTTCTAGTTTCAGTTCTCTGACTTAGTGATCTTGTAGTATGGCCTACTCCAGCTGCTTTCTGTAGTCTTGTGTCTATGACTTTTGAATCAATATCGGTCTCCTCATGTCTCAGCTGAGTAGATGTTGGGGTAGATGCTATGGTCACCTTCTGGCGCAAGAACGTCTACTTCGATTTGAATAGATTAGAACAACATTGGACAGAAACATATTATGTGATTAGACAACAGATACACGGTACATCAGAAAGTACATGCATATATGAGTGCATAACCACATGGTTGAAGTTCTTTGCAATGTTACTTTCAATATTTCATGCCATTATTACTCTGAAATCTTTTGAAATCCAATCATAACCTACATTGTTGAAAGTAAATATTCAATTTGCAAGTCTAGATCATGTGTGCAGAGTAGGCAGTTCGTAGCAACTAAATTAATACATTAACAGAAAGGGTAGGCCTTGTTAAAAAAAAAAAAAAAACAATAATAACAGAAAGGGTAGGCCATGATCAATGTGAAACAATAAGTAATACACTATTATTTACAGTTAAGAAGGAAAGATCGTCTTACTTTGGTACCAGCATGCATGTCAGTTAAATCATAGTTGCAAAGGAAAGTATGAATCGGTGTCTTTTCAGGATTACTTAGAACCTGCGTAAAAGAAAAGCATAGAGGTGAACTTCATACTATACATACGAACAGTAGAAAAGCCCTTGTGATAACCATATTTGAATGATTTTTTTTTATTGTTAGGTGAGTGGATAGCATGATAGCTTTTCATGGATTTCAAAAGCTTTAACAACTGACTCTCCAACAGAAAAACAGCATAGACCAATTTAAGCATATAACTAGTACGAAAATATAGTTTCTTGAAAAGTGAGTTGAGAATGATCGCCTTTAATTAAACAACGGAACAACCAAGTAAAAGATCCTTCTTGCGTCTTAAGCATATAGTACAACTATGTGCATAGAGATGTTGAGTGGAACAATATTAACAATATGTGATCATCAAAGATCAGTCTTGGCATGACTGTCAGTCAAGCTGTAAAGTCCAATCACATTTTCAATTGTGACAGAATGATTTTCATGGTGAAATATAACCAAGTCTCGGCATGAGCATTTTAAATCAAATGGTGAAAGCAGATATGACAACTATTGAAGGCCTTTATTTACTTGTTTCCATTGCTCACATTAACAGACAAGTGACTCTACAGCCCAAGATAGAGCTAATTTCCAGCAAAAAGTTGGTTTGAGAGAGATGAAACAATACCAGTTGTATACGACCCTTGACAGGAATGCGCAGGCGGCTCTTGACAATCTGTGAATCATCATTAGAAAGTTCCCGTTTCAGCTTTTGTTCTCCACTCCTATTCAATGCTGAATTTCCCGCAAGACATATGGATGCATAATATAATAAGTAGCAATTGCCTTCTACACTAGTTACTGAAAAAGGAAGCTTCTGTGATCGCGGTGAGAAGTTTCCCCCAGTAATGCTTAGTACAGCAAGAAAACCATCAATTCTCTACATAAATCAAGAGGCAAGCAGTTATAAAGTTACAATAACGGATGATTGGCAAGAGTAAATACACAGCAAAAGTACCAACACCAACCTGACTGGGTTTTCCCGATAAGAACCGACCAGACAGTAGAGATTCTTCAAACGAACCAACCAAGGATCTCCTAACTGACGACCCGCTTAGGTTTCTAATGAACCTCATGCATTGGGAGGTGGGAGCTGACCCTTGGGACAAGGAATAACTTAAAGGAGTACCAGTTTCCAGAGAAGATGGACAAAATTCTTTGTGGAATACATCAACCTCTTCATATGATTTACTTGCAATCTGAAACTCATCTTGTACAGGAGAAAACAGTGACCCTGAATTAGACCTTTTGCTTGCTTCTTTCACATTCCTCAACGTTAAATGACAATCCTCCAACTCTTCATTGGTATTGTTGCTACACCTCCCTGCAGATTTCCCTCTTTCAGACACCTTACAGCCAAGAGGTGACAAAGAAAGTTGAGGTGAAATCACATCTTTCCGAGATATTGATATCGGCCCACTTTGGAATCTTATGTCACTTAGATATCTCAATTCAGGTCTAGGAGATGATAAAAATAAATGATTAGGTGAAGGATGGTTTATATCAACTAAAGGGTCGTCGGTGAAAGTTGATTCCATACTACCAGTATCAAAGGATATGCTCTTCTGCTCGGACCGAGCTGGCATGGTGAAATGGTTTTCACTTCCAACATTTGGTTTCTTATGATCATGTGACTTACGAGTACTATCACGAACAGCATGAGTATTTGTTCGATCAGTTCTGCAGGCAAGGTCCAAATGCTCACCATTAAATTGGACTGCCGATAGGGACTTGAATGGGGAGAAGATCCTCTTCTTCACTAATGACCCAGTGCTCGCATTTTCATTGGCGGTGACAATATCTGCAGATGATGAATGAGTATGATCAGATGAAACACTGCTGGAACCATCATTTAGACTCGTTCTGCTTGATTCAAAACCAACAATCCTAGAAGCAGGGGTCTGAATATATCGTCCATTTCGGGGAGTGATTTGACCAGCTATACTGACACCATTTGAATCATTATCAGGGAACTTTGACAGTTCTGCCGGGCTTCTTGCTTGGTATTCTCCTAAAGAGGTGCATAATGAATTTCCACCCATTCTACTTGCACTTCCACCATTCATTCCATCCAAATCACATGTGCTCATCCCAGAAGATCGAGGCAGGCTTTGTAAAAATGAGTCGAAAGATGCTGAGCGTACCTCCTCAGAGGTTCCACTTGTGGGAAGTTGAGGCACTCCCATGGCTAATTCTAAAAAAAACTAATGACGAACTCTTTATGGAGGCAGGGAAGGAATCAGATCAGATTACTGTGATCCAGTCCAATGTACTATTACTCTAAAATATAACAGCTAGGCTCCTAAACTTATACTTCATTTAAGAATGTAAGAGCAGCATATAACCTAGTACTATGTACCTACCAAAGGCATCCCCAATTCAAAGAGTTGAGTTACCAGTCTCTCCAAAGAGATATTGAAGCACATTGTAGTAATGAGAAGATCACTAGTAGCGCAGATCAGGAGACCTCCATACGAGTAGGCCATGGAACACATATAACTCATGATTTCCTAGAGAAGCAACCTGTGCCTGAAAAAATACCAGCATGAATCAAGTCATGAACATAAAAAATACTAACATGAATCAAGTCATGAACATAAACCCTATAAGTGAAAAATAAAAATAAAACAATGCAACATTGATCAAATGCCACGGCAATCTACTACTAGTGATGACAGAGAATATAAATCCAGCAAACTTTTGTGTAGCTTTTGGTTACAGAGCAAAGCACCCAAGAAACAGTTGAATTATAAAGTGTATCAAACGAGTAATACAGAGTTGAATTAGAATGATCCCAAATTCAACTGCAATCAATAACAGCTCAGACAGTAAAGAAAATCAAAGCAGAAAAGAAGCCAAGTCTTACAGAATCATAAGTTCATAACACAAATATAGACACAGGCTGATTGATATTCAATCACAAATATCATCATATGAACATTGAAAACTAGTAAAACGCACCTAGGAATAATTCCGGCAGAGAAATCATGTGGAGGAATCTTCCATTCAAATTGTAGCAGAGAAGCGATCGATGTGATTGAATAGAATGAGCGAGGAGGAGGAGGGGATTGGGTTTGGGTTTGGGGTTGTACTGATGTAGAGAGAGAGAGAGAGAGAGAGAGAGAGTCGGTGTTTATAATCCCAAAATACCTGCGTCATCACCATTCCCGTTTCAATTTCCATTTCTTTTTTGCTTTGGCTGTAAATTCCGAAAGCTTATTAATATTAAAACGACAATTAACACCATAACCACGCCATTTATCTCTTCTCCTTTGTAACCTTCGCTTTCACTTTCCTAGTTCTGAAAGGTTGTTTATCATGATTGAAAATATGAAACCACCAAATTAGAAAACAACCAAATGGAAAATGTCTGAGAAGACTATCAATTGGATGATGGGTCCAATGAATACGCCTAACTAGCCGATTTCATATCCTTCTTCAATCTTCTTCTTTGGCCCAGCATATGTGTTTTCTGTCGTTTATGGATGGATATTGCACATATATTAGAAGCAGCAGAAGCCATTGTCCACAAAAAGGAAGAAAATGGAGAAGATCATCATCTATCATTTGGCATGTCAAAAACAAATTAGATAAGAAAAATATGGAACGTGGCAATAAAGCAGAGGGACACTAAAGCCCCCCAGGTTCTGACTAGTTAGACGTCGTCGATGGTCAAGTCACTCAGTCTCTCTACTTTGCTTACTGTTTGAATGTATTTGATTTTTCAGTTGCAGTTTCAAAAAATTACTACTTACAGAAAAGACAACCTGTTTCTCTTTCTTTTGCGTGCCGCAGTTGAATGAATTCCGCTCGCTCCTTTCTATGCATAAGAATAAAGTTAGAAGGCCTACTACACTAATTAAGCCCACTCGATCTTTCCAAAAACCTGTGGATGAATGAGTCTAACACTATAGCCACAGATACAATGACACAGACGCGGGGTGTTTTCTATTGCAACAAATTAACAACCTTTAGTATCCATCCATCACAGACCACAATCTCAATCTAGTTACGAGGTATAGAATGAATGCTAAAAGGGTCTTGCTGCTGCTTCCATCATCTTCTTCACTCTAGTCAATTTCTCTACCTCCTTCAGAACCTACATTTAGCACAAGAGGAAACAATCCAACAGTTAGTTAGGCACTTTGTTCCATCTGATTTTCAAGCATGTCTGCAATCTAGCACTTCTTACCTCCAAAGCCATGTCTTCTGTGGTTACATCGTCGATTTCATCATAACCCAACATACCAGCTACTTCTGCTTGGAGAAGAAGATATGTTAGAACCAATGAGGATAAATAATCTATTACATAATTGCTAACCAGACAAAGTCACGAGGATATACGCTGAACTGATACGGTTGCATCAGCTATTGCATATCCAACTCTCAACTCTTCATATGAAGTACTTAGGCGAGTCAAAACCTGCTTATCATATATCAGAGATTCAAAAGAAGCGTCAATTTTCAAGTAGACAGCTGCGCGAGAGCATTTACTTCTCAGGTTAAATGGTAGAGTCTATTTACTTTCCTTCTGAGAAAGAAGCTCGTTCTACAAAATTAAAAGTTCAAGGAGAAACAAATGACCTCTGGATAAGATACAGAAGTAGATAGATTGTATGCAGAGAGCTGAGTTTGATCTTCAACCAAACCCCTGGCCACAATGTCTAAAGGTACGTCAATCCAAATCGTGATCCCATGTCTTAAAAGAGCCCTGCATATGTACTGAAACAAGTCAGAACTACATGACTAATATCAACAAGGATAAATGGCTCGACACAAAATCAAAAATGAGATGGAGTTCCTACAGATTTGTTGAACTCTGAGTTGCACCATCTCCAGCACAGACCACTAACCGACCCATGGATGATAATTGCTTCAACACTTCAGTCTGCAGAAATATTATAATTTAGATACACACAGTCTCTAGCATTTAAACGAACCAAGAATGATACAACAAATAGAGTGCCAGATAATCTACAACATTAAGACGAAAAGTCAATGAGGCTATTTGCAACAAGTAAATAATGCAATCTGAAAGATAAGTCACAAGTGTCATGAGTGTTCTGATGTAGGCTCCTTGGAATGCTGATAACTGAGCTTGCATTCCAAGTATGGTGAAGAAAACATCAAAGGAACTGAAAACTATTACCTCAGACTCCTGGAAACCACTTTTGTCAGTCTCCCTTAAAGATTTGCCGGCAGATAGAGTGCCAGCAGCTTCCTCAACCAAACTATCACTGAATATAGAAGAGCGCAAATCAAAGGTTCAGCTATTACGATCAAAGAAAGACTAATTTTCTCCTGACTTTTCAGGAAAAGAAGGAAAAAAAATATTACAGGTACCTGTCAAAGTAATAGTATCGTAACACGTTGGCGAGGAATTTCCCCAAGCTGGTCTTTATGGAGCTCTTCATTCCTATCCACCAAAAATATAAGATAATCAATTCATGTAAGAACACACAATGGGGAGTTAGTGACTGTATTACAGAGTAGTACGCAATGCTTACCGACAAGGAATATGGTCGTTCCTTTGAGTTCTGGTGATACATCCATTGCCTTCTTCTGAATTCAAAACTGAACAGTTACAATCAGCACTCTAAACGACAACTAAATTCAGTCACTACACTCAGCAGTCTAAATTATCTATATAACCCATGATCATCAAACAACAACAAAAAAAAATCCTGAAGTCCTTTTAGAGGCATGAATTGTAGTAAATAAAGGCAGAAGGGAATGAGATCTCACCTTCACTTCAAGAGATGGATCATCCACAGCAACCTTAGTTGCTGAAATCATACACACACACAAAAAATATCCAAAAGATGAGTCATAGACTCGTAATAAACATGAGAAATAGCAACTGAAGCAATTATATCAAACAATTGGGCGTGCACAAACCCAAAGTTCAAACAGAAGGGTCATAAGGCATTGAACTCACCGGGAGTGCTGCCATCGGAGGCGGCGAGAGGTTTACAGAAGTGAGTGCGAGAGGGAATGGGCAGTGAGCTCTGATAGTGAAGGACATCTGGGGATAACGAACTCGGCGGCGAGATGTGAAAATGGAGTAACGGAGGAGTGCGGAGGTGGAGCTTAGAGCAAGAGAGGGAAGGGAGGAGACTCCTTGTTATCTCCATGGCCACGTTTTACAGAGCCTATCACAGCCCAACTCTAATTTATTATCTTCACGGCTTAACCACTTTCTGGACTTGCCAATCATTTAACCATCAAAAATGTCGTTACCTTATCCGGCAACTTGGAAACGACACCTCTTCCTTCCAATACGTATTGATGTCCAATGCTTGGAGTGAGTCTATGTAATTTTTTTACTGTGTTCATATTCTGGTGAATGAAATAATGTTCATTTTGCCTGCACTTGTTTCAACCATCATGGGAGTCTTGCATGTGTACCTGTGTGCAAAGACAGCGAAATCCTTCCCTAACTAGAGTCCAGTCATTGAAAAATTCCTCATTTGAAGATATATATATATATATATATATATATATATATGACACTTTTACTTGTAGAGTTTAGACCTCATCACAATCAACGATCAAGCGTCGAGAAAGGCTGAGATGAGAAACTAAACAATACATTTAAACAAAGATGGTCAAACCTAAAAATAAATTTCCATTACGTTAAATATATTTACAGACCCATCTGTACCCATCTGTACCTAATATGAAGACAATGCAACCCAACACAATCTGAAGGGGGAAAACAGAAACTGCACTACTTCACTGTATTGATATCAGCTCCCAACTGCATCCACTGAAGAGGTCTTCAGTATCTGGTCCAGCTCGAAGAAGAAAATAAATGGAACTATAATTTGCCTCTGATGGTGATGAAGATAATGTAACAGCGAACAAATATAACCTCCATGGCAGTCAATATTAACACAAAATCCAAAACTTCAGCTTAGGGAAGTACATATACGAGCAAGAAGATTCCACTTTTCCCATCTTGAGCTTGAAGCAGAAACTATAAAAACTCTAATGTATTAGGCTTTTGCCATATAGTCCTAAATCTAACTGAAGTATGGAATAATATAAATAATAGGGATGTGTGAAGCTTTAAGAAGTGTAAATACCAAGGAAAAGTATGGAACACCAACTTTTGAGGAACTAAAGAAAGTGAACTACTCACCTCTGATAGGACCGGACTGAAAAGGCCACTTCACACTCAGTTGATATTCACTACATATTTGTTAGGGAAATTGGAGTCAACGGAGGTGAAGCAACATCTTCCGGATTGCTTGAACCTAGAGGAGAGTCTAAATGCCTCGATACATGCAATGCCATTGCTTTTTGATTACTTGAAGGTATGGAGAAGCTTCTAGGAATAAGCAATGGTGGAATTGGAAGTGGAGATGCCAAATTTGTTGGCACTGAAGGGATTTTATTATGAGCGTGGGGATCTTGATTTCTGAAGACCAGTGGAGCAGAGTGGCCTACCAATCCGGAAGACTTTGTTGGCTTGACAACTGAACTACCCGGGGGTCTAGGAAGCTCGTGAAGCTCACTTATCTTGGGTGAAGAAGCAAGGGGAGGTGAAGCACTCGGAGATATTTTTGGAGAAGAAGAAGGATGAGGATTTGGTAATCGAGGAAGCATTCCAGAAACTAGATGAGGTGGTTCACTTGATACAATGGGACCACTAGCAGAGAATGCGGGCTTAGTTGATGATGGCTTACTAGTTAGTGGGCCAGAGAAAGCTTGTCTTTTATGCTGGTGTTGTGACAGTCCGTCTGCCAGAGGAGGAGGAGGCAGTTGCATCGATGTAGTAGCACTATGGCTCTCTTTGACTACCAACTGTGCTTTTGAGATAGTAGCTCCTCCCATATTATCATCACCAGAATACTTATCATGCTTCGCGTCTAATGGGGAGGAGTGCGATAAATTGTGGTTGCGCCCACCTGATCTTGCGCCTGGAACTGTACTACTTGTCCTAGAAGAAATTAAACCCTTTGAATCAGGTGTAGGCAGCACATATGTATGAGGTATCCGTGTAGCTGACAGTTGCAATTGTCTAGCTCTCTCAGCAGGATCAAACTTCGGTTCTGCAGAAACTATTGGGGCTGAGTAGCTGCCGCCTCTTCTTGGCTCCCTACTCGGAAACTTGAGATCACCTTGATCAAGACTAATCTGCGAGGAAAAAGAATTATGAATACACTAAGAGAATTTATATGTAAACCATGTATACCTTCGATGTTTCTGCAAATTCTACCAATCAAAAGGCAATATAGTCATACATCTGAATATTCCACTGTTGGAGCTTGAGGAGATAAATGGCCCACTTCATCAACCTGAAATAACCGCCCCATCATAAGGACAAAGTAAAGCAATATAGAATAAACATTGATGATAATATACTGCTGAACATGTTTTGCAACCCATAGTGAACAAAGCACAGATAAAGCTTGTCATAGGCAACACCGATTCCTAATTAAATAAGAGCTCACCTCCATTGAACTCCTAGATGCAGAGACTTCCAATCCCTGCTTAATTGGTCTATAGTCAAAACTCAATTCTCCATCTTCAATAGAATCGTAGCTATTCTCACCATGATCTGCGGTATCATCCTCACCATCGTCTTCAAGTCCACTAAATTGGTATTCAATATGTTGCTCCTCTGTAACCAACCTAACATGAGGCTCAACAGCCTCAAGCGACTTAAGGCCTTTACGGAAAAAGTTCAACTGAAGAAAAAGACAGAAGAGTATCAGGAGTGTTAGGTCTGCATCAAACTAATAGAAGAACTGAAGAAGATGCCTTTTAAACTTCTTGGAGATAGAAAGAAAACCTGAGCAGCATGGTGGCGAGCTGCTTGTGTTAGAAGACTTCGGGCTTGTCCTTGCTTCAGGGATTTCAACCGGAAAACACAGAGTGTAGCATCCTCATCATATTGATCACGAGCTACTTGCAGTTGCTGCAAAGTAAAGCTTTCACCCTTCCCACGTTTTGATCTCCCTTTTTCTTTCTGTTGTGCTACCATGTATTCATATACCTCTCTGAAGATAATGTGCCAAACCATATTCAGAAAAACTTTAATTCAAGTAGTTAAAAAAGGGTTAACAAAGAAAGGAATAGACCTTTTCTCATCACATTGTCGCTTCATTTCCTGCATCAGATAACATGAAAGGGACATCTAGTTATTTACAAGCCAATGAAAAGAAGGCAACAAACAATAAATAAGTGCACATAATGTTTCTAGTTGAATAGAGAAATGAGACCTCCAGGAAGGCAACTACTCTGAGGGAAAAAAGGGTACATGACTTTCAAAGGCTACTTTTCATATTGCCAGTTAAAGTTTTTGAAAAGCGCATAGCCAAGCTTCAACCTAGCATACGGCACATTACGCTCACTGCTTATTTGGCATGCCTAGCTCATCTGTACGCTAATCAAATAGTGAAGGACCTAGAAGATCCCACTAAGTTAAATGGTGGCTTATGCAAGTGAAACAAGGTTTTGGTGCAGGTGTGATCCACCATGCCTTAGATAACACATTTAGAGTAGAAACATCAATCATAAAGCACATCGAATGCCATAGGCAACAAAGGGATAATTATTAAAGCATCAACGACTAAAGTAAGAGAGTCCACATGAGCCAACCTCAACTGTTCGAAGTTCATTCAGAAGAGACTCTGATGGGTTTGTGACTGTCGTAACTATATGAGAGCGCTGCAGTAAAGAAACCAAACAGTTAACACCAGGTTAAAGTGTACATTTGCAAGATTTTGTTCAAAAGAAAGGAAAAAAAAACAGAGAAAAGGACATCATAAATCAAGCAATCAGAACTCACATAGGAATCAACAAGTTTTTGAAGTTCAAACTGCACTTTCCCCAACATCAGAAAAACTCTACCTGCAGCATAGTACAAAGGCACATGAGACTTTTATCCTCAATTCCCTAGAGGAATCGAAATCCTTAAAAGTAAAATTCAGTCGGGAATTAGATAGACTTACCGTCATGTTCATCATCATGTAATGCAGTTTTCTCCTGCAGACAAGAACCCATTTCCCGCAGTGATTCAGAGAATTCTGAAAGTCAGATCAAATCAAATGTGTGTAACTGTAGGGACTCCAGTATTATACGTGCCATTAAATTTGTCATCTAATAAGAATAATGAATTTTGAAAAATTCATATTATTTGCAACCATGATTTCAGTCATTTCACCAAACAGCTCTTGCCGTATAATATATTCAGCCATTTTTAACTCAACACTAAAAGATCATGCGTATCATGCTGATATCTAATTGTGTGGTAGTATATACTTATCCACATTAGCTGATAAGTACGCATGACTTTTCTTTTTAGAAAAATTTAATGAGGCACTGAACGGTATTTCAAAATTGTTTTATACAAACGCCAATGCTACATTTGAAATGATCAACAAACTAGGGAATACCAAAAAAATTTCATTTACAGGAAAGATGACATATGTGACATAACAGATTTGTAACTAATGCAGATATTACAGTAAGCAGATAGTTACCATAGGCGCTGTTGGCTGTAGCAGCAGCAGCAGAAAGTAAGCTATCATAGCAATTTCTCATTTCTTGCATGTCCTGCATAAATGTACCAGTTCAATATTGCAATACCCAACGAAAGCCAAATATTTTTCCCCCAATTAAAAACCTAATATTTATTGCCTACAACATAACTATAAAAACTGCTGAATTTTTCGACTAAAAACGAATCTCATCGTTCAATTCAGTGCAAAATAAATCAGCTATTGACTGAGGCCAAGATCCAATAACAGAGTCAGTAAGAACACAATTTAGTATTGGGATTAACCACATACACGTTTTTCCAATCGATATACAAACGAGTTCATAAGGCATAGTAAGAAGCTTTCAGGTAGCAGAAAAAAAAGAGTATTAGGAAATTAAAATGGAAAAGAATCGAGTACCTGAGAAGCCTGAGCGAGCTCATCGACATGAACCGAGGGTTGAAAGTTCCTCTTATCTTTAGAACCGCTCTTGTAGAGTTCGAATCTCCGAAGCCTATCAAAGGACGACTTCATTTCCTGAAAACCCTAGCCCAATCACCCAAAACGACTACGACTACGACGACGACTCTGCTGGTCTTCCCTGTTATTCAAACACTCCAAATCTACGCCGCCGCGAGTTCAATTCGATGAGCCCGACGACATTGAAGACGAGGCCGAGTGAGAGGCGCCGAGGTCGGTGATCATTCGAAACGACTTGTAGCAGATCAACAGAGAGAGAGAGAGAGAGAGAGAGAGAGATAAAAAAAAATGGAAAATGAGAAAACAAGAAGAAAAATGGGAGCATGCTCACGTCATTTTTACCAGAGAGTAGTGAAAGAAGCGCGCACAGAGAAGCCGACACGTATCGTCGAGGGTAATTCGGTAATCTGGCTGCTTCTGCGAGTAGCTTCGGGCACCGTGAGAAGGGGATACTGTACAGGGGAGGATCTGTTGGGACTGTGACGTGGCTTCGTATAATTGGCTGGTTTGACGACAGTCAAAGTCAGATTTTGCTGACGGAGAAGAAGCGGTTCTACGACGAAAACTATCTTACTTTGACCGTGCCGGTGGGTGGGTCACATCCGCACCGCACCTCCCACTGGAATTCGAATTACCCGTTTTGCCCGCCACTTTGGTCCAAATCACTTCGTGTACTGTATGAAACTATACATAGTGGTAGAATTTTAGAATAATTACATATATATGTTATAACTAATTATAAGCCTCTGAGATGGTTACGTTTCAAATGGTAAATTAGTATTTCATAATACCTTAATTCTTTCACTTTGGTAGTATACTTATAACGTAAGTAAATAAATTAACATATAGATATATATGTATATATATATGGTTGTTTCGTAGTAATAAAAAACTGTAATTAATCTGATAAAAAAAATCAACTTAATTTGAATTGATCTTAATCTGTGTACATTTCGTACCAACGAGGCGGGACTGTAGTGTTTATAGAAGTGAGACGAATATTAGTAGTGGCTATGAAAGTAATTGAATAGTAGGTGAGAAACTAATCAAACTACCGAAAATGGAAGACAAAGATATATTGTTGTTTGAAGGAGACTTTTCAGTCAAGTCAAGGTTCAAATAAGAAAGGCCTACGTTTTCTTAATAAATTGAGGTCAGCCATTTTTATTCAAATAGGAAAAGTAATAACGCACATATATAGTGACCTAGCTAGCTCGCCTCAATGGGGATGTAAGAAAGGCACACCGCTAAAAGCAGTAGCACTCCATCATTGAGTGAAGCTCAGAGAGAAGTAAACTAAACGCAATACCATTCCACTACCGTACGTTAATTTATTGCATATCAAATTCTAATTAATATAACCAAGACGTACTCATCGAATATAACCAAGACGTACTCATCGAGGACATGACGGAAAAATTACAGACGATATCGATGGAGTTGCAGCAGCCTTTTCCGGTATCAACTAAGCAACCGACGACTTATGCTTGCATTTCTTAATCAGATATATATTTTAGATGAAAAACAGTGATTAATTAGGACTCAATGCAGGGTTTACTAACCATGCATGGATCGAGTAGCTGCATGTACGTTTGAAAACGGGATCAGCAACTACAACCCCGGCCCTTACACAGTAGAAATGGAAAGAAATCAAATAAACCCCATGCACCTAATCCAATACAGAAGCTAGGACAGGGCACACGGGAACGAGCAAAAAGGAAACAAGCTAGAACAACGTTTGCCACCGCTGGGATTAGCTGATCGATCATTTACATGTATGAAGTTAATTACCAAACAGTATATGCCTGTCTTCTGCCTTGTTGATCGATCATCATCTCTATGTGCTTGCTAGCATGCATGAGCGTATTCGTATCATGCAGGCATGCACCTTAAATATTCGGCTTTTGCAACTTATGATCTAGTAAAATTAGCGGGTCTGTGCCAATTGGAGACTTGATCGAAAGTAGGATCTTAATCATCTTCCTTGCGTGCTTCGCCCCCATTTGTTCCCCAACACATTTCTAATTTTCAGTCCCGTTGCTGAAAACGTTGACGGTCTTCCTTTGCTGTCATCTTTCGCCTCCGTTGCTGATTCACCGTCTAATCCTGGCTGTATCACCAGCTGCTAGTTTATCAAGTAGACGTGATTAATAGGGCATGCATGCAACTAATTACATTCTATATTAATTACTGTAAATGTGTAGTGGGTACGTATAAATATGTAAAACTAAGTTACCTTGTCTTGTGTATTCGGAGATGACATTGTTGATTTGCTAAGCTTCCTACTTGTTCGATGACAATCCATATCATCACCACCTGTAGATTAAAATGCATGATCACCTTAGTTCATTCCGGTTTTAAACCTTCAAAAATCAATTTTATCATGAAACCTATGTAAAGGGTTTGCGTCGATCCGTCATGCATTTCAATTCAGTACGCGATATATACATTTTTCTTCTGATCATTTATATATGTCATTCATCCCAATATTTCCTAACCGGATAATATAGTGCGTGTCGATTCATAAGCTGGCTAGCTAGCTAATAGACTCACCATCACTGTCCGGGCCGCTGTCGACCCCAAATCGAATTTCAGGGTCGGTGCAATATTCCCTAAAACTTGGGGAACGAGGACATCTAAAGATGCTATCATCCGCCATTTCATGACCATGTTTGTTGTCGTCGTCGTCTGCATCCTCCTTACTTTCGGGTTGGTTTACTTTGATCCTACCAATCTCTACTTTTTCTAATCCTGCTGACGGTGCCGGTGCCGTTGACGGTGAAGATGACGTTGATATTTCTTTCTCCTTCCCGCCGTCTACGGGATTTCCCCCTTCCGGCTGCGGCTGAGGCTTACTTTGAGAAGCGGGACTTAGGCCATCGCCCTCAGGACTATTCCGTCCAAACCTGGAAATGCCACAACCCATTGTGGCTGTTAACCTGCGGGGTTGTTCCAACTCGAACTGAAGCTTCTATAGATGGAGGAGGGGAGACATAAACAAGAACAGAATAGATCAGATTAGATCAATTAATCGATCAAAATGATGATAGATCGATGGAGCAGGCCCTACGTAGTACTGGAACCTTGGACAGCGATCATTAGTCCGATCGACTGCCCAGAACCAGAAGTAATGAATCTAGGTTAGGGTTAATCACGATCCTAATTCAAACTACAAATTTCCGAACAAGATAAGCAAAAAGAAAGCTAGCTAAGCTAGCTAGAAATAACGAGGATTGCGGATGATATAATTAGCATTGCGTATTGGCAACCCAAATTAGAGCTAATTAGAGCCATACGCGTTCCTAATAATAACACTCCTGTTTTAGTGCCCTTGTTGTCTTAAATAGTTATTTAGATTCGATCCGCTAGCTACTGAAATCTAGTTGGTCATAATTGTGTCATCAGGATAGATTGATCATATTGAAGATATTTCCATCAACTTCTAAAAATAATTTGTTGGGTACAATTGTACAAATCATAATAAGCAAGTAGCTATAGAACTTTTATTTTTTTATTTAATTATGCTTCATTTTGGATTTGCTCCAAGAACACAATCTCACTCTCATGATTAGCAAGCATGGCGACCCGATCAGTAAAATAAAGGCAGGATGGATGAATATACTGAAAAGGTGGACAAGCCTTTTAGATTTTGCTAGCTGATCCAGCCCATTAACTATTTAAAGTAGTACATTCTCCTCCTGATCATCATAATCATCGATCAGGAGCTAGCTCGATCATCCTAACTAATCAAAAACATTTGGAAAAGACCCCCGATCGACAGTAGTGATTTCATTCGGAAATGAATTAGACGGTCTGGGAAGACAACCACCAGATCCAATATTATCCAATGTTGAAGTCCAACCTTTTATCTTGCTTGTGGGCGGTCTCCTCTTCTGAAATACACAACAGAGAACCCAGCTATTTCCTAATACCTCAGAACCCAGAAGGTGATATTCATGCATGAACCATCGATGGGTATTACTGAGGCTCCCGTTTCGATGTTGGTAGTGGTAGTGTTGGTGGTGCTTAGTCTTCTTCTTCCTGGGGTGACTGCCACAGAAAACCAACGTTTTCCTCACCCCAAGAACAGCTAATTGATGAGCTTGGCTGCAGCTGCTCTGATCAGGACAACTAGTGGCAACAATTTGCTTCTCTTTCCCAATGGATCTCCAAAAACCACAACCAGCAGCAGCAGCTCTTTTATACTTACCACGGTTGTTGACAATTTGGTCTTTATCTTTACTATTATAGAAGAAGTACCTCTTTTGAATAGTCTCGCCTGCAGAATATATGCACACAGATATCTAATTATTAAACCAATGTCTGTTTTACATATATATATATATATATATATAGGGAAAATGGCTGAATTGATCACTGAAGTATGCCCCATTCTAAACTTTGCTCACTGAAGTTTGTCCAATATCACTTTGCTCACTATCGAATTACACTTGTGTTCACTTTGATCACTCCGTCTAAATCAGCCGTTAAAATTCAAATTCTGCCGTTAAAAGCAATGACACGTGCCACTCATGTGCAAATCTTAAGGACATTTTGGGAATTTCATCAGTCTCTCAAATCAAAAGCTATAAAATCCCATTAAACAAAACTAAAAACCCATAAAACCACATAAATTCTCTGCTCGAATGAAATAGAAGCCTCCATAAGTAACTAGAGATTGGAACTTTAAACTCCCTCAAGTTTTCTGGGTACCAAAAACAGCTCAAGAAACCAAATAAACCACATAAATTTTTCTGTTCTATAAAAACAGAAGCCAGCTACTAGAAGTCACTCAAGATAGAAGCTTTTATTGTACCCTCAAGTTTCCAGTGTACCAAAAACAGAGTAAAAACCACCAGAGCTTCTGAAACTCACCTTCGTCTGAAACCACATTACCGAAGCTCACACAAACAAGTAAACCCAGAAGCAGCAACAAGTCAAACCGAAATGCCATAACTGCCCTCCAGTCAAAACCCCATTTCTTCTTCTTCTTCTTCAACTAGTCTTGTCTTAAACACAGAGAAGGGAAGGACCCCCAAAAGCCAAAGATGCCCCTCTCTATATCTCTCTACTTACACTGTAATGGTCTCAATGGTGAGAGAAACCCATGTTAAAAAGCTCCTTCCTGTGTCTCTGTTTATTCAAAGTCTTAACTGGGTGTGTGACTGATATATATTCTGAGCTCTCTCTAAGTTAAAAGCCTGTGCTTGTTCCATCACATCGCTCTGCCACATTGGGTTCTCTAATACAACTGTGTACAACTAGAGAGAGAGAGAGAGGCACACTGTCTCACACACAGAGAGAGAAGGGTGTGGTAAGATGTAGCTATAGGGTTAGAGTGGTAGAAGGGGAGAAATTATTTGGTGGATAAAGTTAAAAAGGGCACATGCCAGAAGGTCTGGCAATGAAAACCTGCAAGAACATTACTACACTGATCCTGCTGCCCAGCTCTCTCTCTCTCTCTCTCTCTCTTCTCTATGGACTTTCCATCTTGCTATATGTTTTTTCATTTTTTTGGATTTCTCTTTTCGCTCTGTCTAAATGTCCATAGTGATATAGGCGGTCGCTTTCCTTTACATTTATCTTTGGCAGAGCCAATTTATGTGGGACAAGCCTCGTGAACTCCATCGAAACCTCTCAGTGGCATTTCATCGAACACCTTCCGTGCAACATTCCCTCCAATCTAATCACTCAAACCCTCCTCTCCCTCCACCAAACCCCCCACCTCGTCCACCAATTCACCTCCCATTTCAACCTCCGCCGCCTTGACATCGACACCCAATGCCTCGCCGCCGCCATTCTCTCCTCCCTCCCCTCTCCCAAACCCTCCACCGATCTCACAAACATGGTGAGGTCCGTGTACCAAGTAATGAGTGGCGCCAATGTGGTGGCGTCTCAGAGCCTAGAGGAGGACCCAGATGGGTCGACGTACATGGAGGTTGCGAGAGAGAGTCGACGTAGACAAGTCTCGGTGGCCCGGTACAAGTCGCTGTGCCATCACACGAAAAGCAGCAAGAGAGGAATGGTGGAGTGTTGTGTGTGTCTGTGTGGGTTCGAAGCGGAGCAAGAGGTCAGTGAATTGTCTTGCAAGCATTTCTTCCACAAAGGTTGCTTGGACAAGTGGTTCGACAACGACCACTCTACTTGCCCTCTCTGCCGCTCTGTCTGCTAATATAGATTATCAGGTTATGAACAACAAGTAACAACAACAACACCAACAACAACAACAAAGCTTTGTTTTTTTTTTTTAAACCGAATGAAGATGAGGTTTTTCCAGTGCTTAGTTCAGAACTGTTCCTCTCTACTGTGCCCTTTTTGTTTTTCTCTACAATGGGAGTAAATTAATGAAATTCCCAAAATGTCCTTAAGATTTGCACATGAGTGGCACGTGTCATTGTTTTTAACGGCAGAATTTGAATTTTAACGGCTGATTTAGACGGAGTGATCAAAGTGAACACAAGTGTAATTCGATAGTGAGCAAAGTGATATTGGACAAACTTCAGTGAGCAAAGTTTAGAATGGGGCATACTTCAGTGATCAATTCAGCCATTTTCCCATATATATATACTGAATTACTGATTTACACAAAATGTTGATAGTAAATTACCAGCTGGGGGCATTGGTAGGTGGGAGGGATCATTTAGGTAGTAGTTGCTGTTATAGTCGGGAATGATGGAAGCCGGCAGTGGGAGGCCATGGACCTTTCTCTTCAAGTAGAATACCACAAGCTCTTCATCCGTCGGATCAAACCGGTACCCAACTGGTAGCATCTTCACTCCTCCTCCTCCTCCTCCGTTCATATGACTACTACTCAGCGTGCTAGCTTAAACCAAAGCTAGGAGGAAGGAACAAAGTAAACCCATTTAGCTAGCTCTGTATAATGTATGTGCTGAGGTAACTGCCTGGGGAATCACAAAGCATATATAGAAGCCAACTCCTCTGATCCTATTCTTCTTCTGACTGGGGAGTTGGAATTCTTTCCTTGCCTTCATTCGGAAATACAAATGCAAATGGCATTTGCTTGAATTTCACTTAGTTTGATGGTCTTTGCATATTTTGGCAACCGTGTAGAACCACTAGTATTAATGCAGGCAGCAGGACTTGTTAGAATAAGGGCATCTCCAACAGCTTCTCTATTTTTTTTGTAAAATAGGGAAGTAAAAATCAGAATCTCTAAAAAATTATGCTCCAACTCCAAGAGCTTCCCCATTTTGGAGATTTTCACATTTATTACAACTACATTCATATTTATTTCAACAATATAATATTCTTTTATTTATTTATTTTCAAACATGTAATAAATACTCTATATCTAATACATTTATTGTAAATTGTAATTAATGATTACTTTTAAGTTATTCTATAATAATAAATTTATTTATTTTAAATAAAAATCTATATAAAATTCTATAATTAATGATTACTTTTTAGTTTTCTGTGTCAAATTGATTTGATAATAAATTTTTCATTCTGCAAATTTTTCTTTCTCTCTCTACAAATATAGGGATGCATATATTCTCTCTCATCCAAATCCCCATTTTAGGGAATGAGATGGAGAATCTGTTGGAGGAGATTTAGAGCCCAAAATCCCCAAATTTAAGTAAAATCCCTATTATAGGGAATTTGTTGGAGATGCTCTAATAAGGACAAAATTCAAAGTCCAAGTAATCTTGCTTGCTTGTGCTGCTCTGTTGCTATAGAACTAGAGGGCTCTTTCTTTTATGTGCATGCATGCTTAATTAATTTATCTCTTTAAATTAATATTCAAATATATTCCAATTAGCATGGGAGTTTCGGAGGGACTACAGGCTCTCTCTCTCTCTGGTTGACGCTGAAACTTACACTACGATTAGGATAATAAGAATACAATAAATTAACAACAAGCTTCGATGAACACCATACATCTGTGTGCGTGTTCTCGAGAGACACATAAATTTTCGTCCATTATTTCCAAATTGAATTCAGTCCTTGAAAGAAACAAAGCATAAAATATATATAAAATACGTTCTTCCATATATCTAGCACAGTGTGGTCTCTGTCTTGAAGTTGGCACTGAACGTGCTTCGAGATTCGCTATCATCGTGGATGCCCATAATTTGGTCCAGGCCCTGGGTGGCCCAATCTCGTGGACTAGAAATCGTGGACTCGAATAGTATTAGTATTTACCATCCGGCCGAATCACTGGTTTGCTAAAACGCAGAGCACTATAACGAACAAAACATGCATGTATACGTACTGCAAGAGGACTCCAATACGTCAGCAATAGATGGAGGCGTGGAGCTGTGGTTGGAAGTTGTTGTGCCAGTCTCCGACTCTTGATCAAACACTACTACAGCGTCAGATTAACAACAACTTTTGAGTTATCAAACACTACCACAGCGTCATCACTCATCTCTTTCTTGCAGATTACAATGTACGTAGCAACTAGTGGTACGTCACCTGCTGTATAATTATCCGGGATGAGCTCCACCACCCCAACACATCAAGCTTCAGATAACTCCACGTACGTACAGCTAGAAACCCGAGTTGATACGGTACGATAACTGAAACCCAACTGCTCTACGTATTCAAATACTAGATAATTAATACAAGTTAAACACTTGACAATAGGAGCGTATTGAATTAGTAAACGAGATCACTCTGATGGGAATCAGAGTACTGAATACGGACCTCGAACAATCACTCAACAAACATCATAAATAAAGAGCAGCGAACTCATAAAATAAGACAAATCTATGTCACAAATAAACTGATTTTATTCATTAAAACATAAACTTTTTAACAACTATTACAATAACCATATGTATAGGGTTTACAACTATTACAATACCTATATATAAGGTTTGAAATTGGCTTGAAATATTTAATATTATGAATCTATAATTAAATTATAAATAATATATTTGAAGTTGCCTTATATGTTTCTACATAACAATCGCTCAGTTTTCGAATACCATTAGGCATTTTGGCTAGTAGCAAGAACAACTGTTTTCTCTACAGGTGAATCACGAGAAAGGTCATGGTTAAGGATCCGGCTTCTCTGTTTGGATTTTTTGTGCTTGGATTTGTTTGGATCCTTACAACCATTAGATTGAGTAAGGATGACATAAGTGATAAGTTGGTTGCATCATCTTTACTCAATCTAATGGATGTAAGGAATCCAAGCAAATCCAAGCACAAAAAGTCCAAAGTAGAGAAGCCAATTCCCATGGTTAAACCCGTGATCACACAATCAAGCGCTTCTACCTTCCCACCTACGAGTTTCAGATGCTCATTCTAATTTCGACCTATTTCTATTTCTTGATCCTCAAGAATGCCCAAACATGTATTCTATCCCCAAAATGACGCCCATATTCAATAAGCCACGCAACCTGAAACACAAGAATCAAATTCCACCCAGCTTCATACTTCTTCCACATAACCAGTGATGTCTGTGGCTTTTAATTGAGAAAGAGGCTCCACAGTCAGTTACATAATTTCTAATTTCAGAATCAAATTTTATGAAAAATTTGTTCTCAATGAAAACATTGGTGTTGCATAATGTTAACAACTATCAATCTATCATGACATCCAATATTACGTTGTGCCATTCTGTTACATGATTTTACACAGCTTATACTCCTCTAATGTCGATCATACCCTAATCTAAGAGAGGTGGCAAGTACGTACACTTACATCTCAATCAACCAAACAAGATTACAAGATCAATAAACTGAAATACAACACAAGCATGCTCCTCCTTTAAACAATACAAGTCTAGCAGGTAAACGTACACTTCCTCCATGACCAATTTCCTCTTCCTCCATGACCAATTTCTATGTACAACAATGCATATACCCGCTGGCTGCATGGTCGATACCCACTAAAACAGTAGAAAAATCTCAAACCAAAGTGGCATAAACTTTTAGAGTTGTATCAATTCTGGAATGAGCTTCAACAGAAAGGAAAGCTCCCTCTCCGAGAACTGGGGCTTTGATTTCAATTGCATTTTACCGTCCCCTTCCAACAAATTGTCCCCGTCTTCTTCCGTGGCCGCCAATGGCTTTATCATATCACACACTGCCTCCGTGATCGATTCAACAAAATCCACAATCACTCCCTCAATTCCCATTAGGTGTTGTATGTATACTGCTTCCGGAACATTACTGCAATGGAAATATACAACATTAGCACCAACTATTCTAAATCAGACCATACACGCAATGCAAATAACAATGACAGATCAAATTCACAATGTTCATGTTACTTACTTTAGTTTGCCATAAGTTAGAAGTGAAAGCTTGGACTCCTTAATCTTGGTTACCACCTCAGGATTTCTGAAGACACCTCTCACCTCCGACACTATACCATCCAAACCACCCACCAAGCACACCTTCATTGCTTCATCCAAAGAATTCCTCCTCACATCATAGTAAATCTCATTTCCGCCATTTGTCAAGAAAAAGACCTGCCATCTCAATCATCAATTCATTAACCTCAATAAGACAACGAATTGCTTATAGCTTCAATCAATAGCCATTGTTGGAAAAGTGCTTACAGGGTAGGTGTTCTGCAACTTTTTAATAAGGAGTGAGGCATCAGGTTGGAATGAGGAGAACACGATGGGCCTATCTTTGGCGTACGCAAACACAACCTTCATATCCCACAAACATCGGATTCAATTAGTACTCAAATAAAAGGGGTGGGCTGTTTCAAATTATAATTCAAAGCTTGGAAATTGAAAACCTACTTGCAAGATGGATCGGAGGACGCGGATGAGATAGTCCTCCTGGTAAACAATGTAGTCGTCGAATTTGATCTCAATGTTGAAGCCAAGAGAAGGTTCAACCTTCTCAAAGACTTCTCGGAGGGTACAGAGGGAGTCATCTTGTTCGACATTCCATCTTACAATTTGGCCGTCTTTGTTTTTCCTCAACAAAGGCTTTCCTTCCTTTCCTGCCTCTCTTTGTGGACCATAACTTAGGAACTCCGTCAAACACAGTTCAGTTATTCTCTTCTCAAACACAGTACCCTGAAATCCAGTAAAAATAAATTTCAGCTCCAAATTCTTTCCATATAAGAAACGTCTATAGAGCAATCAAGCTTAATTACCTGATCTTCGGTGAGGATGAAGTCGTCGTGGAATATGACGGGGCAGCCATCTTTGGTTACCTACAAAAAGCCACCATATTCACTTTCCTGTTTCATTTTTTTCTTTTCTTTTCTTTCTGGCTTCATTCATCTCCATACTTCAAATTTTTAACCCAAATTTCATAACTTTACCAAAGACCCCCAAAAATCAAAGAAAACGAGACATAATCAGTAGCCATTCGAACACAGAAACAGAGAATCATGAAACAGAGGACTTTGGATAATCTTAAACCCAGCTCCTAAAAATAGAAAGAGCAGCTCAATTTACTGAAATGCCCTAAAAACTGACATGCCGCCCAGATTTATTGCTGACTACATCGAATTCAAAAACCGCGCATACCGACAAATACGAAGCCGTACGCGGCAGACGGACGGAGTTTCGACCAGTTTTATGTAATTAAGTAGACGCAAATACCCAAAAAACCCACCGCCTAACGATAATGAAAATTTCAAAAACCCAAGCTCACCTGAACATCAAATTCGACAAAATCAAGAGGGTATTTGGCAGCAGTGTTAAACGACATGATCGAGTTTTCCTTGATGGCTCTCATTCTCCGATCAGCCGACTGTAAAGCGTTCATTCCATTTCCTCGATGTCCGATCACCAGAAACTTGGGTATTCTCGATGACACCAGACCAAATTCCACACCTGAACATAAATCGATCAATATCCACATAATTGAAAGGTAAATTTTGATATAATCATAAAGATTCGGCATTACTAAGCACCAACCAACCTTTGGAGACGCGGGTGGAGCAACGCTGCAAAGAGGCATTTTCCGGCACCTGATCGAGATTTGGGACGTCGGAGACGTGGACAGCCTTAAGAGCCATAACTTTGTTTTTTGTTTTTTTTTAATAAGACGAGGGGAGGAAATAAAAGGGACCGGGTGGACGCAAAGAGGAATAAAGAGCTTGGTGGTGTTGTTGAAATCCAAGAGTGAAGGGAGGTCTATTTATATTTCTCATGGACATGCGCGAGTCCCGCCAAACTTGACGGGATCTGTCCTCGGTATATTCCCTCTCCCTTTACTCCATTATGCTCGGAATATTCCATTATTCCTCAAGTGTGTAATAATCTTGACGGAGGAGAAGCTGTCTCGTTTTCTATTTTTCAACCTCGAACCTCAACGAACGCTTCTAAATTTTCTTCCCTTCTTTCGGTAATTTTATTTTCGGTCAACAATTGTAATTTCTGGCACGACCATAACTTTTCCACGTGTTCCGAAAACCGAAAACCGAAAACAGAGTTAAATATCTGGTGAGAGCATCTGGCCCCTTCGTCCGAAGGAAGCTTTTTCTATGGACCATCACTTTCTCGAAGTTGAGGATTAATGGAATATCCAATATCCAGTAGAATATTAGGTTTCAAGAAAAACCGCTGTTTCTTTTTGTAGAAAAATAATAAAAAGGGTTTTTAATATAAGAATTCTGCGTCAGCGCCATGTATGATCAGATAAGGCCCTCATGTCGGGTTCCGGATTCTGATGGTGCCATTCTTAACTTGCACGTTATATGGTTTTCTCGGTCAATGATATCGGAATATTCCGGCAATAACATATCGGCATTATTTCCCTCTCTTAGCTTCAGTTTTTCTTTGTTGTTTCACGGTTATTTACACCGCGTACGATCTCAGTTGATCAACAAAATGCTAATGGGGATTGGGGGCCAATCCAATACATGCAGGAAACAGTGAAAGAGAAAGAACCAGTGTTCAAGGACGGAAAATGGCCCCGGAATCATAACTGGTGCAGGCTATATTATATAGTTGGATTTGGTACACATTGTTGAGCACGTGCATAGATGAAGTGCGGAATGCAGATCAACCACTCATTTAAAATTCAAATTTTGTAATAGCTAAGCCAGCTGATCGGGGAAGGTAAGAAAATATACTATAAACGAGGATAATGGTGACGGTGATGTGTAGCCACGGCAGGCTTATCTGTCTCTATAACAATAATACTCCGCCGCGTATTGTTTGTTTCATATTTTTGGCTATCTAGTTCAATAATTTTTTTTCTGGGTAAGGTTAGGTGTTCAATGATTTGGTATTTGGATAATATTTATGTGCCCCAAGTGACGACAACTACAATGGGACCTTAATATTTATTTATGTACCCTAATTCCAAAAAGGGATCTTAGCTATTAGCTTCCGCCCTGTGTAACTCTAATTCGAAAATGTAACAATGTTAGTCTTTACTTGGTAGTAGTTTTAGAGTAGTACTGTAGTATTTAGATCGAGTTTCGTGTCTTACATATCCATCTGTACGTGTTGAAGATACAGATGATCGAACCGTAAATAAAGTATAGTGTTGTAAAGCAAAGCAGCAAAGAATTTAAAAGATTTTGATGGCACCGGCCGGCCTCTACGTCGGCTCTGAGGGAAACAGTCAGAGCGCAATTGCATTGATGCAGCAGTGGATGGTGACTACTTTAGCAAAGAGTACGTTCAAGTATATATGAACACTGGCTGCATATATTACATTAAGATAGTTGCAATAATGTACGTAGCTAATTGTCACTAAAGCAACTAGTTATTATATAACCAAAGAGGCATATATGCTTTGGCTGGACAAATAAGATGGATCTATTGCCTGAAACAGTAATACCATGTATACCAAATTAAGGAATGGATCAACTTAAGTTTGATTTGATTAACTTGTCTTTATAAGATTCGATCGATCTGTCATATTCATATGGATGACGGACATATATATATAGCTGTAGGTATAATTTCATTCTAAGAATGAAGAGTCCTGACTCTGCAGGGTCCATACACATCGATCATGTTGGATCACAGTCAACAAGTTTCTTCCATGTTGTTGATGCAGCGCTTCCTTAATGTGCTAGATCAGCCTAGTTAGATGCATGCCTAGATTATTCCATATATATATTCTCTTCCTTTCGGCTTGCTCTATTTGGGTATCGATCCTTGCTCGCTCGCTCGCTTCGACTGGGTTGGGCCTTTGATCTTTATTCTCCAACTTTAGTGACCTTGAGAACTCGAGGGTTAACGTACGGTGAAGATAACGCTGTGATTTGGCAGCTGCATCATGAGTAACAAGACTGCGCTCGCATTACTTTTATTTCTGGGAGAAGCCTTCGCAAATGAAACATTTCATGTGTATTCACTTGTATATTTTCTGCAACTTTAGAATCTTCAGGCTTCTTCTCCGAGAACAACATTTCTTCCAAAAAGAGTAGTTAATGGTTGAATCAAATGCCTTAGCCCAAAGTTAATCAAATGCCAAATTATTTTGGTGCAGGCCCATAAGAGGATTTGGGCAGAGAGCGCAGTTTTTTTAATTGTTTTTTTGGTCAATAGAGAGCAACAGTTGGCATAGAAAGGAAGAGCAACAATTCACACTAAGATGCAGTGGGGGTGTGTGTGATGGGTAATGTAGTATACTGAAGCAGATGGAAGCTGAAGAAAATGCAACAGGGCAGGCAAGGGAAGAAGAGCTGCCTAGCTAGTAGTAGTACTGGCACGGGGCAGCATTAATGGTACGTGGAAGTAGACAAGAGCATTAAATGGTTTTCTGAAAATAAATTAATTGCTTGCGTTAATCGCTACAATTGTCGATCTGTTGGCCCTCACCTCACCTCACTCTAGCGCGCTTAGCTTAGCTTAGCTTGTTCCTCTCTTTCTCTGATTCCAGACTGCCTTCAATTCATGATTCATCTCTTCATTCATTGCTTCCATCCGCCCTCTGACTCCTCTCTCAGTCTCTCTTTCTTTCTCTTATCTTCTGCAACCTACTCTCTTCCACATCTCATTAATGCCTCTCTCCCTCGCTCTCCATCCTCACATGCAGTAATATTAACTCAATACCACAGTAAAATCGAGCGTGCTAGGTCAAAGTTACAAATCGATCAATCCAAGCTTGGATTCCATATATCCGTACATATGGATATCATTACCACCTAGCTAGCCTTTTACAAAATTCCCCCATCGATCCGAAATGCTTGCATGCATGACAACTAACACAAGCTGCAATTATCACTCTTAACTCTACTAATTTCATCCTAATAACCAACTACTGTCTCTCCATTCGTGTAACTTTGCTTAACTCCCTCGTCACAACTCGCGCGCATTCGATCACTTGAGTATGCTACGTAGTGATTACTTTGTGCTGCTGGCTCATGATGCTGGTTGCCTCCAAATTCAAATAGAATCATGACTTTGTTTCAACTCTGCTGCTGCTGCTGCTGGTGGTTGCGAACTAGTACTGACACTAGTACCCGTACCGTTACTACTACTATCTTTCATTCTTGGTACTGTTGGTAATGCTGGTGGGTTCGGTGGAGTTACTGATGAGGGCCTTACTGCTATAGGTGGTGCGGCACAAACAGGAATCACTGATCTTATTTGAACTGCTGGGGCAACCCTATGACTGTAAGGAATGAACCCTTGAGTGTACATGTTTCTTCTGCCCAGGAGGGAACTTGAACTTGCACTACTAGTTGGTGCCTTAATTGGATTTGAGGACATTGCAAATTGCCTGCTGTACGCACAATTGGAACCAAATACAGGACTGCTTGGATTCGAAAAATAGCTACTCTGGCTAGGACTATGACCTTCCTTTTCAATATTGCGCATCTTACTGATCAAGATATCCGACTTTATACCAAGCCACTCTTCCTCATCCTTTTGGTGCTCTTCAAGTGGAGGTGGAACAACCTGTGATTTACTACTACCCCTCATTTGGACAGGAATAGGCCGATTATAACTGGAATTGTAGTAGGAGGAATTGCCTGATTTGTTGAGTGTAGTTGTTGGTGGTAAAATCTTGGACTCCATTCGCGGTGGGGGTGGAGGAAGAAGAGACGCAAAGCTGCTTTGTTTCTGTGAAGTACTAGAAACTCGAGGAACCAAATCGTTTAACAGTTCATCTATTAGCCTCCAATGCTGTAGATTCTGTACTAGAGTGTTGCTGGAAGTGGCGGCATTGTTCGGACTATGACTAAGAATATGAGCACCCTTAACAGTTCTTCTCCTTCCTTGAGTTTGATGATCTGGTCTCTTCCTCAATTGTCTGCTATGGTCTTCTCTGTTTGAGAGTCTAAAATTTGAGAGCAGCCTTGTCACAACTGCCTGCTCCTCTTGTTCTTGATCACCACTACTCTCTCCTTCTTTATTTGTCATTAGTGAGACTGACCCCAAATCTGCAGCAAAGTATATTTAATTAATCTTGCTAGGTTTCTAATAGTGATTGAATATGAGAAATAACAAGAGTGTATCTATCTACTACTATATAGTATATACATACTTCTTTTCAAAGCAGACCAGGCAGCAATTGCAGCATTCTTCTCAGCTTGCTTCTTGGTTTTTGCTGCCTCTCCATTAAAGTTCATGCCAGCAAGCTCTACACTACAAGTGAAAGTTGGGACATGTCCAGGGCCTGATCTCACAGTAGTGTAAACAGGCAATTTCAGCCCAGCTCTATGAGCAGTTTCTTGAAGCAGGTTCTTATAAATTCCAGTTTCATCCTTTAACATATAAACATAATGAAAGTTCAGTCCTCAAATCACAAAACCAAAACCAGAATGCAGTTAAAGAGAGAGGTAAGTGATACTTACAAGAACTCTTGCAGTTAAAGACCTTGAAGGGCCTCTAGTGGAAAGAACATTAAGGGCTACTTCAGCAGCAGAGTGCTCTGCTTGCCTCAGTGTGGTGCAGTAGTTTGGGCTTTCGAAGATCTCACCATTGAAGTTTACAGAGGCTTTGAATCTTGGGGCATGGTCTGGTCCTTCTCTAATGCAAGAATATGAAGGCAGATTGAAGCAGCTTCTCTGTGCAAGCTCCTGCAGCTGGTTCTTATACATATCGGCTTTGCAGCAACCCAACTGTATCATCAAATATCTACATGATCAGCAAGGCAGGAATCCATCCATGTCTTTCATTACTAAACTCATCATTCAACTTTTGAAATGATCAACTCTCTCTCTAGTCTCAACCACTCAAAACCAAGAGAAGAAACAAGAATATACCAAAGAAACTCACACCTTAACTAGCATCACCAGAATTCTGACTGCTTGGAATTGACATTGGCCAAGAAAATTAGAATAGATTCTTGGGAGGGAGACTTGTCTCTCTGGAAGAAAGCAAAAGCATCTAATAATTATAATGAGTAAGTTAATACTCGTGTTGAGTGGAGTTGGAGAAGAAACAAAGAAAGAGGGAGGAAAACTGAAGGTAATAACTAGCTAGCCCAACTAACTAACCAGCTGCTCAAGTGAAAATGCCAAGACTCAAGATGGAAGCTTTAATTACTCTTGTTGGGTTTCTCCTCTCATTTGGTTATTTTACTAATATTGCGCTTGGTCTCTTACACTATGTTATCGCTTCTGTTTAGATTTTAACCCGGTTGGGAAAGAGGCTTGTATACTGTTTTAACCGGAATCAAATCTTTCCCATTACAGCTCTGAGAGGTCTCTGCACACTGAGCCCAAGACCAACTTGATTGTTATTATTTTTTGAATTTTTATTTATTTTTGAAAGCAAGAACTGAAAAAAACCAGAGGGGGACATGTATTCTTGGTCATGTGATGGAGTCTTGGTCATACGCTCAGACTCATAGAGGAGAAGAAGAGAGTACGGCTCTGTTTGGGAGACACTGACACTCCATGTAGATATGGTCAAATTACACAACAGTCCCAGCAGAGCTCAGTTGCAGGTCCAGGAATGCTTGTAATAAAGTTCAATATGCAAGTGCCCAACACCACTCTTGTCTATGTACTTGCCCATCTAATTGAAAGAGGGTCCATTGTCGTTGTGCCCAGTTTTGACGTTGTTAAATATAAGATATACTCAGCTGGTGGTGCTGGTGATGAGTACCATGCATAGACGCAATGGCAAAGCATGATCAAAGCCTCAATATATAAATATAAGCATCAAGCACGCCTATACATAAACGTATAATATTTCAGTTTCAATATAGAGAAATAGTGCAGTCCAGGAATTCGATCAGTCAAATATATAGGCAGAATATTTATGCTTGTAAGTTGTACCCTTATAGCTGGAATTTCTTGTAAGCACTAACATATTTTGCTGTTGATCCTTTCATTACCTTCGGAATCAACGTCTGCCAAAAGTTTACTTATATAGGTATAGAGAGTCTGGGAATGACTGGTTCAAACTGCCTAATCCGGCATCCTGTCCCCTGGTTTTAATACACTATGACCGCCAAATTCAAATTTAAGTATTGAACTATAGCAATCGAAAAAATTAACAGTAACTCCACAATTGCAATACAATTAGGAACTAACTAATCCCACAAATGCAATACAAAAACAAGAAAGCTCACTCATACAACACACAATTCCTTCCTAAGAACACTGCCCAAGCCAACACCTCCCTTACAAAGACCCTGCTCCCCTATATTGCACATAATATTAATGTGGGAATCAAATGACCACGCACCAACCTTAGACCAGCTATATGCTATGCTGCCGCAAGATCAAATACTCCATTTCACAACTCTGCTGCTGCTTTGTCACATTTTGAAACGCTTAGTATTATGTCTGTCGGTTTTCATTTGTCAAGCCACTGCTGCTACTCCCACCCATGCGGTTTGGTTCTCCAACTCTAGCTGCCAAAGCAAGAACTTCTGGCGACATCTCCCAACTTCCACTTTTCCTTCCCCAACTGGATCGCCTGGGATGTATTCCAGCACGATCCACAGTCTCGTCTACTGTATTCCTGATGTCTGGGGAAGCTTCACCTAGTTCCCCGTCCTTAACATTCTGGCGTTCATTGCTGTTAAGTTGGCCGTCAAAATGATCACCCCCGGCACCCATGTCTCCCCACACTGTTTTCCTTCCCATTTCTATGTCGTCCACAGCTTTTCCCATATTTGGGCTCATAAAACCACCACCACCTGGTCGAGGAGGTAATACAGGTTCCCTTGGCACCTTCTCCCTGAAGTCATTCTTAGACTCAGGAATGCTGGTGCAAAATATCTCCTTGAAATTGTCAGCAACTCCTTTGTTATATGGATTGGCTCGCCTATCATATCGATATCGAAAATTCTCGTATGTAGTCTGTCAAATCAATGCACATAGATGTAAGCTTCCTTTCATATTAATAGATGAATCAGAAGGACAAAACATGTACTAAAGGGTTGAAACATGTTAAAGATGGAAATATCTCACCTGATTTGTACTGATGAGATATAAATGGAAGGCAGTAAGGCCGCCAACAAACCACATCGATATGAAAGTGTAAACTATTAGAACAATAGATGCTGGAGTTTTTATCATTGCTTTCCAAATTGATGTGTCCTCACTTTCCATGATCCTCCGAACATATACCCAGCAGAATGCAAACACGTATATACAAAGAAGGGTCGTGGAGAAGACAAACATGAAGAAGAATCGATAATTTCTCTGCAGGCAGATTACTGAGAGTTCAGATACAGTTTTCCATTTATCAATTCACAAAGAAAAATTAACTCATGATGACACATCACAGTAGAAGGCAACTCAATGACCATCATATCAACCAGAATATGCAATGACAGAAGTCTCAGAATATTATCAAGAAACATAATATCTACTTTCATCGTGCTATATCTTATTCACCAGACTGGCTCAGGCACCTCATTCGAGTTACCTTGGTATGCCAGTGACTAAACTTTTTAAAATCCAGTCTCTCTATGCCATCAGGTGGATTGGTACACAAGCTTGTTAGGTGGGCACATGCATGAATTGTTAAATGATTTCATTACTGTATATGTTTACTTTAGTATGACAGTACGCACGCATAATATTGTCTATATCATACGGCAGCACAAACAGAATTCCTGATTCTAGACTGAGGAAAGAATGTGATTCTAAATTATGGGAAGCATACTTACCAGCCCAATACACTGCCCAACCCAGGGACAGTGGTGGTCAAATCGTTCCACACAGTTGTTGCATATTGAACAGTGCGAGCAGCGAGGGGGTCTATAAAGCATACAAGTATCACAGTATTTGATCTTAACGGAGATCCCGTTCACCTCTACTTCTTTGATGCGAGGCAAGCGCAACTGTGGAGTTTGTCCAGCTCCACTTTCTGTACTCCCATCAAAGCCTTCTGGTTCTGGGGGGTGTGTGTTACGGGGAATTATACCAGGATCTCTTCCAGAGGTTAGCAGGAGAAGCATTAAATCCTGAAAATAGAACAATGTGTCATCATGTCAACCACTTTGCAAATACATAAACTCCAGTAGATATTTGTTTAAAGAAGTGCAATCTGTTGTTCTCCCCCTCTATCCTCCCAGTATTAGAGATGTAGTCACATAAAACTGTAGATGATGAGGGTGTTTTGGTAGGTTACAACCCTACAGGCCTAACTAGTTATCATTTATGCTAATAAATTCAATAACTTGAGTCAATTGTTAACCAACACTGAGCCATATCCAATTACAATCCAAATTTTACTGGGCTCGCCTTTGATCTCCCTACTAGAGGTAGCGATTGTAACATATATCTGACTTGACTAGAATACAAGTTCTACACCCTATTACCCCAAAGACGGTCGTAAGAGCATGAACAGGCCTATAACAAGATATTGTCTCACAGTCCAGTCTACTGTGAATACATATAATACAATGAGTTTAATAGACAGAGGGAACTCACATAAACTGTGAATACAACAGCGACAGCCATTATCAATACCCCCAAGTGATGTGAATAATGATCCATCAACCTTCTGGCAACAAAGACACAGAAAATAGTGACAGGAGCAACTATTAGAAGTATGGTAAGGCCCAACGATCTTACATCCGGTCCAAAGATAAATCTCCCCTGGAGAAGAAATATCTGCAACAAAGCATAAATAAGTTATATGTAAGGGGCAGCTGCATAAACACTATCTGAATGCTAAATGATTGATCTTCAAAACCAAGTAAAGCATAAGCGTTGTGTTTGTAACTGAAACTCCAATTCCTTGCCTTTCTTATCAATTCTCGTCTTTCAGTTTTTTTTTTTTCAATTTTAGGCAATGTCTTAAAACTTTTGCTAAAATGTTTTTCTAATTACTTGTAGATTCTGATTAAGTTTTGACTGCAACATCTCTCCAAACATAAATGAGAGAAGCATATATCATATCAACAATAACAATATCAGAATCGGCAAAAACATAAAAAATAGTAAACAAAGCAGTCGTGTTCTATATATAGCTGCAGAAACTGAAAAACAAAAGCAACAAAAATGAAATCTTTAAGACGAAAAAGAAGCTAACATTGCTGCCTTTCCAAACTTGGTAGACCCGGGAATCACCGGAGGCGGATCCGGCACCCGGATCCGATCGCTGAGGTGGAGGCACCACGTACATGTCTCCTTCTCAGCTCCCAATAAGATCGAAGCAAAGACTCCAAATTTATATCGGAAAAAACAGAAAGGAGAATACTTTGATGGGCTTTCTGTATTGGGTCCGGCTCCGGCGAGCTATGGGTATAAGGAGAAGGGTTTCTTCATTGTTTGGGAAGCAGAGAGAGAGAAGCGGGTCTAAGACTCTATCGCTGCTGCTGTGTGTCTGTGCTTTACAGTGAGGATCTGCTGATGTGGAGAGGTCTGATTGGAGGAGAGGGCTTGGGATGGACCGGCTGCTCTGGTGGGTGAACCAGTTTGCCTTTTAAGGCTCTTCTCTCTTTTTATTTTTGCCAAAAGAGAAGAGAATGAATGAAAAAGACCCTCCTCCTGCTGCTCAAGTTAATCTTTCCTCCTCTCCAATCAATTCATTAGGGGTTTAATTGCGTTTCTACTTAATTACTCTTGACCTTTTTTCAAATCCGGCAATTACTTTGTTTTGACTTCAGGTATTTAAAACTCGCTAGATTTTCTCTTTTTATAGCAGTTTGATCCGAAATAAAATTGAGAGAGAAAAAAATAGATATGGTTGTAAACGTCCACATATGAACCATTAACAACTTTAGATTATATATAAATCGGTATATGTTGTAGGAGAAATAGATTGATAAATCTCTCTGTCTTTATTCATATATAAAGAGGCCTTTATATAGGCATTACATCAAGTATCCTTGGCGAACAGGGATTCCCTATCTAATAGAGTATCTAGACTTCTAGTCTTATTAGGGCAAGACACACCACGGAAGTTACGGAGTTAACCTTCCTTGAACACTCCCCCTTGTGTCGCGTCCTCAATGGTGCATGAACCGTTGCCTCGTTAAAACCTTTGCCAGCAAACAAAAACCTCTTGGGCAAAAATAAAAGCATGGTCTAAGGAAAAAGAGTACAACGCACCAACTACAAGTATGTGAGACATGCATAACTAGGCTCCCCCTGAAGTCTAGATGAGAACTCCCCCTGATAGTCAATCAGTCTTTGAGTTCGGATAAGCGACACATTCCAATGCGCTTTACATGCTTCATAAATGTAGATTTAGGTAGAGACTTGGTGAACAGATCCGCTGCATTTTCTTCTGAGCTGACTTGCTTCACTTGAATATTCAAAGTCTCTTGCTGCTGCTGATTGTAGAAGAACTTAGGCGAAATGTGTTTAGTATTGTCACCCTTAATGTATCCCAACTTCATCTGCTCGATGCATGCTGCATTATCTTCAAATATGCAAGTTGGTCCCATCGTAGTAGACTCAAGTCCACTAGACTCTCGAATGTGAGATATAACTGAGCGAAGCCAAATACATTCTTTGACTGCTTCATGTAGTGCAATAATCTCAGCATGGTTCGAGGAGGTAGCAACAAGGGTTTGCTTGGTTGATCTCCAAGATATCGCCGTATTCCCAATGGTAAAAACATAACCTGTTTGGGAACGTCCTTTATGTGGATCTGACAAATATCCAGCATCAGCAAATCCTACCATCACATCATTTGGTGTATCTGAGTAGGAGGGGGTATCGCCAAAGCCGTATCGGGACCACGACTTAGCATCCGCGGGTCCGGATAAGTTGGCGGATATGGCTGCAGGATGGCGGATGGATGAACCAAAGCCAGTCTTGGCGGATATGGCTGGCGGATGGCGATCCGAGCCATGGTTTGTGCTGTTAGATGCAAGAGATCGACTAGGTGTCGAATCCTGATGAGTGTATCGATAGTACAAGCCCATGTCAAGGGTTCCTTTAAGGTATCGGAAGATGTTCTTGATTCCAACCCAATGACGTTGTGTTGGCGCAGAGCTAAATCTAGCTAACAAGTTCACAGAGAAAGCGATGTCTGGTCTAGTACACTGAGCTAAGTATAACAAAGCTCCAATTGCACTAAGATATGGATATTCAGCTCCCAAGACCTCTTCGTCATCTTCTTTCGGACGAAAGGGATCTTTGTTGATATCCAGACTTCTAACGACCATGGGAGTGCCTGTAGGATGCATAACTTTGTCCATGTTAAATCGCCTGAGCATCTTTCGGACATATGCAGACTGGTGTATAAAAATTCCACCACTTCGGTGCTCTAGTTCTAAGCCTAGGCAAAACCGAGTCCTTCCCAGATCTTTCATCTCGAATTCGGATTTCAAATAGCTAGCGGTCTCATTGATCTCATTCAGAGTTCCAATGATGTTCATATCATCGACATAGACGGCTATAATGGCAAATCCTGAACTTGTTCTCTTTATGAACACACAAGGGCACAACTCATCATTCTTGTATCCTTTCCCAATCAAGTAATCACTTAACCGTGTGTACCACATCCTACCAGATTGTCGGAGTCCATATAGAGATCGTCTCAACCTGATAGCAAATGAACTTCGTGGTTTTTGCTCACTTGACTTGGGTAACGAAAGTCCTTCTGGCACTTTCATGTACATCTCCGTATCTAGGTCCCCATAAAGATACGCAGTTACAACATCCATAAGCTGCATATTGAGTCTCTCTGAGACTACCAAACTTATTAAGTATCGGAAGGTAATAGTATCCATGACAGGAGAATACGTCTCCTCATAATCAATTCCAGGGCGTTGAGAAAAACCTTGCGCCACGAGTCGAGCTTTATATCGCTGGACTTCGCCATTCTCATTGCGCTTTCTGACAAAGACCCATTTATGTCCAACAGGCTTCACGTTCGGCGGTGTAGGCACAACCGGTCCGAAAACTTGCCTTTTCTTTAGAGAGTCTAGTTCAGCCTGGATTGCTTCTTCCCACTTCGGCCAATCCGCCCTACGTTGACATTCATCAACAGTGCGGGGTTCCATATCGTCGTCGTCAATAACTTCTTGAGCAACGGCGTAGGCGAATGCATCATCGATATACATGGAATTTCTTTCCATCAGATTGTGCATGCATAAGTAGTTTAGTGAGATTTCCTTGTTCTCCAACATCAACAGTGAGTCTGAGGCGTCCCCCAGATGATTCATAGTTGATTCTTGGACATAGGTATAGTCGGAGACAATCTCGTGTGACGGCGTCACAGTATCGATGATGAACGGATCGCTTTGTGCCTGGACACATGCCCTCTTTCTAGGTACATTGTCTTTGGAACCGATTGGTCTCCCCCTCTTTCTAGGAGGATCCGAAGTCGACGCCGGCTCTCCACTTGGAGGTGCCGAGCCTAGGCTGCCGATGGCACCTAGGGCTGCGGGTCCGAGACCGGCGGCGCGTGCTCGCGCATGGCGAGGAATGTTAAGCCTTGCAGGTACATTCGCAGCAGGTATGGTTGATCTTGTCACTTTCGCAATATCAGTAAAGGAGTCGGGCATCGTATCCGCCACCTTTTGTAGTTCTAATATGCGTTGTATTTCAGTCTCACACTGAGACGTACGGGGATCATAATGAGACATAGTGGGAGAGAACCACGTCAATTCCTGACGTTCATTTGGGACGGATGCGGCCCCATCTCCCCCTAACGGCGGGAAGGATGTCTCATCAAAGTGACAATCTGCAAATCTTGCAGTAAACAGATCACCTGTCATAGGCTCTATATAGCGGACAATAGTTGGTGCTTCATATCCAACATAAATAGCTGATCGTCGTTGTGGACCCATCTTGGTACGCAGTGGAGGCGTGATAGGCACATATACGGCACAACCAAAAGTACGCAGATGCGAAATATCAGGCTCGTAACCAGTTACCAACTGGTACGCACTAAATGGTTGGCTATCTGTGGGTCGTAGACGAATAAGCATAGCTGCATGTAATATTGCATATCCCCATGCCGAAACTGGCAAGTTTGTGGCCATGACAAGAGACCTAGCTACAAGCTGTAGTCTCTTGATAGCGGCTTCTGCAAGACCGTTCTGAGAATGAACGTGGGGTACGGGATGTTCAACTTCAATCCCAACTGACATGCAATAGTCATCAAAACACTTGGAGGTAAACTCTCCAGCATTATCCAGTCTGATGGACTTAATCGGATTGTCCGGGTGGTGAGCCCGAAGCTTAATAATCTGAGCTAGGAGTTTAGCGAATGCAGCATTCCTCGTGGACAACAACGCTACGTGTGACCAACGCGTTGATGCATCAACCAGAACCATGAAATATCGAAATGGTCCGCATTCTGGTGTTATAGGTCCACAAATATCACCTTGTATTCGTTGTAGAAACGGAATATTCTGTTTATTATCAATAGCAAAAGATGGTCTTGCTTGAAGTTTTGCTAGTGAACAAGCTTTACAAAACGAACGATGAGCATTAGACATCGCTACCGAAGCATGAGAAGCAGGAGGGGGCCGAACCTCTCCTTGGAGCTGAGAGGCGGCCATCGACGGCACGGCCGAACCGAGGCCGAGGCGCCCTCTGTGCTTTTGTGATCGGAAAAATGGATGACCGTGGGAGCATTTCAAAATACGGATCATCAGATCACGACCCGGATGACCGAGTCTATCATGCCAAAGCTTATAAGCATCAGAATCACATAATATAACAACATGAGATTCGTTGGCTCGAATGGTTGTGAAATACATGCCATTGCGAACTCGCTTACACTTCTCCACAATGCGAGTGCGCATAGATTGAGTGGAGGTGATCAACAGATATTCAGTTCCATCTTCAACATAAGTGCTGAGGTGATAGTCATTGTCACGCACATCCTTGAAAGCTAGCAAGGTTCTTGGCGCCTTAGGCGCATATAGGGCGTCCTCTACCCGAATCTCAGTGCCATTTGGCAGTAAGAATTGAGCAGTGCCACGACCCTTAATTACGGGTCCAGTTCCTGTCATCGTAGATAACGACGATTCTCTTGGCGTAAAATCCGAAAACAATTGCCGATTTCTCAGAATCGTGTGAGTTGTTGCACAATCCAACAAACACTCAATCTCGCCTTGATACATCTACAAAAACAATGTAACTTGAATCAATAGTCTACTTTAGACTTTGGCGAACACTTTAAAGTGAGTGTACTGAAACAATATATCATCACAAAATGAAGTGCATTAAGGCCAATAACATAGCCATGGCAATGACAAAACTTGAGAGAAAGATATAAGCCTCATTTTAATCACCGAGTATCAACAATGATAATCATAGCCTAGGTCAGAGATTGAGACCGGACACCGTCGTAGGTGGCGTGGCCGAGCCAAGGCCGAGGCCAGGGCAAAGGCCGGAGCTACCCAGAGGCCGAGCCGAAGCAAGGCGAGTGGTGAGAGTCGGTCAGGCATTGAGGCAATGCGATGCGACGGTTGAGCTAAATCCGAAGCATGACGAGTCCGAAGACACTTTGTTGCCGAGCCATTGATGCAAAAGTTGCATTTGTTCGATAGGCTATCGATTGTTGGTTTCAAAAACCGGATTCGGTGCTGAGCCAAGCTGGCGAATGGCCATGGCGAGTGAGGCCTAGCGAGTCGCGGCCAAGCGCTTATGGGCTTTGGCGAGCGAGGCATGGCGGATCGCAGCCAAGTTGGCGGATCGCTGATCGCGGATCTCGGATTAGTTGGCGAATAGCCATGGCGAGCGAGTCCTGGCGGATCGCGACCAAGTTGGCGGATAGCGGATCGCGGATCTCGGATCGCGGATCGTGTATCGCGGCTCGCGGATGGCATATCTCGCATCGCGGATGGCGTATCGCGGATCGCGGATGGCGTATCGCGGATCGCGGATGGCGTATCGCGGATCGCGGATGGCATATCTCGCATCGCGGATGGCGTATCGCGGATCGCGGATGGCGTATCGCGGATCGCGGATGGCGTATCGCGGATCTCTCCTTTTGTCTTTGTGATTTTTTCGGATATGAGTTAACATCACCAGAATTTTGGTGAACTCAAAATGATTATGCCATTGAGAATTGGACGCATTGAACCAATTTTGCTTTCAGGGATGTAAAAATCTCAAATCATTCGTAGAATAAGATAGATTTTATTGATGACAACTCAAAAATACATCAAGGTTGTTCTAAATAGAACGACTTATCGAACAAAGTCGTGATTTATTGACTATTCTGTCAAAATATCAATCAAAATCAAACTTGAACACGTATCTCATGACCTAAGTCAAATACTTATTCATAGTCTGGAGTATCATACTCCTGAGTCCTACGTTGCTTGGTAGGTTGGAAGTCATCGATGGCGAAGTTCGTATTTTCCTCATCGTATACTTCTTCCTCAAAGTCTCCTACATAGTGTGCTTCTTGTTCTATGTATTGTTTGTGTTTCTTGTAAGCGGCTTGAATATCTCTGCTTGCTATGCAATCGCGTTGGAGATGATTCGTAGAACCACATTTGAAGCAAGGAGCCGAAGCATTGTTCGGCGGATGGCCACCACGCCTGGGACCGGAACCAAAACTGTTCCTCCCTCTGGGAGCGGCGGCTCTGCCATCATCCCTTGTCCAAGAAAGCGGTCGGCCACGGCCGACGCCTCTTCTCCCTCCTCGTCCGCCACGTATTGCTCTTGGCGTACGTGGTGGCGGTGCTTGACGTTCATGAGGTTGATGCTTCTGCTTAAAAGCTTTACCACGGGCTTGATGAGATTCCGCAATGAATTTCGGTCCTCGAGGCCTCTTATTGGTGGTAAGAATCAACTCATGGTACCTCTCCTTTCTTTGAAGGACATTCATCAAATCGCTGAAGGTTTTGATAGTGCCTTTCTCGCGGAGATCGCGGTACTGATGCGACAACATGGACGCAGATTCTGGGAACGTCGTGAAAGTCTTCTCCATCATATCATCATCGGTCTTGTCGACCCCACAAAAGCTCAAATCAGATTGCAAGTTTAGCATAGTCTGATGATATTCCTGGACGGAATCAAAATCCAGTAAGCGGATTTGCTCCCAATCAGACATGAGGTCTGGGAGTTGTGCGTCATGCACATTGTCGAAGCGGTCCTTGAGGATATCCCATAGCTCTTTGGGATCAGTTTTCCTCAGGTATTGCTTCTTGAGCGTTGGATGGATATGGCGCCTGAGAAACATCAGGGCTTGTGCTTTCTGTTCAGGAGAAGCGTGTAAGCTTTCATCCTCAGGAGGGTTGATGGTGGCAGTAAATCTTTTACCAATGAAAGTGTTCTCAACATCTGAGACCCACCTCTTGTATTCCTTGCCTTGGACATCCAAGATGTCAAATTCTGGACGCTGAGTGTCAGCCATCTACAGAACACAAACAGGGAGACGTTAGTATGTTTGAATACTAATCAAGTTTGATTGTTCTTTTAGAACAGTGCCAAGATATATTATGGTCACATAAATCGATGCTTAACGTGACTTCAAGTCACAATCGATATCTTCCCTTTGTTTTCTTTCCAAAAAAGAATAATACGTTATGGTTCACAGTGACATCACAGTCACAAGCATAACGGTGGCCGGTAACATCACAGTTACCCCAATAAACGTTGGCACCGGGGTGACTAAATCCCCGTATGCCGTCCCGAGAAGCGATAGAATCGGGATGAAGAAGCAGGGACACGGAAAGGTCCCGGAAGAGAAAACAAAACCCAACTATTGAAATTTCAGAAGCGGGAACGTTTATGAAAATATTTACCTCTTCAAGAGAAGCTTGATCAAACGAAACTTGGCTCTTGGGGAAGCTTGTTTTCTTCGATTTTTCTTGATTTCTTCTCAACCACGAATAAGGGTTCGCGGATCGCTTGCTTGGCTTGCGAGCAATTTTGATCGTCTGGCGGATGCGTGCAAAAAGTAGCACGCAAGGGAGAGCTGCTGGCGAGCGGGTTGTCTGCCTAGAGGCAGAGGAGGAGCAGTACTCGAAGGTACAGTGCGGCAGGCGAGCAGCGCAGATGCTGCTGAGAAGAGGCCGACGGTGCCGAAGAGAAGAATCGGCGGCCGACGGTAGGTTAGGGTTTCGAAGAAAAAAAATCGGAATTAGGGTTTCTAGGGCTTATTAGACGGGAGGCTAGAGCAATGTGCTGATAACGTGTTGTAGGAGAAATAGATTGATAAATCTCTCTGTCTTTATTCATATATAAAGAGGCCTTTATATAGGCATTACATCAAGTATCCTTGGCGAACAGGGATTCCCTATCTAATAGAGTATCTAGACTTCTAGTCTTATTAGGGCAAGACACACCACGGAAGTTACGGAGTTAACCTTCCTTGAACAGTATATTAATAATTTGTTATATTTAAAGCTAAATACACTATTACTAACAAATTAAACGAAATTATCTCTTAAGTCCGTATAAACTACTTGTCTCTTTATTCATAAAAAGAAAGAAAAATTAGTCGATGATTGTTCTCAATTCATAAACGATGACGTAGTTTGAAAAATAATAAAAATGCGTGATGTGTATTTGTTTAGCCTAATTTGTCGATTCAATTGCAGCGGTTTTGGTATATATACTGAATCCGATAAATTTTCTTTCATTTAATTACAAAAATGGTGACCCTATTAGAGAAAAGGTGCTCCTCCTCTGTTCATCAGTCTTGTAATTTTTATTTGATTTTGATGGACTTTGCAGGCATAAAATAGAATAATCTCGTTTCACATCAGCAACTTAATTTATGATGCTCATGAGAGAGATTTGGGCATTTGGCTGAGAGGTTAAGTTAGTGAAAGTAAAAGAGTAAAATACAAAACCGGCTGACACAAGTCTTTCCGTTCTTAGATCGAGTATGCTTGCTTCAGAGACTTAATCTGTGCTGTAAAGTTGCAGAACATGGGAGCAAGAATGATATCAAGAAAGATCACTTAGATGGATTCAGGTCTGGTGAATAGAAAACAATGAATGAGGTAAATAACTGGGAACAAAACGACATCACATTATTACAGTGAGTGATATATATATATGTATATGAGTAGTGTATGTATTCACAGAATCACAAAAATGATGGTTGTTGCAGGTTTCACCAGCAAAATTGATGCATTTTGAACATTGGAATCTGGACAACCCATGTGTGTCTGGCTTTCTCAAACTATATATACATTAGATAAAAGATATGCCTAATCAGCTGGACCTCCACGCACATCCCTAATTAACATTACTGGTTTTATTATTTAGTTTAAGAGACACAGCATAATCTAGTAACCTACACATATGGGAGGCAACTCATAAACTAAGAGGCATTAATTAGGTCTATAAATCTTTGGTTTTTGCAGCATTTCTCTGATTATCACGTGTTACAACTTTCGTTTTCAAGTCCTTTTTCATATTATCTTGACTGAAATTTTAGTCCAGTAAAGGAATAAGTAAAATGACACTGCATTGGATTTGAAAATACCATGTATTTACTAATACTTTTACCACTCAGCAAAAGTACAATGGGGTTCTATGGTGTAGTGGTTAGCACTCTGGACTTTGAATCCAGCGACCTGGGTTCGACTCCCGGTAGGACCTCTTTTTTAGCTTTTTGGTATTTCTCCATATTATACTTTCAATCTTTCAGCAATTCAGTGCACAAATATATATATGCCTCTGGATCACACAAAGTTTCCTTGGAGTTGGTAAATACATGATCTGGGTAATCTCAGCAGATAATAAAGTGGAATTGGGATAGTAACTTACTTTGATATGCTCAATCATTCAAGCTAGTTGTGCAATTTCTCTCTTTGTTTTGTTTTGTTTTGAGAACACTTCGATTAGAATATAGAAATTTATCAGAAAGTGAGGGTCCTGTGATCCCTGTCCAATACAACAGCGAAACACAAGTCAGAGTCTTGTTTGCGCACAACTAACAATTACAGACTACAACAACAGATGGAGCACGCTAGACACAATCCACTAGATTTATCAATGTCAGAGATTTTCCAGCTTACCTTTGGTCACTAACCAAAGTATGCAGCTGGTTAGCTCATCGCTTTGATATACTTGCTAAACACACCAGATCATCCCAAGCAACAACTAGCCAGTTTAGACATACCCCATTGCTCTATATATACTAAGAAGTTAGGGACTTGTCTATGGTGCAGACCTGCATGATATGCAGATTGATTGTGGTTAGTGAGGTGCTAGGCGGGCGCCTAGGCGAGAAATAGAATGTGCTAGGTGGGAGCTAGCCAGGTTTTAGGTGGCAATTAAAAGGTGCTAGGCGGGACTTAGAATGTGCTAGGCAGGAGCTAGAAGGTGATATGCAAGTTCTCTTCTTTTGTTGTTGTGTCTCTCTCAATGGCACTACCGCTTAACTCTCTCTAGTATAAAATCTTTAGCAGCAACTACGAAAGTCCTGATCCTTTTTAAGTAAAATATCTCAAGTGAGTTGACAGTCATGAGACAACACGCAATATTAAGAAAGCATCTTCATTTTCTCATTCTCAAGTTCATAATGGATTCCAGTCTCCTCATCAGCATTCGCATTTCTTTCCCAACCAAGGTTTCTCTGGTTGCATTGCCATTGGCTTATTTACTCTTAGTGAACAAGCACTGTAAGCTAACTGTCAAGATTGCTACACAGTTAACATGAGAAGAGAGGAATTATGCTGATCCTCCACTATATCATCTTCCCATAAATTTTTGCTACTCGTAAGTGGATTATTATTTTAACCGAAGGAAGATCAACTACACAAGGAAGACATTTTCAAAGCTAAAGTAAGACAGTTTCTTTCCAACTGAAGCCAACATTCAAGGTTTCCTTTTTCTGCAAGGAAAGAAAATCTGGACTTTGAAAGATACCACATGGTGGGAGGAAGAACGAGGCATAGCAAAGTGATCTAAAGACTAAAGGCATCATGATGACTGTTTTGTGCACCTGGTCTTCGTTTGTCTCTCCAAGTCTCTCCCCACATCTTGGCTTCTGCAACAGCTCTTTCTCTCTCCATGTTCTTGTTTAACATACAAGTTGTTTCACTTGGAGAGTTGTTTTCAGAAGCATTCGAACTCTTTATTTCTTCAACCCGCTCGGTCCTGATGCTCAACAATTTTGGCTCATTATATGGATGGGTTGTCAAGTAATTCAAGGCAAGTACCACATCCCTCATGGTCGGGCGGGCAGAAGCATCTTCTCTCAGACACATGGAAGCCACTTCTAATGCTTTTCTCAAGATATGTAACGGAAATTGTCCTCTAAGATATGGATCTGCAAACTGCATGGTAAGATTCTTGGGATCTCTCATATAAGGACGTGCCTACAAAAATATGCACATGGAATTTAGTAGGATTAACTATCCCTCAAGTAAGATCAACAGCTGTTGAATATGTTTTAGTTAAACACACAGTTGCAACCATTAAGAATTACCCATTCAACAAGCTGGTTTTCACGACCAAGAGTACTATCAACCGCCTTATGTCCTGTAAGCAGCTCCAGCAAGACTACCCCGAAACTATAGATATCCGACTTTGCTGTCAACCTTCCACTTTTAGCATACTCAGGAGCACAGTAGCCATGAGTTCCCATGACCCTGGTGGAGACATGCGATCTATCTTCTGTAGGACCAAACTTTGCAAGCCCAAAATCAGAAAGCTTGGGGTAAAAATCCTCTCCCAACAAAATGTTGGCTGATTTTACATCCCTGTATATGACAGGTGGTTCAGCATCATGGTGAAGATATTCCAACCCTTTGGCTGCACCAGCAGCTATCATCATCCTTGTGTTCCAATCAAGTGGTTCTTTGTCAGGTCTAAGATCTGAGAACAATCACAGGTGGGGTTGGTCATCACCTTCAAAAATTTATAAAATGATAACAAGGTATAAGATGACTTGTCCCTGACATGCATATAACATGATTAGTTTTAACAGGACATCGCAATGTTTTAGTATTAATGATGATTAAAATGACGCTGTTTTCTTATTTCCTTACAGTACCAAATTAAATAAAACTCAGAATGCCCATCACTCAGAATGGAGCAGAATTTCTTCAGTCACTAGAACAAGAAAATACAGACTTTAAAAAACTCATTAGAATCCATATTAAGCATAAGTGAGGTAGTGACACTCAGACTTCCACAATCCACTTTTTAGGATAGGAATGAAGGAGATCAACTACACTCTTGCAAGCCCTAATCTTCCCCTGAGCAGCTACTGGTGGAACAAATTTATATTTTTTTGGTTGAGTAATGGAGTAGACTTGTCAGAAACTACTCCCTCTTTTCGGTTTTTAAAAAGGTCTATACGTGCCTATCTTAGTTACTCCAAGTGTTTGAAATGTATCCAAGGTGAACTAAGAATTGGGAAGTAATTAAGCATGAAGAGAAGCTCATATGATGTTGTAAGAAAAAATGTTGAATGACATCAAAACATGTACCATGGAGGTGATCTGCCAAGGACCCTAAGGGCATGTATTCATAGACAAGCAGGCGCTGCTCCCCTTCAGCACAATAACCAATTAAACTTACAAGGTTTGGGTGACGCAGAAGAGAAAGCATTAGAACTTCCACCAGAAACTCCTTGTCTCCTTGAAGACCTGTCTGATCGAGTTTCTTTACAGCTACAACCTGCTTGAAAAATCACCTCCTTATATAAATATACAATTAATCATTCTTGAAGATCAGATAACGTGAACCTTGTATGATATGTAGTACAGAAGAAATTAATCAGTTGTTGAACAACTTACTCGACTAGAGCTCAATTTCCCTTTGTATACAGAGCCAAATCCACCTTCCCCAATACAGCATTCCGCCCTAAAATTTTTGGTTGCAGTTGCAAGTTCACGAAAGGTGAATGTCTGAGCTTTAGTAGGGGCATTATTTCCATCTTCTTGAGCTGTTTATCGGACAAGAGGGAATGAAAAGTTGAATACAATCCCAAGAAGTATACGGTAGAAATGAGAACTATATAATGTCAACTTCATTCTATGTCTACAGTTCATAACATCTTAAACTCAAATTCAGTTGCCTGTAAATCTACTAGAACTATTACTTTGGAGATCGAGTAGCAGAAATCAAATACTTATAAATTTGTATGATTTCCCTTTTGTTTCAGTTTTAAGGTTGACTACTGATCATAGCACAAAATGTGGTGCAATATTGCAGTTGAAAGGACTTCATTGCAATCAGATTATACTCAAAGGTAGCAAATTGGAAAAACCAGACACATGTAACTGAGAAAATCAGGAAAAAAAAGAAATGCAGGACACACAATAGACTCTATGAACAAGATCCAAACTTAGCCCCAATAAACCAAAAACAACAAAACGGAATCATTAACATTCAAGAGCTGAAGTCTGATGACACAAAATCAAAGGTTATTCACAACTTCCTTCATCAAAACAAGCAACAAATGACAAAACCCTCCAAAAGGCAATCAGATGATCAAGAAGAACTGACCAGAAGACAATTGAGGAGTGGCATTATTTGAACAAGGGTTTTTGTTGTCGTTGATTGTGGTTTTGTGAAGGTGGTCATCTTTGCCGCGCTTGAGCTTCTTGCCCTTTCTGGACCCGAAACAGGGGCAATAGCCCATTGCAGCAGCAGCGGCAATGGAACAGATACGAAATATAATGTCGTTTCTTTTCAGATCAACATCATCATCTCCACAATTGTACGTGTTCGTCTTATTAGTGTTGAAAACACACACGTATACACACAGAGAAAAAACCCTAGCCTACGACGAGGTGAACCAAAATGCAAAGCCAGACGAAGAAGACGACGATGACGACGACTCGCAACTCCCAATCACGCGCTTCCCTTTTGCAACGTATATACAACAACACAATTACTACATCAACGTACGACGACGACTACAAAATCAATGGATCGACCTTTTGTTTTATTCGTTTATATAGTTGATTTGGATTAATTGTTCTGATCTTATTCAATTTAAAGGGAAGAGTTGGCTACAACAAGTAAATCACATAGTTGATTTGGAAATAATGAGTCCACCTATAGTACCATTAATACGTGAGAGCCTGTAATGAGCATATAAAACTCGATCGAATATATAAAATCAAACAATTATCTATTATAGCCTACTCATCTAAACATACATAAATAACATAATTTCAGCTAGAAACGGCTAATTTGTGGGCTACTTTGTTTGTTACTCGATAAAAATGTTGAATGAATACGTAGTAGATAAAATCAATCTCTCCAACATAATGTATTATTGACCCAATATTATGACATTTTCAGCAGCACCGTGAAACGTTGATTGCCACGCGAATTGGGACGTCAATTAAGGGTTCCACTCTGTAATCAGACAACAAACTTTACCAAGAAAAATAACGTCTACTCATTTCATTCTATAAACACAGTCTACAAGTTCTTGTTTCTTAAAAGAAAATAGACAAGGATCTCAACTTCAACAACTACAGGTTTTCTAGAATGACATATAAGTGCCAACTATAGAAACTGGAAGACTGATGCAGTTTGCAATGTGCCTGAATCAATGGAACCTCAGCAAACGGTGTATTACAATACGTATGGGATAGTTTCCACAACAACTTTCTTCGACCTACAAAAAGACTGAAGATGTGTTTCATCAATGGTGCCAAAACCGGTTAACTGGATGCCGTAGTCTGCCAACCTACTGATATCCCTTCTTAGTGGAGATTGCCAGAGACCATCCCACCATGCAGGAGGGAGAAGTGGTGTGAAAGCACACTGGTTATGCTGGTTATGGCAACTGATAGGACCTGCAAATCTGTTCCACACATGTCCCCAACCAATCTGGAATCTTAAACCTTGTCTCAACAAATCACTTTGAAAACTGCTTAAGAACAAAAAATTAGAACCAGTTGGACTGTCACCTGAAAAAGAAAACACAGGCTACACATCAGAACAGTTCTGGCAAACTTAGTTTATAGTGATTCAAATACACTAGGGATGCATGTACCTAGATTGTTTGCTGCAGCCAGTGCTGCAATTAACTGAGCATATGTAGTCCCGACACGCCTTTGAGCACCAGACACAACAGCATGTTTTGCCCGAGATGCAAGAAAGAAGTCCACAAAGGCTACCCATCTGGGTGCTGGGCCCCAATCTTTTGCTCTAAATTCTAAACTTCGCAATCCTTTACCACCATCAGATATATTTCCTTTGAAGAGTTCGTAATCAAAATGAATTACCTAGGAAAACCGAAATTGCATCAGAATCAAAAGAATGTGTAGGAAAAGAGATCTTCAAAACTCTTTAACTCTTTTAGGTTGCATTCATGACTACAAATTTAAGAAGGAATAGAGTTGCATAGAGTGTTAAGATGCTGATGATGCAATATGATTTAGCCATTATGCGCACATCAAGTAAATTACCTCTGCAAACTTGCTTATATTTGGTGTAATACTTGTTATAAGAGAGGGGGTATCTGACACTAACACCACCTTGGCTCTTGGGGATTCACCAATATTGTGCATTGCTTTTCTGATGCAGTTCAATGCTGCATGTGCAGCTCTCACTGACCTGAAACAGACGAAGCAGACACTGCCTTTAATCTTGGAAAGTACAACTTTACCTTTCAGGGATCTGGCTAAATGATTGATTGCAATACCTGTTCATAAGCATTCGCATGTGCAGAGAAATATCAGGATCCGCTCCACCAAGAACCCAATTAACTGCTTCCTCAACATCTTCAGAAGGAGATATAAGCAGTCTCATCAGCTCTCCAAATACATTAGGCCGTGAATGGAGAACTTCTGGCTTTCCAAATAAAATAGAAGCAGCATTGCTCATCTCAGGGTGTACATTCTTCAAGAAAAACTGGGATGCCACAGCGTCATTTGTACCTTGGAACCTGAAATACTAAGATTATGAGCCTGTGATGATACCAGAGGAGGAGTTAAGGTATAAATTTCTACACTTTTCTGACTTTACCATATAATAGGTTGCTTCCATTTCCTCCAGTTGCTGCAGAGGACATTTGTCTTCATTGGTTTCTCAAAGTCATCGGTCCTCATAATCAGTTGCCTTCCGTACTTCTTCTGGCATTTATTAAGTCTCCACAGATGCTTGATTTCTTTTATAGTAAAAGAAAGGTTGGAATAAGAAATGTAATCCCCAAAAGGGAATTTTCCCCTGAAATAAAACAATACCAATGTCAGCACAAGCAAAAGCATATATTGCTGCAACTAAATTTGACTCCAACTATATCTGGAGCCCCAACATGCAGTGTTGCAGAGGCAAACCAATCAAATAGTCGTATAAACCGAAAAATGTATGAACAGGATGTGTGTCTTAGCTTATAGTGTGAATTATCCATATATGTAGTTAAAATGTCAGAAGTTATTGAGCATTCTAGAATATGTTGATATGCTTCAGTGGTAAGACAGAAGAATTAGTTTTTTAGTTGACTTGGAGATAAAACACTAGATTCGAAAAAGAAAGGCTTGAGAAAGAACCAATAATATGCCTGGTTTGCCCAATGATGAGTGACCGGTTTAACATCACACTCAGCGCTGCACCACTCAAAATCTTGTACATTTCATTCCCAAAGCCTGCCTCTGCTGATTTACCAAGCACAAAACCCTGCTGGCAAAACTGTTCTGGTGGAAGATTCCGCACCCTCGGAGCACCTGAAATTAGACAAGCCATATGAGCTTAAACCTCTCAAAACCTCCATTCTCCAAACCACTAAACAACTAAGTGATACAAAATTCAGAGCCATATAGAAATGAAATTGGTGTTACTAAAAATGCAAAACCTTAGCACAAGCAATGAACATAAGCAGTTATAAAAATGGTTATAAATTGCAATGTAATGCATCAGCTTAGACTACACTAAGCTACTAGTATATCGGCTGTAGCTAAATTGAAACAATCAGAGCATATTGAGAGCATACCATTCAATTCAAAGTGATGCTGAATTAGTTTCCTGACTCTGAAACTTTCCTCCCAAAACCCTCCTCGGAAGTCTTTTCCCATCTCTTCCACCGTAGCACACGAGCTCGATTCTCTCTTACTCTCCGACTCCGACTCCGGCTCAGCCCCAACTCCCCCACCGCTTTCAGAATCCGAATCCAAAACCGAGTCATGGATTTCAATAGGGCCATCATCCACCGCTCGTAAGTTGAGAATCAGCAATCCGATTCCGGCAACAATAGCACCGACCATCAGAATTGACGCTACAGAGACTCGTCTTCTTCTCCATACACCATGCTTTCTCATCTTTAGGGTTTGGGATTGCCACCATAGGCAGGCTCGCTCACTCAACTAGAGTGCCGATCGAGTGGATTTGGGTTGGGCCCAAAGAATCAACACGTGAGCGGCCCAGTACTATTTATTAATGGACGTGGCAACCACAAAAGTTAGTCAATGGTCAATCCGTTGAAACGAATGCAAACCAAGCAATTAATGGTAAATTTACAACGACCATTTCAACTTCCATTTACAAAACAAAAATAACGAAAATTGCAGAACTAAAGATTTTGTTGAAGAAAAACGAAGAGGAAACGGATACCTGTCCCTTCTCATCGCAGCTACCCTGCCCGGCCTTTCTTCTTCCCCATTGTGATAATCTTCTTCAGTTTCCTATATCGATATTAGTCTTGGTCTGCATGGAGAAGGATGAGGCTAGCAACTCCCCTAAGACATCAGGGACTACTCCAATGGCAATAGGGACTCCCAAGGGGGCAGCACCAGAGTCCCCTGCAAAGAATGATCAAAAGGATGATCTGGTTAATAAGAAAGATAAAGACATTACCGATGGCGAAGACAACTGTCCACTTGAGCCTGTTGAGATACCGGATCCCCACCCCACCCTTGAGAAGCTTTCTGAAGACATTGAGCGATGCATCTCTTCATTGCCTAGACCTACATGTACAGAGAAAGATGAAAACCAACAAGAAGCCAAGGATAATGCAAGTAATGAGGCCAAAGATACAAAAGGTGATGACAAGCAAGAAAAGGTTGAAAAGGAAGACAAGGGTGAAAACAATTATGAAAAGGAAGATGAAAAGGATGAGAAAGAATTAGGTGACAAAGATGCAAAGGAAGCTGAAATAGTTGACCAAGGCATTGTCCAAAAAGAAAAGGATCTGGTGCCGAACGAGCTCCTTAAGCTTATTGGCAAGTTCCTGACTTGGGTAGATGATATATGTTGCCAAGGCAGATGCAGGTGGGGAACAGTGTCGGATGACGACGAGTCGTTTTTGGACGCTGTGGATTGGATGGCCAAAATGAGGGACTCTCTCTTGTCCGTGTGTTCTATGGGATTGAAATTCGAACAACAGCACGGCGGTTTGATCAACTGCCTAAGTGGCATTCAGCACCGAGCCATGACCTATCTGGAAGAGGAATTCAGAGTCCTTCTAGAAGAATCTAAGACCAACGAGCCTGATCATTGCACATTAGGTGGAGCAGGAGCTGATCACAACCACAACAGTAACAAAGACAGCTCTGGTAACAAAGGAAAGAACGATCAAGAATCATTGCCGGAATCCGAGTCGGAAAGTCTAGGCAGCGTTGTTGAATTTCCCGGCTATCCTCAGGAGGCTGTGACCAATCTGAACAAAATAGCCAGTACAATGATCTCGGCCGGCTACGAATTCGAGTGCTGCGAGGTTTACATCATTTCCAGAAGGCATGCATTCGATGAAAACCTCCATCAGATAGGCTTAGAGAAGCACAGCATCGACGACGTCCAGAAGATGCAATGGGAGGCTCTGGAGAGAGAGATCGGGTGGTGGGTCAAGGCACTAAAGCAATGCACCGCATTCTACTTTTCCGGCGAACGGAAGCTTGCCGAATCGGTGTTCTCCGAGCACACGTCGATCTCGTCGTATCTGTTAAGCAATTTGTGCAGAGGAATGATGATACAGCTACTAAACTTCGCCGAGGGAATTGCAATGGCGAAAAGAGCGGCGGAGAAACTGTTCAAGACGCTCGACATGTACGAGGCGGTGAAGGAGCTGATTCCGAAAATGGAGGAGCTTTTTCCGGAGGCGTGCGTCAAGGAACTTAAGACGGAGACCACCACGGTTCTGGCCCGGTTAGGTGAGGCGGCCATTTGTATTTTCTGTGATTTGGAGAATTCAATCAAGGCCGAAACGGGTCGAAACCCTGTTCCGGGCGGGGCGGTGCACCCGTTAACCCGGTACACGGTGAACTACCTGAGATATGCGTGCGAGTACAAGGACACGCTGGAACTTGTGTTCAAGGAGCACTCCAAAATCGAAAGGACCGACTCGACGAGCAGGCCTGGGAATAGCGACGAGTACGAAGCGGGCTACACGTCGATGGTGGTGGCTGACGACGAGTCGCCTTTCGCGGTGCAACTGGCGCGGGTGATGGCGTTGTTGGACTCGAACCTGGAGGCTAAGTCGAAGCTGTACAAGGACGTGGCGCTGAGCTCGATTTTCATGATGAACAACGGGCGCTACATCTTGCAGAAGATTAAGGGCTCTCCCGAGATCAACGCGTGCATGGGCGACACGTGGTGCCGGAAGAGGTCGTCGGAGCTGAGGCAGTTTCACAAGAACTACCAGAGGGAGACGTGGAGTCGGCTGTTGAGTTTCTTGAGTCACGAGGGGCTGAGCAACCACGGCAAAGTGCAGAAGCCTGTGCTCAAGGAGAGGTTCAAGAGCTTCAACGCTATGTTTGATGAGATTCACAAGACGCAGAGCACGTGGGTCGTCAGTGACGAGCAGCTTCAGTCGGAGCTTAGGGTTTCGATATCGGCTGTGGTCATTCCGGCATATCGGTCCTTTTTGGGGAGATTTGCGCAGGTGTTGGACCCGGGAAGGCAAACAGAGAAGTACGTTAAGTTTCAGCCTGAAGATATAGAGACGTACATTGATGAGCTATTTGATGGCACCCCTAATTCCTCCATATTTAGTAGGAAAAGACCTTGAGAACATGATGAATCCAATTACATATATAACAGTGTCTGTTCATTTTCGAGGATGGATTGTTCATGGATGATGATGACATTGAAGGAAAACGGAGGAGCTAGCTAGCGAGGTGTAGCAATTCGTGTGTAATGAAGATCATGTGATTCTAATGATCAGATGTCATCGCGTGGACTGCGGAAATAGCATTCATTTCAATGGTTGGTTTAGCTTTTTAAGAATTCTTCGTTCATCTTACCTTTGTTTATTCTTGCTTCAATTTAATCTGTGAAACATATATGCTCCAGTTAGTACTGATCCGATTAATTCATGAAATTCATTTTGTATGTGTTACTGTATTATGGACATTTACAAGCTCAATCCTAGTTATAACTAACCCCTTTTGGTTTTTTTTTGATTCAAATGATTTCTACCCTCATTGCTAGCATTGTTTGCTCAAACTATTATATTACAGATTATTTGTAGTTTTATACTTGTGTGAAGAAAATCTCGCTTAGCTGCTATTATTAATGTTAATCATATGGACCTCATAGATAGCATTGCTTGCTCAATACTTTCATGTGATTCTTTTGACAGTAAATTTTGAGAGAAGAGAGGAAATATCATGGTTTTCTTCATTTTTTCTGCACTCTGCACTCTGCTCCCCTTGGTTATTATCTAATTGTAAACTACTAGCCTGGGATTCTGGTCGTGCATTATGCCCCCCATTTGTTTTTCATATAAAAGAAGAAAGAAGACACACATTGTATGTACATTTCCATAACAGTGTGACTTGGAACTGGAAACAATACAGTATAAAACCAATCAGCCTCCCTACATCTTAAACTAGACATGCATGAGTGTTTATGGCAGCATAGCACAAACAACCATACAATTAAGTAATGCTGAGAGGAGAAGATAAATATATATATATATATATATATATATATATATATATTATCTTCCACATTGGTGGCCTAAAAATCAAGGGGAAAGTAAATCCACCTTGGAAATACAAAGAAATTGAGGCTTAATTAAACTTTTCTCTTGCCACATAAGCCAATATCTCTCCTTGATGGTCTGAAATTCAAAGCATTGAGGCTGTAGATGCAGAGATTAGCTTGCTTTGACTTGACTGCAATTTCATCTGCTGTAGATTTGAAACCAGGAACATTACAAGCTGGAGATCCACTCCACATTAAGCTTGCCTGGCAGGATGAAACTATTGCAGAATCTTCTGCACATTTGATTCCCTCAACAGATGGGATTTCTAACTTGTAAACCCCATACCTGTTTGTGGTTCTATTTGCGGAGAATGATATGTGTTCTGCAATTCTTGGTGACACTATTTTGAATATGCAATCTATTTTAACCTCAGCACCTGGTATATATGAGTAAACATCAATTATTGCATGCTTTATAATTGCAACCAACTTAATTAGATAGAGAATAATAATCTATACTGAATACCTGGTATGAAGTAGCTATGAATGGAGAAGGTGTTGTTGGAGCAGATGTCACAGTAAACAAGTCCCATTACAATAATCTGGGAGTTACCTTTTACTGCCTTATTAGCTCTTGCTGATTCATCTCCCAGTAAAAGTGACTGGAAAAGTATGGAGGAAATAACGAAGAGAAATACTGGATTCATGGCAACAATGAATGGAGATGAGACTGCCAAACTAGGCTTCTGGTATGGATTTCAGCTCTGAGAGCATTATCACATTTTTGAAGATGAGAGTAGTAGTACTCTTTTCTTTTCTTTTCTTTTTTGCGTGGATAATGAGCAAGCATAGATGATGGAGATACAACTGTAAGCAAAAAGTTGGGGAAATTTTATCCTTTTCACTACAAACATAGACATGTGAATGTTACTTGGCTACATATAGAACTGATGTAGTGTAGGAAAGAGAGAAAGCAAATGAAATGTGACTAATGTCAAAGTCATTGTACTTCTACGGGCCTGATATAAAGTTCCAAGTCTGGCCTTATATGAATCTGTATTTCATGGACCTGGCCCTGCACTTATACTCGATCCAAAGTCTGTCACGTGGCCCATCTGAAGAAAGGAACAGTAAATTAAGAAAGTAGTGTCATTAGTGTGTGGGTGCACTAGAACAAGAAAGTAGAAACACCAGCCATGCCAGCATATATGTTGACGATATTTAGCTGGAGATTAAGCAACAGAGTTGATTGATTGATTGATTAATAAAGATCTACGTACAATATTCTACAAGGCAGTGCTCAGAAATTTGACCCGGCCATATGTTTGGCATGGTCAGAATACAGGCCAAGCGAGTAGACTGTAATACAGGTCGATCATGATCGATCATCTTTATATGTCTATATTTCTTAGTATATTTACAGTTGCATAATGCAAACCAGATCCACCTGCATCCGGCAAGTAGTGAAAATTACTGCAAAATATCCTTAACTGCGATATATTGAAAGTACTTGTTGGTAATATACACAAATAAATTTTAGTAAAAACACACATATACTGCCATGCATGTACATAGATACCTACGTTTGATTCAAAATGCATACTTCAGATACTCTTGGTGCAACATCTATAATTATATATATATATATATATATATATATAGCTAGTTGTTTCGGTTTAATTAATTAGTCATCGATATCTAAATGACTAAATGGTTTAAACTTCATTAACATACATTAAGATCGTATATATATACGCTAGCTTTAGGAGCTAGATTGAGATGATCGAGGGAGGATTGCTGATGGCACTGATCGATCAGTTACGAACTAAAGCACGTATATACAAACGTATATGCTAAGCTACCTAGCTCCAACCGGTAAAGATGCTGCTGAGTTATGCTCTGATTGAGCAAGACTGCAGGATTGATCGGATATTTGGATACGGCCGGGAAAGGACATGCAAGACGATCGTACGTACGTGTGCTGTTGTTGATGTGATTAATTTAAGTGATTGATTAATTAAGATGGATGGATGGATGGAAAGAGCTATAAATGAAAGAGATGAGATGCCGCCTAAGAGCAAGAGATGGGGAAGTTGTGGACAAGCACATCATTCCTTTGGCAAATCCAAAGCTCAGGGCGGTGCCACCGACGCCATAACCGACGATTCTGCCTATGTTCCCCTCTTGGCTTCTTTCTTCACTCCACCGTCTCATACACACACGTCCTGCCACTTCGATCTCCTTATTTACCTTCACTCAACTCATCCTAGCTAGCTAGCTTCCTTTGTCTTTGTCCGGCTGTAATCACATTTTGCCCACCACTTCTACACTACACCTATGAGTATTTGAATATGTGCCCCTTATATATTAACACTAAACTACGCTAAACTAAGATTTAAAACTTGATAAAGGTTGGTTTATTATAGCAGCACGACTCTACTAATTAATATCTTCCTTGTACGTTCCTTAATTAAGCCTCTAGCTACCAAATTTAAAACCAATTTAGATCAAAAGTCTAACGAGAGAGAGGCATGTAAAGCCTTGTAATCTCTGTCGTTACCCATTTCTTTTCAAGTCTTTTTCCCTCCGGTCCTTTTCATCTTCTTTCACTTTCCACACATCTTTCTGCGATTTAGAAGTGACCAATTCCACATTACTATTCAAGGGCATTTCACAAAAGTACCTTGTTCTTCACTCGCTGGGCCGGCCCAAGGAAGGTGGGGCCTGACCCTTTCCAAATTTTGTCTCTTTTGCTTTCCTTAACCCCAAAGCTCGATCAGTAACATATATAGATGACAAAATTAATCTCCTAGTAAACAGCTAAAGCTTAGTGTAGAGGAGATGAAATATAGGCAGATGATCCATCACATACATACAAACACTAGCAAATTATTTCCTTTTGTGCCTGTCCCTAAAATCTCTTTCCCTTTGTTTCAATAGTCTTCTCACCCCAATAAAAAAGAAAAAAAAAGGACTATGAGACAAGCTTCCCCTCCAAATAAGAAGAGAACTTCTAGAGGTGTTTCTTCTCTTTCCATACCAACTTGCCAGCAGAGTAGCAATAGCTTCAATAAATCTATAGCATGAGAGCAAATTTGAAACCAAAAATCATCTAGTTATAGTGTACTGTTTTCATAATGATGATCAACTCTCATTGTGGGAGCATGGGTTCGATCAAGACTGAGAACTCATGCAGCGATTTCAGACCAACTTCTCCCAACGAATCAACAGTAATGTCCGAAGCGCCCAAGAAAGCTATGAGTACTACCACTACTGCTCTATCTTCCTCCGACATGATGGAGCAGAGTACTAATAGCTTAACACCACCTAGCCTCAACTTTCCGACTCTCAAGTTCGAGCTAGACGGCGATGTGGAAGTTGAATCACCGGACCATTCCATATGGGAGTCGTTGTTCTCCGAACAATTTGATACGGATTTCATGGTGTTGTCCCCGGTGGCAAACACGAACAATAATCTCCCCAACTCTCCACGTTATTTCGGTTACAATGGTCAGGCGATGCAGGGGCAGTCTAGTTTCTCCAGCTGCTCTCCTCCTCGCTTTGGTTCATCTCCGATTGGAGCTTTCAGCAGAGACAACAGCAAAGGAAAGGGATTGAGTCCACTCCGGAGGGTTTTCAACTCTCCAGTGAATTACATACAACAAGAGCCGGAGAACCTGCAGTCACTACCACCAGCCTCAATAGAAGACTTCTTGGATGACTATCAAAGAGACGGCTTCGTAGCAGCGTATGGTAACGCTAACCTTAACCCAATAACTACTTCCACATCAAAGATACCAGGAGGAGTAAACAATTCGTCATCACAATCTTACCACAATCCGATGGACTGCAACATGTCAACAACCATGCAGAACCCTTCCAGGTTTTCGCGATCGGTGAGCGAAACATCTTTAGTTACGGCATGTAACTCTCAGATGACCCTAGACTCGAGGGGTGGTGGAGCATATCATCAGATGGGATCCAACTGTGGTGCACCGTTATCACAACAGTTGATGCATGAACGCCAGCAGGAGAAGCAACACATGCAGATGCACCCACAAAAGCAACACCACAACAACCACAATTATAATATGATGCCACCTTCTCTTCCTCCTGTTGCCCCTGAGCCGGTAAATTAATCTCGTCATTCTCGTGCAATATGAAAATATGGGGCTCGTTGAATTTGCTCATTAACTTTACATAGAAACAATGAAGCACTGTCACATCATCTGGTATATAAGTTTCATGAACACACTAATACTCTCTTCCTTTATAAGGTGATACATTTCTACCTTTCTATGATGCACCAAATTGTTCACAAACTAGTTTATACACACTTCATAGCTTTGTTAAAAATAAATTAGAAACCAGTGCTGAGTAACATCGATCATTTGGCTAATGGATTGATCCATCCATAAGTGCAGGAACAAGACAGTGGTCTCCAACTGGTTCATCTCCTTCTTGCTTGTGCTGAAGCTGTTGCAAAAGAAGATTACATGTTAGCAAGAAGGTATATCCAACACCTCAATCAAGTGGTGTCGGCTCTCGGCGACTCCATGCAACGTGTTGCCGCCTGCTTCACAGAAGCTCTAAGTGCACGCCTTGCGGCAACTCTAACCTCCAATCCAAGTGCTTTGGCGCCCAAGCCCTTCTCTCCTTTTCCTCCTAATTCATTAGAAATACTCAAGATATACCAAATCGTCTACCAAGCCTGCCCCTACATCAAATTCGCTCACTTCACTGCTAACCAAGCCATTTTCGAGGCGTTTGAATCCGAAGAACGTGTGCATGTTATTGACCTCGATATCCTTCAAGGTTATCAATGGCCAGCTTTCATGCAAGCCCTGGCTGCCCGATCGGGCGGTGCACCATTTCTCCGAATAACCGGAGTTGGTCCATGCATGGAGGCTGTGAAAGAGACGGGCAGGTGCTTGACCGAATTAGCCATCTCTCTTCACGTCCCCTTTGAATTTCATGCAGTTGGAGAACAACTAGAAGACCTCAAACCACACATGTTCAACCGAAGAATAGGGGAAGCCCTAGCAGTGAACACCGTCAACCGTCTCCACCGCGTTCCGGGGAACTATCTCGGCAACTTACTAGCCATGATCCGTGACCAAGCACCCAACATTGTAACCTTAGTCGAACAAGAGGCCAGCCACAACGGACCTTATTTTTTGGGCAGGTTCCTCGAAGCCCTGCACTATTACTCGGCGATTTTTGACTCGTTGGACGCCACGTTCCCACCGGACTCGGCGCAAAGGGCCAAGGTGGAGCAGTACATATTTGCGCCGGAGATACGGAACATAGTGGCGTGTGAAGGAGCGGAGAGGACGGAGAGGCACGAGAGGCTTGAGAAGTGGAGGAAAGTAATGGAGGGGAAGGGCTTCAAAAGCGTGCCACTGAGTGCGAACGCGGTGACTCAGTCGAAGATATTGCTGGGTTTGTACTCTTGCGACGGCTATAGGATGACAGAGGACAAGGGTTGTTTGCTACTTGGGTGGCAAGACCGATCTATTATGGCGGCGTCTGCATGGAGATGCTAGAGTTCGCTACCTCTTCCTCACCATTATCGTACGTGCTCAATTTCTTTGTTTTAATTTAATTTTTTCTAGAAAATATCCATACAAAAACCCAAAAGAGATGGCGATAGAGAAGAGACGAAATCGTTGATTCTGTTTGCTTTGGTAGATAGAGACCCTATGGTTTTAGGCCAATATTAATCATTTTTTTTGTATAATATTTCAGTTGAATAAGTAATGGAAATTTTGTTTCTGAATACAGGCTCGAGTATCTATCTGAGTAAGTCTAGCATTGTGTCGTTACCACTGGACTCCGTAGGATCTGAAAATAAACAATTGGTGGTAAGACAGAAGGGAATTTCATTATGACTTTATTTCCTTTTGGTTTTTCCAAATGAGTGCTGATATATCTAGTTCCTACTACAGTAGATATTATAGGTATAATATGATATAAAGAATGCAATGTACATTATCTAAAAACATCAGTGATTTTCTATATTAGGCGTATACCATCCCTACTATTTTGTCCTTATAAGCGATATGTATTTCGAAGGTTTCTCCGAGAATGGATGTAACATTGGCTAACAAATATTGCTTTAGTCATAAACTGAATCGTGAAATGGTTTCTTGAACTCAGATCCTTCATTAGCCTAACCACCATTAAAACTAAGACCGAGACACCATTGATACTGATGACACGAGTACATTATCAAACAGACGGAGAAGTACCTTTAACAGAAATTGCAGTATAAACAGAGACAACAACGACCGGTTCAACCCCAGAAGCTTTGTATAAATTATATATATATTTTTCTCATACATACTAAGCTACCAAAATACATCAAGCACTCTTTATATAAAACTTAAAAGACTTCACTAACATACACTGTTAAACAGGAACTCCCTCCTAGTGATAACGGGGGATGGGACAGTTGTACAAATTATTCTCTCAAGCTATTCATTTCCATGTTCCAGGAGACCCCAAACTTTGCAGTCTTGACCATTGTTCCGAGGATTCTCTTACAATATCGAACATGAACATATGTTTTTCCTCGGGGCCTCATCAATCTTCTTTTCTGTTCATGACAGCAAAACAATCTTCAGCACACGGAGTGGATGCCAACAGTATGTAGTATCTCGTGAATTTTATTTTGTTAGTATGCAAACACTTTTGACACAGGAATAATGTTGGTAGAAATACAGTTCGTACCCTAGCAACTACTTTCACAAATCCTGAGTGAGGACATTCACCTACAAGGGTGCCCTTACTGAACAGAAGTTAAATACACAATGGGAGGTAACTATGGCTCAAAACTCTGAGCATTTGTGGTTTTAAAGACCAAGGTTCCACTTAAGTTTATAGATTGGAATAAGCGAGAAACAAGTAAGCAGTGCCCCTCATAGATAATAGGACCAGCTTTTAAAAGAGCAAAAGCCAATTTCTACTGGTCATCATACTAAGAAATCTAATCTCTCTAGAAATGAATTTAAAGCCAATTAACTGGGGATGAAAACTACCTGTTTTTGCTTTTGCTACAGAAGGCTGAACAACAACATGCATGGTGATGATGCCTCTTGGAAGCTCTCCAAATGGTGCTCTACACTGTCCGACAGTCTTGCTATTTTCCAAGATCTTCCCAGCACTTATCAATTTTATGTCGTTCGCTCCTTTTGGTGAAATTTTTTTATCTAACAGAATGAGAATGATAAATGTTAGAAGGCCAAAGCAATATGCACAATGAAGTGGAAAAGAAGGAAACAAGTTTAAACAACAATTCCTTAGTATTCCTCTATTGGTCAGCATGACTAATAGCAAAGGCCCCAATTTAGCACAATTATGTACTTAAGTAGAAACATTATAAATTTAAAGACACCGAGAGAGTAGCAGCTAGGCAAGCAGAAAACTCAACTCAAAACATTTGCAGAAAGCATCTGAAAAATTTGTCTGCACTGCAGTGACAGGTTGAACACAACAGATTAGTTCCCCTACCATAATAAGTAATAGCCATTGGCTGAGGTCATAGACAACTACACCTTTAACTTTTATAAAACAACAATTGACATGAAATTATGGTTTTTAAGCATTCGGGAGCAAACAGCTATAACCTCTCACTGCCTTACTGGTTCATACTAGAATGACTCGAAAAGGGAACCCAAACTAACATTAACTAGCAGTTTAGTTTACACATCTTTACTATTCAAAAGCCAAGCGCTCAAAAGTTTCACAAAAATGTGTTACGCCTATTTTACCCTTCGTACTAAATAAAATTACATAAAAGGATTGTTTATAAGAAAGCACATTAAACAAAATAAAAGAAAGTAACAACAAACAAAACTCTACGTTTTCCGTATAAAAAAAAATTTTAAAAAAAAAGTTCTACGTTTTCTTTCTATTCATCAATGACATGTGCATCGCACGGGTACAAGGCTAGTTAAATACTAAGGCAAAGCATTCCAGGGAATGTCAATTAGTTACATAGATCTCAAGCATGCTAAACAGACGTAATTTGAGAAGGACTGATGCATGATCAGGAAACAGAGACTAAACTAATTTTATTGAGGTCCATGAAGTAGTAGTTGGTTTTAATAGCTCAATTACGTTTCTTCGCTAACTATAATAGTAGCACAGCTCTCCATCTAACCAGATAGCACGTCTAGATGACACCTTCAGCTAGCAGAAAACTACAGTATACAACAATTAGCTATTCTTTAATCTCTTTGGTCCAAAGTTTCCACTCAAATATACCTTTCCTCCTAAACTTATTCTAGTATAGCAAATAGCTTGTTCTCCCGTATATTTGTGGTTATTAGCTTTCTCAACAATAGAAAAGCAGTTCATTTGCCACATTCCCAAACAAGCAAAACTGAATAATGAATCTGTTAGCAGTGTGGAACAATTCGGTGGTGGTGCTCTTGCAGCTCTTTTTATTCCAACATTTGAACACAGGATTTTTATGTAGAATATCAATACTTTAAATTTGATAAATCAACACAAGAAAACTCTGTTTATATAAACCACCAGCAACAAAAACTTTGCTAAAACAAAAGAAAGCACTAACTCGAGATTGATATCAAGCTCAATTAGTTGGCATAATGAAATCAGGGATCCCTCTACACTTTCAATTGGCATTTATTACAAGCAGAGAGAAAAAGTCCACCAAATTGAACTCATCACAGCAATATCCACCAGACACAACTAAATATTGATATCATGAAAACACAATGTGGGGAAATGTCTGACCTTTAGGCCACTCAGTGACGATTCTCTCCTTAAGCATTGCCACTGTAGAGGCCGGCGAGTAGCGGAACGGACCAATATCCGATCCGTCATATAGTCGGAATTTGAGCTCAACCAAGTCCTCCTCCGGCATTTGAAACTTGAAACTTTTTTCCACCAATTCAACCACACACTCACTCTTTCAACAAACTTAAATTTTCACACAATATCAAGAGCTAGCTATACTCCCCAATTATCAATACTCTGTTTGATTCCTGAGCAGAAATAAATAAAGAAAACAAGTTTCATCATCCCAAATCGGGGCATCATCAAGTTAACTACTTCTGCTCATTAAGTGATTAAATTGTTGCTGAAGCATAAACAAGATAAAAAATTTATCACCAAGAAACAAAAGGAAGCTAAAAATCAAGAACAAATTAAATTATTAAAACGCACCTGAAAGAAGGCATGGATTGAGTAAAGACTAGAGCTTTGAGTCCTGGCCAAAACCCTCGGCTCGATCTTGCCTGTTTCGGTAAGTATAAGGAAAGAAATATATAATAATATTTGATTAGAGAATAGAGATAGAGATAGGCTTCTCTGTTTCTCTATTTGTAATTTTATTGGGGATGAACGAACAAGAGGAAGAAGAACCAGAGAGAGGAAAAGTGAGATTTCAATTTGGAATCTTTCAGTAAAAAGTAAAAGACTGAGAATTTTAACCAGGTAAGAACAAGAGCATCTGGATCAGTTTAGAACTGGGGCCAATAACAAAATGACAACAGGGGTTTGTTTTTTAGGTGGCAGGAATCGAGTGGCTGTCGGTTTCTGTGTCTTTGAATGGAGAGAGGGCGCGTCGGTGAGTCAACTTTAGCATTTTGCTCCACCCGACTTCTCCAAAAGGGGTACAATTGTCATTCAAATGACATACATGAACGTATCCGATCATATCCGACGACCATTTACGGCGCGTTTTCTGACATTTCCTTGAGTTCAAAGACATTAGACTCCCAGTTTCTCGTCGGATAATCTTTGAAACTGTCTGATACGTTAGTGAAAGACAGCGTTACCCCTGTGTTGTTTGTCATTCACAGCTTCAGTTGTACACATGAATCTTGTGGGCCATTTGGGCCAGTTCTAGGATTTTGGAGTCTGGGGGTATTTTCAGCCCAATATGCTCGAGCGATGAAATCCAAATGAAAGTTATTTTTTTTTTTTTGTGTGTGTGTAATTTTCACTTGTTCATCCTGTTTGTAAATTGTAACTAGCAAACTTACATTTTAACCAACTTTTCTAGTCGGAACCGCTTATCTTCACATCATTCTCTTGAGCCTAAACCGAAAAAAGATCAAATCCAAATTCTTTAGTTATTCATAATTTCATATTGTCCTATTTACTAATTACTAAATATAAATAAAAGTTATAAAACTATAAATATGTTTCACACACAAAATTGATTTTCTACGTTTAGAGTACGTGATCCTAAGAAGACATTGATGATATCACTCTCAACGTTCCTAAGAATATTTAGTCAATGATTACGAGAAAACTGATACAAGATATTAAAACTAAACTTTTTTGTTTAGTTTTCATATATGACACGATAATTAATCATTCATGAGTTGAATTCAAATTTTTCACTTATCGTACGTGAGGGACTGAGGGATTTTTGTCATTAGATGAATGGTCGCAAATTACTTCATTACAATTAGTTTGAATTTCCGATTGTAGCAATATCTCTGAAATATAGCTAGTGTACGTGATGTAAGTTGTAACACATGCCCATAGTTGACGTGAACGAAGTTCATATATATACTCCACTCATAAAACCTCGAAAAGACTCCAGCCTACCAGAATCGATTCACCGTTGGAAATTAAATGTTGTCTGCTCCAAAAGGCATTTGCGAGCTACAGTCAAGTTCATTACTAAACTAAACTGCCACATTTTCCGGCGCAAAAACGATTCTCCTTGCACTTTTAGTACAACTGATGATAGCTTGTTGACATCATTCTATGACGGGCTATTACTCATTGAGCGAGACATTTTAGATGCAGCGGCAGGAGGATCGTTTATGAACAAGTACAATGAGGATGGAATGCAGCTTATTGCGGATCGTGCATTGAATGCACAACAGTTCAACAATGCCTCAAGACGTGTGCAAGCAGTCTCTTCAAGGGGAGGTAGTGATCCTGAACTAAAAGCACAATTAACAAATATTTCATCTATGTTGTCTCAGGTTCTAGGTACTAAGAAACAAGGAGTTATGGTTTGTGGCGTGTGCTCAACGGAGGGTCACCATAGTGATCGTTGCCCTCAAATCAATGAGGAAGAAGAAGTTCAAGCAATCGGGAATTTTCAACACGGAGGACAATTTCAAAAGAATGATCCATTCTCGAACACTTACAATCTTCTCCATCCAAATTTTCGTTGGAGTAACAACGAGAATGCTCAAGGACATTCTCAATTCGCTTAAGGACACTTTCAATCTTCTCAAGGCTACAATCGAACACCTCCAGGATTCAATCAACGTGCTCAAGGTACTCTGCAGCAAAACTTTATGCATAACCAAGCTTCTAACTCCTCCAACAATCCTATCTTGGACAAGTATGACAAGTTGCTTGAGGCATTAGTTACTGGACAGAACAATCAAGGTAAGGAGATTATGGAGTTGAAAAAAACAGTGGGTGATGTGGTTAATAAATTGAACCAAATCAAGGCAAACTCCCGAGCAATACCATAGCAAATCCAAAAGGAGGTTTTGAAACTGCTAATGTTGTGCTCACTAGAAGTGGGAAAGTATTCAATGATGTTACTAAGCCACCAAAGAAAGTTCAAACTGAACTTGAAGAGCAGAAGACGTCATCTCCAAAGCATAAAACTGATCACGTTTCAGTTGGGATTGAAAACGATTCTACAATCCCAGACCCAGCAACATCTAGGATTGAAACATCACTGCCATCCCCGATGAAACTGGAAACAAAAGGTAAGATTTCCAGCTCTCCAATTCCAATTTCTACTGACCCTGTTCCTTCTTGTTTGCCTTTCCCACATAGGTTCCAAAAAAAAAAAAAAAAGAGTGAAAAGGAGATCTTTGAGACTTTCTAGAAAGTGCAAGTGAATATTCCTCTTCTTGAAGCCATCAAGCATGTGCCAAAGTATGCCAAATTCTTGAAGGACCTATGCACCAAAAAGAGGAAGTTTAAGGGGAATGAAGTAGTAGCTCTTAGTGAAGAGGTTTCAAGCATACTTCAGCAAAAGCCTCTCCCACCTAAACTCAAAGACCCGGGACAATTTACCATTCCGTGCACAATTGGTGTAAAGAGGTTTGATAAAGCTTTACTAGATTTAGGAGCTTCAATAAATTTAATGCCCCTCTCTGTGTTTTCAGCTCTTAATCTAGGTACATTAACGAAGACCTCTATCGTGATTGAGCTAGCGGATCATTCATGGGTTCATCCTTTGGGAGTAGTTGAAGATGTTTTAGTAAGGGTGGATGGTTTAGTCCTACCTGCTGACTTCTTTGTGATTGACACGGAGGAGAGATCAAGTCCCCACATCATTGTCTTTAATTTTGGGACGTCCCTTCATGGCAACTGCTCATACGAACATCAATGTCTACAAGGGCACGTTGACAATGGAAGTCCTCGGGGAAAGAGTGACGTTTCAAGTTTTTAAGCAAAACGATATAAATAAAGGCATGCTGGGGCGTGAGGACAAGGAGCTGAAAGAAGAAGTTCGATTTTTGAGGGCTTGGAAAGCACCTAAAGTGAAGAAACAACACTCTCTGAAGCACATAAATGAAGAAAGAACTGAAGAATCAACACCACAGCTAAAATGTGCAATGAGAGATGACTTGCCAAATTCAAGCCAGCAATCATACACAAAGACAATGGCGAGGTTGTTTGACAAGGCTTCATGTGGAGCCTTCGGTTGATCCATAGAACATCGTCTGGCTGAAAGACAAATCAAGCGCTTGGTGGGAGGCAACCCAGCCTTTTTATTCCTATATTTATCTTTGTTTTTGTTCGTTCTTATGTGTCTTGTGTGTGTGCAGGTCGAATTGGAAAGAAAAAGTGAAGCAAATACTAAATTGTGCCCAAAACAGAATTCCTGTTACTGCTATTTTGATCGGAAGAACAGATTGCTGGAGGTCTTCAAGGGGGAGAATTCTCACACTTTTTCTCCTATTTCCCCTTTTCATGCTTGAATTGTGTTTTTATATATTATGTAGTCATCTTGCATTGAGGGCAATGCATAATTCAAGTGTGGGGGAATGCATGCACGCATTTTATTTGTTTTTTTGTGTGGTAGTTTTTGAGTCTTTCATTGAGTCGTAATGTCTTTCAACAGTCAAGGATGAACATATATCTCTGAAATTATGGCTAAGAGAGGATCACAAGATTGAGATGATTTCTGAATGTTATTTTTGGTTAATTGGGATGCATGGGTGACATATGGGTATGTAGTAGATATGGTTCTTGTTACAGTGGTACATAATGAGCATGCTAAGACGAGCTTGATTCAAATAACCCTTGTGTGAGATTTTGAGCTATATGTGCCTCCCTTTTCTTAGTGTTTAATATATTCTCAATTGGCTTCAATATTTGTTAACCTCATTATCTGTCTATTTGATCGATTACATTGCCATAGCTCTTTAATGGACCATAGTGTTGATTAGAACTTGCTTTTGATGATTTTTGAAACCTATAGTCATAATATGCCCTGATTTTGGAAGGGATTGAAGGATCTTTTTAGGATTACCACCAGAGCTAAATAAGCTTGTGTCCTAATTTGTGTGTGTGCACACCCCTTAGTAAACCCCTTTTGAGCCTATGTTTTAGGCTTTTTGTCATCACTCATATAATCTTCGCCTTGAGCTTAGTATAGTTATATTCTATGCAGCACGGACACGAGTTCGAGTGTCCAATACGGACACGATTCGATACGTGGACACGTTAAAATCAATTTTTAGTCGGATACGGACACGCGGACACGTTAATTAAATAATATTATATATATAATTAAAAAAAATTACATAAACAAAATAATTTCTCCATATCTAAATCCAAACAAAAGTCCAAACAAAATACATTAGCAAAATATTAATCCAAATCCAAATACAAACAAAGGTTCAAACAAAGTACATAACCAAATTCAATCACAAATTAAAACAAGTAATATTTTCATTAAAATCCAACACTCTCCTCCTCTATGTTCTCCACTTCAACATCATCATCACCATCATTCAACAATTCTCCCTCCAATTGAGGTTCATCAAGTGAAAGGTTGGCAATCTCTAGTCTTCCAACATTAGAGTCTTCCAATGAATCAAATTCATCGCCCCCAACATCCCACATAAAAGTTGCACCTTTTGTGTAACTTGAACTCCTCCTAGATAAGAGGCGAAGATTGGTATGCACAAATACCAAATCTTCCGCTCTTTGTGGGAGTAGTCGGTTCCTCTTTAGAGAATGAATGAAATTGTAAGTACTCTAATTTCTTTCACAACATGAAGAAGAACAAGGTTGACCTAGAAGCTTGAAGGCTATGCTTTGAAGCTTTGGTGCGGAAGCTCCATGAATCACCCACCATGTAAGTGGCTCTAATAAAAATTTATCCTTCATAGCATCTCCATTTCCAAACTCTTGCATACACATAGAAAAATTAGCAAATTCTATGTTAACACTTCTTCTCTCATCTTCATCGGCAAAGTATCGACTAAGACAAATTTTCCTTTCTTTTGTAATCAAACTATCTTGGTGGGGAGCAACATGATGAGGATCATCACTAAGCCATTCCGAACTATAGTACCTAAATAGTTAAATATAAATATGCATAAGTATCTATTAAAGAAATATGAATATGTTTTATAAAATTACTAACCAATAATTTATAGTGCACTAATTAAATAGGTAGAAAACAATACTTACTTGGGATTTAAAGAATGTGCCAAGCAATGGAGGGGCGTGTTGCTCTTGGTCCAACAAGCCATCAACATTTTATGCACCGCATCACAATGGAGATTCTTGATGAAGTTTTTTTCTCTCTTTCCTATAGATAACCTTCTTCACTTGCTCAATCATACTATCCCACCATTCATACATCAAATGAAGACAAGGTTTGTCCGTATCCGCCTTCCTAATTATCTCATAAATAGGCTCGGTAAATGCAACAATGTAGTCAACATCATCCCACATGCTATCATTCAACAATTTATCATTCACCGAAGCCGCTTTCTTATGATCATCTCCTCTATAATCATCCCACTTTAGACTAATTGCCATTTGTTGCAAACCATTCTTTATTATCTTAAACCTCCTAAGCATAATAATTGTAGATGCAAACCTTGTGGGAGCAACCGAAAGCAACTTCAAATTTTAATGATCATTGAACATAACTAATCTCATTGCATGATTCATTATGAAATTCTTAATAAACATAACATCCTCCACAACCGGTTGTATCCAAGAACATGCATCATACACATCCACATTGTTCAAAGAATTACTAGGTGTGCAAATATTCTTCAAAGCTAGGTTCAAAGTATGAACTACACATGGTGTCCAAAAAATAGTGGGATACTTACTTGATATCCATGCACCGGCCTTTGCACAAACGGGAGCATTATCGGTGACTACTTGCACTACATTTTCATATCCAACTTCCTTAATGGATTCAATAATCAAATTTGCAATGCATTCGTAGTCCTTGTATTCCCCCTCACAATTTATACCTCTCAACATCATGGGACCACTCTCATTGACAGCCATCACATTAATCAAAGGCTTTCTTTGTGGATCGAACCAACCATCACTACAAATACTCACACCCTTATTCTTCCATGTAAGCTTTAGCGGCTGCAAATGCTTCTCAATATTCTTCTTTTCCTTTGCAAGATGTGTGGTCCTTAAAGCATTGTAACCCGGTGGAACATAGCCTGGAAGAGTGGAAGCACGAAAATAAGAATTCCGGTAGTACGAATTTCTTGCCAAATTGAAGGGTAGACCACCGGTGTAGAACATCCGTGCAACCTCAGCATCACATTCTTCCCTAGCCGAGTTTTGAAAGGCATTCTCAATAGAACCGGAACCAACATATGTTTTCCTCTTCTTTTTTGTATCACCTACTGCTGGTTCATGTGTATATGCATGATAAGTACTCTTTCCAACGCTGCTAGTTGCAGGACTCCCCTCTTGATGTCTTGTTGATGGTAAAGGAACTTGTCTAAGAGCTGCATTTGTCAATCTCTCCTTGCATTCTTTCACCAACTTGACCATTTTGGTATGATCATCAACATTAACCTTAAGGCACCCAGCAATCCCCCCTCCTTCTTTAAACAAATGTGCACGAACTCTAGTATGCGAGCCATGGTAGTATAATTTACAGAAATTGCATTGCCACCTCCAATTACCTCCGCTAGGAGGTTTGCTAATCTTCTTCACAAACCCCCCATAATGGAGCTTTGTCATCAATTATACAACCTTCATCATCTTCCGGACCACCTCCATCTCCAACACTACCACTGGCGTTAGAACTAATAGGAGTTGATCGACTGGTACTCATAGTTCCTGAAAAATGTCCAATGAACAGCATATATAAATCATACCACCAGCAATCCAGAACAATTACAGACCAATTATAAGTGAACAACATACCATCAGCAATCCATAACAATTACAGAACAAGAACAAGTTTGTAACAAATGGGATGTTCCCAGACACACAGACACAGACGAACACACAGACACAGACGAACGAGATTTGTGAAGTATCAATTTGACATACCAGAAACTGACGACAGAGGGAGGACCGGAGCGGAGAACCCGAGCGGAGAAGATGATGAGAGAGTAGATGCAGATCGATACAGACTGAAGCGGGAAAGGGAGCGGAGCGGAGGAGAGGACCGGAGATGAGAAGCGGAGGATCGGAGGAGCCGAGCGGGAGCGGGAGAGGAGCAGAGGAGCCGAGCGTAGCGGAGGAGAGGAGCGGAGAGGAGGTGAGGAGCGGAGGAGCTGAGGAGCGGAGGAGATGACCGGAGATGAGGACCGGCGCGGAGGGGAGGGGGAGAGGAGAGCGGAGTGCAGAAAAACAAGGATCGATTTGTGACGAAGGAGAAACTTGCGAGCCCTAACCCCCAATTCAGTGTGATAAAATATCAAAATGCCCCCGTGTCCAACCCATCTGGCGTGTCCAAGGCGTGTCCATTATTGAATTCGCGTGTCCGGCTGTTTTATGGTGAATTGCCTCGTATCCGTGTCCAGTTCGTGTCGGACACGCGACACGTCTCCTTCCTTGCGTGTCCGTGCTGCTTAGGTTATATCTCTACCCTTGTCCTTAGGGCCTAGTAGAGCATGATTTGTGTGGAGATGTGTGAAGAGATGATGAGAAGTAAGTGTGGGGGGGAACGAGACTTGTTCAAATTGAAAAAAAAAATTAAAAAAAAAAACTTAAAAAAAAATTGATGTTGAAAAAAAAAAGAGAAAAATGTTGGATTGAGTCCATTCGTTGTGAATTAGGAGTTTGTGTGAATCTGAAGGTCTGATATTGAAATTTATGACCTTTGTTCTTTTTCACAATGTTTCTTATATGGAGACATAAGGTGATTTGTGAGCTCTACTAGGTTCTTGGGATCTTTGAATTATGTATCTTTCGTTTCTTATAATCCATGTGCCTTGGCCTCATTATAACCTGAAAATTAAGACCTTCATGATCCTTAAGATGGGAAGCTCTTGATCTGTGGAGATTTTCTGAAGAGTTAAACATATGATGTTGGTCCATTTGTGCATATAATTGGTATCTTTCATGAGGTTTTATAAAAGATATTCTACAAAGTGCTTTCGTTTCTTGTTTATGCAAGCTATTTGAATGTCTTACAAACTTTTCTCTTGCATATACATTGAGTGAATACATGAGCCATAAAATCTGAGTGAAAATAGAGTGTATATCCTTGTGAGGTTGAATTTTAACTTGTCTGAAACATGTTGAGCTCCAACATAATAACCCTTGTGCTCCAAGGTCTTACGTGATCATGTGTGACATATGCACAACAATTAACTCTCGAATTTCTTGTATTGATTCTTGGTTGAGTGTTAATCTTGATGTTGTGAAAGTAAGAGATTCATGAGATAACAATGTTGAAAGACAAGTATTGTTTTGAGTCTTGTGTCTTGTTTTAAGTTTTTATTTTTTTTGTTGATTTTGTTAAGGGACTAGCATAAAATGTGACGTTATAATGTCTCAACCTTTGCACTTTACTTTGTTATTTCTCTTAAAAAAATCATTATTAACTTCTATTTGTTTTAGGTACTCTGAGAAGCGATTATGGAAGAAGGAGAACTTAATTGATGCAACCGAAGATGAGAGATGAAGTATGGATTCATATCTAAATATTAGAATGCTCAACTGGATCAGCAAGAGCCTGGAAGTCAAAGAATGGATAGCTGTAAAATGCAATGTTTTAAAAGGCTAAGGCGTAGTCAAGGCGTTGTCGGGAGAGCCTCACCAAGGCGTAAGCCTTGAGAATAAAAGTCCTGTATTTATGTATTTATCGGTGTTATACATAAAACATGCATTGTATAATTGACATCCAAAACAAATATGATAAATTGTCATTTATTCTTAACAAGTACACACTTAAACCATTCAATTTAACCAAATCCCCTTACATAAACTGTAACGACCCGAACCTTAAAATACCCACAAGAGTTTTTAAATTATTTTGACGTTCCGAAGGGTTTGAAAAATTGACTTTTTATAAATTGCCCCGACCGAGAATTTTATTTCTCGACGAGATAGATGTCGTTAAAACGAGTTCATAGACACGTAACGAGTTTAGTTTAGAATCCGTATGAAAAAGTTATTATTTAAAAATCGGAAGGAGGAAATTTCCGAAAACGAGCGGAACTTTCCAGATTGGGAAATATTCTTGGAGAGGGGGGAATATCCCATTTTTTCTTTTATTTTTCTTTCTTTCTCTCTTTTCTCTCTCTCTCTCTCTTCCCCAATCGGGCCCGAGCCCGAGCTCCCCACCCAAAAATCGCCGGCCCTCGTCCTCCGCCGTCCGGCCACCGATCGGCGCACCACCGGTGCCGATTGGTTCGTCTTCTTCTTCTCTTCACTTCTGGAGTAGGTATTTGGGGCGAATCGGCCAAGGTAAGTGGGAATTAAGGATTTGAAATTTTAGGGTTTTTTTGTTATTTTTGGTGGAGGTTGTGATTTTGTTATTTTTGATGTAATTGGAGGTTAGAATCGTGTTCAGGGCATTTTTTGGAGTTGATTGGGTGTAATTTGATGTTGAATTGGATGAATTTTGGTGAAATTTGGGATTGGGGGGGTGCTGTCGCCGTGCCGGCCGCCTCTCACGGCGGCTGGGGCGCCTCGGCGCCTAGACAGCCAAGGCTGAGGCTTTTTCTTCGGCGCCTTGCGCCTTTCACGCCTCAAGGTGCGCCTCAAGCGCGCCTTTTAATACCTTGGTAAAATGACTCCTGAAGAAGGAAAATCCTGAAAACTGCATTATCCCTTATTTTCTTGCACTTTTGGAGTTCAATTTGGGATTTGTTCGATGAAGTTTTGGTGGAAACGTTTATATGCACTACAAGCCTGTATGTTGTACTTCAACTACAGCCAAATGGATTCCCCATAATCTCAAAGACGAAGTCAGGAATTCAAGCCAAAGAGGTGCTGCTGTGAAGACAGTTTCTGCTGGCAGATTTTCTCCGGTTTTGGAGAGCGAATTCCTCGTATCTATGAAGCTGATATCTGTGCTTTATCTGCCCAGATATGAAGACATTAATTTGTAATTCAGTTTAGCCACAAGAATTGCTCAAATCGGTGGTGTTATGATCACGTTATGATGCTCCAAAGTTGGACAGAAAGTTTGAAAAGCTGGAAATTCAGAGATTGCATTTCGGCAAGGCAACTTCAAGGCTGAGTTTGGGCAACGTGTCAACGAATTTTCTTGGATATTTTTACATGGTATTAAAGCCCAATATATAAGGTATATCTCAGAGAAAATCCACATCAAAAGGAGCTCAAAACATTGGTCAAGTTTGAGGAGGAAAACTTGTGCAAGCATCCTATAAAAGTCTTTGAAACCAGATTGTGGAAGGACTGCCTATCATTCGAGTGCTCTAAGTTTAAGAGAATTTTTACCTGCACAACAGGATTGCCAAGACCACCTCCTGCCATCACCAACAGCCATTGTTCCTCTTTGAAGATTCAAGAAGCTGATGCCCCACACCATTACCTCCACAAATCCTTCTTCTTGGTTTTTATCTTTTGTATTCATAATGACTATTATGATTTCTCTACAAACAATGAGTAACTAAACTCTCTTAGTTAGGGGCTGCCTTTGTAGCCCCGTTTATGCAAAACTCTTGTTCATGTTTTCTTAGTTAATTCTTGATTTGTTATGTGATTGGTGTGTCTTGGTTTGTACTATTGATAACTCTTGCATGCTTGTTTTCTTTGGTGGCCAACTTAGAATATAGGTATGTAATTGCAGCTAGAGGCTAAGAATTATTTCACCTAATAGTTATGATTATTTCTCTCACCAAGTAGCGACTATCTCACTTGCGGAGGTAAATCAAGGGATGCTTATTGATTTGGGTAGAGAGTGCTGCCACGCTACTTAGACTTTAATCAACAAACAAACTTTCATAGAGTTTAATGATTTCTACTTGATTTGCTAGACTACTGTTGTCAGAGCTAGTGGACCTGTTAGGGAATGTTTCTAACGAAAAGTGCTGTCACGGCGTTAGATAACTTTTGGAAAGTAAAAAGAATAATTTCGATGTTGTCATGGTTATTCTTATTTGTTGTCAATCACATAATTGTTAAGTTTTCTCTATGATTGATCAAGAGTGGAGTGCAAACGGTGGTGAATTGGTGTAGTTCCTAACTCATCCATTCTATTGATAAGAATCAGATTTTTTTTTTTCTTACATTTTTCTACCATAATCAAAACCCCCAATTGTTACTTCATCGGTTATCCATTTTGTATACATAACGTTCTGATCATAGTTTTGTTTTGTAGGTTTACGTGAGATCAAGATGTCTCTCAATTCCATTATACTACAGCTGACCACTACAACGAGGGTTTAAATTGTGTGGCTACTTTTGTGCCATCAATTTTTGGCGCCGTGTCGCCGGGGATAGAAAATCACTTTTGATTTTCACGTTTATATCACTTTTCTTTTATTTTTTATTTTTATTTTTTTTAATTAGTTTTAGATTTCGATTTCCCCTAGTAGAATCGGTAAAGGTGTTTCAGTCTAATTCAGTTTTGGAATTATCCAAGCTAAGTTTGATTAGAACTCCTTCTCTAAAACGAAAAGGAAGTCTGACTCTAATTCTAATTGTACATAAGAGTATAATTAATCTCTCTTATTTTGATTTTGATACAGCATCGTGTTTGGAGGCCAGTTTCAACCGTGCATGCATACAAGGAAAAATCCAATAGGAGACTTGGTACCTCTGAACACCGAGTTAGAGAAGTTAGTCCGAGAGAACAGAAAAAAAAAAAAGGAGGGACACAACATCTGCTCAAAGAGAGGCTGAACTCTTAATCCCCTCTTTCTTTTTCAACATGGCTGACAACGAAGAGGATCCCCAACTAAATGACCCACCACCACCACCACCAAGAAGGAAGACCATTAGGGAACTCTCAACTCCCCTAATTGCTGGAGGCATCCCTTCTTGCATTCGTTATCCTCCACCGGCCCCAGGAAAGACAACAGACTTCGAACTTAGGGCTGGTTTTATTCAGAAGTTGCCGACCTTTAATGGATTTCCCAGTGAAGATCCCAACAATCATCTGCAGGAGTTCGAATTTATATGCTCGAGCATGAAGCTAAATAATGCAGATGAGGCTATCATGAAGATGAGGGCATTCCCATTCACTCTGGGCGATAAGGCTAAAGCATGGTTGTATAGGCTTCCCAATGGTTATATAACTTCATGGGAGAAAGATGAATCTTACTCTGAGTAGTTTACCACTAACTAAATCGGGACTGGCATGGCATGGGAAAAAGATAGTGACTAGTGACGCAGCATGTTTTATGTTTTGTATGTTCAGAAACAACGCCGTTGTTCCTTTTTCTGTCCCATCACTAGCTTACTAGCAAATTGTCTTGCATCGATTATATAATAATATTGCACTGCTTGTTCTTCTTCCTAAGCTCAAAGCCTCAGTGGTTTGGAATCAAAGACAAAGTGGAAGCTACAGACAGCAAACTAAATTAACTTGAAAATCTGGTTGTGGAAATGCGCAGGTATGTAAATACAGAGACAAATACAACACTGAAGACTAATTAATGTAAGAGACTTTTTTTTTTTTTTTTTTTTTTTTGCAGAGGAGGGAGAAGTTACATTTCACTGAACTAACACCGATGGTAAAACAATAAAAATACAGTACTCGAAAGGCAGCCCACACCCCGTTTCCAGAATCCAGAGAGAGATCCTGGAAAAGCTAGAAAATAGAAGATAAATTTCAGAAACAGAAAGTTATTCATAAGAACTACTAGCTAGCTAGCTAATGAGACATTGGTAAATTAGTAATTAGTGCCTCCGAAGATAAGGAGTGGTAAAACGTACTCATGAACTTCTTCACTCATCTTCCTCTGCATTCCCTTCTTACTCTGCTATGTTATATGTGGTCATTTAGTTTCTGGTAATCCTCTCATGCAATCAGAGCCAGAGAGCCCCAGCCTCTTTGAGAAGAGGTACGAGCGTACCGTTAATGTGCGAGCCCATGACTCTATCCATGGTTCCGACAAGCTTGCCACCGATAAAGACCACCGGGACGGCGTTGGAGGTGCCCAAGAGCATCATGAGAGCCCTCTCCAAGTCCTTGCCTCCTCTGGGATCCTCGTCGAGCTCGTATACCGTTGGATTGACTCCCATGCCGCAGAAGAGCCTCTTGATGGCGTGACACATGCAGCAGCTGCTTATGCTGAATATCACCACCGCGTTCTCCGACGCCATCCTCTCTATGCGCTCCAGTGGATCATTGTAACTGCTCCTTGTAGTAATACAAGAACCCCATGAGTCAGTTTGGTAATGCATTGTGATAATCAACAACTATAGGGTATATAAGAAGATAGGACGTAAAAGACTCGAAGAAAGTAGCTAGCTAGGCAAGAAAAGAGCTTGACGGTAATGAGATCGGTGAGGAGTGGAAGGAAGGAAGGTTTGGTATTTATAGAAGTGAATATGGACCAGGACGTTAAAGGGCAGTGTTGGGAATAAAAAATGAAGCTGGTCTAATGTGGTCGTCTCGATCAGGGCATGCGAGAGAGAGAGAGAGAGTGTGCAACTCTTTTTCTCATGCTAGTACTTGATATCACAATATGTTATTATTGGACGTTTTTAATAAAGGTGGAAGCTTTATGGGATAGAGATGAGACACTGAGGTCATGCTTTTTCAGAGGAGACTTTGGTTAATAGACGGCTGAGCCCGTCCTCCTTGTCGGTCTCTATTCCTAAACCCTAAATTAAAAATATGCTCAGGCTTTATGCGATTCGTATTAAATTTTTTATTTAAGAACGTGCCGGTCACAAACCTTTCTTTCTTCTCTTCTCCTCTCTTGGGTCTTGACATAACCCTTCATGCGCATTTTACCATCTTTAGCTAGCTAGCTCTCTGATCTCTGTATATCTATGTAAGGTAGAACCCAGTTCTTCTTAAGGAATCCTTTTTTTTTTCTTTTTTCTTTTTTTTTGGGGTCAAAAGCTTAAGGGATGCTTAAAATATAATAGAAGTTTGATTATATGCTCGGTATATATTTAGGATTTTGGGCGGTTTTGTCTTGTTTCTCCTTAATGATCTAAAACAACTTGTTTCTCTGCAAATACTAGAGTATCGATGTTTTGGAACAAATGAATGAGAAACGTGCATGGATTACAAGCTTATTCGTAGTTAAGTAGTCCCGCCGCTGCGGTACGTAACTACATTTTTGTGTCGAAATGAAGGATATGAACATATAAGTAAGGAGAAAGTGGGGCACATGCTCGATCAGACTTCATGGGTTACAGCACGCATGCTTCGACATGTATGCAGCATGTCCACTGTGCAGCAGTAACTTTTTCACTATTTTGGTATCACATGAAACATAATAATATGAATTTCCGGGTGCTGGTATTAAAGCCGAAGCATAAAACCCCCCAGAGACCCAAAAGTACGTATATATGTTAAAGAAAACCGAAGCAGCTGAGATCGAGATCGAATGCAATGCAGGGATAGCTAGGTAGAGCTCAAAAAGGGATCTAGTGTCCGTACATGAAGTTCCTTTAAGAAGAAAAAAGATCGAAGACTCTTCTAGCTAGTTTCTGTATTTTCTGTTGGGGCATAGTGTCGCTGGCATGGCCGGCTTTAATTTATTAGGTGCATATATACTCGCAGGAGGAGAGTAAAAACACACATTATTATGAGGTGCAGAGCAGCTGGGCAACTGGGCAACCAGCTGGGACTGGGAGAGATCGAGAGAGAGGCTGAGGTATACAGCAGCTGGGGTAAGAAAAAGAAAACGATATTATTCGATTCTGCTTTTAATCGCAATTGTCAGGATACTCGACACCTCTTTAAATTGCTACCTACGTACGCCTGCCCTGTTATTTATTAGAGGTTTTATTTTTTAGCCAGGACTAATTAAAGAATGTTCCTGCTTCTTACCCATATAGTTGAACTTAATTGATGGTGTTTCCTTCCGAGAGTATCTGAAGTTATTTCGTCCGGCGACCGGTATATGTTGTATTACCACAACATATAGAAGGTTTTTAGAAACAAAGCTCGCTCTAGCATAGAAATTTCACTTGAATTAATTCGTGTTGTAAAATTATACTGATACCATATCCCAGCACAAATCCGATTTCTTCATTTCTTGTATGTATGGAGTATCGACAACAGTTTGGTATAACCCTAACAAATTACGATCGAGAAACAGTTTGGTAATTAGTATTTGAAAACAAACAGACCAATTGTCGACATGCATTGCGTCGGCCTATATATACATATCTATCATATATGCATGTTTATGGTTCCTGGTTGTAATATATACTGAATACGGTGAGCAACCCACCAGCTAGGATTCACCGGCTTTTCCATCGCCACGACTTGCATGTTGACATGCATGTTCTGTGCTTCTATCTTCTCCCTCGATCACTAGCCCTAATCGATCACATCCCAATATCCAAAATGTATGTATACCTTAATTAGCTAGCCTCATATATGACCGTGTGAACCATAATTTATATTGAAATTAAAAGTCTACTAGTTAATCAAGCTTATTAATCTTGCTTACTTTTGGCTTATAGCCAATAGCTTGCATTGCTAGTTAGAGTTTAGAATCGTACGTAGTTTAAGAGTAGTGTTTAATACATTAAGAATGTCGTTAAATTCTTCTTGGGTTAAGCATTTTAAGGATGCTTAATTAACGGTAAATTAAAAACAGGATGATAAAATATAAACACACCAATGGAGCCTAAAAGCTAAACGCTAATTAAGGCAAAAGGTTTTGCATAAACAAAGGAGATTATTGTGGTTGACGTTATGATCTTGCTCAGTGCAGTGGTTCAGGCTCTAGCTATGCTCTCTCTCTCTCTCTCAGAGTCTCGGCTCCCAATAAGAGGTAAATGCTTGCCTCCTCGATTAGGCTATCCTAAACGACATCCCGCTTTATTTAAGTCTCTACCGGTTCAACCAGAAATGGTAAACTGATCGTCCATACACAAGAAGATATATATGCATTGGGACAAAATTAATAAAAAGCCTGAGGATTCGATCACGCTCGATCACGTTGTTATTTTTACTGTATAGTCAATACAACCTTTTGCGTACCACTGCAAAATATGCAGGCAGGTCTTTATTTTGGGTTCCCAAATAATATTCGAGCTTACCTACTCGATCGATCGATATATATATCACCCCCCACCCCCACTGTTTGTTTGATCAAGCTGACAGAAGCTCCAGGTCGAGCTAGTGGTTCAGTTCAAAAGAACTGATTGACCGACGGTCCAGATGATCCGATTGGTCGATGGATGTATGCAGATCGACATACAGTAGCTAGTATTGACCAGATAATACAGAAGCAAAGGTGGGCGGGAGACATTAGTTCTGGCATGGATTCAGGGTATTGATCTGATCCAGAAGCAAGCATTCATGCATGCATGCATGCATGTACGTACGTACGTTTAGGCCTTGCCAGACCCTTAATTAGCTACCTACCTACGTACATTATACAGATCAACCTACATCCGGCGTGGGTTACAATCCAGGCTATGTGTTTCTGCCGACTCTGCGACTGCATGCATTGCTGAAACTAGATACCTAGCGATCGTACATACGTATATACATGTCATGTCTACGTACGTACGTTCAAAAACGTATATACTTACACCTATATATATATGTTAGTATTATTGCAACTGTATTTACTGATATAAACGAACTGCTACACCACGTACATCGATCTATATCCATACATTTATATGTTTACATTGGGTGAATGTAGGAAATGATTGGGAATTATAAGCTAGCGGCGAATTAATATAATACTACTGGATCGGAGCTAGCTAGTTAGGTTGTTGAAGAAGAACATTATTAGCTGGTGGAAGGAAATAATGAGTACGTATACAAATTATTTACAGCATTAAGTAGTAATAAGTTATAAAGGCGTCCCCGACGGCATGAAGACAGCAAGGAATTGAAGCTGCAAGTGCGTAAATTGGCCAAACAGCTTCTGCATGTGCTTCTGTAAAACACATTATACAGGATGGACGAAGACGATGATGATGATGATGATGATGATGTATGCCATGAGGTCTGACGCAATATTTAATTGGTACGTGGCTTGCCTTTTTTTGTTTTTTTTTCCTTTTTTTTATAAAGAAAAAAATAGAATTCCATTTGAAAAATAAATATAAATGCGACTTTTGAGAGGGAGGTAAGCTTAGCTCCTTGAGCCGTTAAAGCAAAACGACATGACGGCTTTTCTCAGGCTTTGTTGCTCGCCCATGACGTTTGCCCAACGTTGACTGCTTTTTCTTCCCTTGTATCCCCGCTTACTGTTTGTCGTTTTCCACTTTCGACATGATCGATGCTTTAATTTCTGCACACCTTAATACTAACTATTACTATCATGAGCTGCCGGCCTAGCTAATTAAACCAATTAATTAAACAATTTCTGGTATTAGGGGGCTTCAAATATCAATGCCTCTTTGTAGTTTGGTATCTGTCGGTTGTTTTGTCGATCACCTTAGCTTGTTCATATGGCGCTGGGCATGTTTTTGTCTTCTTCTTCAACTCTTTTTTTGTCTCGCTTCTAATTCATTCTCATTTCCTCGCTCGCTTAATTAGCCCCTGAAACTGAAAACACACACACACATATATATATATATATAACATGATTTAGAGAGGATGTCTTCAAATTTGAGTTACAGTACAGACAGGGCCGGGCCTGGGCTAAGGCGGGCAAGGCGTGGGCCTAGGGCCCCCAAAATTGATAGGCCCCAAAAATTTTAAATTACAGTTTACTAAAAAAAAATATATAATATATATATATATATATATTTACAATCAAACGTACGTAGGAGACTAAGAGTGGGAGACAAAACATACACCACAACCCACGTGACTTTTATTAGGTTTATAGTTTTATAATTTTATTCCTTTTTTATATGCTAGTGGGGCCCCCAATTCTTTAAGTCCAAAACTGAATTGGAGTGTTCTGATCTTCAAATTTCCCAAACCCCATAAAAAGTGTGTCATAAAAAATAAAAATAAAACCCTTGTTAGATTAGATACATCAACAAGAGGGAAAAGTGGTGGCTGTGTTGGCGGTGTTGCACAGTTGCAGACTTGCAGCCGGCAGACTTTGCAGAATACAATACCAAGTGCAAGTACAAGACTACCAGAGAAAAAAAAATTAAGAGAAGTATCTCTCATCACCGATTGTGATTTGTATAACAGGTAACTTTCAATCCCTCTTTGCCTCTTTCATTAGTTTAATCTAAACGTTTCTCTACTCTCTTTGTGTGTATTAGATATTTTTGTTAAACTTGATTTAAATGCTATATATATTTTTGTTAGGGAATTTAGTCATTGGATTTGTTGTTATCATGGCTCCGATTAGAAAGTGCAAATCTGGGGCTACAAAAAAAAGAGAGAGGCGTTACATAAAACTCTAGTTGGTTCCCTTGATAGATACTTTACTAGCAAAGCGGGAGAAACCGCAGAAACGAGTAACAATAATACTCAGGGGAATGAAGAAAACGATGAACCATTGAATGATAATGAAGAAGAAACTCAAACCAAGAATACGAATTAGAATGAAGAAATATCGGAGAATGCAGAGCTACAACAAGAGAATGAGGAGGTTGATGAAATTGTTAATGAAGAAGTTAATGAAGAAACAAGTCTTCTTTTTGATGTGGATGATCCAGCTAAGTGGAATATAATTGATCAAAATATGAGAGACTTTTTAGTTGCAAGAGGTCCTAAAAGAGAGAGCATTACTGTCTTTCCCAAAGATGATTCTGAAATATCTTTTTCTTCAAAGCATTACTTTCAGCATATGCCGAATGGTGAGAAGCGTGACAGGAAGTGGTTGGTATACTCAAATTCTTTGAATAAAGTCTACTGTTTTTGTTGTAAGTTGTTTGCAAAAAAACATCTAGTTGGGTTGTTAGCTGATGAGGGGACGAATGATTGGCATAATATTGCTGATCGTCTTAGAAGTCATGAAAGAAACCAACAACATATTGCCTCTATTAATAGCTGGGTGAAATTGGGGAAAAAATTGAAACTTAAGTCAACGATAGATGTGAGTTTGCAAGAACAAATTGACCAGGAGACAGAGCATTGGAAGCAAGTGTTGGAGAGAATTTTTGCAGTTGTGAAAAGACTTGGAAAAAATAATTTGGCATTTCGGGGAGATAACGAAAAGTTATATGAAGATAACAATGGTCTGTTTTTACAGATAGTTGAGTTGTTTGCTGAGTTTGATCCAGTTATGAAAGTGCATGTGAGGCGTATTCAAAATCGTGAGACTCATTATCATTATTTGAGTCACAAGATTCAGAATGAAATCATACAGTTGATGGCAAGTGAGGTGAAAATCTCAATTATTCGTCAAATAAAAGAAGCCAAATACTTTTCAATTATACTTGATTGTACTCCTGATGTAGGTAATGAGGAACAAATGTCTCTTATAATAAGATGTGTCAACACCTCAGCAAGTCCTGTGAAGGTTGAGGAATTTTTTATTGACTTCTTAAAGGTAGATGATACATCTGGATTGGGATTGCTTAATGTGTTTTTGGAGGCAATGAAGACGCTTGGACTTGATGTTGATAATATAAGAGGCCAGGGATATGACAATGGTTCCAACATGAAAGGGAAGAACAAAGGTGTACAGAGTAGACTACTTGAGATAAATCCCAGAGCATTTTACACTCCTTGTGCTTGTCATTCTTTGAATCTTGTACTTTCTGACATGGCTAATAGCTGTAAAGATGCTGTTACTTTTTTTGGAATCATGCAACAAATATATGTATTGTTTTCGGCTTCTACCAAGAGATGGAAAGTCTTTAAAGATCATGTCAAATGTCTCACTGTTAAGCCATTGTCAGAAACACGTTGGGAAAGTCGTATTGATAGTGTTAAAGCAGTCAGATACCAAGCTCCACAAATACGAGCAGCTCTATTGCACTTGGCAGAGAATCGTCTTGAAGAGAACGGAACAAGAAATAATGCTGAGACTTTAGCAAATTATAATATGCACAACTTTGAGTTTTTGCTAGGCATTGTTATTTGGTATGAGTTGTTGTATAAAGTTAACTATGTCAGCAAAGTTCTTCAAAGTGAAGATATGCAGATCGATGTTGCTATTAGAGAAGTGAATAAACTTCTTTCGTTTCTTCAAAAGTTCAGAGATACAGGGTTTGAGGATGCCATGATTGAAGCTAAAGAAATTGCAAGTGAGATGGGAGTGGAACCAGTATTCAAAGACAGAAGACCAGTTCAACGTAGAAGACAATTTGATGAGAATGCTACTGAAGCCGTGAGACAATCAGCTACTGAAAGTTTTAAAGTCAACTATTTTTTATACATAGTTGATCAAGCCATTTCATCATTCAAAACCAGGTTTGAATAACTTCATTATTCATTTATAATGCGCAGCTAATCATTATTTTTAGTTGAATCTTATTTATTTTTTGTATACCAGGTTTGAACAATTTCAAATTTATGAAAAGAACTTTGGTCTTCTTTATGATCTGGAAAAGTTGAAGTCTACAGATCGTGATAGCTTGAAGAAATTCTGTGGTAATCTTGCGAATCTAATTAATCTTGGTGAAAAAATTGATCTTGATAAAGATGATCTGTATCAAGATTTACGAATGTTGTGTGATGATTTACCTGAAGAAGCCACAAGAGCTATTGATGTGCTGAATTATATGATTGAAAGGGATGGCTGTTATCCAAATGCCTTGATTGCTTACAGGATTTTGCTAACCATACCAGTCACAGTTGCTTCCGCAGAAAGAAGTTTTTCAAAGTTGAAGTTGATCAAAACTTATCTTCGGTCAACTATGTCACAAGAGAGATTGAGCGGTTTGGCTATATTATCAATTGAGAAAGATTTGGTAAAGAAACTTGATTATGCAAGTTTAATTGCCACATTTGCATCTAAAAATGCACGACGAGTTGTATTTAAGTGATTTTTAGTTTATCAAACTACTGATGTGGCCAATTTTTTATTATTTAAAAGAATTTTGATTAGATTTTATTTGATTATTTTTCATTTTGATGTATTATTAATTCGAAAAGTTAAAACGATAGGGCCCCAAAAAAAATTTCGCCTAGGGCCCCAAAATTTTCAGGGCCGGCCCTGAGTACAGATTTTCATTTTTGACCCACTTTTAGATTAAATTTTCTCATTTCCACCGTCTATTATTTAGATAATATTTGGTAATCGTTAAGGCACTCAAACTCGAAAAACAAATGGGCGAACTGAATTTTGTCAAACTTGCACCGTTTATGTTTATAACAGAAAAATGTAATTTTGAGGGCTTTAACGATTACCAAATTGACTGAATTTTACAGAGATGATCTACACAATATTATCTAGATACTAGACGGTAGAGATGAGAAAATTCGATCGAAAAGTAGGTCAAAAATGAAAATCTACACTATTAACAAGTTTGAGAATGTCCTCTCTAAATCCTCTATATATATATATATATATCATAATCATTTATACATTTATGGTTGCTATACATATTAAGTATCTATTGAGTTTAACCTGCTGTTTGTCGTTTCAATGTGTCTTTGCTTACGAACGACCACAGTGGGTTGAATCAGACAGAGTATGGGAGAGACCTACCGTCGAATTATGTCATCTCCATGTCGATCTTACAACACCTCCGATCCTTATCCATTTGTTGGAATATGTATTCCATCATTTCAAACCTATTTAGTAATATATGTTTCTTAAAAACAAATCACGGGTCGAGAACACTGCAGTTAATTTCATGAAAGGTTTTCCATTTGGGAATTAGTTAAGATTTATTTCTCTATCTAAATTTGGAGGCACGTACATCATAAGTTGTCTTCAATGATTTTACGTCGTGCATATAGAATTTGAATATGCCTGCATGTGCTAAATTGATCGATGTACACAATTAAGACTGGTGATGAGATGTTAAAGGTGAACCTACGCATTTCCATTTTCCAAGCCAGCAGCATGTCAAGTCCTGATCAGGACAGGACAGGACAAAGGGAGAATGAGAGATACTGTGACTGTGAGGCGTGCGTCTGAATTTACAAAGCTAATGTCTCCTTATCCCATGGAATTTAGCCAATCCATGTGGATATAGTCCTTTTATTGGGTAAGATATCATTCATTACCATATATGGCAACCAACTGAGAGAGGCACATCAGTTTTGTTTTGACCGGATGGTCGAGGTTTGGCCTACTATCATGATTCTATAATATATCCAGGTTTCCCATTTCCACATGGTAAAGGAAGATGGAGACAGTCGAGTAGATAATGGTCACTCTCTTTCCATTTCCTCCACCCTACTTAATTTCCGATCGAGAAAACAAAAGCCCTACCGCCACCACCGTCTCCAATCCTTAACTAACCTCCATAACAACAAATTACCATTTCTATATAATGAAATGATTCACAGATGTAATATAGATCCACAAGAAACTACAAGTTAGGCCTTCTGTCTAAACTCATCTCTATCTCAGTTGACTGCATTATTATCCAATTCTCCGTTTAACAGGCAAAGGAGCTTCTAAATCCACAAATTAATGACTTTAGAAAATACAAATTACAAGCATTTACTATGTGCAAATCTAATTAGCTAGCTAGGTAATCAGAAGCACACAAGCAATCAAGTTTCCCTCTCCAGGGAGAAAAAGGAAAGCTTCAAAACCTTTGTAACACCCAAGTGTTCCTCTACTTCCGCAAGAGCCCTCCCCTTCTCAAACTGAGAATTTCATTGCCTAGACATGGGTGCCAATTGCATGGATGATTGTTGGCTGTATAATTTACCATCCGATCCTTGAAAACTCTGATAAGGATTTGCTGGTGGCATCAAAGGTTGAAGCCCATCCTCCCACTGGTGTATAACCAGGCACCGCGGATGTCTGTGGCTGGGCCATGGTATAAGTAAAAGATACAGAACTTGTTGGCCCAGGAGCCTGCATATACTGGGATACTGGGTACTGTGATACTGGCGGTAATGGTGGCAATGGTGGAGGAGATGATGGGGGAGGTGGCGGCTCAGTAGGAGTATATTGTTGGCTGGCGGCAGACACATTAAGCTGGAGAGATTCAGAATGTGAGAAGGGAGACGATGCAGATGGGTTAGGACTCTGGGGCACATAAGATGACAATCGGTCATCATTACTGAGTTTAAGTCTCTTTTCAGATGGATAATCACCAGAAGACCCTTGAATTGGATTGCTGATAACACCCTCTGACGCCAGAGAGGAGAGGACATAAGAGAGCATCTGGGCCGAGTCTGTTGATGCAGTTAGCTTTGCTGCCACTGCAGCAGCTGCAGACTTGCGAGGATCTTCCTCCACATGACCAGACTTCTCAGCAAAAGGAACCTGCTGTGTGTACATTACTGGAGCTGATTGCTCTCTACCCATCGCCATGAAGCTGTGGGGTGCTGCAGAGGTATGAGCTTCTTTTGAGCTCTGGTCTAACAGCTGCAAATTATTGCTCCCACTCATTAACTGACGGCAGAAAGTACTGGCCTGTTCTGATTGTGACTGTGCCGCCTGGAAAAGATTGTACATAGTGTAACCACTTAGCAATGCAATGTCAATATATGGAGAACATACCTAAGGTCTTTTCTAGTCAAATAATATGATGCTTTACAGACTAATATAATCCACATTGTTATGTTATTTCCACAAAAGTAGATTGATATGTACTACACACCTGAAGTTGATTTCGGAGTTGATCCAACTTGAATTCCTGGTGACAAAAAACCATGTCAGCTCACGAAGCAGTTAATGGCAATTCAAAGGTCTCAAACAAGACAAGAGCCAACAGACAAACCTGCTCCTGAAGAGCCTCTTTCAGATGAGAGACAAGAGTAGCTCTCGATGATTCCACTGCAGTTAGTTGATCAATACAGTCCCTCAGTATAGCATGCTGCCCATGTACTTCCTCTGCAAATGCAGCTCCTTGAAATTGGCCTAGTCAAAACAGGAAATTTAGAACAACAAACTTCTAGCAGACAGTGGTATTGACTATTACGTAAGACAGACAGTTTTTATAGAAAGAAAAAAATGACGAACAACAAGTTCAAAAAGATAATTGAATCACACCATGGATTCACTATATATAGTTAACTTGATTTGTTGTATTTGTCATTTCAACATACAGCCCTCCTAAGTGGGTAATTAGAAGTGCAATAAAGACTCTTCATACATTAGCGATCTCTCAACTAAGTCTAAAACAGCATACAAGTGATGCATGTCATACAACACATTTCTAATTGCTATTATTGATCTCTCTAAACCATTATTCGCATTGAGAAATCACACTTCCATGTTGCTCCAGCTAAACATTCTATATGATATAATAGGCTTGCCACAAAACGTGCTATGACAATAAAACATATGAAAAAGAACAAAAATTAAACTATGAATTTATGATATACAGTAAGCTGAATACTACATTGAAATTGAAAAAATGCATGTCGTGAACCAGTGAACCATGATGCGACACTTTTTCCTTGGTTGCAAACAGGTGTTACAAACCGCTAAATACCCAGACTTCAAACTTTTTAGTCCCAATTCCAAAATAAAACTCAGTCTCCAGTTTCCCCAGGAGCTCTGATCCCCAGTACTCCACTCCAAACATCTCTTTCATATTACTAAATAGTTTATAACCCGATTGACAGTGAAATTCACAATAAACCAATTACAGTTCACTTTCTATTTAATGCGGAACAATTAATCAAAGATCGCACATTCACAAACATAAACGAAGAAACAGGTGCAGAAGATACCTGAATTGAAATCACCACCAACTTCCTTGTCTGCTTTCTCAAGACAGTTGATAGCATTCTTACATTTTCTCAAGATAGTGTCTTCATCCGTCTGGCCATAAATTGCTTGGTAATCTGAAACTATCTTGTCTAATGAAGTTCCAGCAGGCTGTTTATACACAAAATTAGAGACCATATAAAAACTGCAACAAAACTCTAGACCAATGAAATAAGTGAAATCTGAATTACCGGTCTAACCACCAAATGCTTCCCGTTTCTATTATTACTTTCTAACTGCCTTCCCACAAACTCTTCCTTTAGAATCTGGCCACGAGAACCAAACACTTTTCTTTCTTCCCATATATTAATCTACAAGAGAAAATATTGAAGAAAAAAAAAACATCAGCAATCACTTTCATTATAAATCTTGAAGTAAACTGGGTAAAGATGAAAAAAAAAACTATTTTATACTTCTTTAGATCCTATTTTGCTCGAGACTCCCAATAAGTGGTTAAAATAAACAGTTTCACGGTGATATACCAGTCGTTGTGCTGCATTTTTCCCAAATTCATCTCCACTGTCAATTACATCACGAAGAGCATCTGGAAGAACCTTCCAGAACTCACCAACAAACTCTGCACCTTTTCGCCTACTGTTCTGTAAAATATCATTTGCAAGATACAGAAAAGCTAATCTTTGTTCACGCGGAGAAGAATGAAATTGCCTGGCCCAAGTTTCAACAACTTGTCTTGCTTTATTCATATGGAAGATGCACCAATGCGATAAAGCTTAAGTCGAATTAAGGAAATCCACTAATTGAGGGCACCAAGTAACTCACACCAAAACCAACGACAACATTGCCCACATATGTGAAAGAATAAGAAATGCAAAAGCTCCAGTTGTGAAACAAAAATTGCTAGTGTTGACTTGCATTTGGTAACATATGTCTGTGTGTGTGTGTGGGTTGGGGGGGGGGGGGGGGGGGGGTGGGGGTTTGAGAGAAAGGTACCAAATCAACAGAGCAATAAAGTACAGTACAGAGTAACAGATAAAGATACTCAAAACCAGATTTGGAAAAGAATTTAGATAGCTAACGGTTTACAAAACCCACTTTAATTTATCAATCCTCATAGGTATACCAAAAACATTGGTAATGTTACAAGGATGATAATTTGTTCCACAAGACCCTGGCACACTACTATAAGTTACAAAAAAAAAAACCGAGAAATTGTCTAAATTTAAACTAATAGAATAAAAGGCCAAAGAAGACATTGCTTTCCATATGATCATCAGAAGGATACTCTCTATGCTCGCTTGCGAGCTGTTGAGCTTAGCTAGCTTCTCCACTAGAATCTGAGGATTGAATGCACTTCCCATGACTTCAACAAGAGTTGGCCTAGCTAATGATTGCAATTCAGAGCTTACACTGAGAAACCTTCATGAAACAGATAAACAATTAACTTCCACTTGTGGTATACAGTTGTGTGGAAACTAAAATTTCAACAAGCATCATTTGAACCACTAAACTATGAATCGGTATATAAATTTTTCACGCCTTTAAAAATCCTAGAAAATATGACACCTAAAAACATTATGTGAAGATCAGAAAACACAATACTTGCATTCTAAGTGGAAATATTGAAGTAGCGAAGTTTTAAAATGTGGAACACTGCTTTCCACTCAATTTGCAAGACGTCTGTTCACTCTTGAAACTTGGAGGGAGAATACAACCAAAGCTTGATCTCTAACTAATTAACATAAATTCAAATATACATATTATCTATATTTAGATATTGTAGAAAGTAATGGGGACTGCTCAAAATTCCCGACTTTAATCCACTTAGTGGACCTGATAGAATATCCACTGTCATTCTACATGAACAGTGTCACCGAAACGGCCACAAGTCTGTAAAGTTGGCAACAACTTGTAGAGAGATAGACAGACAACAATCTCCACGCCAATACAAACCTCAGAAGTTTATAGCAGTTTCCATCTCTGGAAATAATTGAGATACTGAACACTTGAATACTGGAGGACTAATAATAGTAATAAAACAAATAAATCCCAAACTATATGGACCTAGCCAGTCATAGCAGCTATTGCGAATTTAAAGCAGATAAAATTCTCAAACAACAAACAATGGTGGGTTTGCATGGAATTACGAAACAGAGAATCAAAATTAACCGAAAGAAAAGAAGAAGAAGACAGCGGCAGTGACAATTAGAAGCCCTAAAGCTGGAGAGTGGTGAACTCACCAGTTGTGCGGAAGAGGTGTTGTACCATGGAATCAATGTCGCGCTGGAGAAACTAGGGTTTGGTCGGAAAGAAGGCCACGAACTGGAGACGAAGGCTTCCAAGTTTAACAACGGATTTGGTTTTTTTTTTTTTTTTTTTTTAAGTTGGGCCTCTTCTCTCTCGGCTTGGATATTCTAGACCGGTGGCTACTGGCTAGTCTTAAAACTCCTATATTACCCTTTTCCAAAAGTCCCACTTCAATGAAGTTTATAACAATTCATTAAAAAAAAAAAAATATTAATTAATTAAAAAATTGAAGTTTATAAGATTCACTAGCTTAAGATTGATTGTACTAATTACTTGGTTTAAGTCAGTTTAAGTAATTTGCATTGGTGAGTCCAGACTTGACTTGAGTCGTCTTATGCATGGAGGTGATGGAGCTTTGCATCACATGAGTGTACACGTACATAACATTGTTGTTGTTCACTAGTGTGAGATTGTTATACTAAATCAGAGAATTACGTCCGCTATCGTTTAGGAACATTTTGAATATTGCTCTAACATGAATTTGTGAAATAGACAAAATAACAGTTGCAGAACAAATACACCCTGATATATATATATATATATACATATACACAAAGATTATCAATTTAAGTACCCACGAAGAAAAATCATTAATATCACGGACCGTTTATCAGAACATAATGGTAGTCCATGAGAAACAATCACATTACAAAGTAGTATTGAATCACGAAAAATATGTAGTTTTATATAGGATGAACAAAACACTCCTTGCTGTTGATCTAGATATTCATCAGTTCTTGAAACACCTTCATGGCAGAAGCTGGAAGACCCAAAAGCACGTTTATTGTTTTCTTTTCTATCCCATGAGACAGGAATAGGATCACCTCCTTCTCCGGCAAAGCCACTGGACCTGAGAGTATAGGCTCTCCCCAACCAAAGTCAGTGGTGTCAAACGAAAGCCGAGACCAAGTTGTGATCAAAAGAGTAGATGACAATGAAGGTCTAGCTCTTGTTGCCTCAAAATAGTCTATGGCTGATCTCATGTAATCATCAGTGACCATCTTGATAGCATCTTGAACAAGCCCAACCGCATGTGACAGTGGCTTTTCTAGCAAATCACCTGCTTCACAGATTGAATTTGTCAACACAATGCCATTCCCAAAGTATCCTTTTGGGAGTGGTGGATTGAACTTATGCCTCCCATCAACAGCAAACAAGAGTTTGATCTGTTGTTCAGGCAAGACTCTGAGAGCTCTAGTCCGAGCTTTCCACACAAATGCCGAGAGGGCTTCAAATGTAGAGCAGTTTCCAAGAGCGCCATCTTCCCTGGCTTTAGCTTTCAGCTTTTCGAGCTTCTCAGTGTCAAAACAGAAGGACCTGTACAGCATCTTGTCTTCATCAACTTCAGAAGAGTTACAGCTAGAATTGCCAACAACAATCTCAGAGAATTCTTGGTGCAGGTGCTCTATCTTAGGTGGGTTGCGTGCTTTGAGTATGCTTCTGTCTAAAAACGGAGCAACTGCTAATGGCAAACCTCGCGCAGTTTGTCCCCATGAGTTCACAAACTCCATAGCGCCAATGCCATCAAACATACAGTGGTTCATGCACAGGCCAAGTGAAAAACCTCCACATTTGAATTTTGTCACCTAAGATGTGATGAGAAATAAGTTACCAAGTTTTGTATTTTGGTAAATTGAAATGATCAAGTGTGTTGAGGTAGAGGTTTACATACCTGGGCCACAAGAGGAGGCACTTCTAGTATGTTCTTGGCACCAGGAATGTCATAGACCAGCTTTCCAAGAGTCTCTGGATCAGGCTTTGTTATGTCTCCAATATCTTCTATTGTACAATCTGCTTCTGCCTCGACAAAAACAGCTCCTTCTCCAGTGCAATCTACAATGAGCTTGCCTTCCGCACTGATTGCAAGGCGCCCAGCAAGGGGGTAATAGTGGACAAGAACCTTTTCGAGAGCATTCTTAATCACTTCCCCTGCGTTGCTATTATCTTTCTCATCTGACTCGAAGCAATAAATAGTTCGAACAATGACCGCAATGTTTTGGTCGAGGTTGGAGAGGAAGTACAAACCCTTGTCAGTTTCTTCTGCAGGGGAAACCAGAGTTGGCTCTCCTTGCTTCACTCTGAGTTGGAACACATTCCCATTGGAGTTGTTCATTGCAGCAGACTCACCAGCTTCCACAACCTGAACCATAATGTCAACAAAAGGAATGATCAAAAGCCAAGATTGGTAAGAATCAGAAGCTCGATCGAAAAGTGGAATGAAAACAAATGCATTATGTATGACTTATAAATCGTAACATGCATCTTTTGCTTTTGAGAAAACAAACCATGTTTGCAACTTGCAGGCAGAAGAAGACAGTTGTTGAAATAACTGAAGTGAAAGCTCAGAACTCAATTAAGGAGTTGTAATATAGAAAGTGAAGGGCTGCAGGGCCTTGCTTATAATGAAGCTGTGTTACTTGTCTGATAAGATTAAATACTTGTATAGTGTAAAACGGATAGGTAGTTGTGTCTAAAATCTGAAATCAGATGGCGCATATATGACATGATTTTGGGTAATTCTGTACTGAAGTAGTAATTATTGGACACAGTCTTCCATCACATATTTAGTACAATACTCAAAAATGGGTGAGAGTAGGTTACTGGTACTGCGACCTAACCTACCAGACTAGGAATCCACTCAATCCAGTATGGGTGGGGTTGGCCTCCAAAACTCGCTTACTTGGTCTAACAAGATATATTATGATTCAATGATTCATATACTGATGTATACGAAAACGCCAATTTCTGGTAATCATATAGGTCCAGAACAGTACTAAAGGAAAACGTAGAAGAGACTAGAGAGCAAACTTTGTCTCATTAAATATTAGGTTGCCCCTTAACGGACACACTGACATGCATGAAGGAGACGTATTTGGCCTCTATATAAGAAAATTAGTTTAAATAGAAAAAAAAAAAATAAATAAAGTTGAGCTGTTTAGTTAATCCATTCCCAATTTTTCACAGTTTCTCTGTACAAATTTCATCTACATAAAGGAAGATGGTACAATTGATATAGTAGGTGAACTGCTGTAAGCCTGTAACCAAGTCTTGATTGGAAGCATTTAACTGATGCCTAATGATCTTAAATTTGATGTGCACATGAGAGTAAACGTGGAAAATTAGAAACTCCGATCTGACGGCAAACAGGAACAGAGACACAACCATTCATCGGAAAGTATAGATCTAGGCATAACAAAAAGAATATTAACTGCATGGAAAAGTAATGTTTTAATCACTTGATTTATAACTCTGTAAATGTGCAGGCAAGCTGTTGCATAGAAAAAGCTTGAAACACACAATGCCAAACCAGAAATGAAATTTATAGAGTACAGAATATTTTCTACACTTTTGTTTTCAATATTCCAGCCATCAGGAAACAACTCCTAATGCTTTTGCTGATTCTTATCACACAAACACCATTAGTTTCCACATTCTTATGCTTTATTTCCAACCATGTGGTAATACTGAGAGCACCATTTGACATGATGATGTCTTACTCTCTCATTGTTTTGTCTGTCAATAGTCCAACTACTGAAAACAGCTGAGTGGGTGGCAAACTGACCTCATAAAGTCATGCCTGACCACACTTGCTGAGACATGCAACTCCCTCTTCTAGATAATCCTCCCTTGTAATCCAAAATTCTGGAGCATCCTGCATATCGTAACCACCCCAGTTGAAAGTTTCTTAGATGACATCATATACAAAGTCGACCTCTGCTAAAGAGAACAGACAGTGACATGTACCTTCATAATTCCTGCAAGGACCGCACCACCTAGATACACCATGTGCTTTCTTCGTGGAGGATCTTCAATTCGTAATCGCAACTTCTGTTTATTGCAGGATTAGAGCATAAGGATTACAATATTTGAACTCAATTTATAAAGCCAGATTCAACGTCTTGATTCTCTCAAATCATTGTCTTTGATCCTGTTTAGACAATTAAGAAATGTGTACCAAGCTTAACCACTCACAACCTCACCACATTTATTTCAAGGAGGCGAAGCACAGTTATTTCATTACTACTTCATGTGTTCGATAGCAATAGTATGTTCCAACTGTTTCATATTTCTTCAACGCTCTAATTGTTCTCCTTCAAATCTATTAGACACATAAAACATATCGTACCTTCAATCCATCTTTGTTGCCCTTTAAAACAACATCAAGGTAACGATCCAAAATTTCTTTCTCCAAACTGAAAAAACACCAAAAATTAGTATCAGAACTTGATCCATTTCTACTTTCCACTTCATTTCATAATTCAGGAAAAAAAGAAAGTTCACAAAAAATGAAAAGGAGTTTACTTGTATTAATGTTTAAAACGAGATCATGGAACTTATATACTTGAGATTTTGAAAATCAGATATAAGTTGTCTAATATCATGTAAATTTGATGAGAGTCAAAATGAAGATGGGTTCATATTACTGAGGAAGTGGCGTTGCATATTTGACACGTATGTAGGATAACAATAATAAATCACCAAGGCTAGGACTTAGGACTTAAGAGTAGTGTTATCAAACATACAGGACTTAAAACACACATTGAAGATTGATTCACAAAAACTACTTCATATAAGATGTCATGTAAAGAAGACTAAAGATTGTACCGACTAGGTAATCCAGGATACATCGTGCTCCCTCCACTTAAAACTATGTGCTGGTAAAGCTGCAAACAACGAATTGCAATTACACTTTAAAATTCAATCAAGTGTAAATTTAAGGTACAAAAGTATGCTTACTTGAGATGAATTTATTTGGAATGAAACAACTGATGGACAAATTGTAGATCTGAACAAATAAATACGGAATTGATCAATGCTGATTTGTAATGCAATTCATATTTGTACCATCATCCTATTGTCAATATCCATTTCCTGAATGCAGCGAAATACCATGTCAGCCATCCCATCACCTTCAACATCTATAAGTTCCTGTACAATGAACATATTTATGAATTTTAAAACATCCAAACTCGTGAATTTGTAAAATTTCGATTCCAAAAACCAGCGTTGCAGCTATAATAGCACTTGGAGTGATGATAACTGTTTCTAGTAGTGAACAATTACAAGAAACCATATAATTGACTAGAGAATAATCTACATTAAACTTTATCCAGAAAAGAGGACATCGACTGGAAAATTACAGGCGTGAAAAGAGCCTCAGGAGCCTGGAACCTTTCAGTGCCGACTTTGATCACCCTTCCATCTGGCAGCTGATTATACCAACATAAATATCAATGAAGTGAGATCAATAAATTGGTCGAAGCTATAACAACTGAAAACCAAACAGAAGAGTGACCTACTAAAACAAAATTCAATGACCAATGTTTATTGGGAAAGTAATCTTATCAATGCAAAGTTGCAAACTAAGAAACATTACAGGCACTGCATAGAGCAACATAAATAGAAATAGGCAGATAAGACCATGTGTCTACAGTCGAGTCATGTTTTGAAGAATTGCTACCACAGTGTAGTCATGTTTAAGAGAATTGCTACTTTTTGGGTACTTGAAAACCAAATGATTGTATAAACACTGATGAGATGCCAAAGAGAATTCAACTTACAGTGTAATTGTTTACAAGTATGGTTGTCTCCAGTCCCAATTGATACTCCCTTTTGTAATCATAACTGCACCAAATGGGACATATGATGAATAATATAATCAATAAGTTCCATAAGATAAGAATAGGGCATAACACTTGTTCACCTTATATAGCAGAGCTTCTCTTTGATTTCCCTAACACTCTCAAAGTCAGCTGTCCTATTCATTGCGTACCTAAAAGATAGTACAAACTTTTCAAATCAAATTAGTTTCTTTAGATAACCATGAAGTAGATCAAACAATATTGATGTTACCAAGTTACGAGCAATCGGTTCTCACCCCCTCCGTGAGAGCAAATCAACAAGATAGGAAGTTATGTGCCTGCCAGCTACATTCATACGCTTTGTGAGATGAGGAAACGAGTAGCCATCAACAACTGGAACCTGTTGAAGCCAAAACAATTTAGACATAGTACAGAGTTCAAGCCAATGATTACTGCCATGGTCTCTTTGTTTGCACTCTTTGATAAGTAATCAGCTTAGATATGTACTTAAAAAAATTACACCACACAAACTGATCCAGAAGCTCCTAATTCATAGTGTCAAAGTTGGTATTCGGGTATTTACCACATGAGTAACGCCATCACCAGAGTCAATAACTAATCCTGTCAGCAATCCTGCAGAGTGAAAAGGAAAATGCTGAAGCACATGTCAAAAAGAAGAAAAAGTTTAAACATAAATCCCTGTTAGCAAGTATTAATACTATGTGCTATCACTTTTCTAATGTATCCACATAGCTCAAAGTGCAGCATTCGAACCATGCTTTTTTGTACAAATAAAAATAGGGTGAAACAAACGAATTGGGCTAAGAACAGCAATATAAACATTTAACCTTTAATCATCTCTATTAGCACCTTGAGCATATAGTGTTAAAACAGCTTGAATTTGAATGAAGACGCCAGCGAAATTGTACTTCTCAAACATGGTCTCAATCTGAAACATTGAATCAAGCCAAATCATGAAAAAAAAAAAAAAACATATATTAAAAATCACTACAGTACACCATAAATGAACCAAACTAGGCTACTGCCTAATAAAGACACTGCAAAACAGACCATCTTCTCGCGGTTCTTTGAAGGATTGAGAGGAGGGTCTGTGAGTAGTATATGGCATTCAGTAGGATCTATCTGTTGACAAAGAACATGAATCAAAGTTACCACCATCGGAACAAAACTATAAGATTTCAGATTGCGAAAAAACAACCAAATGAAACAAGAAGTATACTTTGAGCTCACTGTAGAAGGCATGGTCCCAGACATGACCCATATCATCCCAGTTCTGCACAATGCCATTGTTAACAGGATAGTTTATCTCCAACTGGTGTCGAAACTCTGCGCAGGCTTCACCAACAATAATATCCTACACCAATTCATGTTAAAGGAAAATCAAGACATGCCCTTTAAGGAAGTAACATGGTAAAGTCTCAACCTTTGAAGTCAGAGAGTGGTGAAAGTTTAGACCTTGATTTCTTGTTCCATGAGTGATTCCTCATAGCGAAGCAATGGCCTTCCAACCACGCAAGGGAAGACCGATGTGGGGAAGTTTTCTCCAGCAAACCCACATTTCACATACTGCAAATTAAACCAAGAAGAAAAGTTACAAAGTGGACAACCCAGAATACAGATTGATGCAGATCTAAAGCAGCAGTTTCGAAAATGGAGTAATTGATCGAAAATGATGAGGATCAAAAATGGAAATTCGGAGAAGTTAGGTAGGGAAGTAGTAGTACTCCGGTGCCGTTGTCGCAGACGACGACTTTGCGGTTGTTCATGACGAGCCCAAGTTGTTGCTTCGTTGGTTTCTTCTACCACATTCCTTCGAGTAGACGCAGAGAGATGAAACTCTGAAAGAGTGACGGGGTTTGCCTTCTTCGACCCCTCTACATAAACGACATTGATCGTCGTCGTTAACTAGTTATTGACTACAATTTTTATCTTTAATTTGACGTTTTTAACTCATTCGCCTCTTACTATTTACAAATTACAAGTGTTTTTAACACTTTTAAAACATGTCCTGTCTATTAAGAAATAGTTTTTATTACCGTCATAATACGCGCTACTAATGTAATCTTTTTCAGACCGTCAGGACAATTCGCAAATGTCTTAACTCATTCAGGATATGCATCTTCACTATTTACAAGTGTTTTAACACAGTCACGATACGTGTCTTGACGATTACAAATTTTTTCTTACCGTTATGAGGCTTAACAATTCACAAGTGTTTCAACTCTTCAAGATAGGCATCATGAGTCTTAACCATTTATAAGTGTTTTAATCATAAATATTTTGTAACTGTGGTGCATCCTGACAATTTATATATGTTTTTAACACTTTCAGAATACGCATCATGACTACTCACAAATATTTTTTGACCTCCAGGAGATGCGTCCTGACCATCAACAAATGTTTAACTTAAGTGCCTGATCGTGTGATGACCATTTACAAGTTTTTAAACATCTTCAGGATAAGCATATTGACCATTTACAAGTATTTTTAACACTTTCAAGATACACATCTTGACCGCTCACAAATATATTATGACCTTAAGGAGATGCGCTTTACTATCAACAAATGTTCTAACTCATGCAGTATACGTTTACAGTTGTTTTAACATTTTTAGGATACGCATTCTGACCACTCATAAATATTTTTTAATCGTCAGAACGTGCGTCCTGATCATTTACAAGTGTTTTTAACATCTTCAGGATACACATCCTGATAAATGTTTTATGACCGTTAAGAAATACATCTTGATAATTTACAAATGTTTTAACTTATTTAGGATACGCGTCTATACCATTTATAAGTGTTTTACCAACTATAAGATATGTGTTCCTAATTATTTAGAATTTTTACCGGTGATTCTACCTTTCAAAATTACAAGTAGCAAATTTCCATCCATTTGAACTAAACATAATATGTTAACGAATAAATTATATTTTTATTTTCACGACGTTTCTAAGAGTCGTAGTACTCACCATTTGAGTTTATCAAGAAAAAAAGAAAAAAAAATTATTGAGCCGATTTAATAAAAATATTGGGTTTGGGTTGGTTTGTTACTAAGTTGGTGCACTCAAAGCCCAGCCCGAGCATAGAAAGACCCAACTCGGTAGTATAAAAGCTATACATAAGCGAGTGGTCAAGTGGTTTTCATTTAGGGTTTTAGGCCGTCCTCCAACCAAAGTGAAGAGCATCTGCCGCCGAGATGGTGAGCACCACCTCTTTCTTCTCTTCTCTCTCCGGCTCTTATTTCTCCTTTTGCTTTAATTCAATTTGTTTAACCTAATCGTTTCAGGGTCCAAAGAAGGGTGGAAAGCTTCCAGTAGCAGCTTCTAAGAAGAAGCCGGTAACTCTCTTCTCATTTTGTTTAACCTAATCGTCTGTTTCGCTTTTGCATCTCTAACATTTACTGATTGAGTTTGTGTGGTTGACCGTTGACAGGAGAAGGTGGTGAACCCACTGTTCGAGAAGCGTCCCAAGCAGTTCGGGATCGGAGGGGCGTTGCCGCCGAAGAGGGATCTGACTCGATTCGTGAAATGGCCCAAGGCTGTTCAGATTCAGAGGAAGAAGAGGATCCTCAAGCAGAGGTTGAAGGTCCCACCGGCTCTTAACCAGTTCACCAAGACCCTTGACAAGAACCTCGGTATACTTATTTTTATATTTCATACATAATCAATAATCAATTGGATGGACTATTATGCATTTATCGTGTCGTTAATACGTGATTTAGTATTCAATTTTGCTGTTATGCTGTATTAGGTTTTCAATACTATTTGTGTCTGATCCTTGTTTTGATGTTAGTATATACTCTGTATGCAAGTTGTTGCTAGTACTTGTCGTAGCTATAGTTTTCGTTTTGTTTTATGTAGTCTGAAATGTTCAATGCTTTTGCTACATAATTATAGTGTCCGGTAAAGAGTTTTAATTGCATGTATATCTATGTCATTGTTAAAACTTGGTGAAAAAGGTTAAACATGTTTTTGTGAGATGATGCTAGTGTTTGTTATTTTGATGCATATTCTATTTCATCTGGTCTATTTAGAGAGCAAGAGTGATGTTGGTTTGACTTGTACTGACTGTTCAGTTTGATATATTCTGTCATGCTTTCCTGTAGCCACAAGCCTGTTCAAGATGCTTCTAAAGTACAGGCCAGAAGACAAAGCAGAGAAGAAGGAACGTCTCTTGAAAAGGGCACAGGCTGAGACTGAAGGGAAAACTGTCGAAGCCAAGAAACCTATTGTTGTCAAGTATGGTCTCAACCATGTCACCTACCTCATTGAGCAGGTATGATTCTATCCCTTTTACTAATGTGTATTTCCTTAGTGTTGATATTGTGTTTGACTCACAATCTTTGTAATGCATTTATTTGTAGAACAAGGCCCAGCTTGTTGTTATTGCTCATGATGTCGATCCAATTGAGTTGGTTGTATGGCTCCCTGCTTTATGCAGGAAGATGGAAATCCCCTACTGCATTGTCAAGGGCAAAGCACGTCTAGGAGCGGTAATTCTCCCACTTATATTATGATTATTTGTTCCATCATGCCGCAGTTACTTGAACTAAATTTTTATCTTATCTTCCAGATTGTTCACCAAAAAACTGCTTCAGTTTTGTGCCTGACAACAGTGAAGAATGAAGACAAAATGGAGTTCAGCAAGGTCTTGGAGGCTATCAAGGTGAGTTTGAATGAAATGCATTGTTTAACTGCATTGATTGTTAGTGTGAAATACAGTTGCTATAGTTTGTTTAATCGGTTTGCTTTTCACTTGCAATGCAGGCCAACTTCAATGACAAGTATGAGGAGTACAGGAAGAAGTGGGGTGGTGGCATCATGGGTTCCAAATCGCAGGCCAAGACCAAGGCAAAGGAGAGACTCCTTGCAAAGGAAGCTGCTCAAAGAATGAATTAATTTTTGTCTCGGTGTATTGTCATTTACTTAGATTATGCTTCTGAGTATCTACTACTGGATTTGTAAAAGTAGCAGAGATTTTGTTTCATTTTATCAAATGCAGCTTTGCTTACAGAGATTTGATATTAAGACGCATGCCCTAAAAGCTGCAACAGTTTGTGTTAGACTTAATGGACAAGTTTTTGCTTTCACTAAACCGTGTTGTGCTTTGTATTTGGCATGATTGAGGCTTGATTTTTGAATTTTTGTTCCACAATACGGTGCCATGTGAGTTTCAGAATGAAATTTGAGGAGTAGCCTTGTGAGCCTTGACGGATCCTAATCTTCTTTGGATTATAAACAGAAAAATAAAAATAATATTAACAGTAGAGGGAAAAAAAGGTCAAAATAACAGAAAAACGAAAATGGAATTGCAGTACGTATTGCATAAATAGATCGAAGGAGAGGAGATATTTGCAAAGGTCAGCACAAAAGAAAAGAAAAGAAATACAGACACACTCGCTTTGCCTGCCTGATCATAAGATTCACCACCCTGCGACATCTCTCTTTTTCTCTCATTTTTGCAAACCCCACAATTCCCGAAACCCTAGAAATCTCTCTCTCTCTCTCTCTCTCTCTCTCTCTCTCTATCCCATTTTCGTAATCTGCAAGTGTTTTTGGCTTGCAGAGAGAGAGCTTGATTGAATTCATTATCAAATTGCGGCAATGGCCCACGGAAAACTCAGTCTTCCTCAAGATCTCCTCCCCTCGCCGGCGATCTTCTCCTCCCCCAAACCAGGTTTGTCTTCTCTCTCCGCATTGCATTCGATTTTATCCTTCTTTGCTAGATCTTTATCTCTTTTGCAATCTCTATCTCGTTCTCAATGCGTTTATGGATGTCAATTTCTTGTTAGTTTAGCCGATTTTCGATTAGGGCTAAAATCTAAGTCTGAGGATTATGCATATAATTTGTTGGATTAATATATTTTATTTTTGTTGTTGTTGTTGTTGTTGATTTGGAGAATGAATTCAGTATAGTTCTGTAGGGAATAATTAGCTTAGTGCGAGAGTCCTGCTCTCTTTTAGTTGAAATCTTCTTCTTCTTCTTAGATATCTAGGAGATTCACTGTTCGGCTCCGCGAGTGGTTTGCACTCTGAATAATTAGGATTCTGTGATTTGAGTCTATGCTTCTTCAAGTCCTGACTCTATTTTTCAAGTGATGGTGGATTATAGAACAGTGATTTTCCCTTGCTTTGTTTTTACTCTATGCTTGTGGTTGGCAGTTTGTATTCTGATATATATATATGCCTCCTTGACGTTCTTGAACCATTGACTTTTCTGCTATGATAGATGAAGCCTTGGAAGGAAATGCTGGGGAGAAGGCTCTAACAGGGTTGCTTGATGACCCTAAAGGTGGCTGGCTTTTGCACTTTTCTATGCTTGTATTGTTTTCCATATGCTCACATACTGGCTAGTCATATTACCAATTTATAATAAATACATTGGGTGCCTGGCGTTTATGAATTGTTACGTTTTTAATTGCAGATCACCTAGCATCTGAGAGCAGCATACCTTTGTCTCCTCAATGGCTGCATTCTAAGTCAGTTGAGGCTAAGCCACTCGCAAGTGGAACATCAGGGGTATGTGGATTTTGATTTGAGCTTCTAAAAATGCTTTTATTTGTAGTTCAGTAAGCTATATTCAGCAAGTACCTGTAAAAGTAAGCCAGATTATGCAGGTTTATATGTTGAGGGTGTGTGCATTAGATATTTGTTATAGTCGCATGCAGGTAGGCATTAGTTATGTTACTGAGCTTTTTATTCTATTGACAATATGGTATCTGTGTTGGCATCAACTGGAAGTTGATTTGCTAGTTGCTGTCTATTTATCTCAATGGCTGCAATAGAGGGATATACAGGCCGTATTTATTAAGATAGCTGGTAGAATGTACTGTTTAGCCTTCATATTTTATACTTGGATTGCCGTTTATAGTTGGTATATACTGTAAAAACATGTCTGGATTTTCCGCCTCCCAACTTTAATTTCCTAATTTTCTGGGCATGTTTTATAAGAGCCAATGTTAAAGCGAAGAAAACGTTGGTATATTATATGTTATCTGTATGAAGGATTGGATATGCATGATCAAAATGATTATTAATCACTTTTTTGTCTTATGTTAATTCTTGATCATCGATAAAAATTGGCAGGACATCCATGCGCCAGGGTCTTTATCTCATGGTAACTCTATTGATTCCAATGCGAGAGACGTTTGGCGTTCAGATGGTTCTCGGGACAGAAAAGATTGGAGGAGGAATGCACCTGATTTAGATATTAACCGTCGCTGGCGTGAGGAGGAGAGAGAAACTGGCTTACTTGGTAGGAGGGATCGCAAAAGAGAAGACCGCCCTGTAGGAGTTACTTCAACTAGGGATGTTACTGAGAATAGAGCAGAAGATCACCGATCAGGTGGCCCTTCTACTAGGGATGTTACTGAAAGTAAAGTTTTGTCTTCTGACCGCTGGCATGAATCTCGGAGAGACAACAAATGGTCATCTAGGTGGGGCCCTGAAGATAAGGACAAGGATTCTCGAATGGAGAAAACAGATCTTGAGAGAGAAGATGCTCATGTTGATAAGCAGTCTCTTGTCAGTAGCAATCGTGCAGTTCCTGAACGTGATGGTGATTCTCGCGATAAGTGGAGACCACGTCATCGCATGGAGGTTCAGTCTGGGGGTCCAGCGCCATACCGTGCCGCACCAGGATTCGGGATGGCCAGAGGACAGGTGGAAAAAGTAGGATTTGCTTCTGGACGAGGGAGAGCCCAAACTAATGTCAGTATACAGATTGGAAGACCTTCCTCCATATCCAGTATAGGGTCTGATCTGGATCAAAATCAAAGTGTGTTGGGAAAAGCTGGCCCGTTTACTGATAAGTATCGTTACCCCAGGGGAAAGCTCCTTGATATTTATCGTAAGCAAAAGATAGAATCAACTTTCGATATTGTGCCTGAAGGGATGGAGCATGTTTCTCCAATAACCCAAGTGGGCTGTACTGAGCCACTGGCTTTTGTTGCACCTCGTGCAGAGGAAGAGGTATATCGATTCTATTCCTAGTATCTATTGTCGTGTTTGGATGTGTATCTTGTGAAAAATAATGATAATACATCTAATGTTTCTGTTGTCATAATGTTATTTGTCTTTTTGATGTATTAGAAGAAGACTGGAATGTGTATTAGACATCTATGCAATAACTAACTGTATCTGTCATCACTGGAAACTGTCTGGTGTGTGTTTCAGGCTGCTATGGAAGATATATGGAAGGGAAGAATCATCAGCAGTGAAGTAGTATGCAATCCCTCTACGGAAAAGCATGTGTTAAATGATGATGGTAAAGGTTGTTATAATGGCATTTTGTCTGGATCTTGCCTTATAAACATGATTATTATTATTATTTTTTTCACATGGGGTTCTTTCATATTTACTCAGGAACTTGCAATTTTTTTAAAAAAAAAACTTCTCAGGATGGGTAATTTTTCCATGCTTATTAATACGCTTTCACACTTATTCTCGTGTTTAATAATACATTTCCACACTGTTTTCCAGAAGTGCTTGAAGATGGGCACATGGTTCCTATTGGCACAGCAGTCGCTGATGGATCAAATCTGGTAGCTCCAAAGGACTACAATCACAAAAGTACTGGAGAGATTGAAGGCCTCAGTAATAGTGTTGCTGAACTAAGTATGTCTGGATGCCAGAATGTGAGTGATTTTGGTCTCCCAAAGCATTCTATGCCGGAAAATTTTGAACCAGCTACTATTGTGACTGGTAGCCAGCTTCCTGATTCCAGTTCACTTTTTCATATTCCATCTCTACAGCAAGCCGCTAGTAGTGATCAATATGTCAATCTCAATGAGAAAGCTAATCCGGAAAGGCTTGTCTCGTTTGAGGATTTAAGTTTATGCTATCTTGATCCCCAAGGAAACATCCAGGGGCCTTTCCTGGGGATCGACATACTTCAATGGTTTGATCAAGGATTTTTCGGAACTGACTTACTGTTGCGCTTGACTGATGCCCCTGATGGTTCTCCTTTTCAAGAACTCGGTGAACTGATGCCGAATCTGAAATCTCAATCTGGATCGGTTTCCAACTCCAATTTGCCAACCAACATAGAATCGTTGGATGGTGTTGCAAGCATCTTGGAAGAGAGAAAAACTGCTCCTCACTATGAGGAGTCTAACATTCAAAATATTCAACATTGGACTTCATCTGGACTTGAACCTACCTCGTTTGCTGATTTGCACTCTAGAATACCTGTTAATGGTTACAACTCCGAACTACAGTACCTTGATAATCAAAGGTTTCAAAATTACGTTGAAGAAGATGAGGGTATGCTTTGTCTATCGACTCTTTCCTTTTTATATTATTATCATCCGTCAAAACTGTAATGCTAATTGCTTCTCTTTTTGTTTTACAGAAATAGTGTTTCCTGGAAGGCCTAAAAGTAGTAGTGATTTTCCTCTGAGGAGACCTTCAGCTGATTTTCAGGGCTCATTTTCAAACTCCCCAAGCCTTCCTTCCCTTGCAGATGAAGTTTCTGGAAATAACCCGCCTACTCACCAGGATGATAAGTTACACCCTTTTGGCCTGTTGATGTCTGAGCTCAGAGGCAGCTCTTTAAGACCTGCTCAAGCTTCCAATGTGTCTTTAGGCATGGATAACCAGGCTCAAGTTAGAGATACCTTGTTTGAGGGAGGTATCTCCAAACTTAATTGGTTGAATAATCCTAATATCCCAATGCATCAAGTAGTGCCAGATATGGAACATCTAATAGAATTACAGCGTCAAGAGCAGCAGCATCGCCTATTGGAGCTTCAGCAACAACGCCAGCTGGAGTTTCAACGTCAGCAGCAGCACGAGTTGGAATTTCAACAGCAGCGGCAATTGGAACTCCAGCAACAGCGCCAGTTGGAGCTACAGCAGCAGCGTCAGTTGGAACTTCACCACTTGGAGCTTCAGCAGCAACGCCAGTTGGAGCTTCAGCTGCAGCGCCAGTTGGAGCTACAGCAACAGCGCCAGTTTGAGCTGCAGCAACAGCATCAGTTGGAGCTACAGCAACAGCGCCAGTTGGAGCTTCAGCAACAGCAACACCATTTGGAGCATCAACAACAACAGCAGCGGAAGCTGGAACTTCAGCAGCTGCAGCGTCTTCAACAACAGCGGCAGTTGGAGTTTCAGCAGCAGCATCAACTGGAGCTTCAGCAACAGCAGCGTCACTTAGAGCTTCAGCAGCAGCAGCATCAATTGGAACTTCAGCCTCAGCACTTGGAGCAGCACCTTCGCCATCATCAAAAGTTGCAGCAGCAACAGCAATCCCAAGCTGAACAATTGCTACTTGAACAGTTATTGGGTCGACAGATGTCTGATAGTTATGGGCAGTGGAAGATGGATGCTACACGAGCCAACCTTCATGATCAGTTACATTCTAGTAACCACCTCCCAAATGATTTGCACCATGTATCTCATCCATCAAGGCGCGATCCCTCGCTTGAGCAGACTGATTTTTTTGACCTCATATCTCAGGCCAAGCAAGGGAATAGGAACAATTCAGAGCTGCCAATCCGTCTTAATGAACAAGAGTTACAGGTACAGCAAATATCTATGGCATTGAGAGAGCAGCAGCAAATGGAAGCGGAAAGGCGTATTGGTGCCACTTGGTTTGCTGATGAAGCAAGTCCTTTTGCGAGGGATCCCGCTGGGCATCACCAGGCTCACCTGCAACAGCATAGGTTTCAGTCCAATGAAAAGGAACTAAGCCATCACAATTGGAGTCGTGCCTCTCAGGAGAGACCTCAGGGAGGGTTCCATGAACCAAGTTCTATGGAATTTGATAGGTTCTCTGTTCCCGCTGGTTCTCATGGGATGAACTTGGATATTGCAAACATTCATGGACAAGATCTAGATGTGCGGGAACCATATCAGCTTAATTCCTCTATTGATGAGCGTGGATCTCTATCTTCTGGTGTACCTTTTCACCGTCGATTGGTTCCTGATGAGTTCTATACTTCTCATCAAAGCTTGCCATCTGGGAACAATGATCTGCTAGAAAGTAGCTCAACTGAACCGGTGATGCCTTATTTGCATTTTGATGCTGGGGGAAAACGACAAGACACAGATGGCCCACCGAATTCAAATTTTAGCATATTGTTCCAAGACCAGTTGGGTAGTTATGGTATGAACGAGCAACCAAGTGATCTGGCAAAAAGATCTAATTCTAGAGCATTTATGGACGCTCAATTCTTGTCAGGAATGATGAATAGTCCTCATGAAGGCAACAAGGCGGAGCAACAAGACACAGCCGTTGATAGTGGGGAACTACATAGTAGTGCCCATAGCAGGCATAGTTCACTGAGCAGTGCTGGTAATTTTTGAAATATACTTATGTCTTGGGGAATCTCTCTCTCTCGGTTAATTAAACTGAGTAGGATGTTTTTCCTAATGGTTCAGGTGGATGTGGAGGTTTTCACAGCTCTGAGATGGGATTAGATAAATCACTTGGAGAAGATGCTTCTGATGGGAGGTAGATTCTTTTGCTTTTTACTTTCTTTGTGTAATATGATATGTCCTATGGTTTTTAGAATGGATTTTCTGGTTGTAGATAGCATTGGCTATTCTCTGGTTCTTTAATACTCTCTGATCTGGCTGGTTCTGTTTCTAATCATTTTGGTCCTGTATCAGAAATGGAAGAAGTAAAATGTTTTTGCATTTAGAACCCCTTACGGAGAAATAATTTACATGCTGTAGCAAGTTTGAGATGCTTATCATTGTATTCTTTATTCTCCATCGACAGGCTGCCTTCTACTAAGACTAAAGGATTTGACAGTGCTACACCGAGATGTCATGTCTCATCTTCCCAGGATGTTTTGTCCGAGTCTGCACTCTCTCTACCTGTTAAGCCAAGAAGCTTGATAAGCCTCAGAACGTCTGAAGGAAATCCTGCTGCCACAATGGTTTCTGAATCACCGGCATCTAGGCAAAATCATGCACAGTTTAGGAGGACTTCATCTTACAGTGATGCTGGGGTCTCTGAGACTTCCTTCATGGATGTGCTTAAGAAACCAGTTATTCCAGAGGCTGATAACAGGGGTGCAATGGAGTCTTCTGATGGAGGTGGCCAAGTAGGGAAAACTGGCAAGAAGAAAGGCAAGAAAGGAAGGCAGATCGATCCTGCTCTCCTTGGTTTTAAGGTATCGAGCAACCGGATCATGATGGGTGAGATCCATCGCCTTGACAATTGACGCTACAGAACCATGCTTGATGAGAGACGAGGCCAGATTGACACATAAGCATAACATTATTTCTTTTCAGGTATAAAAAATGTACAGCGAACTTGAGATGTATAGTTTTCCAGCCTTCGTCCACTCATCCTTGTAGTTTTCCAGCCTTCGTCCACTCATCCTTGTAGTTTTCCAGCCTTCTCAATGAAAGGTAGATACGCAGTCGTCCACTTGCCCTTATAGTTTTCCAGCCTCAATGAAAGGTAGATAGACTAGATACGCAGTTTTGGCTATATATAGGTGTAAACAAGGAAGATGTCAATTCTTGTATGGAGTATCATAGCAATTGAAGTACAGAAATGATGATGAATTGTGTTCGTTTTACTCTCTTTTGTAATTTTTCGTCAAGGGCACAAGAATTTATCTGGTTGCAAATTTCTCACATGTGTCCTCGGCAGCAGCTCAAACTGATCAATTCCATCCGTTTTACCGTTTAAGCTTGAACAACAAACTGCATGAATGAGTTACAGAGGAAGCTTCTCTGTCAGCTTTTGTAGCAAACATCTGAGCAATTCTATGGCATAGCATCAAACCAGACATGAGATCTTTCAACTTTCAAAGCTGATGTGACATCTTCTAAAGGTCTTTTGTAGATCAGAATTCAAATCAAATTTATTTTGGTTCTTGGAATTTGAACAGCTGCATGCGTTATTTGAACTAAACCTCCGAGCAGTCTGCTGTGCATAGAACTGATACGAGCTGAAATTCATTCCAGAAAGTATCTAAATTGTTTGAAGCAACTGTAAAATTGGCTCTGGTGTTGGAGAAGAAGAAATCGATACTAGTTCATTTGAAATGGTTTGCAACATGGAGGGTGAAGCTTGACGAACCCATTTAATGTGTTCAATTGCCACTGGAGTCTCTTTAGCATCTGCTAAACATTTCAGCAAAACTAAATGAGAATCTGAATGTGCCACATTATAACTGAGGCGGCAGAGTAACCTAGACGCGGCAGTATAAAGACCTGCAGAGAGCACAAACACATGAGCAACAAGGCAAATCACTTGGAACTGGCGACAAAAATTCTTGTATTGTGGGCATAAGGTTAAATGCAGTGAAAACTGCACCATCATTTACATATTATGTGTACAGAACCTACCTGCTTTGCATAAAGAGAGGATAAAGGTATCCAACACAGATTGGGCAAGCATCAAATCCTGTTCAGCACAGTTGTCGAAAACTTCCAAAGCAGCTTGAAGCTTTGTTTCATGACAAAGCCCTTCGAGTAGAGTTGTATAAGTCATTGCATCAGGTGTAACTTCTCTTCCCAACATGTGGTTAAAGAGCCGCAAAGCCTCATCAACTGAGCCAACTTCCGAAACTTGTGAATAAAGATGTTGTAAGTCTTCAAATTTCCTCTGCACCCATTTGCAAACATCTCATCCCACAGCCTTTTAGCAGGCCTCAATAGGTCTTCTCTACAACAAGCTTCAATAAGAGAATTGTAAGTTGAAAGATCTGGGTTTAACCCTTTCTTCTTCATCTCCGGAAGTACCCCATAGGCTTCTTTCACCATTCCTGCTTTGCACAGGAATGACACCATTACATTGTAAGTCTCCAAATCTTTAAAATAATCACCCGAAGACAAAACTTGGAAAACTTCCCGCAATTCATCAGAGTTTCCATGCTTACTTAGATTCCTACACAAATTGCTCAATGTCAAAAGAGTTGGGAATCTCGCTTTCCCAACCATGAACTTGAAAAACATCATTGCAGAGCCAGGATCAATGGCTGACACTGATTCTATCAACATATTGAGAACATCATCTTCGATTGGAAAGTTCCCGCTAACTATCACTTCTCCCAATTCCTTCACTTCAGATATCCGTCTTTCTGATATCAACCCAAGTATGAACTCTCTATAATCACCACTCCTCGGAGCTACCCTAGCTTTCTCTTCATCTTCAAAACCTTCTCTCTATCAACCACATTCCCATCACATCGAAATGCTTCAGCAACAGTCCTATATGCCATGAAATCAGGTTTACAATCTCTCCTCCTCAGCTCATCCAGTATCCAGAAAGCCTCTGACACTCTCGTATCCCGACAAAGCCCGTGAACGATCAAAAGCGCCACAACGGACCCATTAATCTCCGAACCACGTTTCCTAACCTCATCCAACACACTCAAAATCTTACTCAACTCACCACTCCCACATAACCTCCACACAAACAAACCAAAACCAGTTGTGCTCACAGGCACAGCTCTCTGAGTCATTTCATCAAACACCTTCTGGGCATGGTCAAAATACCCATCAGAAGCCAAAGCAGCCAAAAGTGAGTTGCTTATCTCACCCCCAATATCATCAATCTTAACCTCGCTGAACACCAAGAACGCATTGTGGGTTTTCTTTCCTATGATCAGTGAAGCAATCACGGATCAATACACCGAAGCATCGAGGCCGATTTTGTGGGTCCTGACCTGCTTGAGCAGAGCATCAATGGCGGTGAATTGACGGGAAAAAGAGAGAGACTTGAGGACTGATTGGTAGGTGAGGGAGGTGTGGGAGAAGGAGGGCTGCTGAGAAGCCCAGTTGAAGAAGCCGAGAGCGAGAGAGTGGTGGTTGAGGAGGAAAGGATCGATGACTCGGGCGACGAGTTGGGGACTCAGTGAGTCGCGGCAACCGAGTCGGTGGAGGAGATTCTCGAGTGAAGGGTTGCTGGAGGAGATTCTTTGTGTTGTTGGAAGCGGAGATCAGAGCTCGGCTTTGCCGACGGAGCTTTCATTTCATTTGGCAACTATGTGATTTTTATAGTTTGCTGCTATATACATGCCTATATCAACCTCACAGGCCTTAATGCCATTATGTGGATTATTGAGGATTGAGATATATATGTTTCAAATTCTTGTATAAACCTCACAATCATCATTCTTCAACAAAATTGTGTTTTAACTTTCACTTTGTTCAAGGAAGGTTAACTCCGTAACTTCCGTGGTGTGTCTTGTCCTAATAAGACTTGTAGTCTAGATACTCTATTAGATAGGGAATCCCTGTTCGCCAGGGATACTTGATGTAATGCCTATATAAAGGCCTCCTTATCAATGAATAAAGACAGAGAGATTTATCAATCTATTTCTCCTACAACACGTTATCAGCACATTGCTCTAGCCTCCCGTCTAATAAGCCCTAGAAACCCTAATTCCGAATTTTTTTTCGAAACCCTAACCTACCGTCGGCCGCCGATTCTTCTCTTCGGCACCGTCGGCCTCTTCTCAGCAGCATCTGCGCTGCCCGCCTGCCGCACTGTACCTTCGAGTACTGCTCCTCCTCTGCCCCTAGGCAGACAACCCGCTCGCCAGCAGCTCTCCCTTGCGTGCTACTTTTTGCACGCATCCGCCAGACGATCAAAATTGCTCGCAAGCCAAGCAAGCGATCCGCGAACCCTTATTCGTGGTTGAGAAGAAATCAAGAAAAATCGAAGAAAACAAGCTTCCCCAAGAGCCAAGTTTCGTTTGATCAAGCTTCTCTTGAAGAGGTAAATATTTTCATAAACGTTCCCGCTTCTGAAATTTCAATAGTTGGGTTTTGTTTTCTCTTCCGGGACCTTTCCGTGTCCCTGCTTCTTCATCCCGATTCTATCGCTTCTCGGGACGGCATACGGGGATTTAGTCACCCCGGTGCCAACGTTTATTGGGGTAACTGTGATGTTACCGGCCACCGTTATGCTTGTGACTGTGATGTCACTGTGAACCATAACGTATTATTCTTTTTTGGAAAGAAAACAAAGGGAAGATATCGATTGTGACTTGAAGTCACGTTAAGCATCGATTTATGTGACCATGATATATCTTGGCACTGTTCTAAAAGAACAATCAAACTTGATTAGTATTCAAACATACTAACGTCTCCCTGTTTGTGTTCTGTAGATGGCTGACACTCAGCGTCCAGAATTTGACATCTTGGATGTCCAAGGCAAGGAATACAAGAGGTGGGTCTCAGATGTTGAGAACACTTTCATTGGTAAAAGATTTACTGCCACCATCAACCCTCCTGAGGATGAAAGCTTACACGCTTCTCCTGAACAGAAAGCACAAGCCCTGATGTTTCTCAGGCGCCATATCCATCCAACGCTCAAGAAGCAATACCTGAGGAAAACTGATCCCAAAGAGCTATGGGATATCCTCAAGGACCGCTTCGACAATGTGCATGACGCACAACTCCCAGACCTCATGTCTGATTGGGAGCAAATCCGCTTACTGGATTTTGATTCCGTCCAGGAATATCATCAGACTATGCTAAACTTGCAATCTGATTTGAGCTTTTGTGGGGTCGAAAAGACCGATGATGATATGATGGAGAAGACTTTCACGACGTTCCCAGAATCTGCGTCCATGTTGTCGCATCAGTACCGCGATCTCCGCGAGAAAGGCACTATCAAAACCTTCAGCGATTTGATGAATGTCCTTCAGAGAAAGGAGAGGTACCATGAGTTGATTCTTACCACCAATAAGAGGCCTCGAGGACCGAAATTCATTGCGGAATCTCATCAAGCCCGTGGTAAAGCTTTTAAGCAGAAGCATCAACCTCATGAACGTCAAGCACCGCCACCACGTACGCCAAGAGCAATACGTGGCGGACGAGGAGGGAGAAGAGGCGTCGGCCGTGGCCGACCGCTTTCTTGGACAAGGGATGATGGCAGAGCCGCCGCTCCCAGAGGGAGGAACAGTTTTGGTTCCGGTCCCAGGCGTGGTGGCCATCCGCCGAACAATGCTTCGGCTCCTTGCTTCAAATGTGGTTCTACGAATCATCTCCAACGCGATTGCATAGCAAGCAGAGATATTCAAGCCGCTTACAAGAAACACAAACAATACATAGAACAAGAAGCACACTATGTAGGAGACTTTGAGGAAGAAGTATACGATGAGGAAAATACGAACTTCGCCATCGATGACTTCCAACCTACCAAGAAACGTAGGACTCAGGAGTATGATACTCCAGACTATGAATAAGTATTTGACTTAGGTCATGAGATACGTGTTCAAGTTTGATTTTGATTGTTATTTTGACAGAATAGTCAATAAATCACGACTTTGTTCGATAAGTCGTTCTATTTAGAACAACCTTGATGTATTTTTGAGTTGTCATCAATAAAATCTATCTTATTCTACGAATGATTTGAGATTTTTACATCCCTGAAAGCAAAATTGGTTCAATGCGTCCAATTCTCAATGGCATAATCATTTTGAGTTCACCAAAATTCTGGTGATGTTAACTCATATCCGAAAAATCACAAAGACAAAAGGAGAGATCCGCGACACGCCATCCGCGATCCGCGATACGCCATCCGCGATCCGCGATACGCCATCCGCGACCCGCGATACGCCATCCGCGATGCGAGATATGCCATCCGCGAGCCGCGATACACGATCCGCGATCCGAGATCCGCGATCCGCTATCCGCCAACTTGGTCGCGATCCGCCAGGACTCGCTCGCCATGGCTATTCGCCAACTAATCCGCGATCCGCGATCAGCGATCCGCCAACTTGGCTGCGATCCGCCAAACCTCGCTCGCCAAAGCCTAAGCGCTTGGCCGCGACTCGCTAGGCCTCACTCGCCATGGCCATTCGCCAGCTTGGCTCAACACCGAATCCGTTTTTTTTTTTGAAACCAACAATCGATAGCCTATCGAACAAATGCAACTTTTGCATCAATGGCTCGGCAACGAAGTGTCTTCGGACTCGTCATGCTTCGGATTTAGCTCAACCGTCGCATCGCATTGCCTCAATGCCTGACCGACTCTCACCACTCGCCTTGCTTCGGCTCGGCCTCTGGGTAGCTTTGGCCTTACCACAGCTTCGGCTTTGGCTTGGCCCCGGCCTTTGCCTTGGCCTCGGCTTTGGCTCGGCCACGCCACCTACGACGGTGTCCGGTCTCAATCTCTGACCTAGGCTATGATTATCATTGTTGATACTCGGTGATTAAAATGAGGCTTATCTTTTTCTCTCAAGTTTTGTCGTTGCCATGGCTATGTTATTGGCCTTAATGCACTTCATTTTGTGATGATATATTGTCTCAGTACACTTACTTTAAAGTGTTCGCCAAAGTCTAAAGTAGACTATTGATTCAATTTACATTGTTTTTGTAGATGTATCAAGGCGAGATTGAGTGTTTGTTGGATTGTGCAACAACTCACACGATTCTGAGAAATCGGCAATTGTTTTCGGATTTTACGCCAAGAGAATCGTCGTTATCTACGATGACAGGAACTGGACCCGTAATTAAGGGTCGTGGCACTGCTCAATTCTTACTGCCAAATGGCACTGAGATTCGGGTAGAGGACGCCCTATATGCGCCTAAGGCGCCAAGAACCTTGCTAGCTTTCAAGGATGTGCGTGACAATGACTATCACCTCAGCACTTATGTTGAAGATGGAACTGAATATCTGTTGATCACCTCCACCCAATCTATGCGCACTCGCATTGTGGAGAAGTGTAAGCGAGTTCGCAATGGCATGTATTTCACAACCATTCGAGCCAACGAATCTCATGTTGTTATATTATGTGATTCTGATGCTTATAAGCTTTGGCATGATAGACTCGGTCATCCGGGTCGTGATCTGATGATCCGTATTTTGAAATGCTCCCACGGTCATCCATTTTTCCGATCACAAAAGCACAGAGGGCGCCTCGGCCTCGGTTCGGCCGTGCCGTCGACAGCCGCCTCTCAGCTCCAAGGAGAGGTTCGGCCCCCTCCTGCTTCTCATGCTTCTGTAGCGATGTCTAATGCTCATCGTTCGTTTTGTAAAGCTTGTTCACTAGCAAAACTTCAAGCAAGACCATCTTTTGCTATTGATAATAAACAGAATATTCCGTTTCTACAACGAATACAAGGTGATATTTGTGGACCTATAACACCAGAATGCGGACCATTTCGATATTTCATGGTTCTGGTTGATGCATCAACGCGTTGGTCACACGTAGCGTTGTTGTCCACGAGGAATGCTGCATTCGCTAAACTCCTAGCTCAGATTATTAAGCTTCGGGCTCACCACCCGGACAATCCGATTAAGTCCATCAGACTGGATAATGCTGGAGAGTTTACCTCAAAGTGTTTTGATGACTATTGCATGTCAGTTGGGATTGAAGTTGAACATCCCGTACCCCACGTTCATTCTCAGAACGGTCTTGCAGAAGCCGCTATCAAGAGACTACAGCTTGTAGCTAGGTCTCTTGTCATGGCCACAAACTTGCCAGTTTCGGCATGGGGATATGCAATATTACATGCAGCTATGCTTATTCGTCTACGACCCACAGATAGCCAACCATTTAGTGCGTACCAGTTGGTAACTGGTTACGAGCCTGATATTTCGCATCTGCGTACTTTTGGTTGTGCCGTATATGTGCCTATCACGCCTCCACTGCGTACCAAGATGGGTCCACAACGACGATCAGCTATTTATGTTGGATATGAAGCACCAACTATTGTCCGCTATATAGAGCCTATGACAGGTGATCTGTTTACTGCAAGATTTGCAGATTGTCACTTTGATGAGACATCCTTCCCGCCGTTAGGGGGAGATGGGGCCGCATCCGTCCCAAATGAACGTCAGGAATTGACGTGGTTCTCTCCCACTATGTCTCATTATGATCCCCGTACGTCTCAGTGTGAGACTGAAATACAACGCATATTAGAACTACAAAAGGTGGCGGATACGATGCCCGACTCCTTTACTGATATTGCGAAAGTGACAAGATCAACCATACCTGCTGCGAATGTACCTGCAAGGCTTAACATTCCTCGCCATGCGCGAGCACGCGCCGCCGGTCTCGGACCCGCAGCCCTAGGTGCCATCGGCAGCCTAGGCTCGGCACCTCCAAGTGGAGAGCCGGCGTCGACTTCGGATCCTCCTAGAAAGAGGGGGAGACCAATCGGTTCCAAAGACAATGTACCTAGAAAGAGGGCATGTGTCCAGGCACAAAGCGATCCGTTCATCATCGATACTGTGACGCCGTCACACGAGATTGTCTCCGACTATACCTATGTCCAAGAATCAACTATGAATCATCTGGGGGACGCCTCAGACTCACTGTTGATGTTGGAGAACAAGGAAATCTCACTAAACTACTTATGCATGCACAATCTGATGGAAAGAAATTCCATGTATATCGATGATGCATTCGCCTACGCCGTTGCTCAAGAAGTCATTGACGACGACGATATGGAACCCCGCACTGTTGATGAATGTCAACGTAGGGCGGATTGGCCGAAGTGGGAAGAAGCAATCCAGGCTGAACTAGACTCTCTAAAGAAAAGGCAAGTTTTCGGACCGGTTGTGCCTATACCGCCGAACGTGAAGCCTGTTGGACATAAATGGGTCTTTGTCAGAAAGCGCAATGAGAATGGCGAAGTCCAGCGATATAAAGCTCGACTCGTGGCGCAAGGTTTTTCTCAACGCCCTGGAATTGATTATGAGGAGACGTATTCTCCTGTCATGGATACTATTACCTTCCGATACTTAATAAGTTTGGTAGTCTCAGAGAGACTCAATATGCAGCTTATGGATGTTGTAACTGCGTATCTTTATGGGGACCTAGATACGGAGATGTACATGAAAGTGCCAGAAGGACTTTCGTTACCCAAGTCAAGTGAGCAAAAACCACGAAGTTCATTTGCTATCAGGTTGAGACGATCTCTATATGGACTCCGACAATCTGGTAGGATGTGGTACACACGGTTAAGTGATTACTTGATTGGGAAAGGATACAAGAATGATGAGTTGTGCCCTTGTGTGTTCATAAAGAGAACAAGTTCAGGATTTGCCATTATAGCCGTCTATGTCGATGATATGAACATCATTGGAACTCTGAATGAGATCAATGAGACCGCTAGCTATTTGAAATCCGAATTCGAGATGAAAGATCTGGGAAGGACTCGGTTTTGCCTAGGCTTAGAACTAGAGCACCGAAGTGGTGGAATTTTTATACACCAGTCTGCATATGTCCGAAAGATGCTCAGGCGATTTAACATGGACAAAGTTATGCATCCTACAGGCACTCCCATGGTCGTTAGAAGTCTGGATATCAACAAAGATCCCTTTCGTCCGAAAGAAGATGACGAAGAGGTCTTGGGAGCTGAATATCCATATCTTAGTGCGATTGGAGCTTTGTTATACTTAGCTCAGTGTACTAGACCAGACATCGCTTTCTCTGTGAACTTGTTAGCTAGATTTAGCTCTGCGCCAACACAACGTCATTGGGTTGGAATCAAGAACATCTTCCGATACCTTAAAGGAACCCTTGACATGGGCTTGTACTATCGATACACTCATCAGGATTCGACACCTAGTCGATCTCTTGCATCTAACAGCACAAACCATGGCTCGGATTGCCATCCGCCAGCCATATCCGCCAAGACTGGCTTTGGTTCATCCATCCGCCATCTTGCAGACATATCCGCCAACTTATCCGGACCCGCGGATGCTAAGTCGTGGTCCCGATACGGCTTTGGCGATACCCCCTCCTACTCAGATACACCAAATGATGTAATGGTAGGATTTGCTGATGCTGGATATTTGTCAGATCCACACAAAGGACGTTCCCAAACAGGTTATGTTTTTACCATTGGGAATACGGCGATATCTTGGAGATCAACCAAGCAAACCCTTGTTGCTACCTCCTCGAACCATGCTGAGATTATTGCACTACATGAAGCAGTCAAAGAATGTATTTGGCTTCGCTCAGTTATATCTCACATTCGAGAGTCTAGTGGACTTGAGTCTACTACGATGGGACCAACTTGCATATTTGAAGATAATGCAGCATGCATTGAGCAGATGAAGTTGGGATACATTAAGGGTGACAATACTAAACACATTTCGCCTAAGTTCTTCTACAATCAGCAGCAGCAAGAGACTTTGAATATTCAAGTGAAGCAAGTCAGCTCAGAAGAAAATGCAGCGGATCTGTTCACCAAGTCTCTACCCAAATCTACATTTATGAAGCATGTAAAGCGCATTGGAATGTGTCGCTTATCCGAACTCAAAGACTGAATGACTATCAGGGGGAGTTCTCATCTAGACTTCAGGGGGAGCCTAGTTATGCATGTCTCACATACTTGTAGTTGGTGCGTTGTACTCTTTTTCCTTAGACCATGCTTTTATTTTTGCCCAAGAGGTTTTTGTTTGCTGGCAAAGGTTTTAACGAGGCAACGGTTCATGCACCATTGAGGACGCGACACAAGGGGGAGTGTTCAAGGAAGGTTAACTCCGTAACTTCCGTGGTGTGTCTTGTCCTAATAAGACTTGTAGTCTAGATACTCTATTAGATAGGGAATCCCTGTTCGCCAGGGATACTTGATGTAATGCCTATATAAAGGCCTCCTTATCAATGAATAAAGACAGAGAGATTTATCAATCTATTTCTCCTACAACACACTTCAGATTTACTCCAATTTTGAGTCAAAACTCATTCCTATCTATAGCACACGCTTTTTTTGTTAGAATAGGCATGTTCTTATTTTTTATAGATAATTACCCAAAACTACAATTTTGTACTCATAATTACCAATTGCAAGATCTGATTTTTTTATACCACTAGCAGGATTTAACACTAACAGACTTTTAATCCGTCCAATGTTAAATGACATAATTAACCTTGAAAATCTAAAAATTACAACATATGCCATCTATATATAATTTAAAAAAAAAAAAAAAAAACCCCACAACCCAAACTCTCCTCTTCTCTTCTCCTCTCCTTCCCGACCAAAATCCCTAACCCTAATTTGCGATTGAGCGGGCGGCGGTGGCAGAGCAACGGCGGAGGCGCGAAGGCGCGAGGGAGAGAGGCGGAGGCGGAGGCGGAGGCGCGAGGCAGAGGAGCGAGGCGGCAGCGAGCGAGGCAGAGGCGCGAGGCAGCGACCGAGCGAGGCAGACCTCTCCTCTTCTCCTTCCCGATCCGGAGCAGATCGAGGCCGGAGCGAGGCGAGGTTCGGGTGCCGAAGGCGCGAGGCGCGAGGCGAGGCCGGTGAAGGCGGGGCTGCGAGCGCGCGAGGCCGGTGAAGGCGAGACTGCGAGGGCGCGAGGCTCGAGGGGGGAGGCGCGGCGAGGCTGGGAGGCGCGGCGAGGCTAGGAGGCGAGGCCGGTGAAGGCGAGGAATCGAGGCTCGAGGGCGAGGCAGGAGCGAGGCTCGACGGCAGAACGAGGCCGGAGCAAGGCGAGGCGAGGCGGGACGGCAGATCGAGGCCGGAGGCGGACGACGAGCGAGGAAGCAGAGGAGGAGCCAGGGGGACCGAGCACGACGGCGGAGCCGGGGGGACTTTGGCGCGACGGCGGAGCCGAGGGGACCGAGGCGCCACAACTCCTCTCCCTCTCTGCCTCTCTCTCCCTCTCTACCTCACCCTCTCTGGCTCTCTCTCCCTCTCTACCTCACCCTCTCTGGCTCTCTCTCTCTGCCTCTCTCTCTCTCTCTTTCTCTCCCTCTCTGCCTCCCTCTTTGGCTCTCTTTCTCTCTCCCTCTCTCTTTGTGTGATATTCGATTTGTTGTGTATTGATTTGATTGTTTTGTGTTTGGAATTGATTTGTTGTGTGTTGAAATTGATTTGGTGTGTGTTGGGATTTTTGCTTGTGTTGGGATTTTTGCTTATGTTGATTATGGTTGAGATACTGAGGATCAGTAATATTGAAACGCGGCGGTGGACGGCGGAGCTACTGAGGGTCAGTAGTATTAAGACGGCGGAGCTACTGAGAAGGAGTGAGGGATCTGAATTTTTTTTTGGGAGAATTAGGGTTTTGAGTGGGAGATATTGAGGGTCAGTAGTATTGGAGCGCGGCGGAGGACGGTGGAGCTACTGAGGGTCAGTAATATTGAAGCGCGGTGGAAGACGGCGGAGCTACTGAGGGTCAGTAGTATTAAGACGGCGGAACTACTGAGGGTCAGTATATTAGGTTGACTTCTGAGGGTCAGTAGCATTAGGCTCACTGAGGGTCAGTAGTATTAGGTCGAGTTCTGAGGATCAGTAGCATTAAGCTTAATGAGGGTAATTATGTAATTTAAGACTTAACTGATTCTGTTAGTTTTGGATGGAACCTTGCTAATGGTAATTTAAAAAGAGCACCTTGCTATTGGTAATTATGTACCCAAAATTGTAGTTTTGGGTAAAAACCCCTATTTTTTAATCAAACTTTTCCTACTCCCAAATCATGGTTTTGAGATGTGCTTAAAACCGACAGAACTTGAAAATCTCCACCTGATTATTTGAACTTCTTAAGATGAAAAAATCATTTAGGAAAAAAAAGCATATGGCTTGTCCGGAATAAGTCACAATTCCTCTCGCTTCCTGCTATCAGATGGAACTGTTGTACCATTCATTCGAGACGACTGAACGCAAGAGAACAACAAGGGAGAGTACAACGAAAGGAAGAGGGTGAAAGCTAGGACAAAAATGGGAATAAAACGGAGGGTTAAAAAGCAGATTTATCTAAATATTTACATCATTTTTCATTGAGCTAAATTTATCGGTGCAACTTTCTATCTTTGTACAAATTCTGCACACCACTATGTACATTTACATATACATTCATTTACATATGTACACTAGAAATCCAGTCACTAGCTTTACAGCATAGATTGGTTTTTGGGTTTCTTCTACTCTTCTGGACACTAGCATTGGCATATACACTAAGCCCCCAGTCAGCTCTGCAGGGTTTAGTGTGTTTCATTCCTATATGTATACTTCTATGTACATACTTCAAGCATGGATAACCTTTTTACAGTTTCTTGTTCTAAAGAGAAACTAAGAGTAGGATCTGACCAAGTTAGGATTCTGCAAATTTCGAGCTTTGAACAAGTTTCCAAAGAGATACCCTATTTTTGTCCCTTGAGGGGACTTCGGTGGTGGAGGGGTTGAATTGCATTTCACCTGCAGTATAGTCTGGCCAATCTCTCTGCGAACTGCATCAATCATCTTGGGATCAACTGGGTTTCCTGTCACGTCCGTGACATAGAAAGTGTCCAAAGCTTTTCCACCTTTAGTTGAAATTTCCGCTCGTTTGATAGACAAACTGTTCTCCCTGAATATCCGAGTGATATCTGACAGAAGTCCAACCCGGTCATCGGTGCACAGTTGTAGTTCAAGCCCCTGCATAACAGTTAGCAAAGCAACATGTATTAGTACAGTACCAAAGATGATAACTAAACAAGAAGTTTATAATTCGTTATTAAGAGTTTGTTCATATATGCACGGACCTCACATGCCCGCCTTTCAATGGCTGCTTCAAGACACTGTACAACACGTTCTCGCTCAGCTTCTGAGCTTATAGGAACGCCATCAACATGTCGAATATAAAACTCCTACAAATGCATACCAGTGCTATTAGATGGAAAGCAATAAATAGGTTTAAGCAAGCACGTCCCCAACCCAAACCACAAAAACTGCCACTACGCTTATGAGAAATTTATGGTTGCTTTCATTATGCTAGATTACACCTTATGAGAAATTACTATATGAGTTTAATGTTACCTGATAAGCTTCTGTCGTCCCTGTATTAACCATTCCATGGAATACTACATACTGCATGTCTGTTAAAGTGCAAAGGATGTCAAACAGCAATTTTGGTCGATCTTTTGCCCGCATAGTAATGACAGTGTAATCCTTCTGACTGCAATCGAAGGCAGTTACTTGAGGTCTTGAGCCCTTATCCTCAACTCTGCGAAATTCAGCTCTTCCAACCCTCTCATAATCTCTGTCAGCAAACATAATCTGGTGCAGCCTTCTATCTCTATTTGTGACTCCAGAGGTTGCAAGTGTCATTTTAGCAGCCTTAGACTCGTTGTTTCCTCTGAGGACATAGCAAAGCAGCTCCTTTATTGTAGCGAGGCGGTTTGGGTCTTTAATTGCACAACCAGTGGTATCATCCGTCACATGAACTACAGCTGCAGCTCTGGCATTGTGTGTCCATATCTCAGCATTTACCACATTACAGTGAAGGTCTGCAAGAACGGCACACACTTCGGAAAATAAACCAGTTCTATCAGTACCACTGAGCTCAATTAAGGTATGCTCTTCTGAGGGGGTCACACCAACAGAATCTGTCATAGATGGTACAAAGCTGGCGTTGCTTTCAAGTCTCTGCAACATTGACAAGTTAAATAAAAATAAGCAAAATTGCTTTCAAATCTCTATCCGTCTTTTTAAAGACCAAGTTCATAGGTGGTGCAGAGGAATCATGAGCAGAATTTTATTTTCACAAGCCCAATCCTAAGCCATAAATAGGACCAAATGATGAAAAAGAGTTTGTGGCTTAAGGTCTTTAATTTTATTCAAGCATCAAGAAGCAATACTCAAGTGAGCTTAAGATAATTTGGCTTAGCAAATCTTCAGAACCAAGATACTACAACCCTCTGACTACTTGATAGTAACCATTAGAACAAGCCGTTCAAGTACTTACAATTTGTATATAATTGATAATGTCCTTGTCTCTGATTTTTTTCCCATCACGGTCTATCACGTTAAACACTGAAGATAGGAATTTAAACCAATAGTTAGCAAAAAGGGAATATAGTGGGAGAAGAGATGAGGATATATTGAAATAAATATAGTGAAAGATGAGATGATAAGGGAAGTTGCATAAATAAAAGCCTACCATCCATGAACCATACCCCATCAGATGAGATATAAGCTTTTGTTATTACAAGGTTCACATCTGCAAGCACTTGGACAACATCTAGGAGAATTCCATGTTTGTTGACACTGTCCACCTGAATACAAATTAAAGAAATTAAGCGTGAACCCAATAAATTAAACAACTTAACCAACTGAATATTTTATATGATTGACTTTTTGTATTCAACAGATACATATTATAAGCATTGAGTATTCACACAAAAGCACATGGTACACAGCCTCACCTGGATAATAGTAGCATCCTCACAAGAATCATTGTCAATCACAACTCTGCAAGAACAAGATCGAATCTTATCAGATGAAGCTTCTGGATTTCTCATACAAAGTTGAACAAGAAGAAAAGGGCAATTATATGGCCAAAGCCAGAAGTTTCTTGACTACACTTTAACATATTATACAGGCTCCAAAATCAAACCTTTTCCTAATCACCAATTTACCATGAAGGAGAAGAAATAGAACCCTGTATTTTAGAAAAAGAAAAACATATACAGAAACCAAAATCTTTACTTTTCATAATCAAAGAACAATAAAACTCAATTGAACATCTGATGATTGGTCAATTGCAATAGGAACGTGTAATAGTTCAGATTCAAAATACTAACTCGAAATTTCAAAAGAGAAACTGAAGCCAAATCAAAACCCAGAAAAGGAGAATACTTAAAATAAATCTTTACCTGGGTGGATTCATCCGCCTCACGAACTTAGCATACTCATCATCCATTTCTTCTTCTTTTTCCTTATTTCCAAATCTATCAGAAATCTCTCTCCCCAGAACCTTAAAATAGAAGGTTTTCAAGAATGAACCAACAAACAAACGTATGCTTCAACAAATTACATAAGCTTTAAGGAAGACAAGACACACTAGAATCCTCCTATATACGATCGATGATGCCTTCCTCCAACATTGAAGGAAGAGAGAGAGAGAGAGAGAGAGTGTAGAGAATAAACAACATAGCCGGCCGAAAAGCCGTTTATAGAACGGCGTAGCCTGTACACGCGTCGTTTTCTGAGTGGCCTGTCGGTCGGTTAACTGCATCCCGCCGCGGTCAACTGTCCCTTTTCCCTTTTAGCGGGAAATATGATGTCACGTGATGCCACACCGAACGGGGCACGTGCGTTTATAGATCTTTCTGGTATTTATGGCGGCAATAGCAAGCCAACTGAGATTCTTCTCCTTCCTTCTTTACATACTCTAGCTGCACAAATGATCCTGGTCTTGTTATTCTGATAATCTGATTCGTGTTCTTACGCTTATTTTTATCCTAAGTTATGATAGGATTGATCTAATAGAATAAGAATTATCTTCGATCTTAAATATTAAGATTGTGAATAAAAGAGAGAGAGATATATATATATATAACAAATGTATATGAATATTTGAATATCTCAGTGCTATTTGCTAGGTGAAGCCAAGGTACCTAAGAGGGTGACAGTTGTGGATAAATTGGGTCTGCAGGTTACAAATCCCTCCAACATTTGATGAGTGATAAAGTGAGATAAGCCAGAGGAGTCGCCACCACTTAATACAGCAACAGACTGCATGCATGTATACCTTATCTAATGTTCGAGTAAGACGATATGAGTTGAGGTTTTTCTTCGATCGATCAGATTGCTCTCATCATTAGAAATGAGATCAGTGATATAGAAGTCAGGAACGTGGAGTATCCCAAACAACAAAACAAGGATATCATTGGACCAGGAATTGCTGGAAACAAACAAATTATGCTGTAGATCGGTGAACGTACATCATATATATGGATGATCAATCAAAATACAAACTGTTATCCGGAAAAATCAACATATGTAGACAAGTTGTGTTATATAAAATCAACATACTAGCGACGTTTTCAATGAAGTGTCCAAGGTATATCAAGACTGAGTATATATTAGTTGTTTTTTTTTAAAAAAAATTCATCCACAATCCAAATTCATGGCGTCACAGGTCACTTCGGTTTGATTTTCGGTCAAAATCAATACTCAATCTAAATTTAAAATTCGATTCGGTTCGGTTCAATTTTTTCTTTTTTGAGACAATAACCCGTAACCCGACCCAACCCGCACAGTTTGATTTTTTTTTCAGTTTTTTTCTTATATAAAAAATGTAGTATTAAACATTAATTTTTAAAAGAAAAAAACTATAAAACCATAATCTTAATTCTTTGTATAGTTGTATACTTGTTTTTACAAACATATATTAACAATCATTAACAAAATATGATTCGAAAATTTAATAGAGGAATATAAAGTCCATAGTTCCACTTCAACATGAACAATATATAAAATCCATAGTCAATAATTCAAAATTTTCAAAATACAAAGTTTAACTTCAACATGAAAAATAAAGAATCCATAGTTTAAACTTTAAAGTCCATAAAAATAAAGTCTATAAACTCCAATGTTTTAAAATTTAAACATAGCTAATTAAGAAGAGAAAAGTAGAGTAATATTAAAGTGTAAGACAAAGTTTTGTTTTGTTTTATGTTTTGAACAAAACGACGATGTTTAGAAGGTTGACTATTGACTTTAAATTGGTTTTTTCGGTTCGATTCGGTTTTCACGGGACTAAAACCAAAACTCAATCCGTACAAAATCGGTTTGGTTCGGTTTTTTTTTTCTTTTCAATTCGGTTTACTTCGGTTGCGATTCAGGATACGACTCCTTTTTTTTTCAGTTTTCGATTTCCCGTGTCCACCCTAGTGTTTACAACACAAGATCACAGATTGTTCTCATTTGAGATTTTTATCTACTAGGTTTTTCAGTTGCATGTAGAAATAGATGATGCGCGTGGACGATAAGTATGCTACGCATATGATTGATCAGACAGTAACAATGCATCGATTTATGAGCCCAACGAGAGAAAGAGAGTCGAATGCTCTTACCATTGAGAGAGATATATGACAACAAACAAAAGATCCAGCCTAACTTCGTCTAGAACCCGCCTACCACTTTAATTGACCGTCTAAGAGTTCGTCTAGCACCCTCCTAAAACCCGTCTAGCATTTTTAACTGACCAGGTAGGATCCGTCTAGCACCTACCTAGCCATTTTAATTGACCTCGAGTCGGTCGTAGAGCATTGTAGGCATGCATGCTTGGTATATTATTTGATTTCCAGGAACATATATAACTAATTAGTATATTAATTGGGAATTGGGTGCTTTAACCAAAGATGCAGGAATATATCGAGCTGCTTGATCTCTTACAGTTGAAATCCTTCTCGGCCTTTCGGTTCTTCGAATGGAGCTAGTAGGTATATAGATTTCTGCTGCTACTGTGCTTGATTCATGTTCAAGAAGGAGAATAAAACCCAGGTAGCTGTTGTTTGGTCACGTGTCCATTATATAGATGAAAATATCTCCTAAAAAGGAGATAAGGTGAGCTAGCTAGCTAAGATATTCGATGATGCATATATGAATGCATGTCACTGCCAGGCCAGATTACTAAGCAGGTTGGTATATCACCAGTTGGCCTTTGGGGTACAATCGGAGCCACTGATCCATCTGGTAGATAGCGATAGAGATAATATACATATAGTTGGAAGATGCATATATGCAGCATTAACAATAAGATCGATACGAATCCATCAAAGCCGTCCCAATTAACCGCACACTTGTTCTTATTAAGCAACGAGAGCTAGAACAAATCAAACGTAGGTCCCAGAACCAGAAAGGCAGCATGAATCGAATTGTTTTTAGAGATTCTACTAGTGCCACTGGGATGGCTGAAGAATAACACTGATAGCTCAGTCTAAATCAATCCAAATTTAAGGGACGCACTTTTCAAGATACTCATCAGTATATGCAACTAGAACTACCCTATATATATATATATATATATATATATATATATATATATATATATATATATATATATATATATATATATATATGTTGATATTCGTCGAACAATACACGTATAAACTCGATCCATTCCTGTGTTAGCATGTTGATCGAATTGTTGGCACCCCTAGCTTGCACGCAATTGTGAGAGAATAACTCCTAAAATAAAATAAATAGATAATTAAGTAGGTGTACGTCGAATGATGATAGATTCACATCTCCAGTTTTTGAATGTTTTTGAGAACGAAGTTAAATGTACAGATGAATTCTCAAATAATTGAAATGATCCACCTCATGCCTGCTTGGAACTTGTTATATAGCCCAAACGCAATGTTGAACATTCTTTCTCGCCCGAGATTCAAGTTTTCAAGACTTTCAATTATCGTGTGCTATAATAAGGCGTCTTGGCAAGGATTGAATCAAAATTTTAACCTTGATCGAGCAAATATATGTTTGAGGATACTCCGCCCTCCGGGTCTAACTTCTATCAGTGAATTGGCTTTTCGCATACTTACCTTTGAAGCAAAAGAAAAGGAAAAGAAGGACGTGGAGCAGGAACTGAAAAAACATACTACAGAGAGAGGCCAAGCACCACTAGTAAGTATATATTTATCGATAATCAAGTCACTAATCATTGATTCATTGACTACAACTGACAGGTAGTAGTCAATGAATCAATGATCAAATAGTTAATTAGTTAATCTTCAGAAGATCAGAACACTGAAACTGAAAACATGCATAAGAGATTTCGTGACAGTTGGATGGATTGTCTATGGGTCGTGCCACCCATCTTGGTTTAGACAATAGCTAAAGTGGGCTGGGTTTTGCATTTACTGTTTAAAGTAAAATTCCCGGCAGTGAAAAATTAAGAACAGGGAATGAAGCAGAGAAGAAAGAATGAATGAGAGAGCAGAAGCAGAAATATTATCCATCAGAAAGCACAAGACAAATTAAGACTATTATGCTGGCTTGGCTACAAGAATGAATCAGAGAGCAGAGCTGACAGTGCATAATCTACAGCCTTGAGTGTCAACTTCACACCATAATACAGATAAAACCCTCAGCGACTCATCACAGCAGCACACAATATACGAGCACTTGTTTATAGATACTGGACTGCATGATTTGCAGACAGAAACTTACAGTATTACATAACTAATCTTCACTACCTAAAACAATTTGGATGTGGCCTAAATGCCTAATCATCTATACACAATCCAAGTCCAAAGAAACAACAGTCATCTGTGCTGCACTGATTGACTTATGTAAACCTCAGCTCAGCTGCAAGCTATTCAAACTAGATAAGGAATTTCCGTTATAAACAAAGAAGAATCTGAGACCATAAGAAGGCAAGAAAAATTTGATAGATTAGGTCTCCAAGTCAATCTCATTTCCATGCTGATGAGAATAAAGATAATTCTGTTACGCAATAGATATGTTCCAAAAATTTATAGGACGCACTCCATGAAACTCCCGTAATATGCCAAAAAACAAAACAAAAAAATCTGTATAAGACCTTGTCTTACCGCGTGATACCTTATCAGCTCCACAAATGCTACATCTGAAGTCTCACAAACGTATCAACCTACTTGTTGAGTTAGAAGTACCATATTTCTATAGAATTTCTCAGCACGGCATCTTTTCTACAGTATATGCTGATATCTATTGCAAACTTATATGTACTGATACTCTCTTTTTCTTCCTTTGGCCAGATATAATGCACACTTAGATACTCTGAGAGAAGAAAATAGTGAAGTTATCATGCTGATGTTCTCAACGAGTCTTACAATTATGTTGTGAGCTGTTAGCTCCTATAAAATAGATTACCAAGCTACGCAGAACACAGAAAATGAGGAGTTCCCATTTTAAAGTGCTGCGGCGCTGCCCAAAAAAATCAGGTTCTCTTCTCCACAAACTGGAGGTAAAAGGGCAAGCTAGAAGAGTAGGACTAAGACACTACTCTGGTGAGACCAATGCCTTCAATGATACTTGATACTGCTGTCAGTGAAAACAAAAAAAAAAAGAGGAAAAGAAATAAAGGCAATAAAAAATGTTTGGAGTAAGGAAACATTCCCAATGAACTTTTCTAAGGCCGTCATTCTTAAGGAAATACTTATTCATCTGTGCATTGTTAATGAAATTGTACAAAACACTTACTCTTGAACAAATTTCACTGAAATTGCAGGAAACTTTTACTCTTGAACAATTGCAAATATCATTATAAAAAAGACCATTTTTAATGACCTGAACATAGAGTTCTGGATGGGGATTGTTAGCTGTAGCAAATAAGCCCTCTAGTTATAACTTAAAACCAGCAGAGCATTCATATAGGAACGAAGCACATTGTTTATGAGGAATTAAAGACAAAATTAGGTTAGTCTAGAGATGCATTCTTTGGAAGTAACATGAGAAAGCGAGTAGAGTACAAGTAATAGATAGCTGATTGGCATAAGAGTAAATTGCTCGTATGTGCAAAACATAATGAACATCTCAGACGATTAAGAACAACCCTCAGTAGATCTAGGAAAAAAATTGGACAAGTATGACTGTAGAACTCTATGGTTTAAATTTTCACAACAAACTGGGAGCACCACTTCCATTCACACCTAGTGAAGAACAGAATAACTAAAGATGGCTTACACTATAATCAACACACCTCTGAATTAAAGCAGCAGTAAAGCTCAACACCCAAACCATCAATTTGACTGTGCACAATTCCCACCTGCACAAGCAACAACACACTCACCAATCAATTCCCCTATGTGTAACACAAAGATAAGTGAAACAATTAACCTGAAGCGAAAGTTAGCACCTTTATATGGAGACTTGAGTCATGCAATGGAGAACAAAACAATGAGCAAAAGAAACATCCATTTCCAGTGCCCCTATTGAATTCTCTCAAAGTATACAATACAAATACCATTACCAAAAACAAACTCAGTCCCCAAACGAAATGCTACTACTGCTTGATTTCACAAAGATCTAAACTTTGGCCACCAAGTTCTCTTTGTGTTGGTTTCTACTGTCCTGAGCCTTGAGAATTTTCCTTAGAAGATGGAGCTTGCTGCTGCTGTTGCTGGTGGTGGTGGTGGTGGGGTTGCTGTTGCTGTTGATGCTGGTGGTGCAGTCTAGCATGTCCCATCTGCTGGTAAATCTGGTAAGCCTGAGAATTCAAAACCCCAAGATGGCCTTCTTGAGACAACCCAAGTTCCAAACCAGGCAGCTGTTGACTTGCCCCACCAAGAATTGAAGTGAAGCTCATAGGACCCATGTTGGTGACTGGCAAGTCAAACCCAGGAAGGCCAATCTTTTGAAGATAATTAGAGCTGCTCTCAGTCCCTCCCAGATTTGTAGTACATGGACCAGATGAAGATGACTGTGGAGAAAAACCAAACCCGGCAGAGGGCCATAGTCCAGTTGCTGCAGCCACATGGGGCCTCCCTAAATTCCCTCCCACCATAGCCCAACTGGTCCTACATCCACTGGACCCTAAATCATCTATCTTTTGGTGCAAACCAGCTGATAGAGAAGTCCCCTGCTGCGACACAGACCCACCTGCCGCCGCTAAAGCCGACGCCGGGATGGTTCCACTGCCGGTGGCTGCGATGATCGACGGCTCAGCCTGCTGCAGCAGCCATTGGATTGTTTCTCCGTCCGATTTGTGGCCCAATTCCCGAGTCAATTGGAAGATTCTCGCGGCGCAAAGAGCAGGCATCCTTATCCTTCTCCCTCTGCCTTCCACCTTTGTGTGTCTGTCTTTGTTTGAGCTACGTTTGGGCGCCAACTGCTTCTTGGTTTCGTCTTTGTCCGCAATCACAATCTGGAAGTCTTTGATCTCTGCCGGTTTGACAACGTTGTTGTTGTGGTTGTGGTTATTGTTGTTGTTGTTGTTGTTGTTCTCACTCATGGTGTTGGGCAGTTGCTGATGATGTTGTTGTTGTTGTTGTTGTTGAGGTTGTGGGAGGCTCAAGAAGCTGGGTATCTCCTGAGGCTGCTTTGAAGCCTTGGGATCCATCAGAAATTAGGGGGAGAAAAACTAAAAAGGAAAAGGGGTGGTCTTTGTCTTTGATTGAAGAAGGTGACCTGAAAAGTCCTATACTTTCATGAGTTTTCACTGTTTTGGGCATAACAATAGAGAGACAAAAGCCATAGAAATATTAAATACCTATTGAGTCACATAAGCTAACTCTCTCAGAAGTACAGTAGACTTGTTCTCTTCCTGCCTTCCTTCCTTCCTTCCTTCCTTCCTCTGAGGTTTTTGTCTTTCTATCTTCTCTTTTTTTTTCTCTGTTTTGTCTCTCCATCCTGTCCTTTCTTTCTACAGCATTGTACAACACTGTGGCAAAGTTTTGACTGGCACAGCCAGATAAGAGAAAAATAAAACAAGTTTAACTGCCAATTTTACCAATTTCAAATTTCACCACCTCATCTGCTCATCAGACACATAAGATTAAATAAAGAAAAACCATTTCCCTATATTGACTTTGGACATTTAAAATCCACCACCCTTGTTCTCTCCCCACATTGCCATAATCCATGGAGTCAGTCATGGTCCTCAAGGATGGTCCAGGATTGGATTGGCTTCCCCTTCTCTTCTTCAATCTCAATCTTTCTTTACGTAAGTTTTTAATGTTCTTCAAGGTTTCAATATTAATGATTTCTCTCCTGCATGCTATAATTGAATGACCAACCAACATTTTATGCCATCTCTTGTAAGGGACTCAACTGCAAGGTGGGAAACTCATAAATGTAACATTTGGCAACCTGTCAATGGCTCGAGGGGATTGCTTCAAACCCACTCTTCTTAGTTTTCTATTCCCATCCTTGTGATATCTTTAAAAATTCATAAAACTAGAGATGAGAAAAAGGAAATTAATGAATGATAATGGGATCAGCACCATACTCCAGTGAATCAAAACTTCAAAAACTAGAGTGACTAGTTCTGAATGATCAGCGCCATTATTGGCTTGTATAATGCTCACAACATTAAGGTAATCTGAATGATCCTAATCCTATTCTTCAGTACACCTCACAATCGAGTTGGCTTCAATTTTCTTTCAAGTTCTTACTCGCCTTGAGAATGATCAACATATAGACTATATGCTAGCAAATGAGAAAGTCCAAATGTTTACAAGAGATACTACTAGGGCTGTCAATGGGTCGTGTCGTGTCGGGTTCGTGTCGGGTCAAGATTTTTCGCGTGTCACAAAACACAAACCCAAACCCAACCCATTTAATAATCGTGTCGAAAATTTAAACCCAAACCCAACCTATTTATTAACGGGTTACCCGTTTCCAACCCGTTTAACCCATTTAATAAATAGGTCGTGCAAATGACCCATTAACATTGTGACCCATTTAACTAGGGCTGTCAATGGGTCGTGTCGTGTCGGGTTCGTGTCGGGTCAAGATTTTTCGCGTGTCACAAAACACAAACCCAAACCTAACCCATTTAATAATCGTGTCGAAAATTTAAACCCAAACCCAACCTATTTATTAACAGGTTACCCATTTCCAACCCGTTTAACCCATTTAATAAATAGGTCGTGCCGTGTTGAACAAATGACCCATTAACATTGTGACCCATTTAACTAATGACTTGATTAAATTCACAACAAACTACACAAGACCACAATTATCTGTAATTCATATATAAATCCATTCATAAAATTAAAAACTCTCATAAGTTTAAAATTAAAAACTTCATCTATCGTATAAAAAAAAATATACATAATCCATAAACTGAGTTTGAAATTTAAGTTTAAATGTAAAGCATCAAATGCCAACTTGCAAACACTGCTTCACTTTATTCAGCATAAAAGGAACAAGTAATCACCACCTATAACAAAGCAAGATCATGGAAACGAGAACAAACATGAATACAATAATCTTATTAGGGTTTGAACATGCTATCTAATAATCATGGAAACGAGAACAGATATATATATATATATATATATATGTTTGTTCATATGTATAATAAGTTCCTTACGATAGCATATATATAATAATCATATATCTCATCCCAGTTTTGAACTGGAAGATCTAGAACAAGAGTTGATCAAAATCAAGTATCAGATAAACATATCTCATATATAAAAGTACCATTGGCTTGACGATAATACCTTCTCGAGAAAAGGTGAAGTTTTGATGCTGATGTGCGGTGGAACTTAGGGTTTTTGTGTTGATACAAGACTTAAACAAGAGAATTTATTGTGTTAACGGTAACCCTAATTGTAAGAAAAGACTTAATCGACCCTTATAAACACGTAATGTATGGGTCATGTATACATGTTATATATAATATAACCCGACTCATTTAATAAACGTGTTAAGCGGGTTAATTTCGAGTTGGCGGGTTGACCCGCGGTTGATCCATTTAATAAATGGGTCATGGCGGGTTGACCCGCCGCTGACCCGCTTTTTAATCGTGCGGGTTCAACCCGCTTTATTTCGTGCGGGTTTCGAGTCGTGTTATCGGGTCGTGTCGAAATTGACAGGCCTAGATACTACACTTGTCATACAATTAGGATGAGTGGATAACAATAAACAAGCAAGGAAAATGACAAGGAGTCCCTTAATTTTCTCGCATGACAAAGATGCCTCATATCATATATTAACCACATTTTCATTTTTCAATTCTACTTGGAAAGCGATTTTCTATATCTTGGTGTCCACTATCTTATATACACCTTACCACATATAATATGCCAAAATCCCAACAAAGAGAATTATTATTTCTGCCCAGTTAGGTGCATCTGTGTTCGTGCTTTCTACCGTCCATGAATCAAGGGATTGAATTAGAAAACTTGTTTAAAGTTTAACCCAAAATTCCTCCTATAATTTCATTCCCATCTCCCAAGCAAATGATCTTTTAAGTTGAGTGCAAATGAAGAGAAGTAGTAAATTAAGTATTTAGATCTGGAAACTCAACACAGGAAAGTTTAGGAAAAGGTTAATCTGCAGTAAAGTAACAAGCTTGCACCTCAGTAGAATATGCTTATGAATATAAATATATTAGAAGGTCATATAGTCTCTGCAAGAGATGATACATAAAATGACTTTCGTGATCTACAAGTCCGCAAGAATGGTTAATTTAGTCGGTTTAGTTGGTCCAAACATGCTTTAGGTTTCAAAATTCAAAAGGAGTGCAAGTTGGTATGATTACTGTGTCCCCTTTTTACTATTTGATTAAGAGAAAGTTTAATGAATCGAAATCAAAGGGAGGGAGATAGAGCTAGAGACGTATATCCAACCAGATCACCAATTATCAATTCATAAACAACTCCCATTGTCTTGTCTTATGAGGCATATGACAATTGACAATAACAATGGGCATATGGGGGATTTTTTCCCCCGCCCCCTCCCGTTCCTCATACGGGGGAATTCCAAATGGGGGATTCCCCACCCACCCCCACCGGGTAATGAGTTCCTGTCCCCAACCCACTCCCCTAATTTATACATTTTGTCTATTTTCAGTAAATATTATTAATAGTCTAAAATTTTTAATTTTTTTCGTTAGAAATTATTTTTTCTCTTTTCTTTTCTATTTTTTGATAAAATATATTTTTATTTGTAAAGTAAGCATTTTCCAAGTTGGATTCGACTTGGACATCGTTTCTTATTTTTATGGATTCTTCAATTTTCCACTAAAAACTTTATACCAAGCACACACAAAATAACAGTAACAGACGGTCAGCCCATCCAAACCTGAAACATAACTACCCCCAAAAAGGTCAAAAATCACAATAATGTCATCCTATATATACTATCATTTTCAGTTTCATTTTGTAACCCTAATCTAGAGCGCCGAGCAGATTGAGACGCACGGCGGAGAGAGGCGTGAGGGGGGACCGAGGCGCGACGGCAGAGCGAGGCCCGAGGTGGAGCGAGGCGCGAGGGGGGACCGAAGCGCGACGGCAGAGCGAGGCACTAGGAGGTGCAAGGGCGGAGCGAGGCGGGAGGGAGGACCGAGGGGCGACGGCAGAGGGAGGCGCGAGGTGGGCCGAAGTGTGATGGTGGACGGAAGCGCGACAGCAGACCGAGGTGTGATGGCTAATTGAGGACTCTGGCTGAAAAATAAGGCTTATCATTTTGGAAGGATGTGCATCATTTCTGCTGGACTAGTTGATTGAAGGACTACCTTGAAACCTACGCATCAACTTCTCCAAAGTGCGACGGCTCAGTGACATTAGAAGCGCGGCAGAGGACGACAGAGCTTGATTTTCTGAGGCTCAGTGGTATTGGAAACACGGCGGAAGACGGTGGAGGTTGGTTTCTGAGGCTCAGTGGTGTTGATTTCTGAGGGTAATTTTATAATTTATGAGTTAACGGATTCTGTTAGTTTTGGATGGAAACTTGCTAGTAGTAATTTAAAAAATCAATCTTGCTACTGGTAAATACTAACACAAAAAAGTAGTTTTGGGTAGCAAATTGATATACCACGTAATCAAATCAATATTGGCTAGCAAAAATTGAGAATAATATAATAAATATGTTGACAGTAGCCGCAGAAGGGCTACAGCAAGCCCACAGACCCGCGGCAAGTACACCAGGGCCCGGCCCAGGACCCAGGATCGGATCACCAGCACCAGGCCTCGGGGCCCAGCGGTCTATCCTGCCTCCAAGGGTCCTGGGACCAGGGGCGCCTGCCTGCCAAAGAGGGCACCAGAATATCCAAACAGAAGGGAACCAGTCCCACATCGAAGGGTAAGGCCAGCCCTCACCCTCAACCACCTATATATGGGCCTCGACTACCACCATAAATAGGTAACTTGTCTCTCTCCCTGCTTACATACGTGCCCAGGTTATATATATTCCAACTATACTAACTTAGGCATCGGAGAGGTGAAGGCCGGCCCGCCCGGTATTCCCCTTAGTAAGCAGGATTGCAGGAGATCGAGTTGGATTCATCAAGTATCTACCAAGACCCCCGGGTTTAGGCAGAAACAATTGGCGCCGTCTGTGGGAAGTCTGAACAAGAAGCCGTGCAAGCAACACCGCTGGCTGAGATTGTGGGAATGAGTCAAGAGAAAGGAACTACTGAGGAGGGGCGTGTTGCAGCTGTGCAAACGCTCGCCTCCACCCCTGTCGTCACGCGGGAGCTGCGTGGCGAGCAGGGCAGCGATTTGGGAAGGAGCCATGGAGGGCCCTCCGGTGATCCGGAGCCCCGCCACGAGAGCTCGCACGGAAAAGACCCGATAGAGGACGAAGGCAGCCCGGTGCTTCGTGGCCTATCCCTGACGTTCTCGGATGATCCGAGTGATCAGTCTGAGAGCCAGGATCAAGACCCCACGTACGGCCCCGACCATGACGGCTTGGCGGGAAAGGTACGGGCGATGGCCGCAGAAGTTAGTCGTCTCAGAGAGGAGAACGACCGGGACCGAGCCAAGTCCCAGGCCCGATACGAAGAGATAGAGGCAGTAAACGCCGCCCTGGTAGCCGCCCTAGAGAGGGGGCAGCAGCGCAGTGCTGCCATGGCCGAGGCACAAGCCGCACCCCTGCTAGTCCAACCCCGGCAGCTAGAGGCAGGGCAATCTTCGGGCGCCCGACCCAGCGAGCCTGTGCGAGAGAAGTTACGAGCCGGCGAGGACCTGCCGAAGAGCACGCCCGCCTCCCACCAGCCGCACGCTTCGTCCATGGGTGAAGTGGATACTCCAACCGCCCGGTCGCTGCAACTGCTAGCCAACACCGTGTCGGACCTGAAGGCCCAGATGGAGGCAAACGAGAGGAGAGCAGCCCGACCATTGGAAGGCGCCCGGTTCAACGAGCGCATGGGCCCCTTTTCACACCGAGTCATAGAGTCGGGGAGATCTGGCAACCAGAAGTCCCTCAAGCTCACCTATTCCGGGTCCGGTTGCCCGTATCAACATCTGGACAGCTTCCGATCCCAGACCTGCGCCAAGGGTTACTCCGATGCAATCTACTGCAACATCTTCCAGGAGACCCTGTCCGGAGAAGCGCTCAGTTGGTTCTACGAGCTTCCTGCGAATTCAATCGAGGCATTCGAACAGCTGGCTGACCGGTTCGTAGGCCGCTTCATCCTCCGAGTCGAGGGAGCACGGACGTCCACCGTCCTCTTCAATTGCATCCAGGCCCCCGGGGAAGAGTTGAGAACCTTTGTCAACCGGTGGCAGACGGCCACGGCCGGGGTCCGGAACTTGGACAAAGGCATCGCCGAGATGGCATTCAAGCAGGGGCTTCGGGCAGGGAAGTTTTCCTACGCCGTCAGGGTAGAACTCCCTCAGGGCTACGACGAGTTGATGGCTATGGCCATCCGGCATGCCCAGGCTGATCATGAGACCTACGGGAACCACCTGCTGAAGAGGAAGCGGGATGAGCAGTCTTTGGACCATCCCCGGGGGGAGGATCCCCCGCGCAGTCACGAGAGCAAACCCGGCCAGCGAGCCGAGCACGGGAGTCGCCGACCCGGCCGGAACAACAACAACAACGGCAAGACCTGGCCGCAGCGACAGCAGAGGCCCTTCTCTGACAGGCCCCAGTCTCGGGCCGAGAACAAACCTGCACCGTACCACCAAGAGCGCCCCCTGGCAATTATGCCAGCACCCCCGGCTAATCAAGAAGTCTTCTCCACTCTCACCGCATCCTATGAGGACATCCTGCTGGAGAATGCGGACGTCATTGCCCCACCGCCCCAGAGAAGGTACCCCAAGGGGAAGCTTACGACGGCGCAGACAGGCAAGTACTGCTCGTACCACGATGAGGCAACTCATCGGACGAACCAGTGCTTCGCCCTCAAGACTGCAGTGCAGGGCTTGATTGATAGCGGCCAGCTCCAGAGATATGTAGGGGAGAGAGGAGCAGGCCCCGACCGGGAGGGTAACCCGGCTTGGTAAACCCGCTGGGTCCAGGCGGTTAGTTTGGCATATCGCCGGTTCAACCGATTGTAAAGATCAAATATATGCAAACTACTTTTGAAAACTCTGGCCCCGCAAGCTCAGATATATATTCATAGTTAATTAAAGTATCCAAAAAGTAAACCGCTCCGGAGAGTTTCTTTTACAAGCAAGAGCAAGAAAAACATCCTAAGGAGCCGCATCTCCAGCGGTAGCTTCGTCGTCGACCTCAGCTCCGGTAGGTTCGGCACTGTTGGTAAAAGAATCCAAGTGCGAGCGATGCTCTGCTCCTGGCTGTTCCTCCACCACCAGCTGCTGCACGACCGGCTCCACAGGAGCATTTCCTTCGGCAGAGGTACCTGGCATCAGGGAAGTATTTAACCAACCCTTCGCCGCCCATTCCGTGTAGGCATCCGAGATACCTTCTTCCCGGGCCTTCTCCAGGCAGTCCAGGAACCGATCGCCCTCCTCGTATTGAAGAACGAACCGGTCGAACTGTCCCGGATCATCTCCACCAGCAGCAGCAGCGGTGGCACGTGCCTGGAGCTCGTCTATCTTGGCTTCCAGCTCGGCCCTCTCAGCGTCAGCCCGCTCCCGCTCCCTCTCCATGCTCCGGTTCTGCTCCTCCAGCTCCCGGGCATTCTCCTCCATCTTCCTGGCCTTTTCCTCCATCTTCTTGGCCCTCTCCTCCGCCCTGGCCTTCTCCCGATCCGAGCGGGACTTCTCCACCTCCAGAAGCTTCTGAGACTTGGATAGCGCAGTTATCTGCCTCTTCAGCACCGGGAGCTCCTCGCTCGCATCCGGCTGGTACAGGTGGTAGAGCAGCTGCAGGGCAACAAAGGCAGTCAAGTGGCAAAGAAAGAAGGCAGGATATAAGCAGTACGGTGGTACCATGCGGTACTTACCCGGAAGACGGATTCCTTGCATTTTGGCCGGTTGCCACCCGCCAGCACGCCATCAACCCCGGGCTTGTCCAGGCCGAAGCTGGCCAGGTCCGCCATCATCTGCCGAACGAGAGCATTGTCCGGACTTCCCCTCACCGCCTCCGCAGGCGCAGGACTGCTCTGCCGGTCAGCTCCGGCTCCCTCCCCAGCATGGGATGTTACGCTGCTGGTTGTCCTGACCCGCTTCGCCAGGACCTCCCGGGATGACCCGCCGGTTAGCGTCACCAGCAAAGGGGACGGACCGTCCGGCCCTTTCCGCTTCTCTCCCCGCCCTTCGGGAGCAGCGGCACGTGCGCTCGCACGAGGAACAAAAGCAGCGATACCCAGGCTCGCCGCACGGTTGGGGACCCTGTTTTCTCCCCCAGGAACCCGCACCGGTCCCCCGGTGCTCTTGCCCTTCCCTGGCACCGCTGCTGCCGCAGAGTGATGGGTCTTCACTCGCTCCGGCACGTAGGACGATTCGTCCAGATCCCGGGCCTGGGGCTCCGCATGCAACGTAACCCGCCCGTCCGCTTCCACCGAGGACAGGGCCACGCTCGCACCCTTCTCCGTAAGATGCTTCAGGAGATCTTCCCCGTCCATCGAAAGAGTGTTTTCGGGCTTGATCACCGCCCGGGTTGACGCACCTGCAGGACAAAGGAAACGTTAAATTGTTGAGCAAAACCTAGCACAAGTCCCACCGCTAGGGTTTGTTACCCACCGGGATCCCGCCCAAGCCCACAGTGTTCCAGCACTTCTCGCCGGATGAAATTGTACGAACTTCGCTCCAGGTGGTCCCAGCAGCCAAGAATAGTCAAGACCCTCTCCTGCTCCAGCTCGGACAGCTGGAACGACTGGTCGCCTATGGGCTGGAAGGCGCCAGGCACCCGGTACATCCTCCTCTTCACCTGCCAAGCCCCGCCAGCCATCACCACCTTCTTTCTCCAGCTGTTGTCTACCCATGAAGGCATAGTGGTGATAACCGCTTGATTGTTGCGGGAGTTGAAGGATAAGCAGCCTTTGGACCCCGCCTTCCTCGAGTAGGACAACCTATACAGCGCCCGGAATTCATTGATCGTAGGCATACTCATTCCGGACAAGTCGTATAGGCAGCCTAGGCTTAGTAGCCGCCTCCATTGGAGACCGGGCAGCTGCGCGGGCGACGCTGGCAGGGCACTCAGTATATACTGCACAAAGTCAGGCAGCAGTAGCGACATCCCGTGCCGGAACTGGTCCGGATGCACGGCAACCCAACCCTCCTCCGGGTTACAGGCCGACTCTCCAGGGTTCAATGGACGCAAAATGATATCGTCCGGGATACCCCACGTTTCCCGGAACGCGGCAATCTCCGCGGAAGTCATGCTCTCCTCCGGTTCGTCACACACCACGGCAGTTCTTCCCCTACCAAGCGTGTAGCTTTCAGCGCGCGCACCGGCCATGCGCACCCCGTGCGGTATTTCAGCTTCCGAGGAATCTGACCCGGAATCTGAGGACGTGGACGAGGCACCGCTCCCGGAGCGGTCCGCGGCTTCTTGCTCCGGGGCTTCAGAATCGAGCCAGTCCTGCATCCTCTCCACATCATCCACCACAGGACCTCTTGCGGCAGATTCAGAAGCCTCCTCCGAGCTCGAAGTGTACATCTTAATCTAGGGGCAGAAAAGCAAAACCCTAACGCTCGTCAGCAACAGACTACAACACCACCTTCAACGGCCTCTCCCCAAAAGTTTGCCGCTGAGCGACCCAGTCAGCGACACAGATCCCTCCCCCCCGCCGCAAAACAACAAATCAAAAAGCAAGAAACACCGGGGCAAAGAACACAACTTACCGATTAGTATGCTCAGCCGAGGACAATCCGCCCTGCGAAAGCAACGAGCAATGGTAAAAGGAGGCTTGGGAGCGCTTCAAACAACGGATCTCTTGGGGCAAGGAACTTAGGGTTTTTTCGCCGGACCACCTCCTTTTTCTCTCGGTCTCTCTTAAAAAGTACAAGAAGCAAAGGTAGAAAGAAGAGCAGAAGAGACCTATTTATAGAGGGGACCGGTGCCCTAGGCATTTAGAAATCCCTCCAAAAAACGCAATCAGAGCAACTCAAACGCCTGTGAATCCAGGCCCTCCATCACAAAACCGTTCCCTGATGGCACGTGTCCCAGCATTTGTAAAACTGCCCACGCCATCATAACTGACGGGACTGATGGACTCCCTCCTTAAATGCATGTCAGCCACCTGTCCCACACGCTGGCGACAGGAAGGTAGGAGCAGGAACCAGGGAGTCACGCTCCCCTACGCTTCCCCAGATTCCACGGTTGCACGCCATCATCATTACAATTCAAACCGCTTAGGAAGACCTCTCACCGGTTATGCTGATCCAACCGCTTCAAGAGCACCTATCCGGGTTTGAGCAGGACCTCGCACCGATATGGCATGTTGCCCGCGCGAGTCCCGCCCGGTACCATGGCAGTCCGCGGTTACGATCATTCAACCGGCTCCATGGCATCTTCCCCGCATTTACACCAACGACCTCGTTTCGATATGGCAGGACGCCCGATCGAGGTCCGGTCTGCAAGTTCATCCGGGACTCGTTTTGATTTGGCAGAACGCCCGTCGAGCCCCCATGAACTCCACCTCGCACCGATATGGCAGAACGCCCGGGCGAGGTCCACCCCATCGGTTCCGTCATGGCCCACCAGGTTAAGAGTACTTTCCGGAAACATAATCACCCGGACCCATGGCTTTTTCACAGGGGGACTCGTTTCGATAGGCATGTCACCCGTCGAGTCCGCCCGCCTCCATGGCAAACGCATGGGCTTTACAAACCGGGCGAGTCTACATCTAACACATGTACTCTTGTCCAGCAGGATAAAAACCCTGCGTCGCATTGAACCGCGATACTGTCCAGCAGGATAAAAACCCTGCATCGCACTGAACTGCGATACCTTTGGGAACACATGGGGGAGACTCGTTATCTCTACACCATCCCACCGGGCAGATTGTATCTCTAACACAGAACAAATCTCCCCGCAGGCTAACAAACCTGCACATTTACCTCATCGCTTATTCAAACACAAAGCTGAGAAGAACTCGCAAATGTTTGCACCGCTCCGTTCTAGTTTGGCAGAACGCCCGGTTCTGGCCCAGTTGGCACCGCTCCGTTCTAGTTTGGCAGAACGCCCGGTTCTGGCCCAGTTGGCACCGCTCCGTTCTAGTTTGGCAGAACAAACGGTTCTGGCCCAGTTGGCACCGCTCCGTTCTGATTTGGCAGAACAACCGGTTCTGGCCCAGTTTGCACCGCTCCGTTCTGATTTGGCAGGATGCCCAGTTCGGGATCAGTGAGCTCCGAAGGGCAGCAGACCCAATCAGAATTCCGTGCATTAATCTCTTGCATGGCGGATTTCAACGCCTCATCATCATCATTCCATGCATTAATCTCTTGCATGGCGGATTTCAACGCCTCATCATCATCATTCCATGCACCATCTATCGCATGACATCATCTCATGCACTCTTCGGGTTTCCACCCCGTTCCATGCTCTAACACTCGAGCACAATCCTGTTTTACATTACCCAACATGCTTATCAATTATTTCTTGCCATCAGTAACAGGTACTCACCTCGGTCACGGCCAATCTTTAACGCGGACTTGGGGGACTGGGGACCTGTAGGTTGGTAACCCCGCGGGTCTGCGGGACAAGAGCAAGACAGATAAGTCCCCATTCAAGATTGCACTTGACCGGGAACTTAGGGGACTTGTTGACAGTAGCCGCAGAAGGGCTACAGCAAGCCCACAGACCCGCGGCAAGTACACCAGGGCCCGACCCAGGACCCAGGATCGGATCACCAGCACCAGGCCTCGGGGCCCAGCGGTCTATCCTGCCTCCAAGGGTCCTGGGACCAGGGGCGCCTGCCTGCCAAAGAGGGCACCAGAATATCCAAACAGAAGGGAACCAGTCCCACATCGAAGGGTAATGCCAGCCCTCACCCTCAACCACCTATATATGGGCCTCGACTACCACCATAAATAGGTAACTTGTCTCTCTCCCTGCTTACATACGTGCCCAGGTTATATATATTCCAACTATACTAACTTAGGCATCGGAGAGGTGAAGGCCGGCCCGCCCGGTATTCCCCTTAGTAAGCAGGATTGCAGGAGATCGAGTTGGATTCATCAAGTATCTACCAAGACCCCCGGGTTTAGGCAGAAACAAAATAAAACCATAAATTCATTTTGAAAATTAAAAGAATAACAAAAATATTCAATTTCACCACTATTTCCGTTATTATCTTGAAGAAATCCAAAATCACACAAGAAAACAATAAGAAATGGTTGGCAAAATGATATATCTTTGTGGTTGGATAATGATTTGGGATTTAGAGGAGGTAGAAGTTTAATCATAGAAAAAGAAAGAATTGTGAGCTATTAATCGACGAAGAGAAAAAATGAATATAGCGGCTCCAAAGTCCCACAATTTTGTATGTTAGTTTTTGTTTGAAAAAAAAATACAAAAAAAAAAAAAATCAAAAACGGGGTCCCTGTTTAGGTAATAGGGAACCCGCACCCGATCCCGCATTCCGTGGGGGAAATTAGTTGCCCCGCCCCCGCACCCAACCCCGCATCCTTGATGGGGAATCCACCTCCGCCCCTGCCTAAAAAATATGGAGAAAAACCCCCCGCCACCATCTGCCCATCCTATTTGACAATGACACGGACCGTCGATCAAATTTCCAAATCGTTTTTCAAGATCTACGGAACTCAATACGAAAGAAAAACAAAAGATCTATGGAGCTAGCAGTAGTAATTCTAGTTAGTACAAATTATAACTAGCTATAAATTATCCATCGACTTTGAGTCTTTCACTGCATGAAGGATTCTGTACATATATACCGTATGCATGGATCGATGAAGTTGATATTTATTTGGTCACCATAGTGGGGATCGATCATTTCGAAAAGCTTTTTCTTTCCCTGTAGGTTTCATTCGCTAGTGATGATTTTTGTTTTGTTTATTGAGAATTGATCATTCAGAGTATTACGTATGAAGCAAGCAACTTTAAGAACTAGCTAGCTCTTCCTGTTCCTGCATCTACTTCTTTAACCCCTCACTAAAGCAAAAGAAGTGTCGATGATGGAGTTATACGTAGCTAGCTTTAGGATTTGCATGTTTGATGTGGAGAAGACCAATTGATGGATGAATAATAATGGCAGGCGGGAATGGGAATAGGATGAATGGTACGTGTATGTTGGTGAATGAATTGGTAGTGACAAGTGCTTCCTTCCCATCATACAGACAATGCAGGCCCCTCTTCAAAAGTTAGCTGTATGGCTATGCTTTTATATATAAGAATTTAAATCTAGCTTCAATGGGAATAAGATCTTTCCTTTCATATTACGTACGTACACCTGGTTTTCTAATTACAGATCGATGAGCTTAATTGGCTCTTTCAGCTTTGTACTGTGCTCATCTGTGCTTTAATTTGTTTTGCTACATAATTTAAACCTCTCACTTTTATCTGTTCCAAAAAACTGATGAACTTTGGGTATTAATTCTTGAAGCCGAGGGAATTAGTGATTTACATGATGGTGATTAAGCCTAAAGCCTCCACCACAACTGAGTTTTCTTCGATATTTTCTTCGATCGACATGCATGCGCGCACATCTGCAGCTTCCATAATTCCCCTCCTTTCCAAAAATTGGAAAATTATCGGGGGCCTGCTGATATACGTAAGAAAAGAATTCAGCTTTATTAATAAACAAAACTCACAGATCGATTCTGACACTAATGATTTTTAAGGTTTATGAATTTATGGGCCACCACAACAGAAGCATTAAGGTAATCAACATTGTCATTTCGACGGGTGATACCTCCTTTTTAGGCAGCCATTATAGAAGTAATTAACAATGATAAGCACTACTGTACAAGAGAATATATATATATATATATATATATATATATATATATGAAAAAATAAAATAGAATTGCTAGAAAATATATATATATATAAGTCTAGCTGAAAAAAAAAAGCAATATTTTTAAATTCACCAAAAATAAAGTTGAAACATGCGTATGAACTTGTATGAACTTGGCAGCAAGTCAGAAGCAACAGTTCTCAGAGAACAAAATTATTTGGCAATACATATATCAGATTCATTTTGAGGAGCAAGCTCTAGGGAACTCCCTGCAGGCTATCATTCAGCAGGCAGCTAGCTAGGTATTGCTTATAGCTTATACAAAACAGACAGATTACATCATTTACTCATTCTGTACCATTTTGGGTTGTTGCTTATTTTAACCCTTCTGTATCTGTTATTACTAAAACGATTCAAATTGTGCAGACAGTATTACTAAAATGGACAACCAACCAACTATTTCACAGAATATGGAGAATCAGCAAGTGGTTGAAATAAGAGAAGAAACCTGCATAGTTTGGTACTTATTATCTTTCAAGTATTAAGTTTGAGTAGTTTAGAGCAGATGCAACTGTGTCTGTGTATATGCTAGCTAGAGCTGTATTTTCCATATAGCATAAGCAAAGAGGGATCTCCAAGCTATAGAGCTCAAAAATGAAAATGAAAAATGGGACTGATCGAGCACATCACATGGAACAGATTGTGACCTCTTGTATTATTTGTTCAGCTCCACCGTTTTCACATTTGCAATGAATTCTTTTCCCAATTTTGATGGATTGATGTATCTCAACCACCAATTGTATCCGGCAATGAAATGGGATACATCTATCTTGAATTATTGCCAATCAATTCGATCATCAAGTAACATCATATTGAAATGCAATACCAATAAGATAAGAAGTGCAGGCTTCATTATGTATTTCTTGTTTTCCCTATATATATTGTCAAATTTCTTTTTCCTCTTTTGAGAAAAGAGTTGGACATAGGCTTTAAAGATGATTTCAATCACTACTAATTAAAGACATTTTTCTCCATTGCGTATCACTGAAATTTTTGGCTTGATTTTGTTGGTATTCTTATTCAACTTTCTCAAAGAAAATAATTAAGTTCACATGAAGAACTTAATATTGCACATAACAATAGAAAAGCAGAAGAAAACGATGGCACGAATAGATAGAGGAGAGATTTGTGAGCAAAAGATAAGGTTAATGGTGACTGAGGTCCATCCCATTCAGTTAGAAATTCTGGCTTTTATTGGAGCTCAGCAATTGGAGTGGAGAATATAATGAATGGTGCATATAGGAGGAGGCCTCAATTGTTATTTTGTGGTGGAACTTCATCTCTACCGTTCTTTTTCATTTCTGATTCTTCTGCACTTACTTTAAACATATCATCATCCATGCGCGAGCTAGATGCAACCTAGAAGAATTAATTAGTACCTTGCTGGAAATGATTTACTTAATTTACAAGTGAAATTGGCTTCAAAAATACAATCATATATACATGTTTATTATTTGGAAATGATTTTGTTTTCCCTTTCTTTTCCCATGAAATGAAAGGCTATGAGGTAGCAATAAGAGGCAGGCATATATACCATTGATCTACCTGCACAAAGATACAGTGCTATAAATAAGAGATTCGATTCAGAAGTGCTAACAGTCTAACACCAATGCATTTGTTGGCCTATAGGGAACCATCCCATCAAACGTTTATGCAAATATGAATTTACGTGCACGAAATTTCATCTCAGTTATTATGATGAACCAGACTCACCATGAGCCACTAGAAGAGGCATTAGTATCTCAACAGCATCGACCATTTCTTCCACATAAAAATGATGAATCCTCCGTCACTAACCTGAAACAATCAATTCCTATGAATGATTTAAGGACGATGTATAGTAACTTCTGTAAGATGATTTTACTTGTGTTTGTTTTTGAAAAACAGTAGAGAACTCTCAAGTTGAAATTTTTAAGTTTCGTCTGTTTTACAAATGGTTAAAAAATCATGATTTAAGCATAGAAATATTTTGGTGAAAAAATAAAAAAACACGAGTTTTTTTCACAACAAAATCGTGTGTATTGTCCATAATTTTTTGTGAAAATCGGATTTTTAAGGTAGGAATAATTTTGTCAGAAAATTCCTGGTATAGCTCCAAACGGGTTAGGACATTCATATGCTCACTCCCTTTTGGCGAAAATTACATTATTGGTTAACATCTAGCCACTTTTTCTGCTGGCATCCCGGCCAACGTTGGGGTTAATTGTGTTAACCTTATCAATCATTTGCGGTCAGTAAAGAAACAGTATGATAATTGGTAACTTGAGCAAAAGGTTTCCCTGTGAGTATTTGAATGATATAAAAAGGGAGACTGGACGTCCAAGTAATCAACTGGCTGGTGTACATAGAAGCAAGACAACCCCAATAAATCATACATAATTATGTTATTTACAAAGTCCAACCAGCCAACCCAGACAGCCAGTTGAGCTCCCAGTTGAAACTTGAAAGTTGAAACAATCAACAACATTTCAGTTACAACTTACAACTTGCAAGTTACAATCACAACACCAGCTAACTACTCATAGAAGGCCCAAAGTACATGCAGATGGGTGGATTGACCTTGAAGATAGAGAGGATCGCGGATGGAATTGTCCAAATCCCATCACCGCATATTAGACCCGAAGCGACCGCCCCTGCAAAATCCTCTGAATTCTTCCTATTCACTCGCTCCCATATATACAGTATTACTGTCCCAACAAACATATCAATGGCAAAGTAGGCTCCGATGTAGAATGGGACTGCCATAGCCATTGGAATAGGAATATATTGGGATACCTTCTTAGGAGTCACGTCCCTCAAGAGGTTTATCACCAAAGCAGCCACAAAGAAACCACAACACATAGCCAAGCAGTGCTTTGGCAGCTCAGAGAAGCCTTCAATACCTAGAATTGCCATTTCCCTGAATATTACAGCATATGGTGCTTTGTACGGACCATCAGGTGAGCCAATATCAAATGCAGTCCAAAATAACCAAAATGTTAATGGAGCAATCACACAACCCATGGCTGTTCCCACTAACTGGCTGATAAACATAGACTTGGCTGAAGACATAGTGAGGTAACCTGTCTTGAAGTCCTGCATAAGATCAGCTGCAGTAGAGACAATGGACATCATCACCCCACAACCAGCTAAACCAGCTATAACCCCACCATCACCTCCCACTAATGAAGCAATGATGAAAAGACCTATTTTCCCATAAGTTGTAGCTAAACTCCAGTCTGTGAGGCCAGTGCCATAGGAGTTGCAAAAGGCAAGAGCAGGAGCAAGGATGTAGGAGCACAATACCAAATACCATTTGATAGGCGGAAAGATAATTGGCATTGTTGCTGTTGATATTGCCACCAGGGCCACATATCCAGATCCGGCAACCCAGTTTGGTATTCCATCCTTGAGAAATACCTCATCCCTCTTTTTCTGTTGCAAGATTACTTCAGAACTCTCACCATCTGCTAAGCACATAAATAATTATTAATCTTCAGCAGAAAATTCATTATCACGAACAATAACTAGACAATATATGTTGTAGTTATGAATATACTGATCAGATAATTTAACCAATAAAAGCTGGCATTGAACAATTAACTTACTTTAGACCTAACATTTAAATTAGTTTTGGCTTGTACTATCAAAATTCAACTCGTCAGTTCCCTTGATCTATTGGCACAATAACAAATTACAAGTGCAGTACATATAGAGTGTTACTCTTAAGTCAAATGATTCACTTTGGCATTCCTTATTCCAATACCGATATTAAAAGACAATGATGTTTCACTCAATCACGACTACCAGATACACACTACTACAAGCTGGGAAGAAGAGGAAAAAAGTCTTCCATATATGACTTCAATGTGAAGGACTGAAGGGTGTCAAATAAATTATCCATTAATATTAGACATCATATGAATACTCACCCAACTTTTCCTGAACCAAAGGAAGGTTGCTCTGTTTACTACTGTTATTGCATATTTCCTTGATAGTAATGGCTATAATCTTGATCAAATTGTATAGACCATCCCCCAAAATAAGGGCAATAGCTATGAAGACCTGTAAACGAACATTATGGATTAAGTATGATCTTTAGCCAAAACTCAAATATTGCTATAACAATGGCAGTGTCGCCTCCAACAGAAATGATTCCCACAATACCTTATAACCATAAAGACCTTTGAAATCATTGCTACCAAGGTCAGCTGGATACCAGTGCCCCGCATGTTGGGAAATGAGAGGCCAAAGGAAACCCCATGATATGATAGCCCCAAGTAGAACTGAGCAGTTTACAATGTGAGGGCATATAAGACCACATCCAACATAAGTAGGACTGAAGTCGAAATAAAACCTGTACACAGTGAATCATGTCAATATGGACAGCTTTAATTCTATTACATAGTCCTTTGTTTCTCAATACCAGCTACCACCATCGTGTGTGTGAGTGAAGGGAGGGGGTGGTATTACACTCAAATAAAAGAATCAAATCAAGAAAAAAAGAAAAAAAAAGATAAATTAGACTTACGTGTTCTTAAAGAGTGTCAATCCGAGGCTAGGAAAGTTGTCAAACCCACATGAATCCCCAATACCACTAAAGAACCACTTAAAGCAGCTCCAGATTAAACTCATGCTTAGATACTTTCCGAGACAATGAACTTGCTTCCTGCAGTAAAAACAGTACATATAGAGATTATGATAAAACAAAAAATTATTCATTGTTTCAATAAAATGAGATAGAAAGGGCTTAGAATATTAAATCCATTTTTCTAAGGTGTAACAATGACCAGTTTCAATGGGTGGCACTTGATGAAGTTGAGAAAGAGATTCTACCCGGCAAGCTCTGCACCACTTTTAGTGTGGAAGCTATTTATCAACATCGCTGTGGCGGTTCCACTGGGGTATGTAAGTTTGTAATCCATAACCATAACCTGATTTTAGAAGCATATAGATGTGAGGATCCTTTCAAAATATTATAAAAAATGAGACAACAGATTGTCTGAAAAATTAAGATGATTACTAGGTATGTAAATTGAACAGGTTCGTCTACGGCACATTAAAACGACATTGCAAAAAGCAAATTCATGGAAGCTAACAAGCAACTACTAGGAACACACCAAACTACATAACAGAAGAACAAAACACCCAACATTTTTGCAACTATATTGAACTATACGAGCACCAAAGTAGAAGTAGTCACCTTGCGAAGCGGAACTAGACTAAAAAGTCCAAGGAAGCTGACAACAACCAGGAAACCAGTCATCCACCACAAGCCTGGATTAATAACATCTTCTGCCCTGTTACCAGGGTAATCCTCACCAATAAGTTTATATGTTCTTTCATCCATTGCAACCAAATACGAACCAAATCCCCCTGTCAATCATTTTCACACTTTTTAAATTTCTGAGTCTCACCAATCAAACCAAGACAATATAATGCACATCAAACAACAAGTCTGCTCTAAAGATTCAACCTTTATATGACCTATGTACACCAATCAAACCAAGACAATAATGCACATCAAACAACAAGCCTGCTCTAAAGATTCAACCTTTATATGACCTATGTACAATCTCAATGCTACCCAACACAAATTGATAGCAATAACTAACACCCAGAAATTAAATTCCCACAAAAACAGAGTGATTAGGAGCTAATTAGAGATTAATTACCGCTGAAGGCGAGGCCATAGCAAGCGACGACGCAAGTTTGGATGACAGTGTTCTCTTGCCTGGTGAAAGGCTTAACCTGAAACCCTAATTGGGCCAAGAACCCGGTCCACGACTTGACGAAGAAGAAGCCGAGCAGACCGGCGGCGACATTCAAGGACGGGATGATCCCAACCGTCAGATTAAGCTTGTGGGTGATGACGCAGAAGAGCGTCCCCAGCACGGCGCTGACCACCAGCCCTCTGATCGTGATTTGGTCCTTCCATTCCGGCACTAAGTCGTCGTCGTCGACGGACTCAACGGCCTTGATTTTGTCCGAACCGTCGAGCAGCAACGGCTCAGATATCTCCACGGAGGTCGTCTCGGTCCCCATGGAAACCCTTTCAATCCAAAGAGAGGTAGCTGAGAATTTCACAAGACACAAGAGAGAGGAATCTATCTGGTAACTTTGTTGGTGTTTGCCTCGTCCACTCATAACTTGCCGCGTGTTTTTCCGTATTCTCATTGGGAATGTAACCCATTAGCCCATTGGGCTGCGTAATTCAGTCTGACTGACAACAATGCTGGCCAGCGACCTCATCCACTGGTGAGGTACTCAAACTTGGTCGACGATAACTCATATCCGATGACTCTTAAGTACAATGGAAGATGACTTATTACTTATTAGGTATAACTGTATAAGTGCATTGAATAGTCAATCATTTTGGTCAATTCTCGACCCAAAATTCGGGAACAATATCACTGTCCACTTCTGAGGTAAGATGGTCACTCAAACTTGATCTTTTTTCAGATGATCTTCTATGGCAATCTGATGTACTTGTTGAGAATCATCGAAAAAGTCTTTACCAATAACTTGCAGCACAGGCAAATGTGTTTTCTCTCTTGGAGAACTGAAGAGCTATTAGGCATGATCAATACTATATATATATATAATGAACTTCGTTTTGAACTTATTGTGCGAAGTTCAGTTTTTGACACATTTTTCGGTCATATTTTAACATCTCCACCGTTCAAATGTTAAAACCTAATATATAGATCGTCTCTGCAAAATATCATCCAACTTGATATATATATATATATATATATATATCAGGCCGGATCAAGAGAGGACGTCCTCAAAATGGCTTATAGTGCAGATTTTCAGTTTTGACCAACTTTTAGAGCGAATTTTCTCATCTCCACCATCTAGTATCTAAATAAGAGTGTGTAGATCATCTCTGCAAAATTTCAGCCAATTTTTGGTAATCGTTAAGGCCCTCAAAATTGCGTTTTTCTGTTACAAATATAAACGGTTCCGGTTTGACAGATTTCAGTTCATCCATTTATTTTTCGACTTTGAGGGTCTTAACGATCACCAAATTGGCTGAAATTTTACAGAGATGATCTACACAAGATAATCTAGATATTAGACGGTGGAGATAAGAAAATTCAATCAAAAAGTAGGTCAAAAATGAATATCCGCACTATAAGCTTAATTTGAGGACGTCCTCTCTGGATAATTTCTCTCTCTCTCTCTCTATATATATATATATATATATATATATATGCACGAATGAGCCTTCAATAATGCCAATTGATGAACTGCAGACAAGGAGTGCAGGACATTGGTCCCAAAAGGAATTCCAAGTATACGTAATATATGACACCCCGTGGCTTAACAAAAACAAGAAAGAACGTAGGGAAATTCATAAAATAGTCGATGTGAATTCAAAACCTCATCTCAACAAAACCCAAGTCATATAATATGTTATCATCATAAACGAGTTAAGCAACAACTATGCTTAATCCGCTACAAAACGAGACTGATTTATGGACTAAATTATTGAATTCACCTGCTAAAGCAACAATAGAGAAAATTAGGGTTATGGCTAACTCTACTCATTGTCTGATCAAAATGCAATAATTCCATACATACAAGAACCATAAGAACAATCACCATCTTGTAGTACATCCTATCTGCAATGAAGGTCAGTGATTCTGATATCTGACACCTGCGTATGGTAGCTCTTCTTCGTTGGTTAGCTAAAAATGAGCATTATTGGTTGCAACTTTGACAGATTTGAGCAATCTTGTCTCAATCAATTACAGTGGGAAACACATACATCGATCCATGTAAAGAGGAAAAAAAAAAATATGGTATACCAATTCCAACTCAAATTATTGTCATTTTAGCACAAACTTACCTCCACAAAGTTATACACCAAACTCAGGAAAAGTGAACAAAGTCACTCAATGACTCATCACCTTCTTTTCAGTAGCTCAGTTCTTAGCCCCACATTTAGAAGATCTAGACAAAGACGGATGCATGAATGCATTGCTCTTGTCTGCAAGCCTACAGCAGCTTTCTCCATCCATACTCTACTTCCAAAGATGCTTGTGGGATAGGCAGATATTTCTGGGCCAGCAACTTTGTCCTGCTGCCTCTCGGCCGAGAAGATACGTAAACAAGGCAGTTGGCCGAAAGCAAGCCTCTAAGCTAATAAATCACAATCATACCTGCACGACGGAAGTTTTTAATTAAGTACAAAACAACAGGGAGAAATTAAGGTAAAGCAGGTAGACTACATCACTATATTGCATAACCAGAAACTTAATTCATAAGCTGCAATTAAAGAAGCTGCATCAGTGTGACTAAGAAAAAATGGCCCTACTCTTATCCTGTGATTACATGCCATTATAGAACCAACACTGGATTAATGTCAACTTTCACATTCAAGGGACTGCTTTAGTAGTAAGGTGCAAAAATGAAAATATAGTGAATCAATTTTCACTGAAAATAAGTAAAGAATTACTGTCACTACGATCGAATTGACTCTTGTAATATGGCTTAAGGATGCTACAGAAGGTCAGTTAGATCCAACTATCAAATTACAAAACATGTATATTTTCACCAGTGAAACAACTATACTACCGAGTGCCGACTCTCGTCGTCCTCTGCATTGTTGCACCCCAAGACACTTGTTCATCAGGTCTATGGCCAACTAGCAGACATGCAAGTGTTTCAAGTTATTATATATTTTATCAAGTAGTGCATGTGGTATTGCTATTGTACATGTCAGACTAACTTCAAGAAAACACAAATATGAACAAAGACAGGAACAATTTCATGGCATTCAAACCAACCCCCAAGTTATCTAGAGGTCTCTGATAAGAGTGGCCAACCAGAATCTTGTATCCTTCTAAATGGTTCTCTCTACTCAACCTTATCAGACCCTTGTATCAATCAGTGACTTCCACTTCATTGAGAAGTCAAATTGAAAAAATCTTTATGAGATCATTTTGTGACTCTTTAGCATTCCTACCATCTCTTTTTATAACCCATCTTCCTTGCAAACTACATCTACGTCTATTTTTTGTCTCCAATGGTTACTGAATCAATATAACATCAAGCCCTCCAAGACAGGTTAGAATGAAGGTAAGTCTAAAGTCTAAATTCATACAAAATGAATGAGAAGTTATATTCAATCTATTTAACTTCAACTTTGCATACCATTGATGCAGTTGTTACAATGGGTGCACCAAAAATTTCAGCAGAGTAGCATTGAACCTTTCAAGGATCTCAGTATCGGTATGCCTACTAACTTTCTTTTGGTTTCTTCAAAATTTACATTAAACCAAATGTAGAGATTTTGTTCCTCCAAAAAAATCTCGGCACCTCAAGCAAAACCTCGTCAAGCTATTAGGATTTATGATATCTCAAAATCCATATTGCGTCACATAGCCAGTTTTTTTTATAGATATCGCACACAACCACTTCCTGGGAAAATCATTAGGAGCACCTTATACTACAAATCATACAACTGCTAGTAGATACCTAATGGACTCATTCAATACACAAAGCAACCAGTTGAAATGCCCAGAAATGCAGCCACCAATTTGATTAACATGCACAGATTAAATCAATTATCTCTAGTTATCTCCACAAATGTCCTAATTCTTTCTGTAAAAAATTTCAGAGAATCCTTGTATATACCTCTCGTCCCGACCATCAGATGATGACGATTATGCCTATACAAAACCAACCTTCCATTACAGATATGGATCTGCATTCCTAGAGCCACCTAGGAAGGACCAGAAGAATTATTTCTCTGAATCTGAAGACAGAAGAGAAGAAGAAGAAACATCTGTTTTTGTCTCAGAGCTGTTTCATGGTTTTCTCACCATTGGAACTCTTGGCTCGGAAACAAGTGCCAGTGCACCAGCAACACCAACTTTTGCAACACCTTTAGAGAACTTAACTGAGGAAAAAAAAGAGGTCACAGAAAATGACTTGAAGCTCATCAGCTATGAGCTAGAGAGGTTTCTTGAGGCTGAGACAAAGGAAGGAGTTTGTCCATCATCAGCAAGGGATAGTCATGTTAGCACTATTACACTCGGTGGCTGGCAAATGGAGGACTTTGAAGATGAAGAGGACTGTGCAACAGTGGTATGTCCCCTCCAAGGATATCTGCTTCGGTCCTCGGTTGAGTTACCAGAGATGAGAACAGAAGCAAAGAAAGAAAAGGCATCACTACAAGAGCTGTTTGATAGGACAAAAGTGACTGAAAAGTTTGACAAGAGTGAGATAGACCCCAAGATAAAAAGTAAATCTGCTATGGGTTCCATGAAGAAGATAATTAAAAAACTTTATGCTTCTTCCAAGAGCTCCACTTCTACTAGTAGACATTCAACTGATCCAGTTTCCATCATAGAGAAACCTGGTCAGGCATCTGATTCTGTTTCAACACAGAAGAAACACCACAAGGTTGGGTTCCTAAAGCTGAATAGCTTGTCTGATGGCTCTTGATTATACACACACACACACACACCAAACACTCATGTATAGGCATATGCATATTCATGCATACATCACTGCATTCCTAATACTGGCAACCATGATATCGGTATGTCAATCAGATAGTATCCATGATCTGTTCTAAGCATCTACACAGAAGGCACCTCTATGGTGAGAGATCCGATGGTGGTTTACAGCTTCAACACACACTAATGATGTCGCACTGGCATCATACATGATTAATTGTGTGAGGCAAACTTAGGATGAAAGTAGTCTGGGATAGTGTGGTTTACATAAGGATACAGTGAAAAGCAGGTGATGTTTCCAGATTAATGTTCTCTGGTAAATCAAGAATCCAGCCAGGGAACCTTATTTATGGCAAACCATAAATATAGGATCCATGAGATAAATGTCTCATCAGAAAAGCAATTCTTTTTTCTTTTAATAATTTATCCAAACTACCAAATGTTACCTCAACTTGTATAAGAATAGACATTGACGACAGTTTCCCATTCTACTTTTTCATTTATTTATTTATTTTTGTGTTGAATGCAGGTATTACGTATGTTTCAAAGAAGGATTCATCCCGAAGGCTCTATAGCTGAAAAGGACTTTACCAAGTCCAAGAAAAACAAGGCCAAGAGCAACTCCAGTGACATTGGTGGTTGTAATAGGAATCTGATGCTCATGGGTACAGAGAACGGAAGGTTACCCCAAGAGTCAAAGTTAGAGGAGGGGACCAGACACTGTGAGAAGTACATGGAGTTGCCTCAATACAAGCTGAATGGCAATGATTTGAGAAGAAATGAAGAGCATTGGATTAAAACAGATGCAGACTGTAAGTATCTTCTGTATTCCATACCATGGTGACATACTTGGTTAGTTCCTACTAGTAAAAAACACCTACAAAAACAGAAAACCTAACATTGAGGAGAACAAAAGTACATAACACCTAATAATGAGAAACTTTTAGATCTAACAATTGGGGAATTGAAACAGATATACTAATATGTCCAGAAAATGATAAAACTTAATAACTTCTAGATCATTTATGAGCATACCGTCTTCACAGCATAGAAGAAAAATTCACATATCAAGTTTTCCGTACTATGATCAGGGACCTCATGGTCTGCAAAATTTTGTCTAGTATAAATATACTAACCAGTTTAATACTTGCATTTCAGACTTAGTGTTGGAGCTGTAGCCACCAAAGTGGTAACATAACATATTGGCCACCTTTATCTGAAGAATGTGAGTGTTTGTTTGAATATTTCTATATGATCATGTACTTGTTTGTGAGTTATTCAGTGGTAAGTGGAATTCAAGAAAAAGCAAGGGAGAGGTCCGCTAGTAATCTTGTTTACAAGTGGTAAGTTGCATTCAAAAACGAGTACTAGACATGCCTCTCTTGTATCAGTGTGATAATGAAGTTTGAGTGTGTTTACGACTTTATCCAGATCAATAAAAATGATTTTGATGATCTATATCTACTAAGAGCCAGATATACGCATATATCTCAAACATAATAACCGCAATCAGACCTACAAATTTAAATGCATATACTCCTAGCTGTCCACTATCCAAGTATCCATATGAAGCAGTATAGTTGCTTATATTTAACAAAGTTCAAAAACTCAATTCATTATAGGTAGCAGTAAAAGTCTCCACCTCTTAACAGTATATACTGAGAAAACTGCTAACACGCTATTTATTCTTTTAAGTGATATTTTGCTATCGTAATCCCTCCTTGTCAAGCATTAATATGTCTTCAAATAAGAAAAGATTCAAACCTTGCAGCGTCAGATTATCGGGCTGCACCAGGATATTTTGAAACTAAATTGGCAGAGGCTCCTCCTTAAGAATTCCACCCATATCCATCCTCCACGACCGATCAACTAGAGCTGCTAACTCTCTGAAAAAACACATTATCAGAACCATAAGCAGACACATAATGCATAGAACAATATACCAGATAGTGTATTTTCTACTGACTTGGTATGCACTTTAAGCCACTGCAATAAATTAATTGTATAGTTTCACCACATGGTGATTGAAAGAGCATCTCATATATGTGACTTCAAATGACTCCATTGTATTTCAGTGGCAATTACATGCACTCTGCTCAACAACTCTAATCGGAATAGTATACCAGACTCACTCTCTACTTTGTACTGGTGTTAGAAAAATTGTCTACACGATATGCAACTAAGTCTAATGCAGAAATCAAGCTTATGCAAGACACCTCCATCCATAACATATTGGAAATGGCATACCCTGTACCTGAACTAGCTAGTTCAGTGTGGCAATGCGCCATCTAATTCTGAGCATTTAATATGTAAAGAATAACAGAATCTGAAATTAATGGCCAAGGGACAGACTTGAGATCATGGCTGACAACAAGTATGGTTAATTCTTTCTTTAGATGTGATAGCAGCTTCACAACATCTGCACGTGCCTTCCAATCTGATGAAAAGAAAGGATATTTAATAATTTCAAACGAAGGATCAGAAACACGAATCCAAACTAAAAGATAAAAATAAAATAAAAAATAAAAAACGTAAGTAATATAGGGTATGAGAATTAATGAAACAATTTACAGAAAAGGAATTCTCAGACCACAAAAAAGTATGGACTGAAACTTTCATATGATTGGGTCAATTTGGTTCAACATTTAAGTTTACCAAAATCACGTTGAATATAGTAATTAAGAAAATCTGTTTCAAATTGTAACTGGGAAAGACTATGGGTTCTCACTGAAGATTGTTTTGCAAGCAAGGCACAGAGGGAGTTTTATGCATCATTGTTCAACTTGCAAGGAACAGCAAAGGGGAAGACACATAATGATGTAGAATTATAGAGCACTAAATTCATCTTCATACCAAGACCAGCAAGAGGTTCATCCAATAGCAATAAATCTGGGATTTGTACCTGAAGATTCAAGCAAAATGACAAGTATGAGGGACTTTGTACCAAAGGTGTAACCAGCTATGTATCTTATGAATTATAACTATCTTTATTTATATTTATATCTAGAATCTTACTAGTTGAGTTGCCAGGGCAAGGCGACGTTTGTAGCCACCACTAAGGGAGTGAGGGTCTCTATCCAGTGAGATCCCACTTAAACCAACCTGCAGTCATCAATAAACTAACAATGGAGTTTTGATTTTGATTTGACAGACCCAATAAATTATTAATGTCAATGAGAAGAACAAATTTCTCAGAATATGTAGAAGACAGTTCAAGCTGAGAAGAGCACAAGTACCCAATTAATTGCTCTGTGGAGGTTTCGAGCAAGATTCTCCTTCATTTGAAGATCTCCCTTTTGCCTTGGCCACCCAAAAGTAACTTCATCGAGCACATTATCAGCTACGAAATACCTAGCTTGAAAGACAAACATAATATTAAAATCTTGAAACTAAACATAAAAAATTAAAATTAAAATTTTTTTAAAAAATTGAAGGCTACTGAAAGGTTGGTAATTTACGAAGACTAGAACTTGAAATAGATTTTGCAATCCAATTCTCACTTCCCTAGCTACCATTCAATACCTCTCTGGAAACTGAAATACAATGCCAACTCTTCCCGTGCCTAAGGATTCAGGAGACTGAATTGGTGTGCCGTCATTCCCATATTTTTGAAACTGAATCGAACCTGAAGTTGGTTTGTTTAACCCTGCAAGCAACTGAAGAGAGAGAGGAAATCATACAACAAGATACTGCTTCGGAGTTTAAGAACGAGATGAACAGCATAATAGTTCCTTTCAGCAACAAAAACACACAACCTGCACCAGAGTAGTCTTTCCGCTACCACTCCGTCCAAAAATCAAGCCAAAGCTGCCAGGTAAACATAAACAAATTATCCTATGAAAACATAACGTGCCGCAGCCATCACAGATGCCAAAAATACATAACATATGTGAGCTAGTACATCGCATCGAACACACCAAAATTTCATTTCATGCAGTAATAAAATGACATTACACCACAAATATATACCTCTTCTCCTTAAGCGAAAAATTAACAGCATTTAGAATGCTGAGCTCAGTCCCTGGCGGTTGGTAGCTCACATCTCTGACCTTGATGTCACAGATTATTCACACTCAGTATTCACAACTAATTGAACTTAAAGTAGAAATTTTAACTAACTAGACTATTCAAAATTCCAATGCAACAGCAACATTGCGTGTCTCATCATCTACAACTTAATCGAAAAAAATTACCGGAATTTAGTGGTAAAACTGAAGGAAACTTACTTCAAAGCAGGAGTAATCACATTTGAATTTCTTAGGTTGAGATTTCCGGAACTTTAAACTGTATAAGAAAATCCAATTGAATTATAATTACAATCGTAACCAATCGAGATTCAAATGAGAGAGAGAGAGAGAGAGAGATGAGTGCGTGCCTTGAACGCGATTTCGGTGCGATTGAGAAGGCCGTTCCGAGCGGTCTCCGGCCTGAAAAGGGCACCGGAGCTAAAACTGAGCTCGCCATTTTCGCGGTTTGCAGACGTCAGGAGATTTCTGCTATCATTTAACACGTCGCGCCCTCTCGGATGTTGGGCTTCTGGGCCTATGCCACAAGGTGGGCTATCCATTTGACCCAAGTAAATTTGCGGATTTCTTAACCCGGTTTAGCACGTCCCCTTATTATTATATTTTTTTTTTAGAATGAATAAGTCCTCTTATAGCAACTTTAGCAATACTAACTATTTTTTAGTCAAATTTTAGCCAAAATAGGTAAAATGTCATTTTAGCTAGCCAATTTAAAAATATGTCTGTATCAATTTTCTCTATTTTAACTATTTTAAACTTACATATTAATTAAATTAAAAAAAATACCTTAAATAATGTTATATATTATATATAATCATCTAAAATAAATGTATTAAATTATAAGAGCTTCATCTCGCTCTCTATATTTAGGAGCGAGATAGCTAAGAGTTAAAATAGCTAGCCACTTAAGAGTCTGGTGGAGCTCCTAATTTTGATAAAAAACTAAACAGACTCTCTAAAATAACTAAAAAGACAAAATAGAGAGTCTATTAAATATGCTCTTATTTCTTACAAGTTATTTATTTAGGGTTGAAAAACTTTATGATTCAGATCAATAATATGTTAGGCCGCATTTTTTTTGAGCTATTAGTAGAGAATGGACAGCCTATGAAGTTCCTCAATTTGTTATATCTAGTATTCCTAGTAGTCAAGTAAAGAACAAGGAAGGGATTGGTACCAACCAATTTTTGATTCACCAAATTCAATGCTTCACAAAATTGGTCATAACATATGCACGCAACTTGTTATTTATAAAAAAAAAATAATAATAAAAAAAAAAAAGACCATAACAATGTAAACAAGCATTACATTAGTAATGTCAATTACAAAGCCACAACTTGCATGTGAGTGATGTGACAAATCAAAATCCATTAACAACCCAAATTTCAGGTCCATTACCTTGTTTATTATGCATCCCATAATAGTGATTAAACTAATCTAATCAACATGTAATGTATGCATGAAATATGAGATATTTGAATCCCAAGTCAACTCACTCGTCCAATATCACCTTCTCTTCTTCTTCTTCTTCTTCTTTTTCTCTTTACCTTGAAGATTACCTAGTAATTTACTGGTTTGACCTTGACTGGAACTAAGCTAGATTTGAACACAAAGCCTGAAAGCCATCTTCATTCTTCAAGACTTTCAACGGCCTTCACCAAAAGCTTGATTGCAACTTCCACTTTCATGTTCTTGCCTTTGATGCCCAGTTCGTTCTCAACCACCACACTCATCAGCAAACACAGCGAACTTTACTTACCATTATAAACTCTGGTTCTTAAACTTTTTTATCTACTACATAGAAATGTCAAGTTTGTAACTTCACTTCAATCTTTTTTTGGTGTAACTAGTATTGTCAAAAACAGTTATAAATACAGGTAAAATACACATGATTTCTTATCTTTATACACTGTCACTATTAATTGCTGTACTGTGAAGATTCATGTATTAAAATAATAGAACTGTTACGAGCTAACGTTAGACGAATGTATTTGAAGTGATCATGTAAACACTATCGATATTATTCCGGCAGTAAATTTTCGTTCCGAGCCTGATGTGTATATAGACAAGTGGCTTCTACTATCTCCACCGGTGAAGTTTGTCCTATGTTAAACACCTAACACTCCACATGCTACGGAAGGCTTCTGTCTGCTGCATTCTCCTCATTGTAATTCCAATGGGGTCATCTGGATATCTATATATATAAAATAAACACACACCTTAAATATGGAAGTAGAATCAACTAGTTCACAGTATCTAAATCTTGATAGCTTGCCTCTAAAGTAATCAATCTACAAAATAGACCGACTTGTTTTTACCAGGAAGCAAATCAACAACTACCACCTCCAGTCCTCCAGTCCTCCAGTGCTCCACGTCCATTTCTTTTTATTAGTTTAATTGTGTCACAGGGGCTTTGGTCTTATTATAAAAGAGCCTGCAACTTCTTGGTTGTTTGATCACGCAAAAAATGGGGAATCCTGCTGCAAAGAGAGTCCTGCTCACTTCCAATGGGGATGAAATTTCATCCAACATAGCCTTACAATTGGCCCAGCGCGGTTGCAGGTCAGTTAATTTCTCAAGTTCCTTGCTCTTTACACATCTACGATGTGAAATTCTGAATCTGGGATTTTGGGTTTTGGTTCTTATGGGTGCATTTTTATGATTGAGTAATGGGTTGATGAAATGTCTTGTCTTTTTTATGATTAGGTTGGTTTTGATGGGAAACGAGAGCTCTTTGAGAAGTGTTGCAGAGAAAATAAGGGAATCACTGGAAGGTGTGGTGTCTGTAGAGGTGGTCGGTGTGGACATGGAGGAGGAGAGGGAAGGAGTTTTTGATGAGGCCGTGGATAAGGCTTGTAAAATATTGGGGAATTTAGATGCCTTTGTGCATTGCTGTGGCTATGAAGGTACACCGTACACCATTCTCTCTCAGTTTTGGTCCTGTTGGAATTTCTGTGCTCAAATTGTTCCAAAACTTTTGCACCTAGATTCTGGGTGGTTTGAAGATATGAACTTTATTCCACATACACGTTTATGTACTGCCCAATACCGCTCTATCTGAACTTTTAACTGCAGAAACAGTCCTCCTAAATATTACTTTCTGGCTGATGTTATTCAGTAGAGTTAATTTAGATGGTGGTATTCAATAAAGTTAATTAGATAGTGGAGGTCAGAGCTGAACATGCTTCCATTTGTTTAGTGTATTTATATTTTTCTCTTTGAATTGTTATTACACCACCATGAGTATCAATGAGTTGTTTGAAGGCTTGTTTACATAAAAGACAAAACTTGAAGAAACCACAGTTTTTGCAGGACAAAAGAAAAATGCCTGATGTAGGATTGAATTGTTTAAATTGACAACAAGGTCAATCAGTTTCCCCTCTTGCATACGTTTAATTTTCAGTACTAAAAGTGATGCCTCTTGGAAACGTTCTTTTAAAATGACTTGTAAAGGGCGTCTTCTGTGGGTTTTTGTGTTATTCTTTCCTTTCCCTTCAGTTTTGAACATTTCGATGTGCTGAGATTTTAAGGTTGAGGTAGTTAAGTACTTTAGTTGGCATTAAGTTGGAACTTGGAAGAAAGCAGATTTATCATTTATGATTTATGTGGAACAGGAGAGATGCAAGAACATTTGCAATTATCTGAAAATGAGTTTAAAAAGATAGTGAAGATAAATTTCATGTCTGCATGGTTTCTGGTAAAGGCTGTTGGCAGAAGAATGCGAGATCATAAGTCAGGAGGTTCCATCATATTGTTGACCTCGTTTGTTGGAGCTGAAAGAGGGCTTTATTCAGGAGCTGTTGCCTATGGTGTTTGTTCAGCAGCACTGCAGCAGTTAGTAAGGGTATGCTAATTGCACTACACTCACATAACACAGCTATTGCATATAAATTCAGAGTATTTCTATCTTGCTAATGCCGGCTGCACAATATGCACCCTTCGTATTTGTTTTATTCAGTACTTCGACTTTCTCTTGGTTTACAAGCAACCTTGACTTTGTAAGGTCTAGATGCTGAGTTTAAATCAGTGTAAGGAAAAATGAAAATTAATTGTTACCTTATTTGTTATCAGAAACACCTCATAAGTTTATTGTGTTCTGTTGGTCACACTAAGCAAGTAAGTGAAGCATAAATGTCTGAGGTGATGAATTGATCATCTTCCTCTTGATTAATAATTAAAAGTACAAGAACTTTTGCTTCCTTCCTCATATCAGTCACATACTCTTAGAAATTGCTTTTTTGTGATGATCTTCGAAAGCTTTGCTTTTGGTATTTTATAAATTACCCTTTGGGGACCTAAAATAAGCATTGCACCTTTCTTTAGTGTTGACTGTGTTATGATGTTATCTTTAAAGTGTTAATTTCATTTTAGTAAACCTCTATTGCACATTTCTGTATATATTGAGCTGCTTGTTGCTTATCTCTACCATTTCTATACCCTTTATATGTTCCATATTGTATCTTCTCTTATATGGATCTTCTATCTATAACAACCTCCTTCTTCCTGCTGTTCCTTCAGTCGTCGGCATTGGAGATTGGAAAATACCAGATCAGGGTAAATGCAATCGCACGTGGTTTGCATTTGGAAGATGAATTTCCCATGTCTGTGGGAATAGAGAGAGCAAAGAAGCTGACCAAGGATGCAGTTCCGCTGGAGAGATGGCTTAATGTTAAAAAGGATGTGGCTTCAACAGTCATATATTTGGTGAGTGATGGTTCAAGGTACATGACGGGCACAACTATATTTGTTGATGGGGCACAGTCTCTCGTGAGGCCTCGGATGCGTTCTTATATGTGATTTTTGTCCTCCAAGCCACTACTAGCTAATTAGCTTGGTTGATAGGTTAACTCATTGGCCATTATTGTATGTGTTCCTAGAATCACTAAGTCAAGATTCAATTCCCTTTCTAAACAGATGGGACTCAAACTGATAGCTATTTTATACTGAGGTGCAATATGTCAAAGATGCACTACAGTCTTCCAGTTTCTTGAGCATAACTTCAGCATGAAACAACACTTTCATGGTCATTGATTTGTCATCACATCTGTTTATGTTAGGACCTCCCATTGATTTGAATGACGAATCTTTCATCTTTCACTTCTTCAATGTTCGAAATTATCAAACGGTTTACTTTTCTATTACTGTTTTGTTGAATTTCCTTGCCAAAACCGGTTAACATATTTTACATGTATGAAAATTAATCCAGTACTGCAGTTTGCTCTCAACAAGTCGTATGCAGGTACGTACATGGGTAAGCAGACTTATGGGAAGTTAAAAGTATAAATATATCGCACGCAAAATTTATCAATGCCTTGCAAGGCATCAATAGAGGGCAGCACTGACGGAATCTGCACTCAACTGGCTATACTATCATTCAAGAGAAGAACAGTACCATCTTCAGTGTTTACTAGACAATTGGCTTCTGGTCTTCCTGGTGTTGGAAAATTTAAAACCTCAGCTACCTCTCTACAGAAGATTTAGGCAAGATTTAACAAACAGAAACACTGGCTGCGAAGTTTCCCCAGTAATTTCAGCTTTCAACGGATCTTTCAACAATTTGACGGAATATGTGGCAAAGTCATGGTTCAACAATGGCAGGCTAGCTAATTCAGAAACATGGATTTTTTTTTGGAGAGGGGAAACATGGACTCCTTAATATTTTTGGTTTTTAAGAACAAGAAAAAAGGAGTGTAGAAAATCAATATACACAAAGTATATATCGAGTCGATTTGTACAATTGAAAGAAATGTTGATACAACACCTCTCATACTCGAGAACCACGAACTACAATCTCAAAAGTATATATATATTTAGACTAGGGATGCATTTCGAGTGTAAACATTTTATCATCATGTGTAATGAAATGGATGATATTTTGACCCACTTCATGATTCAAAAGGCAATCACCTCACTTTAAACGTACTTAGTCAAGTCGAAACTTAACTATCTACTTATTTATGTTTGTTAACAACGTAAATGATTCAAAATGTATCATCCAAGAATGATGAACTGTGATTTTCACTCTAGTTATCACCATGCCTCACATTTCCATTGTTTCAAGCACATGTAAAATACATACTAGTGTTACGGTGTGAAAAATGTTGAAATCCGAAGTAAAAAAAATCATGTATCTCATTTCATGAACCGTATATATGTATAGTACACTTACACAGTTATACTATAGTACATACGGTGCATTAACAGTTAAACTTGATTGATTAAGCTGGTTAATTAACTTGCGAGGTGCTAATCAACTATATATATCCTCAGTCCTCGATATATATGTACAGCACAAACTCTTATGATGGAGCCGCCTCCATTATTTCAACATATCGATTCTAGCCACCTCGCTACTGTGTTTTCTTTCTAATCACACATCATCTACAAAATTAAAAATCAATAAAGCTCATTAATCTATCTACGTCTTTGCTTTTCACCTTTGAACAACCTTCGTGCCGTTTACGGCACCTATCGATCTAGCTCGCTCTTTCTATATATCTATCTCTATCTATCATTTTTCTCCTTTATCTTGCTCTGCTGAAACCCTACATATACAGCAGTCGTGGTCACCGCTTGCTCATTACCTTAGCCGCCTCGATCTGTGAGTTTAGTCCCACCAGATATACAGCCATAGCTAAATTGGAACATGGACAACTACCAAATGTTCTTCCCCGGAGCATCAGCAGCTTCCTCATCGTCAATGGCGGCTTTATCATCACCGGATACGGGAGGCCCTCAAATGCTACTTTACAGTAGCAGCGGTACTACCAACTATGGCGGCGAGAGTAGCAGTTCAATAAGTCACAGCCTTTTGGGGTCGACAGGTACAGAAAACCATGCAGAAAATGGGAGGCGACTTGTTGTTAAACACGTTGACAACCATGATTCTGATGATCGTGCTGCGAATCATGATCATAGTCCACCGGCGGTCGATAACTCAGGTAACAAAGTCAAGAAGAAAACTAGAAAGCCCAAGTACGCTTTTCAAACGAGGAGCCAGGTTGATATACTTGACGATGGCTATCGATGGAGAAAATATGGCCAAAAAGCAGTCAAAGCAAACAAATTCCCCAGGTATGTATCTGTACGTGTGTAGCTTCAGTATATAATTAGATATATACTGGATCAACATCGATCCTTAATTAAGATGAGGTGTTTTTGATCCATGAATTAGTGCCAATCGATCACTGGATTTGATTTGTTCAAGTGGTAGATACATATACATATTCTGATATATATATATATATATATATATATATATAGATCCAATGAACTTGCTCCTTGTCATGATATATGGTTAAACACGTTTAGATTTAGTTTCCAAAAGCAAGATCTTACTTGATTTTCCACTAGGAAAAGCTGGTACCAAATGAGATATAGGTGTTTGAAAGTGTGTATATATCCTTAATTAAGTACGTACATATATGTATGTACACTTAAAATTAATCTTATTTTTCTTCTACATCAGTATTTACCTAACGTACATACACGAGCTAGTTCAGATAGATAGATGATTTCAAGCTAGCTAGCTAGCATGCATGCATATATATATTTTGTGTAAACAAAACTGTAAAAGTGTATATCATGCATGTTTATTAATTAATGAAGAAAACTTTGCAGAAGCTACTATCGATGTACGTACGAAGGGTGCAATGTTAAGAAGCAAGTGCAACGATTAAGCAAGGATGAAGGCATTGTGGTAACCACTTACGAAGGGATGCACTCTCATCCGATCGATAGGCCTAAATCCGACAATTTCGAACACATCTTGACTCAGATGCAACTTACAAATTACTCAGGCTAGCTGCTACGTACTCTTTGTTCTGGCTTCTCCATCTGAACGGGTACTTGATCGACCGAGCTGTGTTTTCGATCTGCTAGCTTCTGCAGCTGCCTTGAAATGGAATATGTAGTATATATAGTAGATAAGCTTGATTTTTCTTTCTTTTTAGGAGATGTTTGATCTCAATGAAGTAGTAAACTAGATTAGGAAGTGGGCAGGTTTCAAAAATATTGTTTACTTAGCTAGCTAGAGCATGCATGCATGCCTTGATTAAGTCGATCAGCCCTAATGCTCTTAATATATTAGGAGTTTCGATGCTCAAGTTCTTTTTGCTTGGTTATAGCAGGTTATTTATTATCTCATTGGCATATTTCTATTCCCACACTATATATGCAAATTAATTTGTGTCTTAGCATGGTTTGATTTATATTAATCAGCCAAGTACTTCAGCGACGATCATATGATCGATCATGTGAATGAGTCTGTTCATGTACACTTGCAACTTCACTCTTGCTACAAAATTTGGATTTCATTTTCCCATACGTAGAACTAGTTATTTTCTTTTTTTTTCTCTACCAAATTGATGAATTATATTGTTGACGACATTTAGATTTAATGTGGCCGGTGGTAATCCAACCGAATAAAATGTTGATTTCAAACAATTTAACACTCGATTGTTCTCAATATAAAACTTATAATCAAATAAATAATGTGCACGCATGATTCTCATAAATTTATTATATGGATTACAGTCAATTCTAAGAAGACATCCTAACATTAAAATTAGTGTATAACTTTGAGAGTTGAGAGTTGAGAGTTGAGATATTCTGAATATATCATGTGTAATGTTAAACATGAAAAAAAGTAGGCTTTTATATGTGGTTTAGAAAAGATGTAAATAGGGGATTAGAAGAACTAAGTAACAATCATGAAGGGATTGAAGGCTATCCTAACCTTATCCAGTGATCTCATCCAAACCCAGTAACATAAGTGCTTCATTTTTTCTGTTCTTTTTTTGTTATTGTTTTCGGAGAATGAGTGTGCTTCAATTTTAGAATAAAAGAAAGTTGAACACTTGAATTAAATGAAGCCTTTGTTGTCTTCTCCCACCAAATCACCTAAAAATCTTTCTGTGATTGCGTGCAGGCTTGTTCTTTGTGCCTATCTCTTTTTCACTATTTGTTCCCATTCGAAACCCCCATCTTATACTTATTTCAAGAACTATATAACCCTCTTTCTTTTTTTTTTCTTCACTAAAGAATTTGAGTAGTGGGTCGTCTAGTTTACATTAAAGCATGTATCACAGATAAGAAATGAGAGCAAAGAACAGGTTCCCAATAAGAACCAGTGGCGTCGGCAGTGATGACTTTCATCACCATTGGTTTAGTGCTAATTAAAAACTAATCATGCTTATCATCAATTTTTATATATATATATATATATATATATATATATATTCCAGCACCAGCTAGGTTGATCGATCAAGATTTGTGTATGCCATATTAGGGTTCAATCGTCGACTCTCATTTATGGAAATCAATCAAATTGAGCTAAATAAAACCCTGTCATACTCATGGATGGATCAGAATACAGATGGTGAAACATTCATCCCATTATTGTGTATAATAAGATGACATTCCAAACAAAAAGATGTGGATAATAAGATAATATGGATACTGACTATACTACTACCGCTCTGGGACCTCTTCTTTCTTTAGTGCTTAACTAATTGTCCACTTGGTTGATCATTAACAAAGTAATTATACTGTTTAATGAGATATTATTGATAAGTGATTATTATATATTCTCTTGTTTATTTATGTATTGAACCAACACCTAAATTGTATGAGGTTCAATCTTGGGACCTTGATAAATTATGGACAAACAGAAAAACAGAAGCAGAAGCTGGATAAACTCTCAGCCTCAGCCCTCAGGTGGTCCACTGGTTCTATATTCCTAACCTTGCTGGATTTTTCTGCTCTCTATCCAGTGCCCTACAATGTGGTTCATTTTCTTTTTCAGATAATTAGCCAAGTTTTAATTAATTAACTGTCTATATATATATATATATATATAGAGAGGAGTGGGTCATTAGATTAGAATAAATTAGTTGATCTGCTACTCATTGATAATCCAACTTGGGTTTGCACTTTGGACAATGGATCTTTTGACCTTTCTTCTTTTGGAGGGAATAGTTGTGCTGTAATGCTAAACTGCTAGTTATCCCCAACACACTTTTTTGGAGCCTCCTCTTGTGTTGTTCTAAATATACCTATCGCCTTCTATTGCTAATTGCAGCTGCTACTAGCTAGCTACAAGGACTTGTGGAGGGAAGATTCATGGAGTGGGACTACAAGGACTTTGCTTGGGATTCAAATGATGATGATCAGTTGGATCAGCAGCAAGAGGAAAATGACCTTGCTGCTTTGGTTGGTTCAAGTAGTACTAGATGCAGAGGAGGTGAATCATCATCATTCAGCTTAGTCGATTTGAAACTTGGCAGTAGTAGTACTGAAGTGGTGGCTCCAATTGCAATAAAGCCCTCAGTTCTAGTATCATCATCGTCATCTTTGTCCAGGACCAGAAAGGCTGATAATCATCAGAAAATCAAAGTATCATCATCTTCTACACCGACATGCTTGGTTGATGGTTGCAAGGCAGACCTGAGTCGCTGCAGGGAGTATCATCGCCGCCATAGAGTCTGCGAGCTCCACTCCAAGACCCCAACTGTGGCCATCAGAGGTCAACAGAAGCGATTCTGCCAGCAGTGCAGCAGGTACATTTATCATATATGAATCATTCATATGATCAATTTAGCTAAGCATGCTATACTTTGATCGGTTTTGATGGACAATTAGTTTACAAGCTTCAATTGAAATTTCAGTTCAATAGACATATTTGAACTCACTTTTATGATAGAAGAATTAGTTATGGATTCCATTAATAGTCTGGTGAATTGGATCGTGTTTAGTTGATCCATGCCAAATTGTAGATTTAGTTTGTATAATGCATATTTTAGTTCTTGTACGTAGTTCAGTCCATCAGTAATTTGTTAAGTTCATTTGTTGTACTAGTGAAATCCTTTGGTACTTTTCGTTCAAGTCATTAGAAGTTTCGATCTGAAAATATTTGATCAGTTTGATGTAGATACTGGGTGTTCTTTTTGAGTATGGCACAATAGATGTCGATTTCATTGAGTGTATATTGTACAGATTCCATTCTCTGGTGGAGTTTGATGATGTGAAGAGAAGCTGCAGAAAACGTCTCAATGGGCACAATCAGCGCCGGAGGAAACCTAAACCAGAATCCTTCTACTTTACTTCCAAGAATTTCTTCTCCAATTACAAAGGTACATATTCTAGCAAAGTACTTAACTTTTAGGACTAGCAATATATGCTTCTGTTACTGTCTTCGATTTCATATACTCAGAAGAAGGAGTCGTTGTTAAAAGTGTTCGTTAGAATGAGATTGAATGGATCACAGAGTTCATTATTGACCCCTCACCAAACTGATTGGTGAATGTTAGAGAGCTTACCTAGTTTTGATGGAGCACAGACAAAAACTATTTATCATTGGTTAAACTTTACTGTTTGTGTTTGTTCCATCAGTACTACATGATTGCGTAATTTTAGGCTTTGTATCCCTTGGGGCTACTTGCTTAACTAGTCAAGTTTTCAACCAATATGTCAGATTACCTCGCAGAAAAACCAGTAGAAATAAAACTTTTTCTCAAACTTTAATAGAATGTAGTTTTCAAGCTGAAATATGTGAAGAGGCGAATTTTAGTGCATTGGTAGAATTCTGTTGCATGCTAATTTAGATGATCATTCTATCATATATCAATTCTCCTTTTCTTATTTTATTTGGATCTTCATATTGAATTTGGCCTGAGATTATGGAACTGATATGCCTTCTCAACTAAAATATAGGCCCCAGAATCTTGCATTTTGGCAGTCCACAGCTATGTGCAACCACCAATGTTAGAAGTCTGTGGCCTTTTGAGGCCAAAAGTACAGCAGATCATCAACCGATGCTTTACAATCGTCACCAGCGGTTTCAAGCAGTTGATCACCTACAAGTTCCTCCCAGTTCCATCACTAACAATGGAGGAGCTGATAAACAGCTTATCTTCTTGCAGACCAATGACCCTAAATTTTCATCTTTCAACCAAGCAGCAACCCCTCAAGATTTTGTGCGAGAGCCATTTCCACCTTCAACTGCTGCTGCAGCCTTACCACAAAGCACAAGGGCTGCTGCAATTTCTTTTGATGGTACAACTCGAGGCATTGACTCGAGTTGTGCTCTCTATCTTCTGTCATCGTCAAAACCAGTACAAAGTTTGGTGAACACCAATCTAACCCACTCGGTTACCAGTACTACTGATTCAGGTCAACAGCAACTCCAAATAAAGAATTTCTCTGAATTCCCATCATACTGCTCAAATAATCATGTGGAGGACAGGTATTTTCTGAGGCCTGATCCTGATGGCTTGTTGGACAATGGAGCTCAAATGCTTCCTATTTTAATGGAGTAATATTCTGCTCATCTGAATCGTGTTTTTATGTGTTGAATAAAGTTACTGCTGGGAGATAGTCAACATGGATATTATTCAGAACTCCCCAACCTTTGATTTATGCTTGGCACAACTCTGTTGAATGCAGCTCTTACTGTATTGATTTATACCCTCCCAGATACCAACTGGTTATTCTGACTTCTGAACAATGTTCATGTTTGTATTTATGTTTTCATGAGTGAATCATGAACCATTTTACTAATGTAAAAATGAATATATAGATTTTTGTATTCTAATTGAACGGAAAAAGGTGACCAAAGACAACTACATTCTGGCATGTATATAATATAAGAGCTGAGCTCGGCATCCTCAGTTCTGAACCAAATTTGATATCCGAAAATACAAGAGCAACAAAATTGCCTGAAATGCTGGATAGCCTGCATGAGTAGTAGCTAGTTCTGTAAAAAAGTATTTGGTCAGCTACTTTGAGCAACCTAATTTTCCACAGAATCTTGTGCTTATAACTGAAAGTAACATGATGATTAATCCTTAATTAAATCATTGTTTGTTGGTAGCTTCTAAAGTTCTAATAATAAACCATAGTAGTTCTGTCGCACTGGCCACGCATACAACTATACTTTATCCTTGTTTTGTAGATAAACTAAACAACAGCTGAAAACTACCTGATTCACCTCTTTACATAGCGTTGTTCATAATTATAGGTACAGAAAGATGAAATTCAGGTTTGACAAGTGCTTTTAGGCACTCTTTTCTGCACAGCATTCGCTCTTGCAGTTCGATATATATATATATATATATATATATATATATATATATATATATATAAGAAGCAACCATTTCAAACTTGAATACTCCTCAGTTCTGTATTTGAACCTATTCCTATCAACCACGCACTACAGAAAGGCTTCTGGTTTTATTGCTTGCTTAATTCCTCTATTTGGTTGCAGATGTTCTCGAATTAGAAGTGGTATGATGGATGATGTGCTGGAATGGCTCAATCAAATCAAAGTTCTCGATGCTCAGTTGAGTCCTTTTAATCTGATTGAGCCGTGCCAATATCTGCCTCTACTTAGACTTGAGTTTCAGAAGCTTTCCTTCAGATTTTTGAAGTAGGTGGAATTGGTCACATTTACTTTGGTGTTAGTCCGTTGAAAAGTACTAATAAGCCCAATTATCATGGCATTTGAATCACGGCTGATTGGAGTTTGGACCTAATTAAGTAGGGTTCATACTTCTTCATAATCAGTGAAACTTAATCTGTCAAGATTCATGTTTTGCAGGACTAAATTACACTAGAAGTACTCGTGCATATTGCTTGGAACCAAAAGTACAAGTTTCGTTTCATTTATTTAAAACGCATTTGTAAATGTATCACTAGTAGTGTGGATTGAAGAACTCTAATACCTCGCACTAAAAGCATCAAACATTCAAGCATACTGTAATACCTCAATGGCTGAACGATCGAGTCTGAAAGAGAAATTTTAATTTAGTTTTCCGCACAAAATTTTTACACGCTTAGAGTTTTAATACTCCATTTAACAGTGGTGTTTACATTTACATCGCCAACACGTCAGAATATCGGTATTCTAAACTTGTAAGACATTACCGTCGTCCGCGGTGATATTATTGGTCTATATAATTTAGAATTATTTTTTATCGTCTCTTATTATATTTTGTTTCACCGCATGGTCTCCGGGTGACATTATTAGTTGCGAGCACCAAATGTCGGTGCCCGGTTGTACTCGGGACCGCAAAATAATTCCCGAATTTGACACCCGAACAAAGTGAGAAAAAGATATCTAATGTGTCGTGTGTCATGATGAGATACGCATAAACGAATGGTAAATACTATTTCTTGTTAGATACCAATCAATAGGCTGTTTAAGAAATTTCATTGAAAAATTCCAACAAAATACAAAAAGCTGTGGACACAAAGCGATCGACATGCAACACTTTTGTATGATGCAAATTTATTCCATCACTTTATGCATCATAAAAGAACAAGTTAACTTTAAGAGTCAAAAGAATCGAAGAGGAAGCTTTAGCGAGCTAGCTTGCCAATCAAGTGACTACTTATATATAAGTCCGCGTACGAACATTCAACCATATTGCAGATTTCAGAAAGAGACTTGATAAGTTGCGGGCAGTGTTGCAGGGACAAAGATCCTCTCATGTTCTTTTTTTTTGCCTGACCTGACCTCCATCCGACGGTGGAGAGGCCTTGTAGGGAATGGGCTGTTGTGAGGTGGAAATTTTAGACTGTTGGATCAGCTCAGCTCCTTTAGGAGCTCAGGAGAGGATTCTAATCCGTGTTGCATATCATATATCTACTAGGATGAATTTTTGTTTCTTGCACTCTAATCATAATGATGCTTTAGAATGAGGAATAAATATATTATGGAAGAGGATCCTCTCCTCTCTTTTCTAGGGAGTTGAGCTGATTCAACAGCTCACAACAGCTCAGACCCCACCTCACAACAGACCCACCCTCTACAAGGTCTCCTCCACCGTCGGATGGAGGTCAGGTCAGGTAAAAAAAAAAAGATAGGAGAGGATCTGGTCTATATATTATTCCTCTCTTAAATGAAATTTGAAAGAGAAACTCTACTGCAGACTGACCCTCTTATTTTTTTTTTGGCAAGAAGATAATATTTCAATAATAAGAGACCATTACAAGAAGAGCCATAAACCAGATTTTCAAAGCGAATCATAAACAACAAACAGATTCCCGGAAAGTGATCAAACTAAACAACAAAGTGAACAAACATAAGACACAGGGCATAAACCAGGCAAGCCAATGATCTTGATCAGCCGAAGGAGACCTCAACAACAAGGAAGACGCAGAAAAGATGTGGTTGCTGTCGTGAAGAGCTAGCCGATCGACTAGCACCACAATCCAGCCAATTCTAGTGAACGCTAAAGGCTCAGGTTATTGGAAAGTAAATCAAATGTAATTGTGTATATCTTTTCCATTTAATTATATTAGATGTGTATTAAGAGTTCTTTCCTTTATCGTCTCCTACCTTATTGGAGACTACTTGTTGTACAAGACTATTGCTGTATATATTTCTACAATATCAATAGAATTATTCATTCTGCCATAACATACTTTTCTATATGGCATCAGAGCAGGCATAAACGACCTGTATTTTTTACCTTTACAAATAACCAGCCGGAATTACTTTGGGCACCCTAATTTTCGCTTTGGGCACCCAAAGTACTTCTCTTCCTCTTCCGGCGTTTTTTTATGCTTCCGGTCCAAGCCACACTTCCGGTCCGTCATCTCGCCATTTGCTTCTGCTTCCGGTCTTCATCTCTTCCGGCGTCCAAGCCAAGCTCCTCCGACAAGCGTCGTCTGTCTCTTCCTTCCGGCTTCCCTGTCCGACGTTGTCTTCAATCCTGCCGGTCCTTGCCCAGCCAGCCGGTGCAGCCCAGCTCGGCCAGATCCAACGTAGTCTTCGATCTCAGAACCACATCGTCGTCTTGAACCAGGATTTCGACCCGGATTCGACCCGAGTCCGACCCAGTCTGACCCGTATCCGACCCATTCTGATCCATATCCGACCCGGATTTGACCCGTATCCGAACCCGACACATTCTTTCAGTACAATACACAATCATGGTTTGTGCGTCTAAATTTGCGTTATCTCTGGTCACCCCTAATCAGTGGATTATCGATAGTGGAGCTACTCATCATATTGTCAATTCATCGAATTTGATTACTAATCGCAACAAGATCATTCCTCCGTTACTTTATCCAGTGGCGAGAAAGCACATATTTTTATGCAAGGATCAGTTACCATCAACAATGCTGTTCTACGGAATGTTTTATGTGTTCCAACATTTCATGTCAATCTTATGTCTGTTGGGAAAACCATTGGTGATTTACATTGTTCGGTAACTTTCTTTCTGTCTTGGTGTTTTTTGCAGGACTTGACTACGAGGATGATGATCGGTGTGGGAAAGCGACGTGGTGACTTGTATTATTTAGTGGCGTTGTCCTCTACTCTTCCCAACAAGCATCCATTTACCAGTCACATCACCCTCTCTTCTTATCTCTGGCACCGTCGGTGAGGACATCCTTCTTCTGTCTGTTTGCAGCATATCGTCAATGAGTCGCTTCATTGTCGCTTTGATTCCACAAGTAAGTGTGGAATTTGTCCTTTGGCTAAGGAAACTCGCAAATATTTTCCTTCTAGTTCATATCTCGTTGTTTTTCCACATCTCGTTGTTTTTCTCTCATACATTGTGATATTTGGGGACGTTATAAGACACCTTCTCTTAATGGTGCTCACTATTTTCTTACTATTGTGGATGATTTCTCTCGTTTTACATGGGTTTTTCTAATGCGTCATAAAAGTGAAGCGCAACATTTGCTTCGTAAATTTTTCGCCTATGTCAAAACTCAATTCCATTCACATGTCCGAACTTTTCGCTCTGACAACGGAGCTGAATTTCTCTCTCTGCGAGATTTTTTTCTCGAGCAGGGGGTTGTTTTCCAAACTTCTTGCGTTTATACACCTCAACAAAATGGTGTAGTTGAGTGCAAACATAGACATCTTCTAAATGTTGCTCGAGCTCTTCGTTTTCAATCACACTTACCACTTCATTTTTGGGGAGAATGCATTCTTACTGCTGCATACAAAATTAATAGACTCCCTACACTTTTGCTTGATAAAAGGTCCCCTTTTGAGATTCTGTACAATAAACCTCCTGACTATTCTCGCATGCGTGTTTTCGGTTGTGTCGCTTTTGCAACTTCTGTTAATCCTTCATCAAAATTTTCTCCACGAGCTCACAAATGCATTTTTCTTGGATATCCAATGGGTCAGAAAGCTTATAAGCTATACAATCTTGAAACCAAAATTTTTTTTACCAACCGTGATGTTACTTTTTTGGAAGATACCTTCCATTTCACGTCTTCTTCTCCAGGAGTCTCACCATCTTCTTCTTCTTCTTTGCCTTGTCCTATTTTTGATGACATTGTGTCTCATACTGTACCTATTTCTCATGGACCTCCCTCGTCCTCATCTTCTGGATCTCTATCGTCTCCACCAGTTTTAGAGTCATCAGGCTCGGCCACAGTTACCCCTCCAGCTGCGATTGATATCTCATCACAATCCCCGCCTGATACTGATCCGTCTCTACAGTCCTCTCCTGAAACTGATCACCCCTTACCTACTGAAATCGATCATCCTGTTTCTGATTCATCAGCTCCTGCCTTACGCCGCTCTACACGAACCCGTGTTCCCAATGTACGTCTCTGTGATTATAATTGCTCGCAGGTCATTCTGCCACCACACCATCCATCATCTCCTCGGTTGAGTCCTCCACCAGGTACGCGTTACCCGCTTTGTAATTTCATTTCATATCAGCGCTATTCTTCATTGCACCTTGCCTATGTCGCAGCTCTTAGTAAGGATGCAGAACCATCTTCCTATGATCAAGCATATTCTGATCCCAATTGGCAAACTGCTATGCATGAGGAACTTGCAGCTCTTACAGCCAATAATACTTGGTCATTAGTTCCTCTTCCTCCTGGTAAACGGCCAATTGCTTGTAAATGGGTATATCGAATTAAGCGTAAGACCGATGGTTCTATTGAGCGATACAAGGTCGCCTTGTGGCCAAGGGTTTTACACAGGCTGCAGATATTGATTACAATGATACTTTTTCTCCTACTGCCAAGATGATTACAGTTCGCTGTGTTCTTGCCATTGCAGCTTGTCATAATTGGTCCCTTCATCAGCTTGACGTTAATAATGCTTTTCTTCATGGTGACTTACATGAAGAGATATATATGTCCCATCCTCCAGGTCTTCAGCGACAGGGGGAGAATTATGTGTGTCGCCTCCACAAATCACTCTATGGTCTGAAGCAAGCTTCTCAGCAATGGTTCTCTAAGTTCACTGAAGTCATACTTGCTGCCGGTTTTGTTCAATCTAAAGCTGATTACTCTCTTTTTGTACAAAAGGTTGGTGATTCCCTTACAGTGTTGTTGATTTATGTTGATGATATTCTCATTACCGGGAGCAACCTAGACTCTATTTGTGCTACCAAAGAATTTTTGCATTCTCGTTTTCGTATTAAGGATTTGGGTGACCTTAAGTTTTTCCTTGGCATTGAGATTGCACGTTCACAAAAGGGCATATTATTGTCTCAACGAAAGTATGCATTGGAGATCATTAAGGACACCGGTCTCTTAGGTGTCAAACCTGTGGACTTTCCCATGGATGATTCGAAATTGTCAAATAAGGGGGAGTTGCTTACGGATCCTGCTGTGTATCGACGTTTGGTTGGACGACTCATTTATCTCACAACCACCAGACATGATATCACTTATTCAGTTCACGTTCTTAGCAGGTTTATGCATGAGCCTTGCCTACATCATATGACAGCAGCTCTTCGAGTTGTCAGATATCTGAAATCTTGTCCTGGTCAAGGTTTGCTTTTGAGTTCTAACAATGATCTTAGTTTGAAAGCATTTTGTGATTCTGATTGGGCAGGCTGTCCTATTACTCGTCATTCTACAACTGGATATTGTGTCTTTTTGGGCAATTCCTTGATATCATGGCGCACTAAGAGGTAGAAGACAGTGTCATTGTCAAGTGCAGAGGCAGAGTATAGAGCTATGGCTGGTACATGTTGTGAACTTACTTGGCTCCAGTATTTATTTGTTGATTTGCATATATCTATTCCTCGACCAGCTATTTTGCATTGTGATAATCAGGCAGCTCTTCACATAGCTGCAAATCCAGTTTTCCATGAAAGAACTCGCCACATTGAGATGGATTGTCATTTCATTCGAGATAAGATAATAGATGGCTCAGTCAGAACTCGATTTGTTGGTTCTTTGCAACAACTTGCGGATGTATTCACAAAAGCATTAGGCAAAGACAAGTTCAGATTTCTATTGAGCAAGTTGGGAGTTCTTGACATACACTCTCCAACTTGAGGGGGAGTGTTGGAAAGTAAATCAAATGTAATTGTGTATATCTTTTCCATTTAATTATATTAGATGTGTATTAAGAGTTCTTTCCTTTATCGTCTCCTACCTTATTGAAGACTACTTGTTGTACAAGACTATTGATGTATATATTTTTACAATATCAATAGAATTATTCATTCCGCCATAACATACTTTTCTATACCGGTAAAAAACAACAGAAGGAAAAAAGCTGAGAGGCCGTAAGGAGGGGCACGAAGCCTCAGATCGGAGATGAACTCCGGGGAAAACCAACCATGACGGCGGATAGGTGGATCCCGAAAAGGACAAAGCTGATATAGAAACCATGTAAGAGACAAAGAAAGCCTAGAAATCGATCTCCCCCAATTCTCAAGCCAAAACCTAGATCCGGCAAGAGAAGGGGAAGGGAGAGGAAAGCTCTGAAGAAGGGTTTCCTAGAGAGAATGGCAGACCAAAAGCTGGAGAGAGAAGTTCAATGCAGTCCTTGCACTTTTTTTTTTTTGTCGACTGACCGAATTGGTAACTGGCCAGACCACTTGTGCCTGTAGTTGTGCAAATCAGCTTCAGCAGGTAGAATATCTTATCCGTGAAAGGTCGACGACGAATCTGGCATGTAACTTTATCTCGCTTTCTAAAGCTCAGCTAGTGATTCCGATCGATCGAGTGTAGTAGAACTAGTGTCTAGCACATGCATATATGTCTGTTTTGAGTATAATTAAAGCAAACTTATCCAACCTGCAACTTGAAAGTATCCTTAACCGCAGCTTCATCCATCACTCGAAAGTTCTCGTAAAGATCAGATGCTTCTTTGAATTCTATCTGCCTCCAAATTATGACTGCTAAAATATATACACCAATGCTTGATGCTTCTACATCTTGTAGGTAAGATAGCATCAGCCAGAGGTCGTACGGACTGTACGTACCTGGGTTAGCTGCTATATATATCTAGCTAGGGTTTTAGTATGTTCATGAATTATATATATGCATTTATCTAGATCACTGATCACGAGTCCTAGCCTGTTTGTGTTGATCTCCGACTCTGCAGTATTTTCTGCTCCATAAAGAGCTAGCATTCATATCTGATCATCCAAAGTGCTCCAATGGGATCAGACTGACTCGTACTAGTGTACTCTGAAAAAGACACTATTCTTATCTTTCAGATATATGCCCCCAGCTGCAAGTTTCGGACGTTTTGTTTCCTACTTTTAAATATGCTTTGCTGTAGCTAGTATCTAGCTAGCAACCTTAAATCAAACATCACTTAATTAAAATATACCTGAACTTGTTTAATTATTTATTTATTTATTTTTGGGATAAACAGGGGCTAGATTGGATATCTGATCTCGTTTAATTTTAACAATGATTGAGTGGTACTTACGAAAAATATTGATTAGTCAAGACAGCAGAGCTGGCTAGCGATGAGAATATGCCTAACGTGCAACTATATGCAAGTGCAAATAATACAAGAACGTAGTAGTTAAGAGGGATGCATTCTCTCTGGCTTTCTTGATCTCCCTAAAGATGAGCAGTACTTGCAAGATGTTTCTAAACTTGAAAATTAAACTCGAATCTTATCATTTTAAAGACGTACCTTTTATTTTAGTTGATTATGCAACGAAAGAAAGAAGATATGAAATCCGGGCATTGAGATAAACATGGGGGATTCCCCTTGATCGATAAGATATTAATTGTTGCGATCTGCCTAATTATGGTTTCCTTCTTTCAGCATTGAAATTATGCTCTCTTTAATTAGGTTTAGGATCCCGTAGGATAATATATATGGAATTATGGATGTGGCATGGATATGGATATGGAGAAAGCATAATTTGTGTCTTTGTGCTTAGTTCAAGATGTTATTGCTTAGTTCTTTTTCATTAGCATTTCATCCTTTTCCAACTACTAGATATTATAAGCTTAAATTGATTATATAGTCACTGCCAGAGTGTAGTTAGATTAATTAAAGAAAACAGATCGTACTCTCAATTTGGTAAGTGTGTTAGGCACTAAGGTTCACTTCTTGACTAAAGAGTCTCTCCAAGTACTATATATACACTGTAATCTACTACTAATAATCTTCTGGAAAACGTGTATCAAGAAACTAATTCTTGGAAGTCTGTAAATTAGTAACTCGTATTACATTATTAAACCATATCTTATATAAAACAATGATTGAGGTTTGCTTAATGATGGACAGAATAAATATATACGGATCACTTATATACACAAGCTAGGACGTCCAAAGACTTGTGAGTTTATGCTTCGAGATAGATATTGAGGGACCACGACGCAATACCTGAACGACTCATCGCCAAAGTGTAGGCTATATATAGACCCCCTCAGTTGCACTAACAGATACGAACTTGCCCAATTCCATTTCACCTATATACCAGAAGGGAGCTACTACAAGTCCAGGTGAAGATTGATCAGGTCGATCCGATGGAGTCGAATCGCAAGCGCAGATCATCGGCAGGGTTCATGAAGGGGAAGTTGATGCCATTCTATCGTGCTTCCAAACCTTCCGGAATTTCAACTGCTACAACTACTAGTACGACTAGCAAGCAATCTAGCATGCAATACATGATGAACAGCAAGGTTAAGCCGAGCCAGGCCTATCCTTTACCATCTTCTGTAGGGTTTCTGGTCCACAACCACACGGACTATCATGTCATTGCAACTCAGGCTCAGGCTCAACCTAAACAGAAGATTACCTTCATAGTACCACCTTCTCATGCAGATCGAAAGCAGCAGCAGCTCGATCATAACCTCGCTGGTGATGAGATGGTTGATATGAAGGCGGCAACCTATATTTCATCAGTTCAAGAACGTTTCAAGCTGGAACGTAACAGTTAAATCATGATCGACCCATATATTTCCATTCCCACATATACTTAGAAACTAGAAATTAAAGGCTCTGGCATAGTATCAGTATATCTAGCTACAATCGAAGTCACAGCTTCGATCTCACAATAAGTCATCCCCGAAGAAAGATTTGTTTTGTACGTGTACGTAGAGATCGGATTAAGATATGTGCTTAAGTTTCATTTGTTAATTATAAGTTTATGATATGATTAATTAAGGACGATTAATTGATGTTCAAACTTCTAGTACGTAGATGGAATATATACTACGTACTTGCAGATATATAACGCAGAGTCAAACTAGCTACTGCCGGTCTGCAGTCTACATTCTTTAGTTTTATTGTACTACTGCTACGTAATTTGATCATCGACTTCTCTTAACTTTGGTAATCTAGTACTAGTTAATTAGGCTTAGTTTGGGACAGCTGTGCTGTGAGTAAAATGACTTTTGAATCAGCTGTGAGTAAAATGGCTTTTGAATTTGCTGTGAGAGGAAGCAGTTTAGGTGTTTGGTAAACTGCTTTCAAAAGTGCTGTGAGAACGAAAAGTAATTTTTTGTGTTTGGTAAGTTCTAAGTAAAAAGTATTTTGAGTGGGTGTATTTATCAAAATAATCTTAAATATTTAAAGTTTTATTAAAATGGATATTACTTCTCTAAATTATCGACTATGGTTTTGTGCAATTATTTTGGTATAATTTTTTGCAATGTATGACCAGTTGTTTGGACCAAATAAAAGATTTACGAAGAATTCTTAAATATTAAACCAAATTCATCTAAAATAATATTAGACAAAGTATTTTCCACCATAATCAAATGGAACCATTACACAAAATATATTAGAGTCTATTAATATTGCAACTACATTGCATTCATTAAATTTTGTGCAATCATATTTCTTAGCACCACCATTTCTTCAAAAGCTGCTTTCCAAAGCTCTATTTCCTAGCTTTTTGATTTCAGCTTTTGGAGAAATCTATTTTGGCCAAAAGCAGCTTTTAGGGACTTTACCAAACACCATACATTAATTTCAAAAGCTAAAGCAGTCTCAAAAGCAGCCTCAAAAGCTGTCACAAACTAAGCCTTAGTATATATACTTATACACTTAATTATATTATTCTGCTTGCAACGTACTGTTATAGAGTGATGAAGAACTAGTGCAGCATCGTGGCTAGATTCCTAATTATTAATACTTTTTCTCCCTGTCTTTTGTTTTCTTACTAAAGTTAACAGAATCCTATAAATTGTTATTCTCTTTCCTCTTTGAGATGTTTATCAATATAAATATCTTTGATGATATTTATATATATACAGACAGTTTCTATTTAGAGCGAACTTTCATTTTGAATTTACTGTGTGAAGTTCGATTTTTAGCACATTTTCATATTTAACATCTCCACCATTTAGATGTTAGAACCTATTGTATAGATCGTCTATGCCAAATTTCATTTAATTTGGTGATCGTTAATGTATCAAAACTATATTAAATCAATGAATAAACCGAATTTGTTCAACCTGAACTGTTCGTCTAAATCACCATAACGAAAGGCCAAACGATTATCAAGTTTGATAATATTTTGCATAGACGATCTATACATTGGTGGAGATGTTAAAATATGACCGATAAGTGTGCAAAAAACTGAAATTCGCAATTTAAATTCAAAGCGAAGGTTTATTCTGGATAAGAACTGTATATACAATAGACCTATAAAATTACAACTATATAGTAGCTGTGATAGTGAAAGCTAGATATTTGCCTCGCATCTTATCTTATTATAAAGGAAATTAATTTGTATAGTTATGTCCCTTTATCAAGGAGATATTTGACTTTGGTTTCGCATCTTCTTCAGCAGTGGATTTTCTTGTGGTCATTCAAGTTATGTATTTTGGGCGCGTGGTGTATATATATCTCGTTTACAAAGGGATTCAACCCTCAGTCTATCACCGGTGCGGAGATCTGGTCGAACACTGCACAGATGTAGAGTTGGACGAGATTCCAGATTATTGGGTGCACATGCAAAAGGATTATTTGGGTGCCCAAATCAGTTTGGTTGTGCCTTTCGTCAAGATTGCTTTTGTTTTCTTGACTTTGGGTTATCGCCATATGTGAATTCGTTTTTGGGACACAGGTCGTGTTCAATTCATGAATCTAGATATGAGACAACGGCTTTCAATGATCTGGTATCGGTTATGGTTCTTAAGAGTTCGTTTGCTAATTTTCGAGTTATTAACACCCTCAGTTACTCTCGAACTTCTAATGGACGGATCTCCTCTTTTAGGTAATCATAGTATCAGATACGATCATAGTTACAGTTACGATTACTTTTACACTGCTTTTGTGATATATACAGTGTAACAATGTCGTACGACATCAAGTTACATGGTTACCTTTCAATTTAGATGCGTATGTGCATCTTGTTATATTTCATTATTTTATTTCAAATGCGTTTGTGCATCTTGTTATGTATTAACATTCTCTTCGATGTGTTTGCATCACGTTATGTATTTTTTTAGATTCAATCGAATATAAATATGTCTGTTTTTCCTATAAATAAAAAATGTCTCTTTTATTAAAATTTTAAACAGCTTAAAATATATAAAGAAAGTACTAGCTTGAAGACAGATATATAGAATATAATTTTTTGATGTAAAGTAAAACCAGTAGTGCACCACTTTATCAGTTATCATGACATGGCACCTTTTGTGCAACAATTTAAAGTTGCCATGATCCAATAAGCTTGCAAGATAGGGAACATTATATATATCCAATGTATATTTACTCGATGAAACTTAGACTGCAATAAGCTTTTTCCAGCTATACTGATGCTCACAGTTGATGCTAACTATAATTAGTTTATAAGATTGGATTAGATAGAGAGGTAAAAGTATGGATAGTGATTTAGTGATGATGATAAACTAACTACTCTTGTATGTCGAGAATATATATGGAAACTCTTGGGTCGCAAATGCAAGCTCAAACAGGGTAGCCCAATGGGCTCACGGTAGGAGAAGCTAGGACGGATTGTCTTAAGCCCATAGAACGATACTAATAGCCCACGAATGCCTAAAACTATAATATGCATGTAGCCATGTAGGAAAACCAGAAAATTGGTTTCTTATTTAATTTTTTATTTTTTTATTTCGGATTTGTGGTTCCTCTGGCTCTTGGCTAAGCTTTCCTTGGAGGTGTGATTGTGTGAATGTGGGTGCACCGTAGGGAACTGGGCCTAAAGATGACCTGGTAAGGGTTGAGCCAACTCGAATCTATATGAGGTGGGACCCGATGCCAGTCCCTTGGAGGTGTGATTGTGTGAATGTGGGTGCACCGTAGGGAACTGGGCCTAAAGATGACCTGGTAAGGGTTGAGCCAACTCGAATCTATATGAGGTGGGACTCGAATCTATATGCGTGAAAAAGCAGGAAAAGATATTTCGCCAAGATCGTATCAATATCTCTCTCTCCACAGAAAAAAGAAGGGCAGAAGAGTCAATCCATACCTCAGAGGCTCAGAGACATCCAGCACCACTTATTCGTTCAACCGCCAAAGCTAGCTGGGAGGGGATAAAACTTTGCAAAATTACCATTATGGGAAAGACGTGGGACATTTCTGGACCGACGATGGGACAGTTCCAACAACTCCCCCCGAACTCAAAAGCACGCCACGTAGACGTTCACCACTTTACCACTTCAGGCATCTCTCTTGGTCCACCGAGTCCTCCTGCCTGCATTAAGAGCATCCGCACCCATGAAATGGTTTTGCTCAAACACCTGGTGGGCCCAGGAGCAAATTTTGCTCAAGCAAATGGAAATCAAATTTTGCTCCACCCAAATCGATTTTTTCACACACCCATTAACAATTTGCTTGAGCAACTCAGTTTTGTCTTGTTGTGAAATGATTAAATTTTTTTTACCGGATAGATTAACCACCAATAATAATGTGTCACGTATCATTATCGACTCGATATTATCCAAGATTTTCGATAAGATTTCTGATTAATAGATAATTGACACGTTAGTATATGCCTTGAACTAGTCATCTGGTGGCGCTGACAGAGGCGGGGATCTCGCTGTCCGGTCAGCGAGTCGGGGTTCAGGGGCGACGCGCCCTGATTTTGGGGGTTCGGGGGCGCAACGTGACCCCCGATGGGGGTTCGGGGGCAACGCCCCCGAGGCCCACGATATCTGTTATGTTGGGGTAGGTTTTCCTTTTGGGTTCAATTTAAGTATGTGTGTTAATTTTAATATGTATTTCTATTTCATCTTAATAAATAAATTTTTTATTTCTCGAACAAATTAGTGTGCGTTGATTAAAAATTGAAGTAGTATTTATAAGTAAATTTTTGGGAGAGTTTTGAAAATTTTGGAATTTTTTTACTATTTTTTTAGTTTATTTCCGTTCTGATCAAATTGTAGCCGTTGTCTTTGAATTCTGACCGTCGGATCAAAATTTCAGATTGAAATGGAAGGCCCAGATTGAGTTGCCCGTTTTTTCTTTTTTGACCCGTCAGACTGCCACGTGGCAGCCTGACATTGGCTCATTTGAAAAAATCTACTGTTCATCGTCTTCCCCCTTTTTCCCGCCGTTTTCCACCCGAAACTTCCCGGCTTCCGTTCGCCGCCGTCCGGCCACTCCAGCCGACGTGCCACCCACCAAAATGATGGGCTCAAAGTGCTCTTTCATTTGGGACCGGTCTCAGGGGCATTTTCTGGATGTGGGAGGTGCGGCAAATCTCGGGAGCCACGGCCACCGTCGAGTGCGGCGCTCGGCTTCACCTCCGGTTCGTGCTAGTGCTCGAACGTGCCGGCCACGAGCTTTTGTGCCTCTCCAACGTCCGAAAAGTCAAAGAAAACGGAGCCCGGCCCCACCAGCTGCTCGAGCAAGCATCGGAGCAAAGTTTGCTCGAGCCTTCGCTCGAGCACTTTGACTCGTTGACTGCTCGCCCGGTTGCTCGCCGTTTTCGACCCCGGTGCGCGCTCATTTCAGTCTTGCTCGAGCACCTTGGCCGGCCCTACTGTCTCGCTCGTGCTCTTGCTCGCCGGTGCGGGTGCTCGCCGGTGCGGGTGCTCTAAGGCAAAGCACAGCTGCGCGCACCAAGAGCAAAGTATGATGCTATTTATGGCAAAACTAGAATTATTTGGCCTATGGGTGAAACAAGTACTTACATTCTATCCCTCTCCCCACTCCCCACTCCCTCCTCCTCCTAAAAGATCCCAAAACCCCCTTTTCTGGGCTTCCTAACCCAACTCACACCTGCCAGTAGTACTACTGATGACGTGGCAGTCCTGAAATATCTTTTGAGCCATCCCAATCCAACAACCATCCATATCAGCTGTAAATCTCTTTTATCGGTGACCCCGTAAATTTATTACTCCAAGGACTTTCCTATTTTTGCTTTCTATTCCTCTAGTTAAATGGACGCTGTTAATTTCTTTGTCTTCGTCAGAGGGGTTTGGAGTGGCATGATGAGTCCACGTGGCGGGGAAAGATGAAATTGGAGAAGGGTTAAACTAGTAGAGATAGAGAGAGAGAGAAAGAGAGCGGTTGTGTTCGTAATATCAGAGCCCAGAGTCACCGACTGACCGCCACAGCCATCATATTACGACCGGCTTCCCGCTGGTGTTTCCGCCTACAAAAGCCCCTCTTTGGCCTCATTTCCTCAGATTCTCGACTCCTTCTTAACTCACTCTGGGCTAGGGTTAGGGTTTTCGACTAATTACGATTCGCCCAAGCAGCAGCCGAAAATGGGAAGAGGGAAGGTGCAACTGAAGCGAATCGAGGACAAGATCAGGCGCCAAGTGACCTTCTCGAAGCGAAGGAGTGGGTTGATGAAGAAAGCTCGCGAGATCTCCGTGCTGTGCGGCGTCGAGGTTGGGCTCATCATCTTCTCCGCCAAAGGGAGGCTCTACGAGTTCTGTAGCGGCGATAGGTACGCCGTCCGATCTCTTTTCTTAATATCTCTGTTATAGCAATTTTTCTTTTACTTTCAACCGCTTGGTCAATACTTTTATATATTCTATGAAACACATATCGACCCACTAAGATCGAGCTGGCTGGGCTACCTTTGCTTTGCTTGCCTGGTATTCTATGTATCTCTATGTACCGTACGCTGGTCAACCGTTGATTTACCGTTGATTTAAAGCCTACGTTCACATGAAATCCTGATCAAATTTGTTTATTTATTTGTCTTTTTCGAATTAGTTACAGCACTATCTATCTAATTAGCTAAGCAGCTTAATTTCGATCATATAATGCTGAGCTGCTGGCCAGTATTTCTTCATGTTCTGCAGCTGGGCAGAATTCTTCATGTTCTGCTACGTACTATGTTTCTCGAGTATGTTTATCAGAGATGTTGGAGCTAAGCTCTCTCGTCAAGTACCGTTGATAGAGCATGAACCATTTTAGCTAGAGCTATCGAGGCTTTGTTCTTCATGCCAAAGATGATCATCGTGTTCATGGTCATTTATACTGATGTATTCGAAATAATGATTTCTTTTATATTATATATGCATGTACTCGACCTCTCTTCGGCGAAATATAAGATGTATCTTCTTTCTGTTTTTTGTTTCTTTTGGTGAAGTCTATAGTGTTGGCTGATTACGACATACATGTAGCTAGAACATCATTATCGATCTCGAGCGGTGACCTTGAGGTGGGGGAATGAAGTTGGTACAATATACCTTATATCTGTAGGTTAGATTTGTAAGAATTTCTAGAAGATAGTGAAGGTGACCGTAGGACAGAAGGCATCCATGCATGGGTGGCTGAACACGATGGACTTACATGTGTCAACTGTTGGCACTACTGACACGATTATATGGAGTTTGAGTAATTAACTTAGCGATACTAAGATATAAATGAGGCTAATAGTAGTAGGAAAGAATAATCATAAAATATGCCTATGATCAGAATTACAAATCTATCACTAATGACTGCTTGGAAGTGCTTGCTTGGGTCTGGGAATGCATGGTCTGATAATCAGGTCAAAGTTGATACTTGTCATCGATCCAGATAGGTCATTAGTTGGAAATACAAATGAATCCTTACAAGAAGAGAGAAAAAAAGAAAAAGAAAAAAAAAAATCTATGATGTGTCCGTTGTGTTTTGGACTTCGGTTCTAGAAAAAACTGTTAATGATAGATGACACGTCTTTATGATATATAAAACCTATCACAAGCTTGAATTTTGATTTTCTTTGTTTAAGTTGTTTAGAGGGTTTTTCATTTAAAAAAAAAGAAATTCCTATCATCGAAAAAATGTACAAAATCGATAGATTAGATTGATCGTGTGCACCAATGAGAAAATAGCTAACTGAGCTAGCTGTTCTAAGCGTCTTCGATTCTAGTGTCGAAGTTATGTGTGTAATTTAACAGAATAATATTACGTAATTAGAAGTCGTCCCCCTTTATAAGGGTGGTCGAGCTTCTTGAATGTTGCTGAGAGATAGGGAACTTTCTCTTGATTTTAATGTGGAACGAATGCCTAGTCTTGTTAGAGTATTCCATGCAACTCTAGGCATTCATCCACGTTATATAACGATGTGCGTTATTTTTCTCCGACTCAATGTGAAGACTACTATGCACGGCTAAGGATGGTGTTGCAAAGATCACCATTGTCTATCAGTGTGATGAGCCATTGCAAGTCTTAAAATGATACTTCCACGTGCTCCTTGTGTGCACTGTTGGTGCGAAGGTTTGGATTAGGGACTCTTGAGCGAAGTTGGGGACTCAAGACAATGAAATAGAGTAACTGACGTTATCTTTCAGAAGAGCAGCGAGCCCATAGTGCGCATGAAAGTCGAGAACTGCTCATTTTCTTTAACTCCCTATTATGTTCGTCGCACGCGTAGATCTTGCAATGACCCTCCACTCCAATAGATTCTGTTCCATATCTCAAAATTCTTTGATCTTTTTTGTTTGATTCACTGTCTAGCCATGAACGCTTAGCTGCCACAAGCCAGTTTTCCCTGTGGTAACTTTTTTTGCACCTTTAACTTTAAATTCCAAATGTTTAAAGGATCGATAGCCCACGCTTTCACGATTCATATTCATACTAGAAATCAAAATCAAACGAGCTTTTACTTTTTTGTTCCACACAAGATTTCTGGTGTAACAGCCCGGCACACTTTGAGATATTGTCCGCTTTGGGAATCACCCCTCACGGTTTTGTCTTTGGGAGCTCCAGAGCAATTTCCCCGTAGGTAACCCATCCTGGGATTGCTACGGGACGAGCAAGCTTAACTTCAGAGTACATATCCCCTCCGAAGCCACTGCGCTCCCAAAACGCGTCTCATCATATTGTGCTAACCCTGCACATATAAGCATCGCATCCACACTCCCTCGGGCGATGTGGGATTTGTGACCTACCTACCTGCTAACTTCCTAGCCAGGTCAGGTCTGGGTCCACACAATCCACCCTAAGGCCGGGTCATCACAATCCACCCCCCTTAGGGTCTGACGTCCGCGTCGGCACACTTCCGGCCGAGGACAAGCTCTGATACCATTTGTAATGGCCCGGCACACTTTGAGATATTGTCCGCTTTGGGAATCACCCCTCACGGTTTTGTCTTTGGGAGCTCCAGAGCAATTTCCCCGTAGGTCACCCATCCTGGGATTGCTACGGGACGAGTAAGCTTAACTTCGGAGTACCTATCCCCTCCGAAGCCACTGCGCCTCCAAAACGCGTCTCATCATATTGTGCTAACCCTGCACATATAAGCATCGCATCCACACTCCCTCGGCTAATGTGGGATTTGTGACCTACCTACCTGCTAACTTCCTAGCTAGGTCAGGTCTGGGTCCACACAATCCACCCTAAGGCCGGGTCATCACATCTGGTCTCGTTGAGCTCATCTTAAGAAACCTGCGTAATCTTTTAACAAATGTGTCGCTCTGGCCAAACTCCTCACCTGACAATGTCGTCCACCCGGATCAGCCCGCTAAAGTAGGCTTTGGGTCCAAAATGTCTACTTATGGCCTTCTATAGCATAGGGATCTTGACCCTACTCTCTACAACTCGACCCCCCCATATTTTAGGTGTTTTACTTTGTAAGAGAGATTCCAATAGACTCCCGAAACACATATTTTTTTCCCCCTCTAGTTATAGGGACTATTTTAAGACTACTGGGGAAAGAGAAATCAAATTTCTTAAATATTACACTAATCTCTAAAAGTTTAGGAAAGATTATGTAGATTTTAGAGATTGTTGTAAAATAGAAAATTTATTAGAACTGAAGAAGAATAAATTCGTGTAAATTTTGATTTTGCTTCCTTATAGTACATAAATTATAAGAAAGTTGATGGAGGAGAATATAGTACAAAAATTTGCCTCTAAGCTTTGATTGTCCATAACTCATGTCATCGTAAACTAGCTTAAATATTTCCCTAAATAATCATACCCACCACCCTCATTAAACAACCCATCAAATTCTTCTCTGTTTGTAGATCTTGGAACTCCACCATCATGCAACCAATTTGTAACAGCTCAGCCCATACACTTGAGATATTGTCCGTTTTGGACACTCTCCTCTCTGGCTCTCACGGTTTTGTCTCTGGGAGCTCACGAGCAACTTCCCAGTAGGTCACCCATCCTGAGGTTGTTCTGAGCTCAGTAAGCTTAACTTCGGAGTTCCAAACCCCTCCGAAGCCATTGAGCCCCCAAAACGCGTTTCTGTGTATTGAGCTAATTCTGCACATATAAGCACAGCATCCACTCTTTCCGGGCGATGGGGGATACGTGACCTACCTACCTGCTAGCTTCCCTAGCCAGGTCAGGTCATCACAATCCACCCCTCTTAGGGTCTGACGTCCGCGTCGGCACACTTCTGGTCGGGGACAGAATCTTATACCATTTGTAACAGCCTAGCCCATACACTTGAGATATTATCTGCTTTGGGCACTCTCCTCTATGGCCCTCACAGTTTTGTCTCTGGGAGCTCATGAGCAACTTCTCAGTAGGTCACCCATTCTGAGATTTCTCTGAGCTCAGCAAGTTTAACTTCGGAGTTCCCATTCCCTCCAAAGTCATTGAGCCCCCAAAACGCTTCTCTGTGTATTGAGCTAACTCTGCACATATAAACACAGCATCCACTTTTCCCCGGTCAATGGGGGATGCGTGACCTACTTACCTGCTAGTTTTTCTAGCCAGGTCAGGTCAGGTCATCACATTGACCTTGGATCCGACTTCTCTATTTGGATATTTTGTGCTTGGATTTGCTTGGATGCTTATAACAATTGGATTGAGTAAAGATGATGGTGGTTATAAGTTGCTTACATCATCCCTGCTCAATCCAATGACTAAGGAATTCAATCAAATCCAGCCACAAAAAATTCAAGTACAGAAGCAAATTCAATTCACCTTTATATGAAATTATCGATGTGGATGTGGCGTGTCATCAAGATGATGTGGTTTGTCGGTCAACGTGTCTAGCTGTGTCGGAAAATTCAACATTTTCCGATACATCACATAGGGTGTCAGACGCTGTGTCGGGTTGTGTCGGACACATTGACACTCCACCGTAGTTGTGTTTGTGCTTTAGAGGTTAACTCACATTAATTTAGTGCTAAATGACTTGATAGGAAGTTTTTCTATTTGTACTAAGACCATTTAGTATAAACCTCACGTTGTTAAGTTGAAAGTAATTTAGGTGAAAAGTTGAAAGTTATTCTGTGAGAATCATATCATTTTAATAAAGAGAGGTCTTACCAGCCCAATCGAATGATGTTAAGTCTATCGTATATCTTGTATATTCAAGAAAGAGGTAGAAATGGTAAAGCGCATCAAAAAGGTGGTGAACATCTTAGAGGAAGTACCTAATTAAAGGTGCGATTGCAAAGAGATCAACTCACGCTTCATTTGTTGCTCCAACAAATTTCATTAACTATCCTAGAGATAGCGAGGGAAATAAAGAATTTGTTGGAGTTTTGAGTAAAAAATTATAGAAATATTAAAATTTTTCTTAAATATCGTAGGTTCGAGTCAACGAATGAATAAATGTGAAATCTTTTGATTTTTTAAATAAAAAAATAAAAAAAAGAATTACTTTATTATAATATATAAAAAAATAAAATAAAAACTGTTGAATTTCTCCTAATTGCGAAATAAATAACAATCTCTAAGGTTTAGAGTTAACTCCTCCGAGTCATTTATTAACTAGGAAGACACCAAGCTACTATGACGTGGCATAGCTTACCTGACTTTGACCTGACTTAACTTAAGGTCCGGCATTTGGCTTTCAATGCTCGAGTGTGCACAAGATTTACTAGAGTCGATCCATCAGTTCCTCGACTTGACATGTTATAGAATTAGGAATACAGTTAGTCAGTTGCCAAACCAATTTGGCGCGCATTTTGGATTTGAACAATTAATAGTGTATTTAACAGTGTTTAATGTTATTTTTCTTTAAGGGGCATGGTGAAAAATGTATATTGGTCGTTTACTAGATTGAATATCCGATTATACCATGATTAAATAATTTATTTATTTTATATAATTTGGCAATCGGAGAAAATTTAGAGAATACTGCACATTTAACACGAAAATCTCTTAAACTCTTATTGCAGAAAAAAAAATAGAAGAATTTGTTCAATTCTATGGAGGGCAGAGGTATGTATAAATTTATAAAATCAAAAAAGGGATTTGGACAAAAAAGCGGAAAAGAAATTCTTAAAGTAAGGGGCAACAAACGAATTCAAGCTAAAGGAAAGGACACCCAAAAAAAAAAAAAAACTGAGCAGCTAATAGAGAATTAAGTATTGTTAGGAATTAAAAAACAGCAGCTGAGTGAATATCAAAGGATGCATAGGAGCAATAATATAGTTCTTTTGTTCACCAAAGAAGACAATAAATTTTTTGAAAAGTATAGTCATCCCAAATGAATTTTGAAAAGTATATAGTTTCTTCAGTTTGAAGAGGGTAACAGATGCATCCCCACTCCAATAAACCCTAGTTTCAGAGAAAGTACCATACCTAAGAAAGAGGAATCATGACACATTGACACTAGTATAACAGATCGAGAGAGGCTCACTAGATACGAAAGCCACAAGTAAGCAGACAAGGTGTTGTTCCCTCACCTCTTTTTAAAAGCATACCCGCAAGTATTGACTTTACGAGGACAACAATTTCTATCAACTAGGAGGCCTAGTTATGGAAACTTGGAATTAGGAGACTCATCCGTATATTACTATATAGAGAGAATTGTACATGATTGCATTTAGATAAAAATTCTATATATCTTTCCTTAAAGAGTAAACCGAAAAATTCCGTTACTTTGATTTGTGTGGAACAATTTGTTGAACACATTTCTAATTCAGCACCCTTAGTTTCTTTTTTAGCACCTTTTCCAAATATTATTGACTATGACGAAATATGATAACTCAAGTGGTAAATAGCACAATTACCTAGGTTGTAGGTTATTAGGTCAAGCTTACCATAACACAAAACCTATCGTCTCTGTTAGGGTTATCTCTAACAGCGGCCGACTAAATCTCCAAAACCTTTAGTTGTGGCCATAAAATCACTATCCTCCAGTGTAGTTTTACTACGAGCTGCAGTTTTTCTTTTACTTTTTCTTCTCTTTGGGTTTGCTGAAGGCAGCTTTGATGATGGTTTTGAATTTCCATCTCTAGAATTGTTTTTGATTTGTCATTTCTTGACTGCAATGATTCGCCATGGAGTTGACCTTTGGTTCAAGCTACGACAAATCCATGATGGTTCTTTGGTGGTGGTGGTTGTTCCTGTTCTATGTTCCTTTTGCCGGAGTCGAGGTGGACGATGACGCCGATGGAGAGAGTGATGACAAGTCGAATTCCAAGTATGATTTCGAGTTTCATCATCTTGGCGGCGACCGATTTTTGGTGGCAGGAGTAGATGATGGTGTCCTTACTATTTTCATAGCGGTTTTATGCGACTGGTGGACGGCTCTATGATCAACAATTTTGGTGGCGGCTACAACACGCCTAGGGTTTGTGGAGCCTGCTAGGGTTTCTGAGAGTTTTGACTTATAGGCTATTTTCTTGGGCTTCAACTGGTTTGACTCTTTTTAGAGTTGGACTAGTACTTTGGTGATTGCTAGTCCTATGGTGTGGGCTTGGATGAATGTAGTCTTTATGGCCCATCGTCAGATCATTTTTTGATTTAAGGCTAGGTTCAACTCATGGGTTGTTACCCTTTATTTCCGCTTCTCATGAGTGATTAAAGTCTGTGAAAATAAAGGTGCTATAAACGATATTCAGAAGGTGGATGTACTTTTAATGGTTGAATTCCTAGGTACAGCTAGATTCTAAATTGTCATATGGAGTCATTTTTATTGATGCCTCTAATAAGAGTTTGCTTCCTTGTACAGTTTGCTGAGTAATATAGATTAACTACTGATATTAGAGTTTGCTTCCTTGTACAGTTTGCTGAGTAATATAGATTAACTACTGATTCAAAAATACAATAACGATATCTCATGGGACATGAGATTGTTTTCTTTATTTTTGACTTATAGTTATACAGATCATGAAGAAAATTCCTAAACTTAGGCTCCAACACTATTATAACTTTGGCATTGCGATTCTCAAAGTCTATAGAGTATCAGAATGTTTGTGTGGGACAGGATGCCTTCGCACTATACAAGGTTGCATTGTAGTAAGTCATGCATTAAAGAATGAGACTTATCTCTAGGTATAGAATAGAAGCTGGATCTTGTGATTTCACTATGAAAAATAAAGCCAAATATATAATACCCTGCATTGCCATGCATGGAAACATGTCTGATAACTTGGTTACAAAACCAGGGTAAATGACCTTTGCTCAAATTAGTCCTCCCGTATCTGTGTGCATGTTTCCGGATCCCACTTTTCCACCTTGGCCTAAACTTCTATATTTAACTTCTGATTGTGCAATGCTGGACTCCTCAAATGTTTTAAGTAACAAGTCGTTACAGGTCAAACTCAGTTTGACACCTCCAGTGAAGAATTGCTTTCTAGGCCAGAAGAAAAAGAAATTAATAATCTCGCCAGTGTTATTATGGATTGGTATAAGAGGAAACACTATACTTTTTCTATGCATGTAGGAGCTGAAATAACATCTTTCTTTTCCACTGATTGGTTATTTAGAAGTTCAGAACTAAACTACATTGCATTACTTTTGAATGTATGCTTCTGATGAACAATTTCTATATATTTCATTATATGATTGTATGCAAATTATAATTGAAACTCTTTTTTCTTTCTCTGTATGTTTCAGATAGATATTTCCATGAAAAAAGCACTAACTAGTATAAGCCTATGTACCATAGAAGGCCAAAATTTCCATTTCTTTGCTTTTCTAACAAATTTCTCTTCTGCTTCAGTTTAGGAAATGTTCTTGAGCGTTACCAGATACACAATGAGGAGGAAATTGCTGCTCCCAAGAATTCCAAGGTTAGAAGCATTTCGACCTTGCACAACTGTGGCACAGCCATAGTATCAGATTTAAATTAAATCTCGTACTTACAATGCAAATGGTGGTCATTATCTCTTTATAACTGAAATGAATGGAGGATTGTTATCACAGAGAAAAAAAGAACAAAAAAAATAAAATAAAAAATAAAGGCAGAAAGGCATATGTTTCTTAAGAAACTGGAGAATCTTTGCTTGTTTATATTGTCAGCATAATGCCTAGGGGTCAACTATGCAGCTACATTAGTAAAGGTCTAGACTAATGTAGTTATAACAAAGAAAGTTGACAACAAATAACTTAAACAGAAACTAACAAGTGTATGCTAACATACTATCCAATATCTAGATGCTAACCAAATTTCAATTTTACTTGTTTTGAAGCAACATACTATTCGAAACAGATACCTTGAGTAAAGCAAAATTTTACTTTTAGCAAAATTGTCAGCCATTAGTAGCTAGACAAGAGAGGTGACTAAATAGTGTTTCTAAGTTGATTTTTTTTTCTTTTCTATTTCAATTTTAATTTCTCATATAATCTGGAAACATGCAGGATTAGAGCTAAGTGAGTTGCTCTACAAGTAGCTAGCCATATTTCACATTTTCATTATTTACCCTATGAAGATGGCTATCACTGTTAGAGATACTCTACAGTTGCTAGTTGAGTTGTTATTAGCTTACGATATTTCACTTCTTCACCATTTTGTAGAGAATGCCCTTGTGTACAAAAAAGAGAGAGTGGTGATGCTAACATTGTTGTAGTTGCTTTGTGATATTAAATTGAAAATATGTGTTGTCCCATACCACTTTAGGTTTTTGCAGTAAGAGGTTGCCCTTCCTTTATTACACCATCTCTTTTAGCTCTTACACTCAGAATCTCTGCCTGCAGAAACATAATTTGGACTTGACCGGTAGCGGTACATGCACTAAGAAGTCCCTGAAAATGATTCAAAGGTAACATAATTGATATGAACAGCCAGTAGTTATAGGTTTTTGCTGATCCATGTACATAATTTTACTAACTGGGATTTGGTACTTGTGTGTTTGCAGTGAACTAGACACACAAAATATCGAAAATCTGGATGTGACAGAGCTTACTCAGCTTGAGAAGCAACTGGATGCTGTATTAAGACAAACAAGATTAAGAAAGGTTGATTATATATATGTTTCTAGTATAATACCATTATGTTCGTTTTGTGTCCTCAGGTCGTGGATTTTCAGTGTCAAGTTTAGTCTCTTGTTTCTCGTAGAAGCTGAAGTATTTAGAGAAAATATACTGTGTTAATATTAGTTATTTAGATTCCTACTGTTTTTTCTTTTCGAACACAAAAAAGTTAAAAAAAAAAAAAACACAAAAATCCAGTACTTTAATATATACAAGATATGACTAAACTAGATTAAATAGGATCCTAGAGAAAATTATTACAATACAGTTACACGATCATGGAATGGTAAGAATAAGCAATTGGCATAATCTAGACAACCAGACAATATAGACAGCAATATTCAATTAAGGTTGTTTAACATGAATTATGAGGTGGTTTAACATTTCTGATGTTCTATTTAATTTCATGATGATATTTATGAACATATTAGTGGTCTTTTGGTGCAGTTCAGATTGGACAAAAAAAATATATATATATATTTCATCCCTTTAACCTGTTTTACTCAGTTTCACAGCAGTTGGTGGGATTTGATCTCCTCCTTCGTACTGTCATCAGGCAACAGTGACCATTTAGATTTTCAGAATATCGTGATAGATTGCTTGTTCTTGTCTACTTGTTATTACTCACAGAGTAGATATTGGTTTAGTCCCCCTCTCTTTATATCTTATAATTTCTTTTAAAAAAATTTGAGACGACAAGGAGGTTTTTGCCTCTATCCCTTTTTTTGGTAAAAAAGGAAAAAAGCTACATTTTAACTCCTCAACTGACATTCTGCAATTTTTGTGATCGTATGACAAAAAACTTAAATTTCAAAGCTATTGTTGCTTTCAAAACTTGAACCGTGACAACCTACATGGTAATTTTAGTTTTAACAAAGATCAAGTATTAAAGCTGATCTTATGTTTTACTGATCATCTGCAACAGTCTGCAACCTGCACATTATGCCTATGGCTTTTGTTCAGCATTTTGTTTTTCTTTCGGTTCATTCTCTGTCTAAACTCTTCAGGATCAGAATAGTATGTTATATTTTCTTGCCTCTCTTGTAGTGCAAGTGTGAGATTCTGGATTTATCTCACGTGATTATTTTTATAAATGTTGCAGTCACAGCTCATGGCAGAAACCATAGCAACTCTCATTGAGAAGGTATGGCCATCTTTTTACCGGTTTTGTAACATCAAAACATCATGTTATTAATCTTTATATGTGTAATTTCTTCCTTGCTTGCTAGCTGTCTACGTATGTGTTGAAGTAAGACAAAGAAGAGTCTTCTCATAAGTTAGATGCAGGCTCAGTTTGGTTACACTGATGATGACTAGTAATAGTTCAGGTGAATTTTGAAGGAATTTGTTCTATAACATAGGCTTATGAGAAAGTGTGCAACATGATGTTTGTTTGCTCAAGTTTTAACCTTGTTGGGAGATCTTGTTTATTATTCAATGGACACTATTATCTTTTTTAAACATTTTAATATTTTTTAACAATGGACACAATATTATCTAGTTGTAGCTGTATAAACCAGCAAGAGGTTCACCGAGTTTACAAGGTTGCCCGTCAATTTAGAGACTCGTGTTGTTCTTTGCTGTGCGGTAGGGGTTTTTTCAGATGAACAGAAAATTGTTAGGATCCCATATCAGCAGAGGACCAAGTACTACTGTTTATAAGGCCCGACACCATGACACCACGTCTTAGTGTGCTACTTGGCCATAGGCAGCCACTGGTCAATTTTGTGCATATTGGGGGTGCATTTATCGTTTTCTTTTGGGGGGAGGGTGGATTTGATTCCGGTACTTTGATTTCTGGATAAGGTTTTGTTATCAGTGAGATCTTCTTGTGCCTCAACTGTTTTGCAAAATTGTATGGGAATGAGTTACAAGCATCAAAACAATGGGCAGTGCAGAGTGCAGATGTGCAGAAAAATGCTAATAGTACATAATAAGTTAGGCTAACTTGTATTTGCTGGTGTTTTTAATGTAAAAACAGGGAAAGAAGCTGGGAGAAGAGAAGGAACTCATGAAAAATCAGGTAAATTCCACTTGGTAATTACTACTACCGGAACACAAAGTTTATTGCAGCAAGCTAGCAATAATTTATCAAATTACGAAACTGGAACAGAACTAAATGAACTCACTAAGAATTGAGTGCTTAAAAATTGTGTTTGGTCCATTATTCTTCTCCAAATTTTGTGGGACTTCAGGTTGCAGCACTGATGGTGGAGCAGGCGAACCAGCAGGAAGAGGCAGCTGCTGCTGCTGCCGATGAAAATGGTGATGAAGATGACGATACGCCCAATATGGAAGGAGAAGCAGCTGAGCTCAGCAGATGTTCCCACAGCAAACATCCCGTGCTTAATTTGTTTTAAAAAAAATTCCCTTCTGCTTGTTTGTCTATACGTGTGTAATTTTAGATCGGACATATGCAACGTGGCAGAAGTAGATACTGCCCACCCCAACTCCTAATGACACTGGTAGTAGTGCAAGTCTTGAGAGACTAGGGACAAACCGCACCGTTTCAGCCACAGTTGTATTTTGGCTCAAAAGAGGCACAAGTGAGGCAAGAAACCTCCTTATGGCCTCGTGCTATCTAGGAGAGTAGTGTGTTTGTTTGTGTAATGTAACCATGGCATGTGTAGCCAGAAACCTCTGCGCTCTCCTGTTCTCTCTAGCGCAGTGCTCTAGCAGTATTTAGCGAGTAAAATATATAATAAAACAAATGTTTGATGCCTATGCTTATGCGTTGAGTTTACATGGATAATAGTAGGATGCTTGTTAAATCAAAGGAATTCAAATTTGCACAAAAATACAATAAACTCTATTCCCTGAACAACCAAACAAGAAAGAAGAGACTCGTTCTGCAACGAGGTAAAAGTTGCAGTGCAGACCATCCATGCTTTATGCTTGTTGTTTTGGACCTTATGTAAATGAGTATGACAACTGAAACGAAATTCTGAGTTGCCATGGATATCTATCATATTCATTGAGGATTTCGGAAGAGACTTCTTTGTGAGCCTTTAACTTCCGTGCTTTATAATTATGGGCGTAATCACCCATTACAGATTTAAGCAACAAGACTCTTCATCCAAGTATAAAAATATAAAAGACTCCAGATGCAATCTGCAACAGTGATCGAAGCAGCAGCAGTGGAATCAGATGCCTGCCGTAGCTAATCGCCGCCACCGGTGTAGATGTGAACACCAATAGCTATGAGAAAGATGGTGATGAGTCCAAAGTATATGATGGTGTGCACCAAAATGGAAACCCCACTAGTCTGCATGTTGTTAAACTCCACCACTCGGCTTTTCCCGGGCAGCTGAAACAGCAACCCTGGAGTTAACAGTACGAAAAGCGCCACTGCTATCAACACCGGACCCCAATCTGCCATTTTCACTACCACTCTGCAAAGTTAAGAAGATGTGTTACCAGTAGTACTGCTTATAGCACTGGAAGTATAGAAATGAAAGATGAACAAGAAAGAAGCACAATAAAAAGAGAAGGTTCAGTCAAGCTTGAGAAAAAGGACAAGATAATGCACACTCCACGACGAAGCTAAAAGTTAGAACATGGAAATCTTCAGACGGCCGTGATACCTTGGATTACAACGCTACACTGATAGATACAACCTTGGACGGCATCTCTGATCTCTCTTTTGTATGGATTTTTGGACGGCTCCAATATCAACTTGGACATGTTTTAGGGTCAACCAGATCAGCTAGAGCAGGGCCTAATCCTTTGTCTTAGCTTGGCCCAAACTCCTACTACCTGTTCATCCAAGCTAAAACACCTGGGTTTCTTATCCATAGTTGACCGTAGTCAATTCAAAATAGCAAACATGTTCCTAAATTATTCAAAGAAGTAACACTTCCATGTGTGTTCATCTTGGTAGTACCCTACAACCTTTGGTGTAATGCCCTATTAGCTTTTGTTTCCTGTAGAAAGGCAAACCAAACAAGGTAAGCATTCCAAACATGCATAGACTAACCACAACTTTACAGTTCATCTGTTGCAACATTTTTTTACGGATCATTCTGGAAAGAAAACCCCACCTTTCTTCATTCTCTAAAGCAAGAAAAGCACCCTTCTAACAAACACTTATTGGAAGCTTATGAAAGCAAATACCTTTGATTTTTTGTTTTCACCCCCATAAAGCAAACCCACCATCTTCTCCTAATACCTTTCCTCTGTTTTAATCCCGAGGTCTTCTTTCTCACTAAGTTTAGCATCCCTGTCTCTTCTTCACTAAGAAACTAAGTTTCATTCTTCTACATAATAGAAGACATCATAACAGTCTATCTATCCATTTCAACAAGTTTCAATTCACAAGTTTCCATACCTCCATTTTGTAAGTGGAGCAAGAGCAGAGGAAGGATGAGTGCTGATTGGGGGCCGGTCTTTGTTGCAGTGATCTTGTTCATTCTCTTATCACCGGGGCTGCTCTTCCAATTACCAGCAAGGACGAGGGTGATGGAGTTCGGAAACATGATGACAAGCGGGATTGCTATCCTGGTTCATGCCATCATATACTTCTGCATACTGACTATCTTGATCATTGCAATTGGTATTCACATACATATCAACTAATTCAAACTTCAATGTTAAGTCCAATTTATTGTAAAGTTTTCTTCTAAGTGAACTTTGTATGTGTTCTGCGCTCCTTGTTTAATGTTTTACTGCTACCTCGTTGGTCTAGTTTTACTTCAACTTGACACTGACACATTGTGAAGAAGTACTTAATGAATTGTATTAAGTTATGCTTTGCATCCTTCCAGGCTCTACATCACAAGGTTGTTCCGTAAATTCTCTCCCCACTCTGGTTTATCTTATTGAGTCCCTATCTTTGAGTTGTATAGTATCAGATAAAAAACATGACCATTATCAAAGTTTCAAAGGTAGTAAGTCTAAGTTCATGGGCATTGCCTTACCTTTCAATTCAAATGAAGGATTCAAGATTGGTAGTAAGCCTAAGCCCTAACGTTACCACTTTAACTCGAAGCCTACCCAATCAAGCATCTGTTTAGAAGGTAGAGGGAAATATCTATACGAATCTCTGTTTCCTGACAACAAACTTCACAGACAAGTCCAACACTGGAATTTGTGCTATGAACAACCATAAATTTTCATCAGTTCATCACGACCTACCTAAAACAATGACTAGAGAAGATGATTCTTAGATCATTGAAAGAGAATGTCAGTACATCACTCCTCTAAACAGGCATCTAGTGAAAGAATTTAGACCACTCCTCAAGTATAATATGTGTGATAGATGTGGACAGTAGACTCGGTTATTCTAGGTGGACTTTATTCATTCTATGTTTTCTGGTCCTGATTCAATGTGGCAAAAGTGGTTTCAGTTGAATTTGAGCTAAAACCCAAACCACCCGCTTTCCCGACCTCTTTGGTTTTTATTCTTTTTTGGTTCCAGTATTTTAGTAAAGCAACTTGAGCATATTAAGTTGAAAGACTCTAATTCCCTATTGGATTACATTGCATCAGAGATAATGATCACAGTAAAAGGGATCTCAAATCCCAGATCATAAGAAAACAATAAACATTATGCACCATAACATGATTAACATCAATCTTCACATCTAATAAGAAAAGATCTGTGCTTTATATGTACTTCATTTCAAAACTGACCACAAGAGTTACAACAACATAAGCTCAGAAAAAGGCTAAAGACACAGATCCAAAGCTGGGCGAGAGTACCGGATCATCATCATCAGCCGGTGTAGATGTGGACGTGTACGGCCAAGATGAGAATGGCATAGAGCGCGAAAAAGATCAGTGTGTGTACAGCTATGGCTTTGCCGTTGGTCTTCATGCTCCCAAACTCCACCTGCTTGCCGTTTCCGGGCAACGAGAAGAGTAGTCCCGGTTGCAGTAGGATAAACAGCACCACTCCAATCAACACTGGGCCCCAGTCCGCCATTGTCTTCAAGTTTAGAGCTTCAAATAAATTGGGTCTGAATGAGATCTAAAGATGGTAGCTTTCTTTCACGGACAGAATGAAGATGAGGACGCAAGTGAGAGGCTTTTAGTTTTGTTGTGTTTCTCAGGATATGTGTAAGCGACACTAGGGATTCTGAATTGTAAGCGACTAAGGTGGAACGGTGTGGAAGCTAGTGTGAAGGTTCTGGTTGCCTGCTTTGCGTTACAGAATAGAACAATGCAACTGGGTGGTCTAGAATAAATGAATAAGCACCCCACTGAGTTCAAAGCTTCTTTCTTTTTTATTCTTTTCTTGTTTGACTAATCTTGGATGGAATGAAAGAAATCCCAAAGGAAGTTGAATATAATCAAGTTGTTGCCAGCCCTTAATTTCTGAAAAGGACAGTGATTGAAGCATTTAAGGGCCAACTCTTGAATGCTAATGGAGCTGCTAGTGATAGAAAACAACCTAATAATGCAGTTCTTGTGTATAAGAGTCATGGTGATGATGAGTTACGGCCTTGAAAACAATAGAAAATGATGCTCTCCCCTTATCCAACAATCCAACAAAGCAAATGCCAAGAGATTAAGATTTTAAAAAAGAAAAGGGGGTGAAGTGGGTTGAAAATTCATGTTACTTTAATCATGGGAATCCTATTCCCTCTTTTAAGGGCTTAGCTCCTGGTTGTGGCATCCAAAGCCCTGTTTTATATGCCCGTTCTCAGATGTTCTTATTCTTCTGCTGAGCTTGAGTTGTACAAAATAAGGAGCTAGCTGATCAAACTGAGAAGACTTCATTTAGGATGAAAGACTATGCTGCTCTGCTGATAGCTTCAGCGCTGTTTGCATTTTTGTCACCAGGATTGGTGTTTCAAATGCCCGGGAAGGAGCGTCCTTTCGCATTTATGAACATGAAGACTAGCATTGCCTCCATGTTCTTGCACACTGTAATCTATGGTTTGCTCATGATTCTGTTTCTTGTTGTTCTTGACATTCACATCTATGCTTAGGAAACAGTCCGAAACACATCAAGTTATCCAAGAAACCAGCTTGTAAGTGCTTTAAGGTTTAGACTGATTTAGTTGTTCTGTGTTCCTCTTATTATTCATTTACTAGTTACGCAGTAATGATACATCTATCTATGTATTCTACACCTTCATGAATTCTGCTTCTCAAAGAATGAAGATTTCTGTTGTGTGCTAATCTATCTGCATATAAAAGTATGAACAGCTTCGTTTTGGCTGGTCACTTGAATTACAGTATAGGCAAAAGGGTATCTAGAAAACAAGTCCATAGTTTGGAAACAAAGAACATGGGCAAAAGGAAAGGTCTCATGAAGGTTGGTGCTTTTTCTGTTACTGTGTGAGTTTAGAGTTGAAAATATTCTAGTACAAACTGCAATCTAGAACTCAGAAAAAAAAAAAAAGAGAGGGGGAAATCCAGTTAATAGCAGTAAAAATTATTGAGAAACAACATAAAGGACATGGCACATCAACTTGATATGTTGTAATTGGTAAATGAGACGATCAAATCCTGAGTTCATAATTAGGTACTAATACACATTTGAGTAGTTTAAGAACCAACATACATGTGGATTCCAATAGCCAACAAGAAGATACAGATGAGAGTAAAGTAGATGATGGAATGAACCAGAATTGAAACTCCACTAGTCTGAAAATTGCCAAACTCGACCAACCGGCTTTTCCCAGGTATCTGAATCAGCAACCCTGGAGTCAAAAGAATGAATAGCACCACTGCTATGAAAACTGGCCCCCAATCAGACATCTCTGATTCTTGCCTTCCTGCACTACTCTCCTCTCAAACTTCAAATGTGTCTTAACAGAAATGTGGCCTGATCTGATCTGCCATATAATGGCCAATGAGGGAGATAAGGATTGGTTGGTATGGACAAAGAAAGATGAAAGGCAATGCACTAATTAGAAAGTTGGGTACTAATTGCCTTTGGGGAGGAAGGGACAAGGGATTGATGACTAGGAAAAGGTGAAGGTTACAGAATCAAGCAATTCTTATTCACATGCATCATGAGGAAGCTTCCCTCTAAACAATGGCTTGGGTATGCACATTGGATAGTAAAAAAGAAACACCCTTTGTAAATTCTGATTCATGTTATCAAAGGTATTTCCTTCAACTACTAGCCAAGGCATTGTAGACAGAACAAATATATGTTTCCTTGACAGGCCACTTTAGCTTCCTTTCTTTTCATCCAACACTAAAATCTCTTTCTTCCCCCATCTCCATCTCTATCTTTTCATATAAAATGATTGTGGAGCCATTTGTTCATGTGAAATCAATGAAAGACACTTCTCAATTGCTTGAGAGCTCAACCAAAGCATACAAAGGCCAACAAACAGTACAACACAGATCAGTATTATTCCTTGTTTACAAGCCCAACAGATTTCTTTGATGACTAATTAAGAATAAAACCCCAAGTGCTTAATTCAGTAACCGAGATAAAAGCCCAATACATAGAAAAAATAATAATAATAATAATAACAAAAAAACAAACAAAAGAAATCGTCGACAGCAGGGTTCGAACCTGCGCGGGCGAAGCCCAACAGATTTCAAGTCTGTCTCCTTAACCACTCGGACATATCGACTTCAATGTCAACAAGGTTAACGAAAGTTTAATTAACACTAACTTAAAATTTAAATATTGCATACTTCTTGAATGTGATAGGGCCGCTATCCCATCATTTCATTGATTTGGTCTATTTGAAAACGTGGACGTGCCCACTTTAATACGGAGGAGCAGGACAAGACGATTATTCATTAATTTGCACAGCACATCAAAGCAGATTATCGAATTTGTACACTAAAGAAATGGGTGGGGATGACCTGAAACCACAGGACCCTTGGAATCATAATAGTGTAGAGGACATCTACGATCTATGTCTTTCTTCTTTCCTGGGCCAGCTCTCTTTTGTTTACAAGGTAAAGGCCACCGTCCTCATGTTCCTCATGGCTTATTATATGCACTTATTGCTAAGACGACAAGCCCTAATACTTACTTTCAATCATATTATGATCTCGATTACTATAACGTTGTGTTATTCTTTCACCAAGGTTTTGATTCAATTAAGATGCCAAAACCCAAATGTGAATATCTGATACCATTAGCTAAATGATAGGCATGCCACCACGAGTCCAGGATTAGATGATAGAGAAGCATAGCCTATCAAACAACTCGATTTGAAAACTCCCCCACTTGCTCCATTAGATTTTTGGTTTCTATCACCCACTTGATTGTATCTAATTATTGTTCAAAATTTAGGATTAGAGCAAATAATATCGGAGTATTGAGCTCTACATTATCAAAAATCTAACAACAAATAATAACTTTTTCTCTAATATAAAGGTTAGATTTTTTCTTCTCTTCTTAAAGCACAAGCTTTGATCTTGAAAAACAAATATGCTGATGGTCACTGCACATTTTCTGTTTCACTTGTAGTACGTCTATAGACTCACAGTCCCATATGCCCTTTTTATTTATATAAATAAATCCTGACACTTGACCGGTGACCCAATCCAGCACATCACCATCATCACCAGCCTGCCTGCCTGCCGTGGCTCGCTCACCATTACTAGTACCAGTCCATATCTTCTGCTTCATAATACACACAAGAACAAAAAACAAAAACAAACAAAAAGATTACACCTTTATCAGGAAAAAAAAGAAATACAACACTCCCAAATTGCAAAAACACACACCCAGATCAATCCAATAGAGATTCTTCTGTTTCTGTAATCGTGGGGGAGTTTAGATGGAGAAGTTGAAGTCGTTTTTCAGCAACAGATGGCTGGTTTTTGTGGCGGCAATGTGGGTGCAATCCTGTGCTGGAATTGGGTACTTGTTTGGGAGCATATCACCAGTGATCAAGAGCTCCTTGAACTATAATCAGAGGCAGATTGCGAGGCTTGGTGTGGCTAAGGACCTTGGGGACAGTGTTGGGTTTCTGGCTGGGACCTTGTGTGAGGTTTTGCCTATGTGGGCTGCTTTGCTTGTTGGTGTTTTGAAGAACTTTGTAGGGTATGGCTGGGTTTGGCTTATTGTCACTGGCAGAGCTCCTCCTTTGCCTCTCTGGGCTGTAAGTATTCTAAAGTCTCTCACTTCACTTCTTTTCTTCTTCAAGTGATTTTTTTTTTTCCTTTTCACTCAGTATTTGATCTTGTTTATTGGATGGTAGAGTAGTTTGATCGTGTTTCAATGATAGTAGAGTAGTTTGATACTTGTGGATCAAGTCTTTTTTGTTTGGTTGTATGATAGAAGTTTTGGATATCAATATGGTTTGAGTTGATGACACAGAGTTTGATGTAATACCGATTTTTGGCTTTAGGTTAAAAGAAGAACCTTTTTCCTTGAGCTGTAGTCATTTGCTAGTTTCAAGTGTTAACATGCAAGACATTGAACTTGAAGTATCAGATATGTAGATCATTTTTATGGTATGTTTGGATGAGATTTTTTTTATCCGGTTTAGAAAGGAGGGTCCAGTTGTCAGCATATCTGCAATTCACTTCTACTTTGCATAAGTTCCAAGCACATTTGAAATGAAATTTGGATACTTGTGTAATCTTCTATTTGGTTTCTCTGAAGTTTTGATTTGTACTCACTACCAAGATATAGAATTGCTTGTGTCACTGATGTTTTAACGGAAGGTCTATGGGACACCAAAATTGGTCATTTCAGCTGGTGGTCATTAGTTCTCTGTAGTTTTCTTTATAAAGATCCTATGTATCAGTCAATCTTATCCTTGAGGCCTTTTGATAGAAAGTGTTGATCATGAATATTGCCAAGAGTAGTTGACAGTTTAAACAGATCAGTAGTTTTCTTTCAAATGTTGCTCATGTGTTCTATTAAGACATGAAAATCATTTATATATACTTATTGTCATCTTGCTTGGTTTAATTGTTCAATTACAACTTGGCAGATGTGCATTCTTATATTTGTGGGAACAAATGGTGAAACATACTTCAATACAGCTGCCCTTGTTTCTTGTGTACAAAACTTCCCAAAAAGTCGGGGCCCTGTGGTTGGAATTCTGAAGGGATTTGCCGGGTTGGGTGGCGCAATTATGACTCAGATATATGCGATATTCCATTCCCCAGATCATGCATCTCTGATTTTCATGGTTGCAGTTGGTCCAGCAATGGTCATTATTGCTTTAATGTTTATTGTCAGACCAGTTGGAGGTCACAAACAAGTCCGGCCGACTGATGACATGAGCTTTACATTTATCTACAGTGTGTGCCTCCTATTAGCTGCTTACTTAATGGGGGTCATGCTAGTTGAAGATCTAGTTGATTTGAGCCACTCTGTGATCATTGTTTTTACAGTGGTTTTGTTTATCCTCCTCGTGGTTCCCATTGTGATTCCTATTTCATTGAGTTTCTTCTACCCACAGCCAAGAATTCCAGAAGAGGAGTCACTCCTGTCTGCTACACTGAAACAAGAAGCAGGCAAATCTGAAGCAGACGCTAATGAGGTAATTTTCAGTGAGGTGGAAGATGAGAAGCCTAAAGAAGTAGACTTGCTTCCAGCATTGGAAAGGCAAAAACGAATTGCCCAATTGCAAACAAAATTATTCCAAGCAGCTGCAGAAGGGGCAGTCAGGGTGAAGAGGAGGAAGGGTCCACATAGAGGGGAAGACTTCACCTTGACACAAGCTTTGATCAAAGCAGACTTCTGGCTTATATTTTTCTCCCTTCTCTTGGGTTCTGGATCTGGTTTGACAGTGATTGATAACCTCGGTCAGATGAGCCAGTCACTAGGATATGATAATACACATATATTTGTCTCCATGATCAGCATTTGGAACTTTCTCGGTCGTGTTGGCGGTGGTTTCTTCTCTGAGATTATTGTGAGGTATACATTGATTACGTCCACATCTATATTTTACATATATTTCATTCAAATTTGTTTCGATGACTTCTGAAATCTGAAATATGTTTCATCACTGTATGTTCAACAGGGACTATGCTTATCCGAGACCAGTAGCAATGGCTGTGGCTCAACTCATCATGGCAGTTGGGCATCTCTTCATTGCTTTTGGATGGCCTGGGGCAATGCACATTGCTACCATCTTGATTGGGCTAGGATATGGGGCACATTGGGCAATTGTGCCAGCTGCTGCCTCCGAATTGTTTGGCTTGAAAAAGTTTGGGGCTTTATACAATTTTCTCACACTAGCAAACCCTGCTGGTAGTTTAGTTTTCTCTGGTCTGATTGCGAGCAGTATATATGACCGTGAAGCAGAGAAGCAAGCTCATCAGCCTCATCAGCCTCATCTCATGCATCAGATTCCAGGATCAATTTTTCAAGGGATACTTGGACAGGATGCACCAAAGTGTCATGGTGTGGTATGCTTCTTCTTAACTTCAGTACTTATGTCCTTATTCTGCGTCATTGCATTTCTTTTGAGCATGATTCTGGTACATCGGACTAGGATTGTATATACCAATCTTTATGGAAAGTCCCGTTCATCTGGGCTTTCATAATTGAATGAGCTCATCCAGATTCCTGGATTTCTCAGTGTCACCTACAAACTGGAGTATTTCGTCCAACTTGTTTGTATACTAAGAATTTTTTCAAGGGTCATCAACATATATCAAGCATGATGGAGGTTCACACTCTCCAAAACTACCGAGGGTCAGAAACAGACACCAAATTTTTTCCTTCCCTTGGGGTCTAAGTCATTGCTGCTTGTAGTTGTGTACGATTATCATTCAAGTGTTATAGTGTTTAATTGGAAAACAGAATGCAAGATTATTATTGTATTGAGTTTGGAGATCCGATTGTTTTTGGAATTTTTGTATGTGATGGTCATTGTGTCCACAGTCCTTCATTAATGAAGAGAGAAAAAATAATTTGTGTTTGTTTGCCTGAAATTTGTGTTCTTTAGTTCTATAGATAAGGACAGTTTCCTCCAGTTATAATGATATGCTTGCTGATTTTGACCAGATAATGGTTAATATAAGTGGTTTGCGTTTAAGTTCTTACAGACAGTTCATGCTGGGATTGTTGAGTTTTACTTGGTATAACTTTGAAGACAGTTCGGTGGAGTTAGTAGCCTTTTGTTTTGTACCATGAACATGACCGTGAATATGATTACACATATTTGTGGGAGATGAATTCTTCTCTGGAGACTATTATATGATCATTTTTACTATACGAAGTGTGCTTTTGGCCAGTAATTACATTATTCCCAGAACGATTAATTCCAGCTAGCTATCACCATGATCATGATTGAAGGTAGCACAGTCTTTCCTTATCTCGCCTTGATTACCAGTCTTAACACCGATCCTGCCAAGCTTCCTCATTGCAGCGATGAAGGCTCTATTGAAATTACCAGGGTTCTGTGCAAAATCAATGACAGAAGGCTTAGAAGCAGAGTCAGTGAACAGAACCTCATCTGAAGACAACAAGCCCTTCCCTGCGAGCAAGTTTTGGTAATAAGCGTTGTCAAATGTTTGTGGAGTTTGAGGGTCCAGGCTGACGGTGAAGTCAACATTTCGCGGGCATTCTGACATCAGCTGCTTGGCGTAGCCGGGATCCAAAGAAGGGTCAACGGCAGAGGAGTTTGAAAATGAGTACAAACGACTTGCAAAGCGGCTGCAGTGTGAAAAGCCCAGTGTATGTGCTCCAGATAGTGCAATAACATCAATTTGGGAAAGGTTGTATTTGGCAAACATGGTGTTGAGTTGCTTCAGATTGAAAAATGGTTCAGGCAAATTTCCAGGGACTCGAGAGGCATTCGATACCAGTCCATCTCGACGCCCCAATTCTACATTAAAAGCAGGGCCTCCGGCCTGCACAAAACTATGATTAGTGCATTTTTCCGTATGCTTTCAGACTAAGGACACTGATAAGTTGCACTTACTAGGACGACAACATCTCGAGCAGCAAGCGCCAAGATGTCAGCACAAGAGACGACACCATTGCATTGTGATTCAACTGCTTTCTTAGCCTGGATTACGGTGTCAAATCCATCTCCGGCTAAAGAAAGATTATCTGAATAATCCTTCTCTGCGTCCCCATTTGGTGAAGCAATCATTATCGACGCATCGCATCCCTGCAGCCAATAAATGTGTCAAACGAGCACATCGTGCATTGTCAAAAGGTAACAAATTCTGATGAAATGCTACTATTATATTCGAACGCAGCTAACAAAGTTCGTACCTCAATAAAGCAGTCATGGAAAAACAGTCGCAGAGTAGCCGGAATTGTTATAGCGCTTCGGCTGAGTTTCGTAGAGACTGCCTGCTTCACTATGGACTCAACGTTTGGACAACTAGAGCTATAGAAGTTTTCTACTAAATGTGCTTCTGATCCCCTCCCCTGCATATCAATCATCATCGAAAACAAACCAGAAAGCACCAACAAGCCTCTCCACACCTCCATTTTGCTATATCCTCCTCTTCTCCTCTTCTCTTCTCTCTCTATCCGTGGTGACACGATTACTAATATATATATACAAGGGAACTGAATCAACTGATGAAGACAATGGCAGTGGTGACCCCTCAAACTTACCATATCAGTTAAAAGATCCATTCTTGGTCTAAGTAGAGCTAGCCCGAGACTTTGATCAATTAACCAGACCCTAAGCCTATAATGCTATTGTTTTAGGGTGTTGGGTGGTCACTGTCTTGTAGAGTTAAGTCAGCAATGTGTATATATATCCCAGCAACATGTATGCAAAAAGACTCCTTTCACAGCAATTTTTGTTATGAATTATATTATACAGCTCATCGTTAGTCATTACTTGCTGGTTTGATAATTGACATGAAAACGACCAAGTAACAAATCCCCTTAATCAGTTAATCCCATCTTCAAACGCAAAGCACAAATCCAACGAGATGTTCATACAATTGTTCAAATTTGAAGTTTCTAATGGCGTGTGGGAAAGAAGCATAACTGTGTTAGACATAAAACATTTTCTAATAGTAACTACATCATATTGGTGTGGATTGACTGGATACGGAAATGTATCGGTATGACTTTGAACAAGTATTATTAGCACATACAGATTTATATATAATTACCATAATTCCATTCAGTGTTCATGAATGCTTTTTATTTCAAGTCACTGAAGCGTTGTATGATACAGTCCACCGTAGCATTACTGAATCTGTTTATAATCCTACCTGCTTTCCAAAGTGATCGACTTATCAATCAATAAGATGAAAGAAATCGATTCCATATGAGTTTCTCAATTCTTTGTAATTTGTACTTATATATATATATTCCTTTGATACCTGCCTGCTTAATATCCTTTTTCATTGCTTTGCAAATAATTAATGTAATCCCAAGTTATGGAGCCCTTCCCCCACTCCATCCAATCCTACAAACCCTCGTTGGTTAGTATATTAATCCACTTGAGTGGCTACTATGTTAACTGGCATAGAGTAAAAAAAAAAGTTCAAACAAATTTCATTTCTCCATTGTCCCAAGTCTCTGATACAAAGACATAGATCCTTAATTCAAATTGGCATCACATGTTCAAAAGAATATTGCTCTGTGATCTTATGCAAACTATCTCCGGCCAATGAAAGATTATCAGGCGCGTCTTTCTCTGCGTCCCTATTTGGTGATTGAATTATGACTGAGGCATCGCATCCCAGTTCAAAATTGATCAACCATAAAAGGAATTAAGGATGATTCATGCATATTGATCCCTTTTGTTACATGTATGACATGAATTTTGAGTTTGAATGCACGAGCTAGCTTTATAAGCAAAACTATGACCCAATTACCTCGACAGAGCAGTCATGGAAAAACAATCGGAGATAGAGTAGCCGGACTTGTCGTGAATGTTTCATCGAGTTTTTTAATGACTGTCTCCTTCACAATGGCTTCAGCTTTTGGGCAACTAGTGTTGTAAAAACCTTCAACTAACTGTGCTTCTGCTCCTCTTCCCTGCATATCAATCACCATCAAAACCACAATTAACAGTAATCCTCTCCACACCTCCATACTTCTACTAGCTCTCTCCTCTTCTTCACTCGTGGTATAACGATTTCTCATATATATATATAGATTTTTTTTTTTGCCGATAAATATAAATATAGATGAAAAATGTGGATTGGCATATCAGCGCATCGCGGAATTGGTCTAAGTCGCCGGACTAATTAAATATCATATGGATTTGGTGTTGTAGCCGGGGACTGTTGATAAATCGACCTGATGATGATCTAGAAAAATTATCATAAAATTATATATATACTCAAATGATGTCAAAACAATCCACTTTAAACTGTCGATAAAAATCCTACTCTACATGATGCCAAAAGTAGTGACCAAATATTACAATTTTCCTTTCATTTATTTTATACAGCACAGATGAATCAAACATACAGTTAGCTAGCTTAGTAGCTCTGCATAACATTATTGCTTCAAGAGGAAGAGGACGTCGATCATGGATTGAAGGCGGTGCAGTCCTTCCTAATTTCCCCTTCATCACCAGTCTTAACGTCAACCCTGCCGAGCTTCCTCATGGCAGTGATGAAGGCTCCACTAAACTCACCGGGGCTGTTAGCGAAGTCAACTACAGTCGACTGAGACGCCGAGTCGGAGAAAAGAACCTCGTCCGAGGTAAACAAGCCCTTTCCGGCAACCAAGTTCTGGTAATACACGTTGTCAAACGTTCGTGGGGTTTGAGGGTCCATGTCGATGGCTATGCTGGGATCCACATCCTGAGGACAGGAAGACATCAGCTGCTTGGCGTAGTCGGGATCCAACGACGGGTCTACGGCGGAGGATGACGAGAATGAGTAGAGGCGGTTGGCAAAGCGGTTGCAGTGTGAAAACCCTAGAGTGTGTGCTCCCGATAATGCAATGACATCGGTTTGGGTGAGGTTGTGTTTGGAAAACATGGTGTTGAGTTGATTAAGATCAAATGATGGTTCCGGCAAGTTTCCGGCGACCCGTGAGGCCTTTGAGACCAGTCCATCTCGACGTCCCAATTCTACGTTGAAGTCCGGGCCTCCAGCCTAGACATGTAAACAAAGAATTCAGTTAATTAAAGATTATTTTATTTGAAGCATGCATATGTTCGAAGATTAATTAATTTGCATTGACAATAAATTCTTTAAACAAAATTCCAGTTAATCAATCAATTTATGAGAATTAGAATTGTACAAAGAAGAAAAAGTCTGAATAGGTTGAGAATGACATACAAGAACTACAACATCGCGGGTAGCAAGAGCCAAAATGTCAGCACAAGAAACGACGTCAGGGCATTGCGCTTCGACTGCTTGCTTAGCCTTGATGACGGTGTCAAAACCATCCCCGGCCAATGAAAGATTATCCGACGAGTCCTTCTCTGCATCCCCATTTGGTGATGATATCATGACTGAGGCATCGCATCCCTTTTGAAAGTTGATCAACCGAGATAATTAAGGAAGGATGGTTATTCATTGATGTGTTAGAAATGAAATGGATTTTGAGTTTGATTGAGCACATGAACTATATCAGTAACTATTTATAATTAATTACCTCGACAAAGCAGTCATGGAAAAAGAGTCGGAGAGTAGCCGGAATCGTTGTGAAGGTTTGGCTGAACTTTGTAGAGACTGCCTGCTTCACGATGGATTCAACGTTTGGACAACTAGAGCTGTAAAAATTTTCAACTAATTGTGCCTCTGATCCCATTCCCTGCATATCAATCATCATCAAAACCATAACCACCATTAATAGTGACCCTCTCGACACCTCCATACTTTACCGATTACTAGCTCTCTCTGCTCTCTCCTCTCTTCTTCTCTTGCAGGCATCTGTGCATGACTACTTATATGCAGGTGAATTAAGATATTATTGCGACCTTTCAAAGCAATACATATTACTATTTTATACGTAAGTTGATTATATGTATAAGATGCGGTCATGCGTACTTGGTCCAAGAGTTTGATCAATGTTCTAGTAGTAGTAGTATGTAGCAGGTACGAACCATATATACCTAGTTATATAGTCTACATTGGCATGTTGTAGGGTGTTGGGTATGAGAATGACCAATTCCAGCGTTTACATTTATAGGACAACTAATAGAAGGAACAACTTTTTAAACCCACTCATCGTCTCTAACAAATGACGCTTTGAATTGCTTCAAGACTCGGTGTCTTAAACTTCCAATTTTATGTATCCTGCACCAAAGTAGCAACGTTTTTAAGCTTCCAATTTTATGTGTCCTGCACCAACAACAAAAAACTAAGTGTTGTAGGAGAAACAATATAGATGCAAAGCGTTACTATATTGATAGATAAGGAGGCCTTTATATAGGCATTACATCAAGTATCCCAAGTAATCAGGGATTCCCTATCTACTAAGGTAACTACTATTCTAGTCTAATTAGGTCAAGACACACAACGGAAGTTACGGAATTAACCTTCCTTGAACACTCCCCCTTGTGTCGCGTACCTAATGTGACACGGTGCATAACATGTTGCCTCGCTAAAACCTTGCCAAGCAAAACAAAACCTCTTGGGTAAAAATAAAAAGCTTGGTCGAAGGGAAAAGAGCACAACGCACCAACTACAATTGAAGATTACATGTGAGGTAGACTCCCCCTGATGTCTACAAGACAACTCCCCCTGATTGGTAACTCAATCTTGGAGTTCAGATTAATGGCGTATACAAACGCTCCTCACAAGCTTCAAAAGTAGGTGTGGCCAATGATCGAGTCATTGAATACAGCCACATTATCCTTGTATTAGACCAGCTACACTTAGCTTTACTTGGTCTTAAGGAAGAAGGTCGCTTAACAACTCAAAACCAGAGTTCGCGTTGAAAATCAGATTCACGCGCAGCATGACCTTCGTGTACTTAAATAGTCATAACTCCTTCGATACAGTAGGTATGAACGAACCGTAAAATGTTCTGGAAACTAGACACCCATATCTTTCCAGTGGTATAAAGTACACAACGTGGTTCGTTCTGAGCTGATCACAAAGCTCTGTCGAAGGTGACTGATCTGCAAATTACCGGACAGATTCGTCCTACTTTGCTAAAACAGCCATAACTCACTCAATATGATAGCTATAATCAAATGGTTGGTGTCCCTGGAAAGTAGACACATAGAGCTTTCCAACGGTACTAAGTTTACCATTTTACGATGAGTGAGCTGTCATGTAGGTCACGGGGAAGTTGACGTACAGAACTAGGCAGAATCTGGAATTGCCTATTGATGTGTCTTTCATGATGGGATCGAATGAGCCTAAACCTTTCTCTCTTAAAAGAAAGTACCGCCATATACCATGGCATTGCGTGGGCGCGTCTAGCCATCACTTTGGCTTTATAAGTTTATAGCGAATGAGATGTCGAGTCGAGCATATTATGACAAGCACATGATTGCGCACATGATACTTAGATAGAGAGTTTCATCTCCCAAGACTTCTCGTCACATAGACGAAACGAGTCTTCTCAAGACATCGACTAATCATGGGAAACATATAGGCTTTGGTTTAACGTCCATTAGATTGCCATAAGCCGATAGATGAATAAGTTCATCACTGACGGTTCTCACATTCGAGACCAAGTATTCCCAAGATCTTTTCATTCTTAACGTTGGATTAGTGATACTTCAATCACAATTCATCCAAAGTTTACACGCAAATAGGCATGATTTCTTTCATCCCATCTCCAATCAAGTAGTCACTCAATCGTGATTTTTGCTTACTTGACTTGGGTGAAAACTAATCCGTTTAGGATGTTTATGTATATCTCTTCACTTAGTCCCAATAGAGATGATACAAGCTGCATGTTCAGTTTTTTCGGAACTATCTAACTGACAAGGTAGTGGAGTGCAATATGACTCCATTACGAGAGCATATGTCATCGTAGTCGATTCCAGGGCGTTTGTGAGAGACCTTGCGCCATAAGGTGAGTTTATGCTCTTTTTCTCACTACGCTTTCCATCAAAGATTATCGATAGGGTTTACACTTGCGGTGTCGGCATCACCTGACCAAGGACCTATCTCTTTGTATAAACTGGATCGCATATCTTTCCGTGTAGGCCAATTCACAACGTTGGTATTTGCTTCAACGAAGTGAGTGTATTCGATATCTAACTCATAGACCACGTACTCATGTACACTAGTGTAATTCGCATTTGTAGAGATCTCTATATGGATTGGCTTCTCATTGAGGCGTCCCCCAATAATAACCTTAATCCAGAAAATCCATGAGACGAATGAGTTATCATTGATCCGAAGGATCAAGTTGTGCCATACTCGCATTCGGCGAGTGTATATCGAACAAAGTGCCCTCTCTACACTTCTTGTGAGAGTCACGGCCTAGTGACACCATCTACCACTTTTGTGGAGTCACCATGTCACCATTTATGAATGACAATATGTCCATTGATTTGGACATCAATCCTTACAGGCATGTTGATACAAGAGTACTATTCCGATCTTTTCCTTGAAAGACCAATAGTTTGCTCTTTGCAGCATGTATATCAAATCTCGTCACTTTGATTTATGGGACTTTGGGAACATGATGAGGCACAGTGGGGACAAACCACGGCAATGCCAAGTCGTTCTACTTGAACAAACTTGTTCTTCTCTCCCCCTAACGACGGGGAGACTGGCTCATCAAAAAAATGACATAAACGAGATCGCCTGTTAAGGTTTATATATAGCGGACTATAGGTGGAAGCTGACGTCTTATTCAAAGACGTTATTCATAATCAAATAACCCATCATTGAGCGCTTGTGGTAGCGCAATATGGCACATAAAGTATGTGGACGGTATAGGGTATTGATCGTTAACACTTATACGTTAACAAGATGCATTCCGTTACAAAATGTAACATGCATGTATGCTTCCTGAAACGTTTCACTATGTTCCGGAACACCAAATGCCACCAAATTTTAACAGTAGGTAGGCACGTGTGTTAGGATTCCAACGCCGCCGGCCTCATTGCCGGAACCGGTCGGAAACATACCGAACCGGTCGGAATAGTCGCCGGAGGTCAGTGAACGTTTGTGTCGAGTGGTTCATCACCTTCCAGGTGTCCAATGGCTCTGAAATTTTATGAGCAGGTAGCCATGGATGTTAGGAATCGGTGGACCAAATTTCACCTCAAGAACCGGCCTAAAAGTAGGTAAACCGGTCCTCACAATGACGAGTCCGCGAGCTAAAAAACCAGAAATTTTAGGTTTTTGCTACTTTTCTATCATTGTGAAGGTGCTTCATAACATCTAAGTGTTATGGCTTGAGTTTAACCATGAGGTATATCACCATAGTATCATTGTATCTCAAATTGAACTATGAGAAGGCATCAAAGCCATCATCTTATGTATCATTGCCTTTAGCGTAGGAGGGCGTTACTCCAAAACTTTGCTAAAGATTAAGCTTCCATATGTTGAGCATAGCTAATGAAGGATCATAAGGGGGGATCATATGCACGTTTAAATGCATAGATGGTGCTTCCATTGACTTGGAGGAAGACTTGGGTGACGTTAATGTCATCCTTGAGCCTTGAGCATTGCTCATGACGCTACCAAATTCTTTTGGTAATCTTTGATCCCAATAGCTTCTTTGCTCAAAAGAAACGATGTCCATAGCTTTCTTGCATATATGGATCATCAAAACATGTCCAAAATTCCGGACTATGTATGGAAGAGTCTACATGAGTCGTCGATTCAAAGAATCCGAATCATAGTATACGTGAAATACATTCACAATATTGACTCATAAGTTGTGCGCATTCATTAGAAGCGATACATAAGAAATCAATTCAATTTTCACAATGAGTTTCAAGGTGATAAACGTTGGCACCAATATCTTTAAGTGGTGAGCAAGGTTCGATGTAGATTAGCTACACACTCAATGTCTCTATGATACATTCATAAGAGTGTAGAGACAAGGGTTTTATGCCAAGACATATAAACCGGAATATATACTCAATTCCTATAGAGTGTGCAACATGGCGTGTAGTATCACAAGATAAAACATAGGCATGCTTAAAGGCGTACTAGATACATCCGTTAACGCTCAAAAATAGAGCCGGAAAACAACCAGAATGAGCCAACATCGATACTATAGAGACATAAATGTCTAAACCAAGTATCCAGGACCGAGGCCATGAGCTAGCTATCCGAGGCCGAAGCCAAGCTAGAATGGGAGCCAAGCCGAAACAAGGCAAGGAAGGGCCATGGTCAAGCATAGGCGCGTGCTAGGCTAGCCAAGGCCGAAGCCGAGGTGGTGCACGGGCAGGCCGAGGCCGAGCGAATGTCAAGGCATGCCAAGGCCGAAACCAAGGCGTGTCGAGGCAAAAGCAAAGGCTTTTGGGGCCGAGGCTTGATGTTGGAGTCAAGGTCATGCGAGTTGCCGATGGGTAGCCTAGGCCGAAGCGAAGGCTTACCGAGGCATAAAACAAGGACCTGACGAGGCCGATGCCATGCTAAAGAGCCAAAGGCATGCCGAGGCCGAAGCCAAGACGTGCCGGGGTGAGTGCATGGGCTTATAAGGCCGAGATGGCTGCTGGCCGGGCCGTGTTCAGGCCAACGCCGAGGCCGAGGCCGGGGCGCTGCTAGGCGGGCCGTGTGCGTGCCAAGGTCCGGAGACCGAGGGGGCGGCAGCATGTGGTTGTGGCGGAGCTGTAGTCCAAGCAACGCGTAAGCTAAGCCAAGGCCGAAACCGAGGCTAGGCAAGGCGGGCTTTGGTGGGCGCAAGAGTGCCGAGGCCGAGGCCGGGCAATGCGCATGCATCCGCTTATGTACGCAAGCATGTCAATTTGTTTCTTGACGAGTGAGGCCTGGCGAATCGCAGCCAAGCTGGCGAGTGGCCATGGCGAGCGAGGCCTGGCGGATCGCGACCAAGTTGGCGGATGGCCATGGCGAGCGAGGCCTGGCGGATCGCGGCCAAGTTGGCGGATGGCCATGGCGAGCGAGGCCTGGCGGATCGCGACCAAGTTGGCGGATGGCCATGGCGAGCGAGGCCTGGCGGATCGCGGCCAAGTTGGCGGATGGCCATGGCGAGCGAGGCCTGGCGGATCGCGGCGGATCGCGGCCAAGTTGGCGGATGGCCATGGCGAGCGAGGCCTGGCGGATCGCGGCCAAGTTGGCGGATGGCCATGGCGAGCGAGGCCTGGCGGATCGCGGCCAAGTTGGCGGATGGCCATGGCGAGCGAGGCCTGGCGGATCGCGGCCAAGTTGGCGGATGGCCATGGCGAGCGAGGCCTGGCGGATCGCGACCAAGTTGGCGGATGGCCATGGCGAGCGAGGCCTGGCGGATCGCGGCCAAGTTGGCGGATGGCCATGGCGAGCGAGGCCTGGCGGATCGCGGCCAAGTTGGCGGATGGCCATGGCGAGCGAGGCCTGGCGGATCGCGACCAAGTTGGCGGATGGCAGAGTTGGCGGATCACGGCCAAGTTGGCGGATCGCAATTTCTCGCGAGTCACTCATTTTGTCTCTTGTGATTTTTCGAGTTAACATCACCAATTAGGTTGGTGAACTCAATCAACATGCCATGTAAATGTGTAATGCGATTCATTGCATTCACATATAGCTTTTTAGGGAATCGAACCATATATGCATCAAAATGCCAACGGTTATATCGAGATCTTGACCATAAAGAGTGTATCGACTAAGTAGCATTAGTCACACATGTGAGGTCTATGCCTGCACAAAATCAACGGATTTGTAGTCACTTTGACTATGAAATTGAAGTCATATGCTTCATATTTATTGCAAATTATCTTTTGCTGTTGAAATCCGTAATCATGAGGATATACTCTCATCTTCTTCCATGTATCTCTTGTATACATTGACCATATGATTGCAATTTTGCAATTAGTGAACCGATAGAACCATATCCATGACATGATTCTCTCTTTTTTTTCAATGGCCATTCTCTAGGCGCATTTTATGGTCAATTGTTTCTTTATATCAAAAGAACAAGAGGGAAGGAATTGAATGGTCGAGACCAAGATTCTGGTTACTCAATTCAATTTGTTGTGACAATTTCCGTCACATATCGATGTTACAGTGACAATTTCCGTCACACATCATGAGTTTGTCCCCTTTGTGACTCCCTTAGGATCGTCACAAGCATCGACAATATTATGTCGGAATCGTGATTAGATATTCACGAAGAGTTGTGGTTCACAGTGACATCACAGCCACAAGCACAACTTTGGACGGTAACATCACAGTTACCCCATAAATACTGTGATACGCAGGGGTGGGTGGGGCCCCTTTGTATCGTCCTGAAAAACACACAAGTTCCAACACATATACACAAGTTCAAATAATTGAAATTGCGAAAAACGGGAACTTTTATTAAATCATACTTGCTAGTTCGCCAAATGAACTGCGTTTAAAAATTGCGCTTAAGGACTCGGTTATGATCCTTGTGCAATTTTGAGATGCTCTTCCATGTACGTGCAACGAAATAATCCTCGCAATTACATCGCGATGCGTCGTGCAATAAGTTTCATGGAAAAGAAAAACATATGGTTAGTCATATTCACCATATATGGAGCAGTAAAACTAATAAAAAGAATTACTGCAGTAACTGTTTTTAACCTTTAGGGTAAAAACTTTTTAACTGAGGTAAGTACAATTACCGTTTTGCCCCTGGGTCGGATCAGAGGATCCGGGTTGGGCCGAACCGGGTCGGGTCGGAAAACCGGGTCGGGCTGGGCTGTACCACTGGCAGACGGGTTGGGTCGACGCCGTCTGGTTGCAGGCGCAGCGAACTGAGGTGTGCGTCGGAGATGGCGCTACGCGACCCTGCTGCATAATCGATCGGCGTCCTCGTCGATCCTGCTAGGCGTCGGCGGCGTCGAGCGGCGGTGTCGATGGAGCACGCAGGTGGCGCTGCGATGGATGCAGGCCGATCGAGTCGGCGCTGGGTGGAGCGCTGGCGGCTTCAGGCTGGGCCGGCTAGCAAGACTTCTGGTGTCGGTGGCGCCAAATATCGGCTCAAGGTCGCAGCGGCGGCGCTGGGTCGAGCTGAGATCGGGAGAGAAGATGGGTGCCCAGAGAAGATTTCTGGGTGCTCTAAACATATTCCATCTCTGCCGACAAGATGTCGTCGGCAAAACTTGGATCCTGACTCTTTCTTTCTTTTCCGACGAAAAAGTTGTCGCCAGAAGAACTTTTTCACCTCGTTGCCGACAAAGGGGTTGTCGGCAAAAAATAGTGTCTGATGGGAGGCTTTCTTTGCCGACAAATAAGTTGCCGGCAGAAAAGAGAATTTAGGGTTTCTGAATTTTTTTTTTCAGATTGGAACCCTAGGGTTTATGAATTTTTTCATGGCTATTAGACGAAGGCTAGAGCCACGTGCTGATAACGTGTTGTAGGAGAAACAATATAGATGCAAAGCGTTACTATATTGATAGATAAGGAGGCCTTTATATAGGCATTACATCAAGTATCCCAAGTAATCAGGGATTCCCTATCTACTAAGGTAACTACTATTCTAGTCTAATTAGGTCAAGACACACAACGGAAGTTACGGAATTAACCTTCCTTGAACACTAAGTAGATAAGAGATGCAACTGATCAAAATAAATCAAATTAATTTTGGAATCAATTAATCACAGTATGCATGTCAACCTTTATAGTATATATGGTCTGAAAAGATGATCTTAGTTCCTACAACAAAAATGAACTGTTAAAAAAATAGTAAAATCTGCAAGGATACAAGTTATAGCTCCTGTAATCTATAACCTGGACATGATTTGTACTTGTCCAAGTTATAGACTAAAACCTGGACAAGTACATAAGCATGTCTTACCTTTGTCTATTTTGATCTTGACCCCTGCAAACACCACACACACAAAATGAATTATAGACCATGGTCAATTGCATACTAAATCAAAGAGGCCATAAAATTCAACTTAGGCGCAGAGACCTACCCGTAATCTACAATTGCTCTTCTATTTTCATCAATATCCTCAACTCGCTTTTTTATTACACCTTGCTTACACCAAACAGCCTATAGAACAAAAGAATTGAAGAAGACAACAAAATCACTTCCAAATTGATTTGAATTTTAGTCGATTTCCTCCTATTTTTAGGCTTGATCGGTGAATGGATTCTCCGGCTTCGTTTAGGTAAGTTTTCATAAACAACCGGGAGGAGGTTGTGTTTTTTTCTTCTTCTGCACATATCATTCACCTCTTCACTTATGTAGTCAGGTCGTAGTAATTCAATCTTCCGCACTAATAACTTTTACGTTCGGATGGGTGGAGTTTTGAGTTGAGTTAATAAGAGCACGAACTAAATCCCATGTTTTTTTCATGATACACAATTTTTATTTTTTTTAATTTATTATTTCATTTTTACCGTAATAACTCTATTTACTAGCATATCAGTGTAGGTAATAAAAGGATAGATATGGCAGTTTACAATTTGGTGGTATTTTCCTACGTCTGACTTTCTAATATCAGAGACTAGAGATTTGAGATTCGAGCATTACAAAATATCAGAGACTAGAGATTCGAGATTCGAGCATTACAAAATACGTATACTTTCATTAATCAAATAATAATAATAATAATAATAAAAAATAAAATAAAAAACAGAATTGCCCCAACTAATTTAATGAATGAAACTGTAAAAGCAGCACAAACCAAAAACCCTGTATTCAGTTTAGCACGCACGTCCTGGCATATGGCGATGAGTTTTTAGAGATGAATGAAATAATATATCTTAGTGGAATTGTTGGAGGTTAGGGCTGATGTGATCAATGCCAGATCATTTGAGATGAGTTTTTTGTAAGAACTTTTGGGATACAAAGCATTTTCCTTTAGGGTATGAATACAGATCGAGCTAAAACACTGTTTCGAGTGCTGTTAATACAACTACATAATATAGCATGGACGATGAAGTGATCAAGTGCTCCTCTCTAATTGAGGAGGTATATATTTTCTGGTAACATATAGACCGGGAGGGTACGTAGATTGAAGGAAAGAGCAGGACTTAGAGTAACGTAGATCCAAGCAATATGATTTTTGTTAATTCTGAGTGGGATCATGTTAATGGGGGACGGCCGGGGGAGGCAAGAAGTCCTAGAAGAATATGGATTTTGTATACATTCAGGAAAACGCCTGCATGCATGTCTATATAAAAGTGACTTATATATAGCTGATTAGCTCAACATATATATTTACCGGGTCTTGTTATCCATTGTTCCTCTCAATTATTCTCATTGATGTCGCAAAATACCTTGGATATAAGTGATGCTTGCTACAATGACTCTGTAAGTAGATTTACATATTATTGTTTATCCCTTTTCTTTAATCTTCATGCTGTTGGAAAACCAGACCCTAAATAATTTACAATGTTTTTCCTCTTTCTTTGTTTCCATTGTGGGTGAATTGGAATAAAACAGATTAAAAAAAACAGTATATATATTTGTTAAACTCTGTTTTTTTTTTTTCTTCGGAAGTGGAAAACGTCTATGAAAGTCTGATGGTTTCATTACTTTCATAGAATTTGTTTTTAAAAAATCGTTAGATTTTTTCTACAGATAAATGTATATGAAACTTATTAATTGGCATAATAAAAGGAAAAACTTGCAATTCTATTATACAGAAGTTCTACCCTTCTACAATATAGTTCCTCCATCGTCAGGAATTTGCATTTTGGATTTACTTAAATGAGGTTAAATATACATTCTATTTGCTCTTCTATAGGTGGTAGTGAAGCCTGAAGATACCTATGACGACACGGTGTGTGATACCTGCAGTATAGATAAGGTTTGTCATAAGATAATTCTATTTCATCGATCACTCCTCATCAGAACAGTTGATTTTGTTTTATTTTCTTTTCGTATTACATATATCATCAGACTAGTACTATATATGAGAGAAGAATAGATAACTAAAGTCTGTGGTTTCCCTTGCCTACATATATGCAGGAAACTGGAGATGCAGGGTTTTTGAACCTTAGAGATGGCCGGCAACTTTGCTCAGATTGTTCTTCTATTGTAGTCATGGATCGAATGGGATACAATTGCATAATCGAAAATGTATTTCAATTCTACAGAAGTTTAAATCTGAAAGTGGATGAAAATATTCAAATTCTATTCATCGAAAACAAGCTGATGCAAAAAATAACATGTACGTGATATGAATACACTCTACGATTAATCCTAAAACTGATCAAACTACGTACATGCTTCTTTTTTATTTTCTTGTTCTACAGATTTTACTGATATAATTAGTTTACATGAAAAATTGTTTTCTTTCCTTCTAAAAAGTGGTTTCACTTATTAATTTTGTTATTGTTGAGATATTTTTTGCTCGCAAGTTTTTCATTTAATTTGTTTATTTGAAATAAACGATTACAATTGATAGATGGAAGCGGTGATGTTAAAGGTTGTTTCATTCCAAGTATATGGGCATGCATTCGCGGGAGATTAGGGTGCAGTCTACCAATTAAAATCATGTGTATTCTTAGCAGATTACTATGCCCAATTCAAACGGTAAGAGTTTCATTTTAAATTTTTGTCAAAAGATTTTTTTTACCTATGTTTATAAATGATATTGGCCATTTCCTATATGTTACATATTAGTTCTTCTCAAAAGAAAAAGAATTATGCTAATTACTAGTTGAAATTGTGTAAGGTAACCTAGCTAAAGTCAAAGTGTTCGATCTATCTAATGATACCTCTTATTTAGCTAATTACATATAAATTAATCGAGACTAAAATCTTAAAACAGATTGGACTTAAACTATAGTGATGTCCTACATGGCTACGTACATATCGCAATAAATTATATATGTGGAGTACGTAGTGATAACTGAAAAGCTTATTTTGTTTATACCAGGTTGAACAGAATTCGAAGAGTACAGGGAATATTAACAAAGCTTGGAAGCGGATTATAGGAGACACAATCTTAATTTTGTATGGAAAACCAGAGTACGTATTTTTCATTGTCAATATTATTCTTGTTTGCTACACACTCCCTAAAGGTCATGCATTTCCTTCTTAAAACTTACGTATGAAGTGTTTATTTGCATACAGTGTGGATATAGGAAGACTCTTGGCGCATGAGATGATGCATGCATGGCTGAACCATCAAGGTGTGAATCTGCATTTTTTTTTTTTTTTTTCCGGATGCAAATTAGACTATTCCCTGAAAGGCATGGTAGAACTTTTCGCAATTAGTTGATCGTATCGCTCATGAATGTGTTTAATTGATAGGTTGTCCCCAAAGGGAATTGGAACGAAGCGCTGAAGAAGGCATTTGCGAAGTCATGGCTTACAAATGGTTGCAGTGGATTTCTTCTAGTGGTTTTGACTGTTCGTTCAAAACCAGTAAGCAAGTTCAGTATACCCAGAAGCTGATAAAGGTTTTAGTAGAAGACATTGAATGTAACAAAGACAAAATTTATGGCCAAGGATACAGAGATGCTATGGAGGCTGTTGAAAGAATTGGCTTCCAAGAGTCACTGACGCATGTTCTTAAAAATGGAACTCTTCCCGTTGTTCCACTGCCGGAGATGATATATGGTACATGCTCCACCACTACCACCCCAAACACTAACTTAATAATAAAGAAGAAGACCAGTTCCACACCACGAACAGGGTTACTGTGGAAGATGACTAAGTCAATATGGAATGCCTCTGTCGCGAACCTAACTGGTTTATTATGGAAGGCCACAACCACTTACGAAACACCGCGATTTGTTATAGTGGGAGGTCACCACCGCCCCCATTATCATGCAGGGGAAATTCAATTAAGCTTACGAGAGGGCATGTTTGCCCCAACTATTCTTCTATTTATTGGTTTAGTAATCGAACACAAGTGAAAATTGTAAGGGAAATTACAATAATAAAGGTCTTTTTATATATTTTTATATCAAGTCTCACACCTGATGTGTAGATTTCTAATTTTTGTTTTTAATGCAATGTTCGGATTTAATATCTCTTCTTGTTTTTGAATTTCGTTCTCAAATTTCATTTCTTATGAACTAGCTATAATGTGAAGTATATGCCGGTATATATATCCAGATCAAGCCAAAATAAATAAAATAATAATAATTGTTAATTTGTGTTTTTCATGAAACATGAGAAATTTGTCTAGAACGTGATGGTTCATAAACTAAAAAAGTTATAAAAGGTTCATAAAGAGTGAGTACTAATGCGGTTTCTAGAGGGTTCCCCTTTAGCCTATTAAAATAGGGTCATTTGCTCATTCTTGAGATATCTCATCCAAGAGAAACATGCTCATCCAAGTTGAGAGTGAAGAGTGTCCACTCTAAGTTAAGAGTATAGTTGTAGAAAGCAAAACAAGTGTGAGAGAGAGTTTCATTCAAGTTGTGTATATCTTGTACCCCACCATAGTGGAAGTTCTTGTTGTTCATGCCCCGTGAACGTAGATACATCGCCAAACCATGTTATATCTAATGTTCTCTTTTCTCTACTCTTTTATCTTTACATGTTTATTTTTTTATAATTTGAGTTGTTATTTCAATTCTATTATTTTTCCCAACAACATATGCACCATGTCGTCCTTGCAAGTCAACTTTTGTATCACTATGGAGACACTTATCCTTGAAATGAACTGATAGCGACCAGAATTACACTATGCTGACCAGTTACAGCTTTATTCTTGGTCATGAATACCCAAATTCCGCAGCCTACCATTTCGTTTGTTAAGCTCATTTTCATTGAACCTGTTCTAATACAGTAGATGAGATTTAAATTACTTATGTGAAATCTGATCGAAAGCAGAGACGCAGAGTTTCTAATCATTCCCAAATCACTCGATGCAACCAGTATTTTTGTTTTCGATTTTAAAGAAAGTTTACTATTTTTGATTTTCGCATTTAATATCAAAGAGGGCATTTTCGTAACTATGCACCCTATTTCCTCTGGCTCATATATATATGTATGCATATAATGTAGGACTTAAAGGCCGAATCCTCTCATCTTCCCCTTTTAACTTGTTTATGCTCTTTCACATGTTCAGATCTGAAACTGCCTCAGCCATATCTCCCTCTCCCTCTGCCTAATAACAGAGAAAGATTACATCTTTTCCGATCATATGGTTTCCGATCATATGGTATTGGGAAAGATGTTATCTTTCACTCTTATAGGTGAAGCTATTGATGAAATTGGCACCAGAGGAAGGATAAGAGGAGGAGATGTTAGATCTACCAAATCTGGGTTCGGCTTTGAAGCCAGATGGTATGTGGCTATTGTTTTTCCAGATCGAAGGTTTGTTCTTGCAGAAAGGTTTGTTTGTTTGTTTGTTTGTTTTTTCTCTTCTTTGTGAAACCCTGTTCGCGTCAACCTTTCAATGGACTGGGCCTTAAAATGCAATTCTGCCAAACAAGATGGGCCTGGTGAGCCCGTCAAAAGCATTTTACCCAGTTCGGAAGGTATAAGTACCTCATTTCTACTGCTAGGCTGTTTAGTACACAAACATTTCTACTCTGCTCTCTTATTTCACGTAGTCCATCAACGATTTCAAGAATCACATCTCTGCTATGGATCCTATTATGTTTCCTCCACCAATTGGCAGCGACCAAAGCAAAGCTCCCACGATAATAGCCGGAAAGAAGGTAATGTAGCTTGAAATTCTGTTGAAATTTTGATTTAGGTTAAAAGAATCTAGGTGAAGAATTTTGTGCGCGTTTGAGTCATTTTTTCTTGCTCGGAGTTGAATCATTGTGCGCTTTAATTTTGTGGATTTCTTTTGCTGATTGTTGAATTCAGTTGCGGTCTAATTTTTGTGGAATTTTTATGCGCGTTCTTGAATTTTTTGTGGAATTTTTGTTGAATCTTGATTGATGATGTGTTATTTGGTTGATCATGTAATCCAACCATCATTGTCCATGTTCAGAAATCTGTTGTTGTAATGAAGATGAAGAGTGACTTTGGTGTGACACTGAATGCGAAAGGTCCACCAAAGAAAATTTCACCTGTGAAGAACGAATTTAATCCTGAAGCAGAAGCTCCTCAAGGTAATTTTGATGAATTTTTTTTTTAAAATTCTCTGTTTTGCTCTTATGAATATGCTTGATATCTGTACAGATATCAAAATTTGCTTCTACTTGATATTACTGAGTTTACACCTGCTTATGGCTTGATGATGACAATTTAGAATTGCCTTGTCAATCTTTGTTCTCATTGAGCAAAAGTATTTTCTGCATTCAATTAATTAACTGTGTCATTTTAATATGTCTTGAGACGGTTTGACTACTTTACATACGTTGATATGCATGCTTACATGTCTCTGAAGGGTCATAACCTGCAATCGCATTTGCAGGTCTAATATCTGTTTCATTTTTTCAATTGTTTTTCAGTGGTTGTGCGTCGCTGAAAGGCAATATTGAGAAAGTGGTATTATGGATGAGTTGAGGGGTTTTTGAATGCCCAATGTTTACATGATGTGGATGCTAATTCTGGCATTGCTTAGAGGGATAGAACTTTGCTTTTCTTGGTTGCTAACTATTAAATTTATTTTTTTTAGGACTTCATCGTTTTGATGTTGTAGCTTTTCTGGGTGAGGGCATGAGTCGCATTCGTGGCTGGATTTCCCATGCTTTTGGAAGAAACAATCATGGTCAGTCTGGTATTTTTTTTTTACTTTGTGAATTTACTGAATTACTGAATGAATAGTGGCTTGTAAGAGCACCAGCATAGACTTTTATTTTTCCTGAAAAACTGTTTCTTATCTCAGGGAACTGATTACTTTGAAGTTGGCAGACAGGAACTTTCAGCTTAACCAGTCTGAGCAGGAAGGATTTTATTTTTAGAATGTCAAATGTATATCGATTTAGATCCCTCAGCTAAACCAGTCAGAGTAGGAGGAAGAATTTCATGTTAGAATGTCAATTGTATATCAATTTTGAACCTTCAGCTTAACTAGTCTGAGCAGGAGGATGAATTTCAGTTTATATTGTATAATGACTTAGAAACTTAACTGCTATATGATGAACAGCTTGAGATTGTTTGTGATGGATTGATTTGGATTTGCTATATTTGAACGGCACACATTGATTGCTTATTTAGCTGTTATATGATAAAAATCATTTTTTTAGCTGTTTGAGAGTTTGAACCAAAAATTCCCAAATTTGTAGTTGAGATGCCAATTCCAGAGGAGGAACCTACTTATATTGGACTCCAATGACATTGGAATTTGTCATCTGCATAGATTCTGCACTTCCAGACCCCAAAGTCTGTTGTGCAACGGTAGAATTTGTATTGCGGAGTCTGAACTGTACCACTAGCACCCAATATTTGTATTGAACTCAAGCCGCTATCTGGTGAAGCTGGAACTAGATTTGTGTCTTAAAATTAGTTGCCTCTACTGGTGCTCGTAGTACTGCAACGAGATCTATAAATCGGATATGATCGGACTCTGGATCGATTGTTACGTTATATCTGATTGACGGTAGTAACCAACTGCAATCCTCTCGTTTATTTGTTCATACTTCATCTCTTCATGGTTCAAATTTGTTTGTCACAGCAAATTAAACTAAAACAATAATGTTGCTTGTACATAACGCAAATTGTTTGTAGTAATGATGTGGTTCCCCTTATTGTTTCTGTTTAAACTAGAGCAGCATTGAGCGACTTGGATGATTACTTTTCTTGATAGATTTGAGTTCTATGGCGACTTAGATGGGGGCTTCCACTAAAGCTTGGAGTTGTGGGAAAGATATCTCCGTAGCTAAATAGCTTTGCTTGGACCTCGCTCTTGGAAGTATAATCTTTTCCAGTTTGTTTGTTGTCATATTTCATTCACTATATATGCGTGTGTTTGTGCACAAATAGATTTCAATCATAAAGGTCATTTTATATAATTTTATATCAAGTCTCACACCTGATGTGCGGATTACTCTATGGAATGTGAGATTTGATATCTTTTCTTGTTTAACAATTTAGTAAATTACATAGTAACACCGGATTAAATTTACAAACACAAAAAACTCACTTCTAATAATTTTTAAATAAAAAAAATAATAATAAGTCTGACCCAAAACTGATTGAATAATTGAAGCTGAATGTTTAAAATACCACTGATTTCCGACAATTTCAAGTTTTCTGGCTAAACCATTGATAGTTTGGAGAAAAACTACAAAATTGTTCTTTGTCTCATGGGTTTTTATTTGAGTATAGTGTTGCCTATATTTTGAGAAATTTTTGAAATTTTGAGTTTTAACCACCACGAGTCACAATAACAGCAGAGCAATAGCAGGTTGTATAAGAGTAAACAGTATCAGCTATCTTTAAGATCGACAATGACATCTAACTTCACTGTCGACAGTAACAACTAATTTATTTATCGACAGTAACAGCTAGTTTCGTTATCGACAGTAACAACCTTTAAGTCGGCATAGCAGCTTTTAATTCTGCAGTAGCAGCAATTAAGACTAAATGCAAGTGTGAATATTAAGAACTAAGAAGGGAAAAAGAGTAAGTTTTTAGTGATAAGTGGCAGCTTGACAACAGATTGTCCTGATTTATAAAATTTAGTCATAATTTATATAAAGGTTATGGTAAGGTGACTTAGAGCATCTCCAATGGATATGTCATTTAGTAAGTGTCAAATTTGAATTTAACATGTGACTTGGCAAATTTGAGGTGTTATTGTTTGACATATTTTTGCTCCAATTGATGTGTCAAAATTTGAAATGATTGAAGTTCAGGAAAGAGGGAGGATAGAGAAATGAGGAAAGAGAGAGAGGAGAGAGAAATGATAAAAAAAAATAGCAAAATTTTTTTTATTACAAAATACGTATAATTATTGTATAATCGTCGTTTTTATTTGTAATTTTACTTTCATTAATCAAATAAGATTGAAGGAAAGAGCAGGACTTAGAGTAACGTAGATCCAAGCAATATGATTTTTGTTAATTCTGAGTGGGATCATGTTAATGGGGGACGGCCGGGGGAGGCAAGAAGTCCTAGAAGAATATGGATTTTGTATACATTCAGGAAAACGCCTGCATGCATGTCTATATAAAAGTGACTTATATATAGCTGATTAGCTCAACATATATATTTACCGGGTCTTGTTATCCATTGTTCCTCTCAATTATTCTCATTGATGTCGCAAAATACCTTGGATATAAGTGATGCTTGCTACAATGACTCTGTAAGTAGATTTACATATTATTGTTTATCCCTTTTCTTTAATCTTCATGCTGTTGGAAAACCAGACCCTAAATAATTTACAATGTTTTTCCTCTTTCTTTGTTTCCATTGTGGGTGAATTGGAATAAAACAGATTAAAAAAAACAGTATATATATTTGTTAAACTCTGTTTTTTTTTTTTCTTCGGAAGTGGAAAACGTCTATGAAAGTCTGATGGTTTCATTACTTTCATAGAATTTGTTTTTAAAAAATCGTTAGATTTTTTCTACAGATAAATGTATATGAAACTTATTAATTGGCATAATAAAAGGAAAAACTTGCAATTCTATTATACAGAAGTTCTACCCTTCTACAATATAGTTCCTCCATCGTCAGGAATTTGCATTTTGGATTTACTTAAATGAGGTTAAATATACATTCTATTTGCTCTTCTATAGGTGGTAGTGAAGCCTGAAGATACCTATGACGACACGGTGTGTGATACCTGCAGTATAGATAAGGTTTGTCATAAGATAATTCTATTTCATCGATCACTCCTCATCAGAACAGTTGATTTTGTTTTATTTTCTTTTCGTATTACATATATCATCAGACTAGTACTATATATGAGAGAAGAATAGATAACTAAAGTCTGTGGTTTCCCTTGCCTACATATATGCAGGAAACTGGAGATGCAGGGTTTTTGAACCTTAGAGATGGCCGGCAACTTTGCTCAGATTGTTCTTCTATTGTAGTCATGGATCGAATGGGATACAATTGCATAATCGAAAATGTATTTCAATTCTACAGAAGTTTAAATCTGAAAGTGGATGAAAATATTCAAATTCTATTCATCGATAACAAGCTGATGCAAAAGATAGCAAGTACGTGATATGAATACACTCTACGATTAATCCTAAAACTGATCAAACTACGTACATGCTTCTTTTTTATTTTCTTGTTCTACAGATTTTACTGATATAATTAGTTTACATGAAAAATTGTTTTCTTTCCTTCTAAAAAGTGGTTTCACTTATTAATTTTGTTATTGTTGAGATATTTTTTGCTCGCAAGTTTTTCATTTAATTTGTTTATTTGAAATAAACGATTACAATTGATATATAGATGGAAGCGGTGATGTTAAAGGTTGTTTCCTTCCAAGTATATGGGCATGCATTCGCTGGAGATTAGAGTGCAGTCTACCAATTAAAATCATGTATATTCTTAGCAGATTACTATGCCCAATTCAAACGGTAAGAGTTTCATTTTAAATTTTTGTCAAAAGATTTTTTTTACCTATGTTTATAAATGATATTGGCCATTTCCTATATGTTACATATTAGTTCTTCTCAAAAGAAAAAGAATTATGCTAATTACTAGTTGAAATTGTGTAAGGTAACCTAGCTAAAGTCAAAGTGTTCGATCTATCTAATGATACCTCTTATTTAGCTAATTACATATAAATTAATCGAGACTAAAATCTTAAAACAGATTGGACTTAAACTATAGTGATGTCCTACATGGCTACGTACATATCGCAATAAATTATATATGTGGAGTACGTAGTGATAACTGAAAAGCTTATTTTGTTTATACCAGGTTGAACAGAATTCGAAGAGTACAGGGAATATTAACAAAGCTTGGAAGCGGATTATAGGAGACACAATCTTAATTTTGTATGGAAAACCAGAGTACGTATTTTTCATTGTCAATATTATTCTTGTTTGCTACACACTCCCTAAAGGTCATGCATTTCCTTCTTAAAACTTACGTATGAAGTGTTTATTTGCATACAGTGTGGATATAGGAAGACTCTTGGCGCATGAGATGATGCATGCATGGCTGAACCATCAAGGTGTGAATCTGCATTTTTTTTTTTTTTTTTTCCGGATGCAAATTAGACTATTCCCTGAAAGGCATGGTAGAACTTTTCGCAATTAGTTGATCGTATCGCTCATGAATGTGTTTAATTGATAGGTTGTCCCCAAAGGGAATTGGAACGAAGCGCTGAAGAAGGCATTTGCGAAGTCATGGCTTACAAATGGTTGCAGTGGATTTCTTCTAGTGGTTTTGACTGTTCGTTCAAAACCAGTAAGCAAGTTCAGTATACCCAGAAGCTGATAAAGGTTTTAGTAGAAGACATTGAATGTAACAAAGACAAAATTTATGGCCAAGGATACAGAGATGCTATGGAGGCTGTTGAAAGAATTGGCTTCCAAGAGTCACTGACGCATGTTCTTAAAAATGGAACTCTTCCCGTTGTTCCACTGCCGGAGATGATATATGGTACATGCTCCACCACTACCACCCCAAACACTAACTTAATAATAAAGAAGAAGACCAGTTCCACACCACGAACAGGGTTACTGTGGAAGATGACTAAGTCAATATGGAATGCCTCTGTCGCGAACCTAACTGGTTTATTATGGAAGGCCACAACCACTTACGAAACACCGCGATTTGTTATAGTGGGAGGTCACCACCGTCCCCATTATCATGCAGGGGAAATTCAATTAAGCTTACGAGAGGGCATGTTTGCCCCAACTATTCTTCTATTTATTGGTTTAGTAATCGAACACAAGTGAAAATTGTAAGGGAAATTACAATAATAAAGGTCTTTTTATATATTTTTATATCAAGTCTCACACCTGATGTGTAGATTTCTAATTTTTTTTTTAATGCAATGTTCGGATTTAATATCTCTTCTTGTTTTTGAATTTCGTTCTCAAATTTCATTTCTTATGAACTAGCTATAATGTGAAGTATATGCCGGTATATATATTCAGACCAAGCCCAAATAAATAAAATAATAATAATTGGTAATTTGTGTTTTTCATGAAACATGAGAGATTTGTCTAGAACGTGATGGTTCATAAACTAAAAAGGTTATAAAAGGTTCATAAAGAGTGAGTACTAATGCGGTTTCTAGAGAGTTCCCATTTAGCCTATTAAAATAGGGTCATTTGCTCATTCTTGAGATATCTCATCGAAGAGAAACATGCTCATCCATGTTGAGAGTGAAGAGTGTCCACTCTAAATTAAGAGTGTAGTTGTAGGAAGCAAAACGAGTGTGAGAGAGAGTTTCATTCAAGTTGTGTATATCTTGTACCCCACCATAGTGGAAGTTCTTGTTGTTGATGCCCCTGTTGAGGGGGTTCTTTGATTTTAGAATTGACTAGGCCGAATTCCCCTCAAAGAATGAGAGAAATTCGTGTGTGATTCAGATTGCATGAAAATCAAAAAGGACTTGACAGCATGAGCATGGTGTGGGAGCTAGAAACACACTGCGGTGATGAGAACTGCGGGGTTGGTTTTCTGGGTTTCTGGTTTGAGAAGAGGTGCGGGGCTTGAAGACAGTTATTCTGGAAAGATGGTTTACTGGGCATGAGGCTTGAAGGCATGGAGGTTTGAGATGATAAGAGGCTGCTTATAAGGGGTTTCTAGGGTTTGAGAAAGGGATTTGGGGTTTTGCTTGTATGAATGCTTGAAGGCTTGAAGGTTTGAAGGCTTGAAGGCTTGAGGGCTTGAGGAAGTGTTGTTTCATGTGTTGCTGGGTCTTTGCTGGATTGTTGCATGATAGCTGCAGGATGATTGCTCAGTGATGCTGCCCCCGTCTTCCGATCCCAGGAATCCCCTTTTATAGGCTCAGGGTTGAGGTTTAGGGGAACTCAAATACCCCTAAGCTATTGGATAAACTCTTTCCCTTTCAATCTCACCCTTGATTTCTGCAAGAGGATGGGGAAAAGATGGTTTGCTTGGGTTGATTCCCTAGACAGACGAAGAGTGCTGCAGGGGGAAAGGTCTGTGTCATCCATGGAGGAAGGAACCAAGCTGCTGGGTAAAAGGGGTGAGGTGCAGGAAACGGGAAGAAGAAGGAAAAGTGAAGTTATACTATTCTAATATGGGCTTTGGGCCTTTGGGCCCGGGTTTTAAAGGGAAAAGAATGGCTGGCCCAATTCTCATGCATGTTCACCATTTCATTCATCGATCCAACTCGTTGAGCTTGGATTTCGGGCTCAAGACCGAAATCACCGACGATATTAAATCGACGAATGAGCATGTGCGTTTCCGTAACCTTCCACACCACACCCAAAACTGCAAGCCCCAAGAACGCGTGCATGTGGCTTGGGCTCACATTAAAAGTGTGTTTGCTTAGCGTGCTATAGCCGAGTAATGAACATAAAATCCTTATAAAACTATAGGATTTTATATAGTTACGTGACTATGCGTGGTCTTTGTCGCGTGATAGCATAGTAACAAATTACGCGATTTTTCAGGTATCAACATTAGCCCCCATGATTATGTGGGCTACTTGAGGCATAGAGTGGGTCACATAATCAGAGTTTTCATGGAAGAAGAAAGTTGGCCCAGCCCAATTTATCATTTAAGACTTTTAGCTTGTCTCTTCTCCTTTGAGGAATCCATCGGTCTTACTCTCCCTTTTCAGAATCACGCAGGAGCAGCCCTGCATCTGTACCCTGCACCGGTCTTGCGAATATCTCCTCAACTCTCAATTCCTTTGGGCTCATCACCGGCATCACTCCTCCTCCTTGCTCCAGGGAGATTGTTTGGCATCTCTTGAGCAGCGGCTCCTCGAACCACCGTAGCCTTAAAGTACGACTCAGGCTTGGGCTTCACTGCTTTTCTCTTACAGCAGGGCGCCGATTACCAACAGGGTTGGTCTTCCGGCGTATTCGTTCTTTTCTTTTGCTTAAGCTCACAATTCGTGTGTTTTTTTTTTCGCTGCAGGGATTGCCTGGTGTTGGGACTGGCGTGAACAGATTCCTCTGACAAGAGTTTCTTCTTCAATAACCGCAGCATTAAGGTAAAGTCTGTAATTCAAAATTTTCTCTTCCATTCCTCATCTTTTGTTGTATGGGGCACTTATTGCTGCTCCGATTGACTGTGGCATATTTGCGACTATGCATGCTTATGACATTTGGCTTCTATTGATCTTTCTTGCTTGGCTTCAGTTGGTTTTTGGGATAGAAATTGTTTGAATAGTTTATAGGAATAGCTAGAAAGCTTTGCTTGCACTTTTGCAAGATTAGGAATGATTATTGCTTTGGCTTTATTTGTTCTGCTTGGTTCATATTGCCTGCTTAAGCATGGTGTGGTTGGTTGTGGTCTTACTAAGTATGGATAATGTTTGGGGCTTGTGTTGGGTGATGATTACTGTGTTTAGCTTGGTATGAGATTTAACAAGGAAATGTATAGGCTACGAAATTGAGGTTGAATGTACTTGAATAGACTCATTAGCACAAGTGGAGAGGGTGTTTATTAACTGGTTTAAGACATGGCTGCAATAGGAATAGGGTGGTGAATAAAGAGAGTTGCGGTTTCTGGGGTGCTGCAGGGTGAGGAACCAGACCTTCTGTGGATACTTTTGATTAAACAGAAAGGAGGTGGGTTTGGTGCAGGGTAATGAACTGGACCTTCTGTGGACACTTTTGAATTTAAAGGTTTTGAATTTAGCAGAGGCTTATGCATGATTTGTAGAGTAAGACACATGTGCCTATGTTAGGAATGAATTTGGATGTAAAGCATGGGCATGTTAAAATGAGGGAGATGGATAGCTAGTCACGAGAGTTAGGAGATGAGTTTGAATGAGGAATAAGAGTATCAATAGATAAGCAAGTGATTTAGCAAGTGAGAAAAATGACAAACTAAGAACAAACATATGGTAGTGCTTGGTCATGATAGTGGTATTTGAAGGATAATGGACAGATGGAAAGAAAACTGGAATGGCATGAAGATACACCAATGGAGTAAAATGGGTTTCACTTGATTCAAAGAAGAGCACATAAAGTAACAAATAGATTGAATAGGAATTTGTATATTGCTTGTAGATACGCTTGATGGTTTGCTTTGTATGACATGAAGAAAGGATATACTTCCTCCGCTTGGCTTTACATATGCATGTTGCTTGATTATGTATTGGCATGTGTCAAATGAGAGTATGCATATACTACAAATGCTAGACTTAAATTCGCTTATGGCAACTATGCTTAGGCATGTATTAAGCATGTGCATTTCTATATTGTCCTGAGGTTGCCATTAAATTTTTGACAAAGCCAATGGGGAAGTGCATGGAATTTGAGTAAACTTGTAGCTTGAGCGTGGCATGACCCCATTTAGTCTCGGATAGATGCACGACCGTGCCAAAGAGGAGCTTGGCATTATTGGATAGTAAGTGCTTGGCATGAGCTCGGATAGGGCTTGGCGTGCCTCTTTGGTCATGAATCCGCTTGATAGTGTGTTTAGCTTGGCGTGGGTATGCATGATGGCTTGTGTTTGTTGTGGTTGCCTTATGTATTTTGAACGGCCGATAAGGGCGCATAGATGCTGAAACGAATAGGCTTGAACCCTTGGCATGGCTTGAATTCTTAGCATAGCCTTCATGTGGTCATATGTTGGATGCACAACCTTAAAGAGGAGCTAGGCATGTTTATGTTTGGTATTATTTTTTTCTTGGCACGAGCTGTTTTAAATATCAACTATGCATTTAAGCTGAACTTCCCCTGCACCAACTATGCAGCAGAGTATGAGGCTTTCATTGTAGGCATGTCTACCGCAGTGGAAATAGGAGTTAAAAAGATCAAGATTACTGGAGACTCAAACTTGGTCATCAACCAAGTAAAAGGTGATTTTGCAGTAAAAGAAGCAGGCCTCGCACCATATAGGACCCTTTTTTTTTTAGTTCCAGAACCTCATAAGAGTGGCCCTGCAGCAGCCCTGCCTTTATTTTTTTTTTTTCAGTTCCAGAACCTCATAGGAGTGGCCCTGCAGCAGCCCTGCCTTTATTTTTTTTCAGTTCCAGAACCTCATAGGAGTGGCCCTGCAGCAGCCCTGCCTTTATTTATTTATTTAATTTTTTTTTTTTCAGTTCCAGAACCTCATAAGAGTGGCCCTGCAGCAGCCCTTTCTCCTGCAAGTCTCTCTTCTATCCTGCATGTTTTTCTTGGCATGAGTTGTTTTAAATATCAATGTGTTTCTCTTAGTCGTGGATCCGCTTGGCATGGGGTGTGCTTGGTGTAATTGAAATATGTATTGGCTTGTTGGGGTACATCACATTTGGACAGGGCAAATGAACATGTCACACCTTAGCACGGCTTGGCTTGTGCATTGTTTAGTTGTCATATTTGTTTTTGCTGCATATGAATTGTATTACAGCTTGGGATTGATTAACGACTTTGCATGGTTTGTTCTTGTATTGGTACAAAGAGTTGTGCCTTGTGCGATTGTTAGGTTGCCAATGAATTTAGCTTGACTGCATGTTGCTTGCTGCTTCCTCGAGTGTTGGCTGCTTGCTCTAATGATTTTAGCTTGAAAGAGCATGCTAGTTGCTGTTGCTTGCATACCGAGATGGGTTGGCTTGACTTAGTATGGTCTGCATCCTATAATGGTGGTCTTCTTTGAAGTGGGTTTGGTATTTGGAATAGGATTATGCATATGGATATTGTGATGAATATCCACGTTCACCACCGCAATAAGCATGGTACAATGCCTTGATTTAGGGATAGGCATAAAATGGAAATTCGGGGTTTGAGATGATAGATTTTGTTGCAGCAAATTTGGTGGGTAGGATTGAATTTGTGGATATCGAATTTTTTTGCTGCTTGGGGTTGTGCCTAATCTATAGTAGAATACTCAAGATGGTTGAATATAGGAAATCTCTTGCATGAAATGGGCTACTAGTATATGTTCTAGCGCGGCTGCAAGCATAAGACTCTAGTTAACATGGAAATTGAGGCTACTGCATATGAGCCTCAGTGGGTGGTTAGGATACTGCATATGGAAACTTAGGATACTTGTGCGGATGGTTTAGCAAATGAATTTTCAGTGGGCGTTGATCTTTGTGAAGGTGGCAATAGGGAAAAGATGCAATGTTGCTTTGTTCAACAATAGTGTAGTGTACCTAGCCCCCATGATTATGTGAAGTATGAAATGACAGGCATAGTTCACATTATCAAGGTTTTAGGTTCCTTGATTTGCATGTCTTATTACGATCTTCCACATATATCTTTTCATAAGCTGAATCAGCAATTTGCAATGAAAGAGATGTTGCACCTGGGCTGAAGGAGCTGCGGGGCATGAATCTTGCCTCTCTGAAACTGGAGGAACTGCGGGGCGTGAATCTGGCTTCCCTGGAACTGGAGGAGCTGCGGGGGATTTCTTCACATATACAGCTGGTAGGATTGACTGCTCTTGTCGCATATACAGCTGCTGTGTAAAAGAGTATTTGCATGCTGTATAAAGCTTGAAATGCTTCATTGTTGGGTTGAATAAGACTTCAAACTAGTGCGTGATACATAATTTCTTAGCCTGAGTTTTTTTTTTTTTTTTTGCATCAGGGATCTAGGGAGTTTTGTGTGTGGTTTGAGCTGCTGGAATACTTGAATATAGCTTGAATGTATTCGTGGCTTTATTGCAAGAATCATGATTTTCTGCATTAATATGTAGCTCCAACAAAGGCTTGGAGGCATGTGGGTTCTCCAAGTGCGTAAATAAATGTCTTGAGTATGAAAACAGAGTCTTGCTTGATATTTAGCATTTGCACCTCCAGCATATAACCACTGGACAAAGCGATCGGGCTATGATTTTGACTTAAGAATGAGCATATGCCTGATGTTGAAATCATAGAAGGTGAAAACTAGCTATTTCCCATTTGTAAACGACAACTTTACTTAGTAAAAGTGGATATGAGTTGAGAATGGTAGAAAATTAAGGATGAGTTTGGCAGAGAAGAATACAGTTTGGCATGAGAAGTTTGAATACGTGTGGAGGTAAAAGAGTTTGTCAATATGGAATTGGCTTTTAGAATGGAAGAGCTTGGTTGCTTAGTGATTAGCATGTGTATTGTGTGTTTAGAATGCTTGAATTGCTTGGTATGAATAAGACTCTAAGTGCATGATGCATAAATTTCTTGCTTTGAACTGTTTGTTTTCTTGCAAGAATAATCTTTTTTTTTGTTACAGATGAGCAATGTTCACTGCGGTGGAAGTTTTGGCTCCGGTTGGAAGGACTTTGGTAATGGTTGAGAAATGTCTGGTACAAGGGTTGTAAATATTTTTTACTCGGCTTGGTTTGAAGGAGGCTAGCAGTAGAGGTCTTAGCTGCATATGACGCTTGGTTACTGCAGTGAGGGTTTAAATTCTGTTTCGGTTTGGGTTTTGATATCAGGCTTATTTACGTACAAGAGGATATTTTGGTTGCTACGATGGAAGCTATGGCTTTAGCATGATTTGTTTTTTGTTTTGTTTTAGACTTGTAACAAGGGCCTTTCATGATCGTATAGATCGTGGAATGATTTTGGTAATGACACTAAATAATCTCTATATGGTTGTCAAAGTTTCTTCTCAAGTAGGGCTGAATGTAATAACACATATACTTCTATCCCTCAGCCCCCGAGTGTGTTGGCTTGAGGTAGCACGAGTGCATGACTAAGCTGGAAATAGCATGATTGTGCTTGAATATTGTACAACTTCATTGAATGAATATGGTATGCATATCAAGCTTGTGACAGAGAATAATAGATTACTGTAATGGATATTTTGGCTTTGAGGCAGTGGTTTTTGGTTCAAAAGGTTTCACTACTGTAGTGGCATAATTTTGGAAATGGTACTAAGAGATTTGAATATGACAATGCATGCTTCCTTTGAAGAGAGCTTGAATGTAGTGACCAAAAACTGTATCATGATCAATGGACCATGAATGTTTATGCGAGAGAACCATATTTGCTTGCCTACTCAAAGCATAATGCCGAACTAACAAGATGATCTCTTGCTAGTTTGCTTGAATGTTTAACATGTTTGCGTCTCCTCTGATTGCATGATCCTTATTGTATCTGCAGCAAAGACTATAGTATCTTCATTTTCCAGCATAGACATGATCCTTATTGTATCTGCAGCAAAGCACAGTTGGCCTGCATTTTCTGCTGCTGTGTTGCTTGCTTCAATGCAGGGTGACTCATGATCTGTCTTCTTGTACTGAACGCAGCCCCCAAGTACTCTTTTCTATGTGCAGGGGTACTTGTGCAACAACAGGCCTACAACAGCTTCTGCTATTGTGTTGCTCCACCACATAATCTATTCCAGTGACATAATAAGCATGGCTTGTTTATATAGCATGAGCTGCTGATTAAAACTATAGCTGTAGGGTGTATTATAGCAGTAATAAAACTGTTTCCTTTCTGAGATTTGTTGAGCACAAAAGATAACAAGTGCATATTCAGTAGAATCAATATTTGCTTGTATGCATTAAGTATGAATTTCCTTAATCGCATATGGTATGAGTGTTAGGCTTATTTCTGCAAAGTGAACCAACTGAGACAGAGAACGAAACTGAGGTGCAGGGCTGGTAGTTGAAGAATCAACATAAGGGAAAATAATTTCTCTTCAAATATCCTGCATGTTGATAAAGGCAGCGGCCCATACAAGCATGGTTGAACCATAAAACTGCATGATGGACCAATAGCGAAGAATTGAAGGTTGCAGGGTTGAAGACAAAGAACAAAAACACAACAGTGGTGGATCATAGCAACAAAAGGTACTCTCCTATTACTTGCTTCCACAACAAATGTGATCAATACAAGCATGAGGTGGAAGGATTGCATGAGATGGTCTGAGTCACAACCTAGTCCCCGGTGGAGTCGCCAAATGTTGAGGGGGTTCTTTGATTTTAGAATTGACTAGGCCGAATTCCCCTCAAAGAATGAGAGAAATTCGTGTGTGATTCAGATTGCATGAAAATCAAAAAGGACTTGACAGCATGAGCATGGTGTGGGAGCTAGAAACACACTGCGGTGATGAGAACTGCGGGGTTGGTTTTCTGGGTTTCTGGTTTGAGAAGAGGTGCGGGGCTTGAAGACAGTTATTCTGGAAAGATGGTTTACTGGGCATGAGGCTTGAAGGCATGGAGGTTTGAGATGATAAGAGGCTGCTTATAAGGGGTTTCTAGGGTTTGAGAAAGGGATTTGGGTTTTTGCTTGTATGAATGCTTGAAGGCTTGAAGGTTTGAAGGCTTGAAGGCTTGAGGGCTTGAGGAAGTGTTGTTTCCTGTGTTGCTGGGTCTTTGCTGGATTGTTGCATGATAGCTGCAGGATGATTGCTCGGTGATGCTGCCCCCGTCTTCCGATCCCAGGAATCCCCTTTTATAGGCTCAGGGTTGAGGTTTAGGGGAACTCAAATACCCCTAAGCTATTGGATAAACTCTTTCCCTTTCAATCTCACCCTTGATTTCTGCAAGAGGATGGGGAAAAGATGGTTTGCTTGGGTTGATTCCCTAGACAGACGAAGAGTGCTGCAGGGGGAAAGGTCTGTGTCATCCATGGAGGAAGGAACCAAGCTGCTGGGTAAAAGGGGTGAGGTGCAGGAAACGGGAAGAAGAAGGAAAAGTGAAGTTATACTATTCTAATATGGGCTTTGGGCCTTTGGGCCCGGGTTTTAAAGGGAAAAGAATGGCTGGCCCAATTCTCATGCATGTTCACCATTTCATTCATCGATCCAACTCGTTGGGCTTGGATTTCGGGCCCAAGACCGAAATCACCGACGATATTAAATCGACGAATGAGCATGTGCGTTTAACATGACCCGAACCAGATTTCACTCCGAAACCCGGATCAGATCCTGCGGGGACCACCTTAAGAGAGATTTTACCGAAAAGTCGGCATGACCTCTCTTAAACTGGACAACCCTCACCTGTCAAAAACACAAAACACTTCCAAAACCAGACCCATCCTCAACACCTGGAGCCACCCGCTCCCCAAATCACAACCACGGCCACAAATAAACACCAAAGTAAAAATCACTTTTAAAACGTCTACAGTTTATCAGAGCATTCTACAAAAAGTAACTAAGGAGACAAAATCAAAAGATAAAGGATCAAAAGATCCTACCGAGTGAAATCAATACTGACGCTGACTATGCCTCGACCAGAGTATCTTTGACCTCGACTACTAGTCTGCACACTGGGCATTTTAAAACGAAGGGCCCAGGGGAAAGTAATTTAAAAACGTTAGAGTGAGTGGATAAAAATAAAATGATTTCAACTAAAACTTTTCGTTAAAAACAATATATCACTTTCCCACATTTTCATACTAATCGGAAAATCACAATGCATGCATATGTATAAATAATCGTGCCACATTTTATAGAAAACTCTATTAAAACAGCTCAGCCTCGCTGACAACTCATATAAACAAACTCCTTTGTTTACATATATGTATATATATAAAATCATAACCATTTGAAAATCAATTTATAATACGTCTCAATCAATCTCTTTGGTCAAATAAAATTCCAGTTTCACTGATTCGGGAATCTATGAAATATCAAAAACCTCATAGAGGAAATATTCCCGAAACTGGATAATATAAAAATATAGAAATCTTAATTCACTGCTTCGGGACTTTATCAAAACTGAAAGTCTCATAAATGAAATATTCCCGAAGTCACACCATATAATAGTATAAAAATCTCATATCACGTCAAATAATAATATAAAAATCTCAATCAACTGATGCGGGAATTTATTAAAACTGAAAGCCTCACTGTGGAAATATTTCCGCCATCACAGTGAAAACATCCTCATGACCAAATCCCATTGGCCATGCAACAGGGGAAAGTCTACCCACCATAAATATCTGGAACCTCGTCAGGCTCCGGGTCCGAGAGTCCTATTGACTCCCCCCGTGTCTAAGTCTACTACCTAGACACGTCACCGCCTCAATATCCACCACCCTACGTCGACCACCGAGCGTGAATCTGACCTATATGGTCAAGTCGTCACCTCGCGTGGGATGAGGCCTCGCTAGCTAGCATCAATATAATAATACCGTGGACCCTCGTATGGTGAAAATCCGAAAACAAACCAAAAACACGTTTCCCCTTATATATAACAATCCGTACGATCCCCGACCGTACGTCCGAGGCTCATATATATATAATTACATAACAATATTCTAGCCTCCAGATATAACCATGAATCCCCGGCAAATCAACATGCCGTAAAATCAAAAGTACCCGGCAAATCACTATGCCGTAAAATCAAATCAAATATATATATAAATCTCATCGACATGCCTCGCATGTCAGAAAAATCATAAATAATAAAATTTACAAAATCCCCGGAATTTCATTCCGGTCTACGGATTAACATACTCAAAATATTTCGAGAATATAAAACCACATGGAAATTTCATTTCCCAAGGAAATAGCAAAATCCAATATAATTATCATTTTTATCCATAAAATATAACCATATATTTTTCCTTTCCTCATATAATCTTTCATACCTTAAAATCATTTAATTAAAATAAATTTCATTATTAAAAGAAATTTTCATTTCAATAAAATAATCATGTATGCATTTGTTTTAAAAATAAAAATCCACTCACAGTCTTTCCGAGCTGGTAGCCGTTTCGGCTCTCGTCCCGTCGAGTACCCTCTCGACCTGTCACATGGGCGAAATCGTAAATTTTCTAAACCTCGGAAAACAAATATAAAACCCAAACCACGGACGTCCTCGCTCGTCCGAAAACTCCTAATTTTTCCTTTTTAGTTATCGGTATAGGAGTTACGCTTTAATACCGAAAATCTACGTCCAAAATAGCTTAGGACACCCACCTCGTGTCCAAATAATTCTTTTCCCAGTTATTCCGTCGTAAATCCCTTTTAATCAGCTTTTACCCTTTTTACGATAAGACAACAGTAAAATTACTGGTCAAACAGTAATTCTGAAAGTCAAACAGTAAATGGTTAAAATCTAATTACTATTTACTATTTACTGTTTACTATTTACTTTTACTGTTTACCTTTTTACTTTTACTAATTACTGTTTACTGTTTACTTTTATTGTTTTACCATTTACTTTTTACTTTTTACTTTTTTACCAATTACCGAGTTACTGTTCATCTTCTTCCTCAAACCGCCGGCAGCCGCAGCGCTGCCACCAGAGGTGAAAACACCTCCAATTCAACCCAAATTCACCCAACATCATCGCCACCACCTCGGGAACTCGTCCCCGCCGCCAAAAACCAGCACAGCCGCCGCATACGGCGGCCGAACCTCCCAAATCAAAATTTCTCCCAAAAATCGTTCAATTCAATACCAAATTACACTTATTCAACTCCAATCATCGTCCTAAACCCAAATCTAGCCTCTAAATACACCAAAAACATCCAAATCGCAACCTCCACCAAAAATAATAAAACCCTAGAAATTTCAAACTGAAATTTCTCCTTACCTGGATTGAAATGATCCAATTCCTTTCGTGGAGAGGTTGTGCGGGTCGATACCTTCCTTTCCCCCCTTGGAATCGGGCCGATTGGTGGCCGGAGGAGGGAGTTCCGACCAATCGGGGTCGGATCTTCTCGGACTGTTCACGGCCAAACGGCGGCGATTCGGCATGAATCGCCACCACAGGCGTGACGAGGGAGCCGAGCTGGTCCGAACACGACCGGTGCGCCGGCCCAGTTCGGCCGGACGGCGGAGATCGGCCGGAGGCCGATCCGGATCGGGGGAGAGGAGAGAGAAAAGAAAAGAAAAAGAAAAAAGAAAGAAAAGGGAAAAATGCCATTTCGGGAAATTTCCCCGCGCTATTTATACTCGTCCCAAAATCGGCAAGTTTCGGTTTCCACGTCACAACTTTTTCGTACCAACTCCAAAAAATCGTGCCGCGTGTCCACAAACTCGTTTCGACGACTTCTATTTCATCGTCAAATAAAATCCTCGGTCAGGTCAACTTATTTAAAAGTCAACCTTTTGAATTTTCCGAATCGTAACAATTCACGAGGAGGAAAAGTACTCGTAACACCGTTTTTTAAATTACTTCGAGATTCGGGTCGTATCAGCGTTTCCGTAACCTTCCACACCACACCCAAAATTGCAAGTCCCAAGAACGCGTGCATGTGGCTTGGGCTCACATTAAAAGTGTGTTTGCTTGGCGTGCTATAGCCGAGTAATGAACATAAAATCCTTATAAAACTATAAGATTTTATATAGTTACGTGACTATGCGTGGTCTTTGTCGCGTGATAGCATAGTAACAAATTACGCGATTTTTCAGGTATCAACAGCCCCGTGAACGTAGATACATCGCCAAACCATGTTATATCTAATGTTCTCTTTTATATGCTCTTTTATCTTTACATGTTTATTTTTTTATAATTTGAGTTGTTATTTCAATCCTATTATTTTTCCCAACATATGCACCGTGCCGTCCTTGCAAGTTGTTTGTATCTCTCTCACTCTCGCAGTTTCAGTTAGTAAGAAAAGGGGCATATGGCGATGGAATTAGAATTAGGGTTTCCGTACTGGAAATCCCTCCGTCGAAAGTTTGCTCCTGAATCTCCCTTCTTCGCATCTGGCAACATCGAGAGGGAATTGCTCGTCAAACAGGTTCTTTCTTCTCTTCCATTTCTCACTTTCAAGTTTCAATTTTTTTGTCTTGCAAATTTGGCTGAAATGATTACTCTAGTACTGTGTAGCTTGCGCTGGATTTGAGTGAAGATGAAAAGCTTGAGCTTCGGAAGGATGTGGAAGGCAGGTATTCATTTCATAAGTAGCATTAGAGTTTTCTACTGTTTGATGAATGTGTGGAATTTAACTAGGGACTGGAAAGATGAGAAGCTTTGGGAGATTGATTGATTTGATGTGTGTGGGTGCAGGGGTGTGTTCTGTCCCATTGTTGGTTGTGGAGCGAGATTGATTTGCTTGGAGGAGTTTGAAGATCATTACAATGCTCGTCACGCTGCATCTTGCTCTGTGTGCTCTAGAGTCTATCCGACGTCCCGGCTGCTCGGCATTCATGTATCTGAAGCACACAGTTCTTTCTTTCAGGCCAAAGTCGCGCGCGGTGATCCCATGGTATTATGTCCTGTTTATGTTGCTCTATGTGGATGTTGTCTGAGGTTTTGTGATATGTTTCTGCTTACCCTATTGATAAGCGATAATGTGCTTTTGTCATAGCTAGTCTTTTCAACAGTTCCCTCTTTCATTATACAAAATGTCTGCCGATTTAGATTGTTGGGTTTTTGCGTGAAGGAAGAACAATACTCTAACATGAAATTAGAAGGTCATTTCAAGCTTTCCTGTTTCTCTCTTTTCTGGCTTCTAAATTGGGATCAAATTTGAATCTTTGACTTAACATTTATCTTCTTCAAAATTCTAATCAGACAAGTATTTAGAATGTGAGGTTATACTAATGTGAAGAATTTAGGGCTGATAGTATATAGCTATGTACTAGATGATATTGTAGATATCAATACATGTGCTGTATAATTGAGGATAATGGCACCAACGGATGAAATGTTTCTCTATCTTGTTATTGAATCTCCTTACTGGTTCTAGTCTGCTTATTTGGTTTGAATGTCTGTCTGTAACAGTATGAATGCCTTGTAGAAGGCTGTGATTTGAAATTGAAGAGTTACAAAAGCCGGCAACAGCATCTGGTGGATAAGCACAAGTTCCCCACTTCATTCGAGTTTTTCAAGCAGGCTCCTCCTTCCAAAAAACGTAGACAAAAGAATCAAAGAAAGCAGGCATTTGTTATGAAGGCAGATGCATCTGATATGGAAGTGGAAAATGAAGTCACTGATAACACTGATAATTGCAGAAAACAGAAGAAGAAGAATCCACGGAAGCAAGCTAATATCAAGAAGCCTGATTCATCTAATATGGACGTGGGAAATGATGACATCAATAATCTTGTTTCTGCTGTCTCCAAGCTAAGCACTTCAGACTCCAGTCCCTCATCCATCAGCTTTGGTCGCCGACCTACACGTGGCCTGACGTTTGTCCCATGAGCTGTTCAACGTGAGAAAAATCCAGACTCCACATAAGGTAAAACAGAGTTGCGACCTCACAACCCAATTGTTTGCCTTTCACCAGAGCAAGTACATAATGGCATCTCAGGATGTACTTGGAACATATTGTAGGGCATTGTCTAGGAAGATTTCGAATGCTGCAGCTGAGGATTGAGGATTAGTTGTTTGGTTGAGTGTCTGATTTCAAAAAATGTGTTAGGAAACACTAATGTGGTGGTTATTGTTGAAATCTTGACGACTTAAGCAAGGTGATTTCTGTATTACCTTCGATCTTTTGTAACCTGAATGGCATTTACATTGTGGAGATGTCTTTGAAACACCCAGTACTATTTTTGTACTTAATGGCAATTGCACCAGCAAACAGCGCTCATTTAGCTAATTACAAGCTTAATGGCACCGATACTTTGGCATTCTATAAGAGCCGAAATTAGAACACTTTTGCTGTCGTAAAAATAGGACTGAATCGATTTACTGCTGAAATTACCAGATGGAAAAAGATAAACAAACAGAAGTTTAAGAACAGAGTAAGAACAGAAAGAACACGAGTTTAACTATAGTGGAAATCTCATAAGAGATCAAAAACCACTACGAGACTTTTGAGTAGTCCACACTATAAACTGAATCCACTATGATTGATCAATTATTACACTTATCAAGTTGAGATGTTTATCGCAATCTCATTTCAAGCATCAACACAGCTAACTTGATAACAAGTAGTAATCAAAACATGAGAGGCAGAGTCAGCAGGTCTTTTCTTTTCTATTACTCCCCCATTGTGAGAGCATCATCCCAACTTTTGGTAGCTTTAGCACCCCAGACCTGAGCAGTAGCAGCAGCAGCGGCCACTTCTTTTTCTTGCTGACGTTTAACAGCCTCATCCCATAGATTTGGCTTTGGAGAAGAACTCGAGGGACCTGGACTTGAAGAGTGCATCGGACTAGGTACAGGAGAAGGAGAACCTCGTGAAGTAGAAACCAGCATGTTCTGGATATCAAGAACAGTGTCAACAAGAAGACCAATGGTGGAATTTAATCGGTCAAGGCGACGTTCCACCTCCAAAAATTTTTGTTCCATCCGATTTCCAGAGAACTCTTGAGAGTGATGAAGACGAGTTAATGCGGCAAGAACATGATCAGGACCACGAAGTTGAGGATTTGCAGGAGGATTGAGTGCACGAAGAGCATCAAAACGAGGATCATCCAAGTTGACAGTGTGAGCATTGATAATTGCACGCCTCTCAGCATCACGACGACGTTGAAGCTCACCAACACGAGTAGGATAAAATGTTCGAGCCATAATCTAAACCTGCACACTGAGAGAAACACGTGAGTTCTGAAGAGATAGAATGAAACTTTGGATGTGAGAAACGATGAACACAAGAGGAGAATTTATAATGAAACAAAACCAAGAGTCAGATCCTAGAAGGAAGAGAATATGAAGAGATTCATAATAAATAAACTCCTAAACCGAAACAACTTCTCAGAAAGGATAGAAAATCAAGTAAAATGCGGAAGCAATAATTATCAGAGAATACCAAGAGATTTTCTAACCAAACAGAAACTTTAACCAAGAAACACACATAGTTAGAGAAAAGTTAGCAAGTATCAAATCAGAAAAACAATATTTTCTCTCAAGAAAACTTTAAACCGTGGCAGAAAAAAAATTATATCAATCTCGTCACTCCCCCTTATATCATAACACTGTTTAACAATATTTAGGAAGTCACATTTTTGCATCTTGATATAAAATCAAGATCAGACTTCAGAATCAACCAACAATGGAATTGTATTCAGTTTCAGCTTTTCTCTTACCAAGTCGATTAGGTCATAACCAAAATAGTAATTACTTCCCTGAGATAGACCTGAATAGAATTCTACTTCCTTATTTCTTTACTTCCTTGGAAGAGATCTGAATCATATTCAACTACACCACTGCCAGAGTTTAAATAAATTCTTGAGAACAAATATTGAAGGTCTGAAAAGATACAGAATTAATGAGTTAGATGTGACATAGAAGTCAGTTAATTTACATTGGACAAACTTATCACCCCAAGGGCATTTCGAAGAGTCAGAAACCTGTCAGCATCAAGAGCTTTTGTAAAGATATCAGCAAGTTGTTTTTCAGTTTGAACAAAACTCAATTCCATAATATTTTTCTCAACTAAATCACGAATAAAATGATACCTTAGTTCAATGTGTTTAGTTCGAGTGTGCTGAACAGGATTTTTTGAAATGTTGATAGCACTGGTGTTATCACAGAACAAAGTGAGAGTACCTTGTTGCACACCGTAATCCTCAATCATATGCTTCATCCATAGCATTTGTGTACAACAGCTCCCAGCAGCTATGTACTCAGCTTCTGCAGTGGAAAGAGAGATACAAAGTTGTTTTTTGCTATGCCAGGCAACTAGATTGTTGCCAACAAAGAAACAGCCTCCAGAAGTGCTGCGCCGATCCTTCATATTACCTCCCCAATCAGCATCAGAGAAACCAGCAATTTCTGCATTTGTATCATGAGAGTAAAATACCCCACAAGTTAGTGTGGTAGAAACATATCTGATGATCCTTTTTACAGCTTCAAGATGTGATTCCCTTGGATCAGCTTGAAATCTGGCACAGACACCCACACTAAAACATATGTCAGGTCTACTGGCAGTAAGATACAAAAGACTACCAATCATACTCCGATAAAGTGTTTGATCGACAGGTTTGCCGTCTTTATCCTCAGTTAACTTTAGAGTAGTGCTCATTGGAGTGAAAACTGTCCTCTTTTGCTTCATATCAATGCCAAATTTCTTTACTAAATTTTCTGCATATTTAGTTTGACACAGAAACATACCAGTGTCAAGTTGAGTAACTTGTAAACCAAGAAAATATGTCAGACCACCTACCATAGACATTTCAAACTCGGTTTCCATGACAGTCTGAAATTGTTTAGTGAGCTTTTCACAGGTTGATCCAAAAATGATATCATCAACATAAATTTGTGCAACCACAATATGTTTTTCAAGTTTTCTGATGAAAAGAGTTTTGTCAACAGAACCACGTGAATAACCTTTATCCATGAGATAGCTAGACAGTCTGTCATACCAAGCCCTAGGAGCTTGTTTGAGACCATATAAGGCTTTCTGCAATTTATACACATGGTTAGAAAAATGAGGATCAATAAAGCCTTTAGGTTGTTCCACATATACTTCCTTGTCAATTTTACCATTCAGAAAAGCAGTTTTTACATCCATTTGATGTAATTGAAATTTAAAATGACAAGCAAGGGAAAGAAGCAATCTGACAGACTCCAATCTGGCTACAGGAGCAAATGTTTCATCATAGTCAAGTCCTTCAACTTGTGAGTAACCCTGAGCAACCAAACGAGCTTTATTCCTTATAATATTACCTTTTTCATCACTTTTATTTATGTAAATCCACTTGGTTCCAATTATGTTGCAATTTTCAGGTCGAGGAACAAGATCCCAAACCTTATGTCTAACAAATTGATTTAACTCCTCTTGCATGGCACAAATCCAATCATTATCAGTCAAAGCCTCAGAGATATTTTTAGGTTCAAGGGAAGACACAAAACCAATGTTACTGATAGCCTTAATCTTTACTTTGTTAGTGGTAACAAAACTCAAGAACACATTAGTATCAGTTTCAGCATTATTTGCAACATGTTCAGATGATTTAGAAATGGAGGCAGAATTATGTCTAGTTAGAATACCTCTACTAGTACCTCCAATTATATCCTGAGTAGAATGATCTCGCTGTACTTGCTTGAAACCAGGCCTAATTTTAAGATCATCTCCATAGACAGAATCATCATCAGATAGTTCATTTCCTTGATCAGTTTCATCAGCAGATGTTGTAGACTTGCAGAAGGGGAAAACATCATCTGAATCTGCAATTTGTCTAACATAGAAATCATCAATTGCAACATTAATACTTTCCACAATGTTTTTGGTTTTTCTGTTGTAAATACGATAAGCTCGACTATCTACAGAATAACCAAGAAAAATTCCAGGATCACTCCTAGAATCAAATTTTGCTAAGTGCTCTCTATCTTTGTAAATGAAACAAGGGCTGCCAAAAACATGAAAGTGAGCAACATTAGGAGTTTTTCCTTTCCATAACTCATATGGAGTTTTATCTGTTCCAAATCGAAGAAAAACTCGGTTGCTTGTGTAGCAAGCAGTACTAACAGCTTCAGCCCAAAAAGTAGATTTAATCCCTTTACCAAGAACTTGAGCTCTTTGGCCATCTCCAAAAGTGACTTTTCCAGTGGGAAACTCATCATCAAAATATGTAAACCAACTGATATCACCAGTCATGTGCCTAGAGCAGCCACTGTCTATATACCAGAGAGTGGGATTTTTAGAAGTCAAAGCAGTGAGTGCAACAAGACACGTAGCAATAGTAAGATCATTATCCAGCAAAAGTTTAGAATGCAAACAGATATTATTAGATTGATTTGAATTACTCGAGCAAAGAGTTTGAAATTTGCTGGTCAGATCTTGAATCATTTTCATCTGAGTTTCCATCTGTTTCTGCAAAGTAGTAAATTTATCAGACTCATCAGAAACATGTGATTTCATAAACAAGGGACAGTTAGGTCTAATATGGCCTGAAACTCCACAATGATGGCAGACTGGACAAAACTTAGATTTCTCAGAAGAAAAGTTTTTGACCAAGGGTGGTGCCACAGACTTATAGTCTTCACCAATTTCAGAACAAGGTTTTGATGACTCTTTCACAAAACAAGTTTCTTTTGATATTTCACCAGAAAAACCCAGACCAGTAGTTCTAAACTGAGACCCTGATTGAAGTAACATCTTCACAGCTTCAGAGCTACCTTCAAACTTGGAAAATTTGCTATGAGACTCATCTAACTTGACCTGCAAATTATTCATATTATCAAGATAATTATCTCTGTCAGATTCACAAGACAACAGATTCAATTTTAAATCTGCAATTTCCTGCTTCAAGAAAATTTTTTCAGAACCCCATTCAGTTTGAATTAGTTCATTTTGTAAAACCTGCAGTGAATTTGTTAGCTTGCAATTTTCTTCATTCCACAGTTTCTTAGAAGATTCTAACAAAACATCGGATTTCTCAATTTGAGCTTCAAGAGTTTTATTGGAAAGTTCTAGCTGCCTCATTTTTAAGTTCATCCCTTCTAAAACATCGCACAACTGAGAATACTTATCAAGCAATTCATTATAATCATTAGTTTGAAAGTCACATTCACAGTCATCTGAGTCAGAAGAAAAAGAGGCCATGAGAGCCACATTTTTTTCAGCAATGTCTTCTTCATCATCACTCCAGGAAGTTTTTAACGCCCTTTTTTCGAGAGACTCCCTGTACTTCTTATTACCACAGTCAGCAGCTAAATGACCAAAACCACCACAATCATAACATTTAGGTTTAGAAGAACTGCCTTTAATTTCAGATCGATTACCTTTTTGATCAGAATGAGTAAAATTACCTTTTGACGAAGAGCCATTTTGATCTTTCTTAGAAAATGAGTCAGAAGGATTTCTTGAGGGAGAATTTTTCTTACTCAAAAATTTTCTGAATTCCTTTGTTAATAAGGCATATTCAGTAGCTCCATAATCCTTCTCAGCTTTATCAGTTTTAATGACAGATTTAAACGCAATATTTTTTGAAGCCTTCTTTTCCCTAGAATCCTCCTCAATTAACTCCTGTTCAAATGCTTTAAGGTTACCTATTAATTCTTGAAGAGAATAAGTGTCAAGATCATGAGCTTCTGAAATGGCAGTCTTCTTTTCCCTGTAGCGTCTAGGAAGAGACCGAAGAATTTTCATAACAATATCATCTTCAGCAATGGCCTTTCTTGGATTTACACTTTTAATAGAACTAGTGATAGAAATCACTCGTTTATAAAAATGATCAACACTTTCATCGTTTTTCATCTGTAAAGAATCAAACTCGTGTAAAAGCAATTGTAATTTGTGTTTTCGGATTTTAGCATTACCTTCATAAGAGGTTGCTAAAGTATCCCACACTTCTTTTGAAGTTTCACAGTGCTTGATCTGCACCCTCTCATCCTCAGAAAGAGCAATGAATAGAGCATTCATAGCTTTATTTTCAGCCTCACTGTAAGCAATTTCTTCAGGAGTCCATTTCGAAAAAGGAGTTTGAACAAAAACATTTTTTTCTTTTTCAACTGTTGGATGAGTCCAACCATGTAGAATGCATTGCCAAGCCCTAGAATCTTGAGCAGAAACAAATGCTTTCATCATGCCTTTCCAGTCCTCATACCCTTCACCTTTGAAAGCAGGAGGGGTATTTACTGAAGTACGTTCCATCTAATAAAAATCTAAGGATCTCACTTAAAGCAAGAAGTGACCTGCTCTGATACCAATTGAAATTACCAGATGGAAAAAGATAAACAAACAGAAGTTTAAGAACAGAGTAAGAACAGAAAGAACACGAGTTTAACTATAGTGGAAATCTCATAAGAGATCAAAAACCACTACGAGACTTTTGAGTAGTCCACACTATAAACTGAATCCACTATGATTGATCAATTATTACACTTATCAAGTTGAGATGTTTATCGCAATCTCATTTCAAGCATCAACACAGCTAACTTGATAACAAGTAGTAATCAAATGAACTAACTAGTAGAGACAGCAACTTGATTATTTCACCTTTGAAACCAAGTTTCCTACAATCACAGATCACACAAGTGAGAAATGACAGAGGACACAAATCAAGAGAAGAAACCAAGAAGAATAAGAGTTCACAAGAACTGCTAATTGATATAAAAGATATGCTCACAAAAGCTATCTGTGCATATGCATACGCCTACAATTTATAGAGAAGACTCCCCCATAGTTTACGCCAAGATTTGCTAATCTGATAGGATACAGAAAATTCAAACAGGAGAGAGAAAGCCTTATCAAGAGGTTAGCAATATTAATCGAATATCTCATATGAAAGTCAAACAAACTCAATTAAATAACTTCCATAAACATAGGAGAGCAAAAAGGAATCAGATTCATATTTACAGCAATTTAGGAAATTGCTCAGTACACCCATTTTGATCTTTCCTAGTAGGACCAGGAAAGACATGGTTGTGTTGAGTTTCAAACAAAAGCTGATCCAGCTTCTTACAACTGCGAGTATAAAATCCCCTCTTTTCTGAAGATTCAGCTCATTCTTCTCTTCTAGGTGTTCTGTTCTTCCCCTACAAGGCCCTGAATTCCAGAATAACTTAACAAATAAATCCTTGATTACTGGAAATGGACGCCATCCAAATCAGATTCGTTTCTCTTTGTATATTTTTGCAATGTTTAATCCTTATAATTTTGATTCTCGAGTATTTTGGGATCAATAAGAATTCAGATTGATAAGGTGCGTTTTGCATGCAGAATTCACAAAGGTGGCGTTCCGTACGGCCATCGGTTTCGCGGTGATGGGGTTCGTTGGCTTCTTTGTGAAGCTCATCTTCATCCCCATCAACAACATCATCGTCGGAGCTGCTTAGGTAAGGTCATTTGATCAGTCATTAGTTTGATCGCTCGGAATGCAATGTGAGTTTTATATAGTTTTGTACAGGAAATTTTCATATTCCAATAACAAAAGGATCTTTAGGTTCATATATTACATATTGAATACATCTTGATATATGACTTGTATCAGAACTCTTTGGCTTACTTTTGTATTGTGTTGGAGAGTCATCCCTGTATGAAAACTAATAAGTTCCTGTCTTCCTGATGAGAATAAGTTCATGCTGCAATGATTGTGGTGGTGCAGGTCATTTGGCACTTATAAGAAAGAAGAGGGAGCTATCAAGGAACACTATATAGGGGAAAGATGAACCAACAAGTGCATTATGATGCTTGCAGTTTACCTATTGTTTGTTTTTATAGTCTCAAAGCTTGTTCTTTTGTAATTCAGAGGTGTTTGAGTTCAGCAATTTATCTCCGTTTCTTTCACAACTGATCCAAATCAAATGTTTTCTGTTTCGCCAAGTTATCCCTCTCTCTTGTAGTTCAGTTTTGGCTTTGCTAGAACTAAGACTTGACGGGAAGACCTAAAAGTTGGTTTGGCTAAATTGAAAAGCTTAGCGTTGATTTGCTAGGCCGCGAGTTACATTGTGGTGAAATTTAGTCATAAGAATTCAGGGCATTCGATAACATCGTCACGGTAAAACCTATTGATGAATGAACACGTTTTGAAATCAAATTTCCATGAATGATCAAAGAATCACAGTTGTATACCAAAAAAAAGTATCACTGTTAGTCTCATATGAATTTCAGTAACTAAGTAAAAGCTGCTGTAGAACAATGTACTAATGACTGTATTCTTCCATATAAGTGAGAAGGACATCAGATAGGTTCTAAAATCTGCATGCTTAATACAACACTTGAGACTTCTCGGTGGTTTGAATACAAAATTATACAAAAATGAACAGAATCATGCTGCATTTTGTAGCACTTCATATAGGAAATGAGCAACAATCAACAAAGAGGATTGCTCTCTGCATCATTATCAGCAGATGCAAGAACCAGTTGTGGGTTGTTTTGAAGGATATACCTTTCCTTTCTTGCTTTCTTTTTCTCGCGTTGTAGCTTGAAGTTCTCCCTCTTCCTAACCCTGTAGCTGTTGGGATTTTCGGGCTGTATCTCCCGAGGGTAAACACTCACCTGTCAAATCAACGCAATTTCACGTCAGTTATAACATAAGAGTTCTAGATTTTCCATTCAGCACTGTAAAGTTCAGGAGCTCCAAACTCAAACCTTCTTCCTGTCGGGTCCAAACTTCTCAAACTTAACCAAGCCATCTATCAAAGAGAAGATGGTATGGTCCTTGCCAAGCCCCACATTCTTCCCGGCATGGAACTGAAAACGACACGAAAGATCAAAACATCCTAATGTCAAATAGAATTCTCAATGCCCATGGAATATAACAAAAACTACTATTACATCAAAGAAAGGGCATCTCTTAGATACCATAAGCCACTCACATATAAAAACCATTGAGCTATTTTTGAACAGAAACACACTTTCCAAATCGACAAAGGACACTAGATTGGAAAAACATTCTTATTACTGCCCAACAACACATCCTTCTTTGCCTTAACTGACATCCTCTTAGTTCAAACACTGATAAAACATGTCTCTTTACACTTGTAATAGCTTCCGAAACACACTGGCTAAAATCATTGTAGACAATATATCATTATCTCTTGGCGTTGTACTGAAATGCTTAATATTCACGAGACAATCATTTCCATTTTCTCTATATCTAAGCTGTTGTAGTGACACTATACTCTAACAGTGACCAAACTTAAGTTTAACAACAGCAAAGTCCAAATCTTTTCACGAACGATGATAATGTGCAGAAAAAAAGAAAGGGCATTTTGGGGAATAATAATAACCTTGGTTCCACGCTGACGTATGATGATGGAGCCGGGCTTGGCGACCTGGTCGCCGTAAATCTTGACGCCGAGCCTTTGGCCTTTGGAATCACGACCGTTCTTGGTACTCCCAGCTCCTTTCTTGTGCGCGTTTTGAATCGTCAGAGGCAATCTGCGTTGGGTAGTAGACAATGACAGCTTTGGGCCCAGTTTTAGGGAGCCCAAGTCACCTCTGAAGAAGAAAGAGGACGACGACGACGAAGAAGAAGAAGAGGTTGAGCTCAGAGCCATCCCTCTGAATGCTCCAACTAGGTTGAAACTCATAGACGCAACCGCCATTTTCTGAGGGTTTAGTTTTTCATAAAATCAAAGAGAGTGTGAGATTTCTGGGAAATTTGTAGCGAAAGGTTATAGCTTTGGAGAGGAAGAAGAAGAAGAAGAAGATGAGATACAGTGAAAACCAACCTTATCTTGGAGGCTCAGGTTTAATCTGCACCGTCCACGTCGGTATCAAATTTATTATTTTTCAATAATTTTATCAAATTCACCTACATTCAAAATTTTATAATAATATTAAGAATGATATTTTGTAATCTTATTCAAAAACTATATATTGTTTTAGAGCACTCATATTCATATTTATGCATTGCGGTATAATGTATAACTATTTAAATAGTTTTCGAATTCAAACTTAAATTGAAAACATCGAAAGTAAACCACTTATACTAGTTCATGATCATGTATTGTAAAGTAGTTTGTATGAGAGGATGCACTACCAGAAAAAAGACTTTTGCCGACGAAAAAAAATAAAACGGCCGACGAAACCAATTTTCGTCAGCTATTCTCGAGAATAGCCGACGAAAATTGTTTTCGTCACTAAAAAGAAAAAAATCGTCGGCTATTCCCCTAGAATGGCAGACGATTTTTTTTTTTCGTCCCTAAAAAAAAAAGTCGTCGGCTATTCCCACTGAATGGCCGACGATTTTTTCTTTGGTCGCTAAAAAAAATATTTCGTCGCCTATACCCCCTAGAATGGCCGACGATTTAAAAATTTCGTCGCCTATTCTCTGAAAGTATAGCCGACGAAAACTTTAGTAAGTTTGGCCGACGAAATTGTTATTTTCGTCGGCTATAAGTCTATATATTTTCATATCAAAACCCGGTTTACTGCAGATTTAGTGTCCGGCGTCCGAATGACGATTATGATACCATTCCGGAAAGGGAACGACGCCAGGAATCAAACTCGTAGCTTTGCTACGATGTGTGTGCCTTTTCGGGCTTTCGAGTTCGTTTAGGGCCTCAAAACGGCTGTTTAATATGTTTTCAAGATTTAAGTTTTCTAATTTATTTTGTTTTAAACCATTGCTTCATCCTTCAAATGCAAAAATGTTGTGATATAAGATATGACCGAAATAATGAAATACGTCTACGGTTGAAAAATGACAAGATTCTGATAAAACCTGAGTGTCGAAAGATGCGGTCAAAGGTTTTATTCTTTCGTTTCCCTAATGGTAGCGTTACCTTCGGTAAATATTTTGAGGAAAATTTTTATACGATTAGTTGCATCTCATCGATTTGAAACTATTATCTGTTGAAGGTCAGGCAAAAAAACGTCATTTAGACAGTCTAATTACCATTTCTAAGCGTTTAGAGGTTTGACTCACCCGGTTGACCGTCTTCGGTAAATATTTTGAGGAAAATTTTTATACGATTAGTTGCATCTCATCGATTTGAAACTATTATCTGTTGAAGGTCAGGCAAAAAAACGTCATTTAGACAGTCTAATTACCATTTCTAAGCGTTTAGAGGTTTGACTCACCAGGTTGACCGTTCCGATCGAGCCTTTAACGTTGTCAGCTGAAGTTGGATTTTTTTCCATACATGTATTTAATCTTAACGGTGATATCTGACGGTTGGAATAGATTTTCTAAACTTTTAGATTCAAAATCAGAACATATGCACTAATGTTCCTTTACTTGTTTACTAAGTGTTTAAGTGAATGTATAGTTTTAAATAGTTACTATACGTAGACTCTTCAAATGCAAAAATGTGGTGAAATAAGATATAACCGAAATGATGAAATACGTCTACGGTTGAAAAATGATAAGATTCCAATAAAATCTGTGTGATGAATGTTGCGGTTAACTGTTTTTTACCTTCGTTTTCCTATGGGTAGCTTGACGTTCGGTAAATATTTTGAGGAAAATTTTTATACGATTAGTTGCGTCTCATCGATTTGAAACTATTATCTGTTGAAGGTCAGGCCAGAAACCGTCGTTTAACTAGACTAATTTCCGTTTTTAAGCGTTTAGAGGTTTGACTTAGTGGTTTGACCAATAGTTTAGCCGACGAAATATAATTTTCGTCGGCTAAACTTTTGCGATCCGCGCCTTTTTATTGTCCGCCGTTAGATGGCTCAGATCCAACGGCTGTTGATTTTCTAAAGTATAGCCGACGAAATATATTAAATCGTCGGCTATTCTCTAAGTATAGCCGACGAAATCTTTTAAATCGTCGGCTATTCTCCTTCTAAATCTTTTAAATCGCTTCCTCCCGCCTTTTTTCTCTCCTCCTTCCCCCCCTCCTCCTCCTCCTCCTCCTCCTTCCCCTCCTCCTCCTTCTCCTCCTCCGATCCGGTATTTTTTTTTGCCCAAAATGCAGTTATAGCCGACGAAATTGACATTATTTCGTCGGCTATAACTTTAAAATATTAATATATTCCGACGAAATAGCCCAAATCGTCGGCTATACTTCAGAACAAATAGCCGACGAAACTAAATTTCGTCGGCTATAACTTTAAAATATTAATATATTCCGACGAAATCGTCGGCCATACTCGAAAATAGCCGACGAATTTCGTCGGATATTTGACCAAGCTTTGGTCGACGAAATCATTTTCGTCGGCTATAATTCGTCGGCCAAGGTTGGAATGGCCGACGATGTCGTTTTTTTCGTCGGTTATTACTTTTACCGACGGGCTTTTACCGACGAATTATAGCCGACGAAATTTTCGTCGATAGATCAAAGAATAGCCGACGAAAATTTGGAATAGCCGACGAAAAAAATTTCGTCGGCTATTCTGTCAAAACTGGTAGTGATGATCATAAGACAATTATAAATGTTTGAGTTGTTCTTACAGGCAGTGTCTACTTCGGACTTTCGATTTGATTAAGCTGGTTAATTTCTTGTGGCGTATCCATCATGATTATTGTAACATGAAGTAGTTTATTATTCCCAAGTCCAATTATACTTCCAAACACATAGCACCCAGCCACACCCAAATGAAAGAACTAAAAAGCTAATTAAAGCCACTAGACACTTGACTCGGCGACATTGTAGTGTTGGCCAGTGATGAAATACCGGTCTTAGCTAGTCTCAAATTTAATTGAGTGCCGGGAAACGATGAGGAGTAAGAATCGCGTACAGATCATGCTTTCTCCTACATGTTATCCCGAAGGCCTCGGACATGTCAAGCTCATCTGGTTTAATCCCATTCCCCAGCTCCCCATCAAAATGGTATAGCAATAGAGCTAGAACAACTTCAATTATCGAAACTGCAAATGATATCCCCGGACATATTCTTCTCCCAGCTCCGAAGGGAAGGAACTCAAAGTCTGTTTGGGCCACAATTGGAATTTATTGCAATTGGGCTTTCACCCCGAGGCCTAGAAGGGTTTTGATCAGAGTCAAACCCTTTAAGATCGTGCTTTCCCGCTTCAACCAAGGAAGTTGAGTTGGAAGGGGAACGTGAGTTGCTACCTAATCCGATTGGGGTTGTTTCGTAGCAATCCATCAGCAAAGATATCTGTTGAGATTGAGAAGCAATATAGCAATGATTTCAATACCTACGCTAGGCTATCAATCACTAACAACTGCAAGCCATGCTGCACCATGCTTTAGGGAAGTTTTTAGAGGAACCGGCCATACTGCGCAATGATGAAAGTTGAACAGTAACAGAAGCATAACAAGCAAGGTCATGACGTGTTGCTCCAAACTTCGAAGCTTCAATACCAACTATACCTCTGATAGTATCTTTGCTGATTTGATGGGAAGCAGGATAAGGGAGGACACTCCTAATGAATCTCGGGATCCGCCGGGCTGGAGTTGACAGCCCTAGGGGTCCTTGAGCCGTATAAATATAACTCTTCTGGCATCTAGGAAGAGGTTCTCAACCAAACACAAACAACCACAAGTTCTAGCGCAACGCTAACTTGCCAAAGCCTCTCCGGAGCAACTCACGCAACCCGCCTCCGCCCTACGACGGATCCAATCTCGTACTTGTGCCGAGCATTTGCTGAGCCTCACGCAACCCTCCTCCGCCCCACGATTGATCTAATCTCGTGCTTGTGCCGAGCATTTGCTGAGCCTCACGCAACCCTCCTCCGCCCTACGAGTGATCTGACCTCGTACTTGTGCTGAGCGTTTGCTGAGTCTATCGAGTCAGTCCGCTACCCCCGGTAGCAATCGAGTCTGTCAGTCCGCTGCCCCTAGTAGCAATCGAGTCGTCACTCCGGTGACACACCCGTGGTCTTGGAAACAGCTCTGCTTTGCTTCTCCGGATCAAAGTAAGATCCTCAATCCTCGAGGGGTTGGGAAGAAAATCCTGGTAGAGAGTTCTATTCAGGTCTTGTTCGAGCCCTGTACGCCGGCTTAGTCAGCGCCCGCGTAACAATCGCTTGACCAGGAAGTCAGAGTCGAATTGGGAGCAGACGAGGTGACTCGCTAGGGGGTCGCACGCAGTCGAGTTGCACCGCTCCAAGGGTGCTGGCACGCCTAAGCACAACACGTAATCACAAACCAACCAGTAACCAGTGCTGACTGTTCGCCGGGTGCTACATCCGCCACGAACATTTTGGCATGCCCAGTGGGACTGGTGGAGTGTATTGAGGAAGAAGAGTTTGAAGCTTCAACAGGGGTGGAAGTAATTCAGCCTGCTCCAGCAGCGCTAGATGATACTCCGCCCAAGGTACGTGATCCTGTCGAAAAGATCAACCTGGGAACAGAAGCAGAACCCATGGAAGTGGGGATCAGTCAGTACCTTAGACCAGATTTGAAGCAGCAACTGATAGGGTTGCTGCGTGATTTTAAGGACTGCTTTGCCGAGAAGTATCAAGACATGCCGGGGTTATCAAGAGAGCTGGCTTGCCATCGCATTCCTATCAAGGAAGGATGTAGGCCAGTTAAGCAAGAACAGCGGCGGATGAATGCTGAAACGGCAATGGCGGTCAAGAAAGAAGTTCAAAGCATGGTGGACGCTGGGATAATCAGACCAACCCTTTATCCGGAATGGTTATCCAACGTCGTCCCTGTTCGGAAGAAGAATGGCAAAATCAGAGTATGCGTGGACTACAGGGATTTAAACGCTGCATCTCCTAAGGATGTTTATCCTATGCCCATAGCGGATATGCTAGTGGATGCAGTAGCGGGACACGAGTTGCTCTCATTTATGGATGGGACGGCAGGCTATCACCAGATTCCAATATACGAGCCGGACATTCCTAAAACCGCCTTCCGCTGCCCTGGGTTCACAGGAGCGTTTGAGTATCTCAGTATGCCATTCGGCTTAACCAATGCAGGGGCTACATACCAGCGTGCGATGAACGTAATTTTCAGCAGAATATTGGGGGACATCCTTGAGGTCTACATTGATGATGTGGTAGTAAAGTCCAAAAAGAGGGAAGACCACATTGATCATCTCCGAAGGGTGTTCACAATCATGCGAAAGCATCAGCTTAAAATGAATCCGGCTAAGTGTGTCTTTGGGGTTTGTGCTGGTGACTTCCTAGGGTTTGTGGTACATGAGAGAGGCATCGAGGTGTCTGGCGACAAAGTACAAGCTGTGTTGGACGTGCCAGCACCGAGAAACAAGAGGGAGTTGCAGAGCTTGCTTGGAAAAGTCAACTTCCTCAGAAGGTTTATATCCAACTCAGCAGGCAAAGTGACACCCTTCTCGTCTCTACTCAAGCTCAAACCAAGAGAAATCTTTGAGTGGAGTCCTGAGCACCAAGCTGCTTTTGACAGGATCAAGGAGTATTTGGCTAGTCCGCCGGTCCTTCGGCCGCCGACGCCTGGTATCCCTCTCAAACTGTATATTTCTGCTTCTGATATCTCTGTCGCAGGGCTGCTAGCCCAGGATGAGACCCTGGCAGATGGAAAGAAAGTCGAATATGCAGTAGCCTACGTCAGCAGGACGTTGTTGGATGCAGAGACCAGATATTCACCAGTCGAGAGGCTGTGTCTAGCCCTGTATTGCGCGGGCATTAAACTCCGCCATTACATGCTTTCATTCACAACAATAGTGGTGGCACAGACTGATTTGGTGAAGTATATGCTAACGAGACCTATCCTAAGGGGTAGGATTGGCAAGTGGGTGTTAGCCCTGTCAGAGTTTTCCCTGCAATACGCGCCACTCAAGGCCATGACGGGTCAGGCTATCGCGGATTTCCTGTTACACCATCCTATTGAAGGGGAATTCACAGAGCCGCCAGAGTTCGTTGACGTGATCCGACACCAGCCTTGGGTCTTATACTTCGATGGTAGCAGTACCAGTAAGTTGGCGGGCGCGGGGGTTTGTATCCAGAATCCGGCAGGTGTCAAGTATTTGTACTCTTTTCAACTGGAATGGACGTGCACCAACAACCAGGCAGAGTACGAAGCCCTACTCCTTGGTTTGGAGCTGCTGCTCGACCTGGGGGCGCAAGAAATCGAGGTACTTGGAGATTCCATGTTAGTTATTAATCAACTGTTGGGGGTCTACAAGTGCGTTTCCTTCCATTTAGTACACTACTACGAGCGGGCTATTGAGCTACTGGATCAATTTATTGATGTTTCCTTAGACTATGTTCCGAGGGAATTAAACTCAGCGGCCAACGAGCTGGCACAATTGGCCACTGGAATCAGCCTAGCCCAGGGAGTGAAGGAAAGAATCCTTAAGGTGGAGCGCAGAACTCTACCATCCTTTGCTATCCGCCAGAGAGAGCGCGGAGGGTGGTCGGTCGCTACAGTTGAGCCTGTCGATACTGACTGGCGGATACCGATCATAGCGTATTTGCAGGACCCATCTGCACCATCCGAGAGGAGAATCAGACATCTCGCAACAAATTACCTTCTCAGGGGAGACGAACTCTTCCGCAGAGGGGAAGATGGAGTCTTATTGAGGTGTACCTTTGGCGTCGAAGCCAAGCGGATCATGAGAGAGGTACACCTAGGGGTCTGTGGTTCACATCAGTCCGGACCCAAAATGAGATGGCTTATTCGCAGATATGGATATCATTGGCCATCCATTTTGAAAGATTGTCATAGTTTCGCTCAGGGTTGTCAGGAATGCCAGCAACACGGGCCAGTGCAGCGGGTTCCTAACATTCCTTTGCAACCCATCATCAAGCCTTGGCCTGCTAGGGGCTGGGCATTAGATTTCATAGGAGAGATCAATCCACACTCATCTGCGCAGCATAAGTTTCTTTTGCTGGGCACCGATTTCTTTACTAAGTGGGTTGAAGCTATACCAACCAGGAACTGCGATGCAGATACTGTCATCCGCTTTGTGTTCCAAAACATCATCTGCCGCTACGGCATTCCAGAGTGTATAGTGGCGGACAGGGGGGCAGCCTTCATGGCTGAGAAGACCCAAACTTGGTTAGCGGATTATGGTGTCCAGTTCCTCCATTCCTCTCCTTATTATGCTCAATCCAATGGTCAAGCGGAAGCTACTAACATGGTTATCATATCCATTCTGAAGAAGATGCTAGTGGATAGCCCGAGATCATGGTACACTCAACTTGACAACACGCTTTGGGCCTATAGGACCTCTAAGCGGACGCCTACAGGTACTACCCCTTATTCGTTGATGTATGACCATGATGCTGTCCTGCCAATGGAGTTCAATGTAGCTTCTTTACGGGTTCGCGAGCAACATCAGCTACTGGGTGAAGACTACGTCCAAGCCATGTTCCAGGAACATGAAGACCTCGACGAAAAACGGCTGGAGGCCTTGGACACTATCATCCAGGAAAAGCAGCGGATCGCCAAGGCGTATGATAAGCGGACCAAGGGTAAAACCTATGGCGAGGGAGACTTGGTCTGGAAGGTAGCTCTGCCCCTAGACGAGCCGGGTCGTGGTAAATGGAGTCCTCGTTGGGAGGGTCCATTTGTCATCGATCGTATCGTGGGCAAGGGGGCTTACCAGCTCCGAGACTTGGAAGGCCAAGTTCACAGAAATCCCATTAATGGGCGATATCTTAAGAAATACTTTCCAAGTGTCTGGGAGTTCGAGGTCCCTCCGGCGGACGACGGTTCTGGACAGAATTCTTAGTCCAATACGCTCGGAAGGCAACAAGTTATAACGGCACATCCGCTAGGGGTGTTTCCGCCGTTTAACGGCACATCCGCCAGGGGTGTTTCCCGCCGTTTGTGAAGTTTTCTTCGTTTTCATTGCAAAACCGTTAGGGTTTTGTTTCTTTTGCCTTGTTTTATTTCAACATCCACCAGGGGTGTTCGTGTCCTTGTACTTTTCATTATCAATCAGATTCGTATCTTGACGAATGATTAGTATAGAAAGTGCAGATTGCTGTATTCATACAAAGGCTTTGCGGCCAAGGGCATTACAAGGAAAAGAAAATACAACGAGAGCTACTAGCTAGCTCTGACACCATCCTACGTCTCTCTTAGTCTTGGGGGGATTGGCGGATTCCTCGTGCTGCTGCTTGATCCTCTTGCCCAAGTCCTCTTCTCCTTCGGAGCTCTGCTAATTCCAGGAGGGGAAAAGGAGTTGGAAAAAAGGGAAAGATGAGGATGCAGTGGCGGCGCTTGAGGAAAAACACACAGTTCCGCTGAGGGAACGTGTGGATGGGTTGCTCGGGGTGAAGGTCATCGAACGTGTCAATGACATTCATCCAAGCACCTAACCGGGTCACCCGCGTTAGACTGGCCGGGTGTTGTTTAAACACCAGGAAGCACGGCTTCAGGCCGCCTAACGCTAGGTGACCGGGGTTAGGATTTACTTAACGCTGGGTGACTGAGGTTACTGGGGTATTTAACCAGGATTGCGGTTTCTCTGGCGGAAAGGCTTGTGGCAGCCAGAGGGCTACGCCATTTGCTAACCACTCTACGATTGCCATATTTGTTCTAAGCAGGGTGATCTGGTGAGATTTCTGCTGCAACCAGGGGGTTCCTTTTATACTACATGTGCGAGAAGATCCAACGGTTGGGGGTTACTCGAGCTTTAATGCTTCGGTCTACCCATCTTTATGAATCTATCCGTTTTCGGCGCCTGCTCGCTTGGGAATCGATGCGTGATCAATGGGGTTTGACTGGCGCCTTCTCGGTTCTTCCCACCTTTTCGGTAACTGTCAAATCCTGCATTTATACCAGTTTACTTTTCCCAAGCATCTGCTTCGGGCTGCCTGGCGTTGGGCTTACTTTCCATTTCTAGTGGGCCGGATAGGGTTTCGACGACGGACGGGCTTTCACCTTTTCGTCGAACCTAGCCCGTTCTGGGGGAAACCACTTGTGAATCCTATCTAGTTTACTCGGCTTGGCTCTGGCTTTGCCCATCCGCGCAGCCCAGTAAACTAAGGGGGCAACATAAAGGCAATATCCGACTTATCTTTCGCGTTGGATTTTTCGAAATTTTTGAAATTTTTCAACTCTCTTTAGGGCCAAGCCTGGTTGTCCTTTGAATAGGGGTTTTTAGGAACATCCGCGTTGGGGTGTGCCCTAAACCTTTGCCTTTGGTAAGAATTGTGCGATGCAAGTCTTGATTCTAAAATTTTGTTTTATTTACAAAAGTAAAGGGGCTTTGCGGCCATGGCGATTACAAAGGCAAGTAACTAGTAATACATATTCGCCAACTAGCTCTGATACCATCTTGGTATATGGGGATCTTCGCCATCTCCTTCGATCCGAACCCGTTCCGAACAGGGGTTGAAGAGTAAGATCCTGAGAGATCAGCGGATGAAGCGTAGAGATGGGGGTGGCAGAGACTGTCTTGACGCCGAAGCAGAGTGGCACGTAGACGTCCGCTACCTACAATCTCTCGATTATGCAATGAGTTCAATAGCCCAGCGTTGTCCACGGTTGTCCGATTCCCCTTCATATGGAGGAAGACAACTGGCCTACTGAAGCTCATTGCTCCTCTCTCCCGAGAGGAGGGTACCCCAAACCGCATCCATGCTAGGCTTCCGGCCGATGCGCTAGGGGGGTGCCAAATCGACAGCTACCAATCTATAATCACATCCGCCCGAAACATAACATGGGGTGTTATGGTTCGGGATTTGTTTAACATGGGGTGTTATGATTCGGGGTGTTCAGCAGAACATCCGAACTAGATCTGGTGGTAAGGATTGAGGAAGCCATAGCGGCTGGTAGCAGAACCTAAGGGAAGAAACGCTGAATAACATTCTAAGGCAGTTTTTTGGGGTTCTCGGGTCTAGCCGGAGGGTGTTGCTTTTATAGCCTTACTTAGAAGCAATCCAAGGGCTGAGATGAACTTGCGCAATTATTGGGCAGTTAGAGGTTGGAACAGTTTCCCGTTTTAAAATTTAAATTCATGAGAAACAGTTCTACAGTTTTCTGACAGCATGGATAAGACTGATGCGCAGGGTTTAGTTTGCGAATCAAACTGAATAGGACTTGGTAAATGGGCTCATATCATTAAACTCAGTGAATGAAATACATCAAGCCAGTTTTTGTGGGCTAAAGCCGAAACTCATATAGATGCAGGCCCAACCGTTTGATGGTGGCCTTTGTCTTGCTTACCCCACGATCAAACTCTGTTGTTTCCTTCTTTGCTCGCGTCCGCTCCTCTTGTAGCTTACTCCCCAGGGCCTTCTGTTGATCTACTTCATTGGCGCGCTGGATTTGTTTCTGACGGAGGAGGGAAATTTGCTGGTCTATGGCTGCCTTCTGGTCTTCAAGTTTAGCTATCTCAGCCGCTTCTGGGTCGCTAGTAGCCAGGGCGACCAAATCTTTGTAGGCACGTGCAGCATCCGCGAGAGCAGTCTCAGCTCCCTTAAGCTTGGCATGTTGAGTGGACCGGACAGGCAAGCGCTCGTGCAGGCTCCTTAGCTCCGCGGGCAGCCGGAGGAGAGAAGCGTTGGCTTCAGCTTGGACCTCGGGGGGTAAGTGCTGGAAGTGGTGCTTAAGGACCTCAAGGGCAGAGGTGAGTTCATCCGCCACTTGAATATCTGCCGGGTCCTTCTCTCCTAGGTGTTCTAGGATTCCCCATGCCCTCTGTACCTCTTCAGGTTCCTCTTCAGGGCTTTGGGGAGGAAGGAAGGGATCTTCAGCCAAGATGAATTCAGGGACTGTTTGTCCCTGAAGATCTGGGCCCGATCCGCCAGGGGTCGCGGAGGGCTGATTTGATAAAGACGCCGCGACCAGACCTTCGGGGGTTGGGGTCTGCGGCAGGGAGACCTGTGCAGTTACAGGTTCCGCGGAACCGGAGTCCGTTGCCTGCGGGACGGTGCTGGTGGTCTCCACATCATCATCATCATCATCCACATGTTCATAAAAAGGGGTTAGGAATGGTTCTAACTAAGGAAAAATAGCTCTTCAGGTGGATGTCACGTCATACCTCAATAGCCTCCAAAAAAGGGATTTCCTCTGGCTGACTCAGAGGAGATCCGTGCTGCCCTGCTTGCTCTTGCTGAGCTGTATCAACTGGATTAGCAGCAGGGGTTGGATCTCGTTCAACCTGGGGGGCCACATCCACCACCATTGGGGTGGCATTCATGGTTGCCACTCTCTCTTCTTCCACCTGCTCATAAAGAAGGAGGATTGGAAGCAATTCAGACCAAGGGAGGTACCAATTTAGAACATAGGGAATATATACCTCCGTCAACGGGGTCTCTTCGGGCAGAGGAGATCCGGGCCGCCTCGCTTGTGCTGGCTGATCGGCTTCAATAGGAGCGTCAGCAGGGGTTGGATCTTGTTCAACCTGGGGGGCAGCACCCGGCAGAGACTCCACGCCAGCCAGAGCCTCTTCCTCCGCCGGAGATAGGTCAAGTGCAGGGGAGGATGGCTCGTCAGCCGCTGGTTGGTCTGCGCCCTGAATCGGCTCCTCTTCTTCTTCTTCTTCTACTTCTTCTTCTACCTCGTGCTCCTCCTCCTGAGTCGAGTCCGAGGTCAACGGATGTGGAGTTGAGGAACTGCCAGGAGCGCCACATAGCATGAGCAGAGGCCTATCGGTTGGGGCCTCCGCCATAGTAGCATCTGGGTTTTCCCCCGCCTCCGGTCCAGTTTCTGCAGCAGCACGAAGGGTCAGGATGGGTTGGATAGAACTCTGACTAACTGCGAGGGCTAGACTGGAGGAAGTACCTGCAGCAAGACAGCGCAGAGGAACAGGTTGAGGAAGACTATCGCCGCAAAGTTCACGAACACAGAGGTTCAGATAGTCCTCGTCGGAACTAGAAGAATCTGCTTCTTCAGAAGGGTTAGAGGACTCACCAGAGGAGATCTCTATTACCGCAGGGTCTCGGCTGGTGGCGGCAGCGGACGAAGAACGCTTCCTCCGATGGTGAGAGGTCTGCAAAGAAGGATAGAGTTTGGATATCTGCGTCAGGTAGGTATTTATGAACTAATATCCAAGGATACAAGTAACCGAGGGAGAAGTTGAATTCACTCACGGGTATGTCCTCCTCCTCATCTGATTCCTCATCCGCCTCAACAATAATCTTGCTTTTCTTTGGTGGCGGATGGGACGCGCAGATAGCTTTTCGTTTCCCCTTACCCGCAGGGGTTTGTTCGGATGCCTGTTTCATTAAACAAGTCAGGAACTAGGCGAGGTCATCTGACAAACCAAGATAGCAGTTAAAGGGGGAGGGGTAGCACCTTCTTGGGGGACAGGTCCAACTGCAGCGATTCACCCTCCAGCACTTTCTCGTCGGCAGGGGTGAGGTGCGGACCTTGGTTCCGAAAGAGCCTCCGGAAGTAGAGGACGGATGGATGATTGAAGAGCGTACCTCGAAGATGTGCCCACCAGTGCTGATATGGGCCAGTGGCATCCATGGAAGCCTTTACGCTGGGGTAATAGTCCCAGTCCTGCTGGATGCCAAGAGGCTGCAGACGAGACCGATCGCTATGGTCAGATACTGGGGGGCAACTTCTGCTATTCCGCCACGCGGAGAAATAGTTCACACTCTTCAACGGCGGGTAGGGCAAGAGTTGTATGAGGCCGAATTGCCGGGCGAAGAAGTGAGGCGCGTAGACCTCGTGGACGGGATGTTTCTTGTCAAGAGGGAGGATGGGAAGATCGGCCATGGAGGTACTCTGGGTGAAGATCCGTCGGCTGGTAGCGTCTTGCCTACTAGATGGGAGGAAGCCCCGGGATAGCCCGCGCGGATACTGCAAATGGATCAGCTGCTGCGCCTCAGTGAAGAATTCGTCGGCAGTTGTGTAGAAGAATATATCCAAGCAGATAGCGTAGCTGAGATCCGGGCTAGCGGCGCAGCCAACATACTCTTGCCCCACAACTTGATCGGGCTTGGATCTCCTCTTCATAACTGGAGCAAGCAGGGGAAAATGCATTTGGCACCAGATGTCTAGGATCCAAAGCGGGCCTGATTTGGCACAGTTCATCGGATGGGCGGATATTTGATACAGACAATGGTAGAGGTGCGCTAGAGCGAATTGGCCAAGGCTAACCTCTGCGCCAGCATATAATATCTCCGCCATACGGTGGTAGAGCTTGGTCATTTTGTTGGTGTTGGAGCAAACCACAAACTTGTTAAGCCAGAAAGATAGGAAGGCTATTCCACCGAGATCATCGTCCCTCTGAAAGAACGCATCTTTCCACTTCTCAAACCCACCAACCTTAAACCTATCAATTTCGCTCCGTGGGTATTTCCTCTCTGTATAGAGGCTCTCATCATAGTCCCCTAGGCCGAGCGGGAACCCGAAGCCAGCGTAGAGGTCTAGCAACGTCACGGAAGCATGGCCAAATCTGAATTCAAAAGCGTTGACCGTGGGGTTCCAGAGGCTGATCAAGGGAACAAGAGCACACCTGTTACCTCCTTTGGGGCTGAGATTAAAGCAGAGCTTGAGCACATCTGCGATTCCGGCCTGTCTCCATCGGTCTTTATCAAGGGGAAGCCGGGCTGCGTACCAGGCTTTCATCCAGGACCGGACCAGAGGCCAGGCGGCATGGTTTACGGTGCATTGGTAAGGATCTTTCTGGAAATTTGGGCATTCCACCGGGTCTTCAGAGCGGAAGATCACTGGCAGGGGGCGGGCCGGACCGTCGAGCACCTGGTGTGCTCCGCCATCGTTATTAGCATCGTAGCCCACTACATGAGGACCTAATGAGACGAGATCCTGTTGGGACTTTTTGAGGCAAGTCCGGTCATCTTCTCCGGAACAGGTGAGGAGAGTTTCGAGCTGTTTTTTGGCTCTGGCCGCCGTCGAGCAGCGGATGGCGAAGTTCATGGGGGATGCCATTGCAGGCCGAGCCGGGGTTTCTTCCGATTTCGGGCTAAGGAGGAGGAAAGAAAGCTGGGTTGAGGGGGAAACCGAGGGGTCTCTGTTAGAATTTATAGGAATCCGAAAGGGGTTCTTGTTTCGTGAAACGCTGGGTTTCGCAGCAATCAAGGGTTTAGGTGAACAGTGTTACCGTTTTGAATTGGGAAATTGTGATTGGCGAGGAAACGGCGTAACAGTCCAGTTGTTTAAATTGCTACGGATGAGCCAGCGTTTGGGGCTCAGTCTCTCTTCTATTTCGTTATACCTCAATATCGGAGACTGGGGGGCAATGTTTGGGCCACAATTGGAATTTATTGCAATTGGGCTTTCACCCCGAGGCCCAGAAGGGTTTTGATCAGAGTCAAACCCTTTAAGATCGTGCTTTCCCGCTTCAACCAAGGAAGTTGAGTTGGAAGGGGAACGTGAGTTGCTACCTAATCCGATTGGGGTTGTTTCGTAGCAATCCATCAGCGAAGATATCTGTTGAGATTGAGAAGCAATATAGCAATGATTTCAATACCTACGCTAGGCTATCAATCACTAACAACTGCAAGCCATGCTGCACCATGCTTTAGGGAAGTTTTTAGAGGAACCGGCCATACTGCGCAATGATGAAAGTTGAACAGTAACAGAAGCATAACAAGCAAGGTCATGACGTGTTGCTCCAAACTTCGAAGCTTCAATACCAACTATACCTCTGATAGTATCTTTGCTGATTTGATGGGAAGCAGGATAAGGGAGGACACTCCTAATGAATCTCGGGATCCGCCGGGCTGGAGTTGACAGCCCTAGGGGTCCTTGAGCCGTATAAATATAACTCTTCTGGCATCTAGGAAGAGGTTCTCAACCAAACACAAACAACCACAAGTTCTAGCGCAACGCTAACTTGCCAAAGCCTCTCCGGAGCAACTCACGCAACCCGCCTCCGCCCTACGACGGATCCAATCTCGTACTTGTGCCGAGCATTTGCTGAGCCTCACGCAACCCTCCTCCGCCCCACGATTGATCTAATCTCGTGCTTGTGCCGAGCATTTGCTGAGCCTCACGCAACCCTCCTCCGCCCTACGAGTGATCTGACCTCGTACTTGTGCCGAGCGTTTGCTGAGTCTATCGAGTCAGTCCGCTACCCCCGGTAGCAATCGAGTCTGTCAGTCCGCTGCCCCTGGTAGCAATGGAGTCGTCACTCCGGTGACACACCCGTGGTCTTGGAAACAGCTCTGCTTTGCTTCTCCGGATCAAAGTAAGATCCTCAATCCTCGAGGGGTTGGGAAGAAAATCCTGGTAGAGAGTTCTATTCAGGTCTTGTTCGAGCCCTGTACGCCGGCTTAGTCAGCGCCCGCGTAACAATCGCTTGACCAGGAAGTCAGAGTCGAATTGGGAGCAGACGAGGCGACTCGCTAGGGGGTCGCACGCAGTCGAGTTGCACCGCTCCAAGGGTGCTGGCACGCCTAAGCACAACACGTAATCACAAACCAACCAGTGCTGACTGTTCGCCGGGTGCTGAACCCGCCACGAACAAAGTCGAAACCTTTATAGTCAATATTTGATTTAGAACCATTATGCATGAACCTCTCTGGCTTAAACGACTCTGCATCCAACCCCCAGCTCTCCGGATCTCTTCCAATTGCCCATTCGTTTATGAGCACTTTCATTTTGGCTGGGATTTCGTATCCGCTTATTTCGCAACGCTCTCTTGATTCTCTTGGGATTAATGGGCCTGCAGGGTGCAATCTCAGAGTTTCTGCAGCTCAACTTGGGCCTTGTTCATTACTCTAGGGTTTCTCATCAACTGCGAGATTGCCCATTCAATGGTGGTAGATGTAGTCTCACTACCTGCGGAGAAGATATCCTGGCATGGCCGGATTTCAACTAATTAATCGATGGGCTCCAAAATAACTAAAATCAAGGGATTTTTAGTCACAACTTTTACGAGTACTGTATATGCAAGTGCTACAAGTCATAAAAACTTACCATGATTACATCTTTGATCTGATCGGTTGTGAATTCAAGCTCCTTATTAGACTCCTGAAGGAGTACGTCAACAATATCTTCCTCCGATTTTTCAAACTCATTGCCTTGAGTTTTGATCTTATGATCGTTGATGATGCTCTCAAGGATCTTGCCGAGCCTGTTTCTCATCTTCTTGAGCGCAGGTATCGTCCCCGTGAAGAAACCGATAAATCTTAATGAAAGAAACAAGTCAGGTATATCAAAGCCTGCAGCACGATTTATTGCTTCATCAAGCAATGAAGTAAACTCCTTCTCATCTTTGCACTTTTTTCCAAACATTGCCCTCGATACTATTCCACTGGTCAGGCTGGAGATCCTCTCACTCAAATTGATGGGAGTACTCTTTGATGATGTAGAAATGGATTCGATGAGATTCATCACCTCTTCTTCTCTTATCGATCTAAACGAGTGCACACGCTTGGAGTTTAGGAGTTCAAACACACAAAGCTTGCGCAGCTGTCTCCAGAGATCACCATAAGAGCACCCGCACCGGCGAGTAACCGGGCGAGCAAGAGTTCGAGCAAGAGGTAGGGCCGGCCAAGGTGCTCGAGCAAGATGGAAAACAGCACGCACCGGGGTCGAAAACGGAGGGCAACTGCTCGAGCAGTCAACGAGTCAAAGTGCTCCACCATTCGCTCGAGCAAAATTTGCTCGGGCGTTTGCTCGAGCACGAGGTGGGGTCGGGGCTTCTGTTTGTTTGGCTTTTCGGACGTTGGAGAGACACAACAGATCGTGGACGACGCTATCGAGCACTAGCACGAACCGGAGGTGAAGCCGAGCGCCGGCCTCGAAGGTGGCGGCCGCTCCCGAGCGTTGCCGCACCTCCCACCTCCCATTTTGGTGGATGGCACGTCGGCTGGAGTGGCCGGACGGCGGCGAATAGAAGCCGGGAAGTTACGGGTCGAAAACGGCGGGAAATGCAGGAGGAAGATGATGAACAGTTGAAATTTCAAAACAACCAATGACAGGCTGCCACGTGGCAGTCTGACGGGTCAAAAAAAAAACAACGGGCAAATCAATCTGGGCCTTCTATTTCAATCTGAAATTTTGATCCAACGGTCAGAATTCAAAAGCAACGGCTACAATTTGATCAGAACGGAAATATTCCCAAAAAATAGTAAAAAAATCCCAAAAATTTCAAAACTCTCCCAAAAATTTTCCTTTCATGTAATTTCAATGTTCGAGAAATAAAAAAAAAATTATTAGTCAGAAATCTTATCGAAAATCGTGGATAAAATCGAGTCGATAATGATACGTGACACATAATTATTGGTGGTAAATCTATCCAGTAAAAAAAATTTAATCATTTCACAACAAGACAAAATTGATTTGGTGGAGCAAATTGTCAATGGGTGTGTGAAAAAATCGATTTGGTGGAGCAAAATTTGATTTCCATTTGCTTGAAGCAAATTTTACTTCTGGGCCCACCAGGTGCTTGAGTAAGACCATTTCATGGGTGCGGATGCTCTAAGGAGCAAAGACAATGCTTGCTTGACCAAAGGACATGACTTCTGCTGCCAAAACCAGAGCCTCTGAGCAAAAGTGAGGTCATGTGTCTTCAAAACCTCTTCTGCAGCTTTGGAGGAAGAAATAACAGTAACCTCCAACTGACCAAGTTTCAGGTTCATAATAGGTCCATGTTTCTTGGCCAAGTCTCTCAGTGCGTGATGTGGTAGTGGATTACCAGAAGCCAACTGATGCAAGTTTCCTATAATAGGCAGCTTCCATGGCCCTGGTGGATTAGAGCCTGGTCTGGCTTTTGATTTCTTCCAAAAAATAAACAGGATCACGAGGATGAAGAGAGGAGAGAGAGGGAAGTAGGGTGTTTGTAGCATGAATAGGGACATTAATGGAGAAGCCATGGTCTAGTTAAGGTGGAGTATTTTGAATGGGTTATAGGTTATAGGATCGATCTAACTTAAGAACTGGTTTTTCAATACTGTAGTGACTAATTTATTGCATTTGCGACGACTTTCAAGCAAGATGGCGAGTACTGTTCATTAATTATTATTTTTGAAGATGAGCACACGAAGCAAGGTTTGAGTGATCGTGAATTGGTCGAGATGAGCACAGCACCAAATATATATATTTAGAAGCTAAATATGCATGTGTTTGTGCTTACTTTATTTGGTTTTCTTAGAATTATCTTACAGTCTGTGTAAGGTATCAATTATTGTATCTGACAACGTCACACCAGTTGCAAACTTTGTTGGCGATGCAGTGGCCAAATCTGGATATGGCTAGCCTTGGCATTCAAGCTAGCTCTGCTTTGTTATATGATTTCTTAGAGGTTTTGATCGTGTTAGAGGTTTTGAGTTGTAATTAATATTGTACTTGTTAAAAAACCATCATACCAGTTGCTTCAAATCAATACCTAATCCCCACCTTTTTTTTCTCGTGTATACAATAGCACACCGCTAAATTCACTGTTATTCGAACACCATACCAACTGCGGTCCCATGGTCTAGTGGTCAGGACATTGGACTCTGAATCCAGTAACCCGAGTTCAAATCTCGGTGGGACCTTTTCTTTTCCAAAGTCCATCCACAGTTCAATACTTCCAGTCTGTGTCTTGACATTTATTTCTTATATGATTTTCTCTCTAGTCCAACTTTAAAAGGTTGCCAAAAAACAAGTTAACTTAGACGTGGAAAGATCTTGATGCTTATATATATATATATATATATATTATATAAGCTTGACATTTTAACCAAAACGAAAAACATACTGCATACCATTCCATTCTGCATTTTGAAAAGTACTTACTACAGCAAACAACTATATAGAGTTTAGAGACGAGCTACAACAGAAGACTGATGCATGCCCCAATCTATCTACTTGGGGTTAAATAAAGGTGACACCCTCCTTCGAACAATCTCCTGAATCTGCTCCGATGACAATACTGATGCAGCATCCTCAAAGTTGGCAATTTCCATCTGCTGGCGCAACTGTAAGTAACAAAGCCACAACAATCTATTAACCAAAAGGTATAGTAGGACAGATCATTTGCAAGAATCAGTTCAAAAGTGGATATTCATTCACACATCACTGGTTCTAACCAGACTTTTCATTTTGGGTATACATTAGTTGAGAAGTTTCTAAGTAATAGGATTTTTCTTCTTTGTAAACCATAGTCAAACATTCAAAGGGGCATCTGAATTTCAAGTCCATTCTATTTGTTTATCTAACCAAGAAGAGTTACAAAACCAATTTTCATGTGATCCGAGATCCACATTTCTTATTCAGTGTGAGCAAATAGATACATACAGCACATACCTTCTCAAGGATTGCAGATTGATCATCCAGGGGAAATTTGCACATGTGCTTCAGCATCTCCAGTTGCTGGAAAAAAAAAAAAAAAAAAATTCTGATTTTTAAGAAACACACAGCTTTACGGACTTACCATTGCAGTTGTCAACTGTGGATGGATATTACCTGCTCCTGTGTTTTTTCTTGAATCTGCATCCTTTCAGCAAACTCATCTGCTCCAAGCTCGGCTTCATCGCAGGCCATCTCTTCCCTATCAATAACAACATAAATTAGATATCAAAACCTTTCATTTTGTTCTTCCTTCTAAGGTAAGAATTGTGCCTACATAGGCTCAACTTATTTCAGGCCAAACATAGGCTGCCATAAGAAACAGAGCTAGCCTAATTAGCCTTGAGCATACCAGCTACATCTCTACAGATAAGGGAAAGATACACCATGCACATAGATAACGAAACTCCAAGAAATAACACCTTATACAGTCCCCACCCCCAAAGAAAATGACAAAAGTCTACATACTTTATTAAAAACATAGTCGAGCACATTGGAGCCATTTAGAATCGTCTTTTACTTGAGAATGAACACAGATACTCCATGTAATTGATACTTTAAATGGAAATAAGACAAAAATGCAAATGCCCAAATTTCTATTCCTTACTATTCTTTGGCCTTGTCAACATGTTTAGGGTTGAAGGGTAAACTGAACTCAAATAACAAAGAACTTCTATGCTGAATATATGGATGGCATCTCAAAGTTGGTTAAATTCACAAGTCCACATACAGGCAGAGAAGTTGCTTACCTTGCAATGAACTTATAGAAGTGAATCATCATATCCTGATCATTCTCATAGTTTATATTCACCTTTCCCAGGAATGAGATGCCGAACCTTGGATCTATTGTAAAAGGATAACTTTACTGTTAGTCAGTTTGCACAGTGATTGTAATAAAAAGCTTAGCTAATTCAGACTTCTAGCAAAACATGATTGTGAAAAGCAAGATTGCTAAAGTATCATAGACATACAAGCTATACATATGACCACATTGAACAGGTAAATGCAGTAAGATAAATAAACTTTGAAGGCACGACTACCTATCGTTCATCTGTTTTGATAGAAGCAACAACAGTGGGAACATAAAATTACATTTAGCATTTGAAGAACAAACTTACCAATCCCCATTTCTAAAAATATCTCTTCTTGGATGGCAGTGGTCACAGCTACAGCTTCCTGCATGTTGTAATTGTATATATCAAACAAGTAAAAGAAACAAATGGATGTAATACTTGATAAGTACAGTTAGTAATAGAAAAACATCATTTCATATACTTCCAAACAGCAAAATGTCTTATAAGCTCAACTCATTATTCTGTACTTTATAATCTACACAGATGTCAAACTAAAATCATGTATAGTGAACCGAATTTATACTAGTAAATAATAAGTAGTAACCCACTCGGCCACTATCAACCTGGAAATGTAAGCCTCAAGTAAAATGCCCAAAGCAGCATGTAAAGTAACCAATCAGGTAAACAAGCAGTAAACTAGCACAGATTTTTCTGGAAATGACATCATAGATTAAACAAGTGTTATAAAAGACAGCAGCAGATATTTACAATAGAAGACCAATTAACCCACCTGTTTGTCATCAACCCCATCTGCAATTCTTTTCTTCACTTCTGCCAAAAGAAAATTAATCAAACCCAAACCCACTAAATCCTCCACTCCACAAACACTAACCCGAAAAATGGGAGCACAAAAAATAAAGCAATATCTTAAAATACAGAGGGGCAATGGGAAATGGTACCAGGCTGAGAGGTAAGGAATGCGAATCGATCAAAGAGATGGAGCAATTGCTCCCTTGATAGCATTTCTGCCATTTCAGGGCTTGCAGTAGACATATCACACTCGTTTGAAAAACTTTGGTTTCAAATATCAGACTTCACCCTACTTTTTTATGAGGTCGAGAAAATGACACCCTCACATTTCAAAACCCAGTTTCATTTACCCTTTTACTTTTCAACCCAAAATGAAAGATTGTAAAACATGTCATTTTCTTATTGCAAAAAAGAGAATAGAAACTAAAGGGAACAGAGTATTATAACTTTCTCATATCTGAAGCCACAGAATAACAAATTGAACAATGCATAACTTGTAAAACCCTAAAAAAATATTCTTTTTAAAACAAAACCCTAATAATTTAGAAATCCTCATCCATCTTGAAGACATGGTTGCCTCCATTTCCACTTATGCTGTTCATGACTGAGGCCTTCTGGTACTCCCCAACTCTCTTCTCAAAGAAATTGGTCTTCCCCTGAAGACTAATCAGCTCCATCCAATCAAATGGGTTCTGAACATCATACATCTTCCCGTATCCCAATGCACCCAGCAGCCTATCAGCCACAAACTCAATGTACTGGCTCATCAGATCACCGTTCATTCCAACTAACGCGCACGGTAACGCGTCGCACACGAACTCCCTCTCTATGTCAACCGCGTTCCGCACGATTGACTTCACGCGCTCCTCGGTGAGCTTCATTCGGAGGAGAGAGTAAAGCAGGCACGCGAAGTCGCAGTGGAGGCCTTCATCTCGCGAGATCAACTCGTTCGAGAAGGTCAGTCCCGGCATCAACCCGCGCTTTTTAAGCCAAAATATCGCGCAGAAGCTTCCAGAGAAGAAGATCCCCTCCACGCAGGCGAAGGCCACGATGCGCTCCGCGAATGTCTCGGAGCCGTCGATCCACTTCAGGGCCCACTGGGCCTTCTTCGCGACGCAAGGGATGGTGTCGACGGCGCGGAAGAGACGGCTCTTCTCGTCCGGGTCTTTGATGTAGGTCTCGAGGAGGAGACTGTACATCTCGGAGTGGATGTTCTCAATCGCGATCTGGAAGCCGTAGAAGGCACGCGCCTCCGACACCTGGACCTCCTTCATGAACCTTCCGGCGAGATTCTCGAGGACGATGCCGTCTGAGGCGGCGAAGAAGGCGAGGACGTGAGTGATGAAGTGCTTCTCCCCCGGAGTTAGGGTTTCCCAGTGGCGCTGGTCCTGGTCCAGATCAACCTCCTCGGCGGTCCAGAACGACGCCTCGGCCTTTTTGTACATTTCCCAGATCTCCGGGTACTGAATCGGAAACATGCAGAACCGGTCCGGGTTCGCCATCAGGAGCGGCTCTTCTGGAATTGCAGGCATTTTGGGGAAGACGAAGAAGAAGAAGATTGAGATTTCAAATTAGGGTTCTTGGGATTCTCGGAGTCTGTGTTTTGGTGGTTGGAGAATTGGGGTCTAATTTATAGGGTTTTAAATTCGAATTGGGATTTTTGGAGTTGTGAAGGAGCGGGTGATTTGAATTTTAATTGGGGAAAGCTTGAAGGGCGTTTTGGGGAATTTAGACACTTTATGAGGAGGTGCGCAACCCGATTTGTGTGGTCTGCGATTGCGGGGAGAGGATGAGAATGGGTAATATTGGAGGGTAAAACTGTCAGATTGCTCCGCTGGCGTATTGAATAGAGGTTGGTGGGAGGGTGGTTTGGTCAATTGGGATTCAGCTTGCGAGGCAAGCTTGTGGGTTTTGAAGTTTAGTGGTGTGGCGGGAATTAGTTTTTGGAGTGTTGTAATTTAAAACGGTTTGGCTCCTGAATCTATGCACAATTGAATTTAATGGTTCATTGGTCCCCTATTATTTACCTTGTATGGTCCATATCAACCTAGTGGTGCCGACAAATAATACATTGTATTCTCGTAAAGAAAGCATAATATTGAAATGGTTAGCACTATGCATATGGTTAATTACATTTAATTTGTGACTTTTGGTTTATAGGTTGTGGGAATCATGTGCAAATCTGGTTGCTAGTGAGTTGTTTTAGGGCGTGTGAGAGTGTGCTAATTAGGTGATTAAATGTTAACCTAACACGTGTGGGATTCTGCGCACACACTTGGACACATTCTTAAGTGTGCCTCTTGAGTCAAAGGGATGCATCAGTCCGTGAGAAGCACACGTCTCGTGTGTTTATATTGACCCAAAATCCTTTATGGACCTCTCAATAAATCATTCTTGGCCCAGTTGTTAATCAATTTCCGCACGCGGCTCACGATTAAAACCAACAGAACGAAGCAGAACTTTCCCATAGCAATTGGCAAACCTGTAAGTGAAACAAAAAAAAAACACACACACAGGGATACATTTGTTTTTTTATTAACGTTTCCAAACAAGCGTATCCAACTTATATACGAAGATTAATTTTTTTTCTTCTTGAATTAATTAACCACCGTATTTTTAAATGCTTTCTAGATCTATAGACTAATCCGCATCAGGGAATCTTGTCAAAACACTTCTCTCCAGTCACTAAAATAAATTGAGATTTAACTCAAATCTAACGTGTAATACTGTTTAACAAAAGGAAACGCCCGGCAACTCGCCGAAAAATATCAAAAATGCGCCGGATACAATGGAATACGTTCTCAGACATTCGCAAAAAGATAAGTTTACCCCTCTGTGGATCTAAACGCAGCCTAACCATTTGCTTACGTCACAGCCTTACCCACTAACAAACTGACGGGACCCCACATTTCTTGATTTCCCGCCCTTTTACTCACCATCCTCTACTTGTGCTTAAAAACCCGTAACAGAATCTTCTCCAATCCCAAAGCAAACCCAAAGCCCCGAATTTAAACAAAACAACCTTGCAATTTAAACAAAACAAAATCAAATCAGCTTCAATCAACTTGAAAATCAGTGAATGAAAAACAGTCACAAATCTCAAGCATTTTCACCTCGAGATCTTCGCTGGCAGCTACGTAGTGAATAGCCCTGTGCTTCTCATCATACGACGGTCGTTCCTTGAGCACAACCTTACACGGCGGCAGCCCATTCTTATGCATCCACTCTTTCAAGTCCTCCGCCTCGTCTCTCTCGTTGACCGCCTTGCGTCGCTTCCCGTCCTCCTTACGCGACCCGACCAAGGTCTCGGAGCTGGAGGCGAGGCACACATTTCTCCGGCGAATCGGAACCCTAGAGGTCCGCCGCGGCGAAATCGAAGAGGTGCGGGAGCGAATCGGGAGCCAGGTGCAGCTGTGGTGGAGAGGACTGACCTCCATGGCGGTGGAAAATTAGGGTTTCGTGTCTGGGATTTGAGATTTTGCTTGAGGTTGAAGAATGAAGAAGAAGAAGAAGAAGAAGAAGAGAGAGAGAGAGAGAGAGAGAGAGAGTGTGTTAGGTTGAGAAATGGAAGGTGTGGTGGGATTTTGACTATAAAAATCTGAGAGATGGTTTTGTTTTCAGTTTGGATGAGGCGCGCCAATTGTCGCTATTGTTTTCTCAGAATGCGACTTGTCGTAGTTTTTTTCTTTTACCATGGTTTACTCGTTTCGGCTATAATGCACATGTACATAGTGTGACCATTCTTATGTCACACATGACTAATGTTACAAACCAACGCATATTTGAGTTGTGCACATGTATATATAGCATAACAGACTATATATCCTAAACTTTATCCGAGATAAAAAAAGAAGAATTCGGAAAAAAAAAAAAAATTGTGTGTATTATAATGATTTATGTCTTGCAATGTATAATGTATATAATGGTATGATTTGAAACGTTGGAGGAAACTGAAAACATGTCATTTGCATCTATTTTGCAAGGTAATCAGGAAGAAGATGGTGGTGGTGCTGACCTCAGTGATGGGTTGGCTGCCAATGTTGCTGAGCAGATCAAACCTGGAGGTTTTGATGACTATTACTGACTACTGAGGTATAAACAACACGATTTGAATAAAACTTGGAGCACTTTTGTATAGTCTGTGTTTCTTTTGCATGAAGAACTTGATTTAGATAGAGTAGTTGATGATTTCAGAAGCCATGATTGTGTATGCTTGTGGGGATTGAATGTAAATTCATGGCTTTTGTTTGAAGGAAACTTCTTTGTCTTCATAGAAAGTGTGTACTGTAGAATACTTGAAATAGGAATTCGACACCTTTTGATCTTCAATCATCTTTCTGTTTTCTGATATGTGAATGCTTGCTTTCTGCAGATTGTGTTACTGATATGAGAATCTTGAATCAATATATGACCCAAAAAATGTCTGCCACAAATCGGATTTCAGATCAACAACTTAATTTACAGTAGAAAATTGAAGTGAACTAGACAGGAGAATTAGAAGTTGGAACTGATTTGATTTAGGAGCAATAGAAATATGTGCTGGAGTACAAACTTGAGTTACCCTATCTCACATACCAAGTGTTCTATCCTAGAAGTAGGAGCTTGAGAAGCTTAGGGTTTAGGACCATAGCTGGTACTAGCTTCCTCAAAATATGTATCCCCTGAAAAACTTGCCTTCGCCAATTCCCTCAGTTTCTTCAGATCACTTTTCGGCTCTAATTTATGTCCCTTTAGCTGTTTTGCTTCAACTGCTCTCTGTGTACCTAGTGTAGTCTCCGGAGTAGAGGAACCTGCTGTCCTTTGTAGAACATTAGGGCCAGGTGATCCAGGACTTAGTACAGGGACTACAGTTGCAGTCATAGTGCTAATGGTGTTGCCGCCTGGTGCTCTTTTATCTCTCCTTCCGGATGCTGTATCTGGACATGGAGGTAGACCTGTTTTCGGATGGGATGATGCAGGTATGACTCTTGGCCATTGGTTCTTTGGAAGGAATGGGAGGATAAGGCCCTTAGCAGCAAACTTCAAACCAAGTTTGAATGAACTCTTTTGAGACTGTGAGAATCTTAATAGGGACTTTATCAGGGCATACCACTCATTGATTATTTGGGCAGCAAAGGTAAGGAAGAGAAGAGCTAGCATTGAAAACCCTGCATTTCTCGCTTTGATGGGATATGAGCCATTAATACTGATATGTAGAGCAAAGATGCCAACCTCACACAGTAGAGAAATACTTTCCACCACATGGACTCCCCTGCTGATATATGGTTTGACAGTAGATAGATAGATGAACTGTACCAGTGTAATGGTCAGTGCAAAGAGGCTTTGGTTTGATTTCATTGATGAGTAAGCTCCACATACGATCCCCAAGCAAACCCGTCTTGATAAATCAACGATAATGTAGGAAGATCTAGCACATCCCAAGACCCTTTTCGATATAGGAATCTTAATTTCTTCAATGCTGCCATCCAAGCTGGCTTGTTGCATCCTCCCAATACCACTAGTGCCACTTCCAGTCCATTTGGATATGCTGTTTGGTTCATTTTGATCAGCAAAGAAGATCAATGGGGGACCCTTCAAACTTTCAAAGAGAATCCCGAATCGAGGAAGGAATGATGAAGGAATCCCGTCCGTATGAAACCACTTTCCAGCACTAGGTCTCCCTGTAAAAGAATACCAAAGACTTGTAGACCATGGTTGTTTTCTTGTTACATTCTTGACCTCCTTGTACTGAACATAGCTACCAGAGAAGATTGCAATTAATTGAAGAAGGCACACCGATATTATTAGAGCTGCTGGAATAGCCAGCAAGAAAGCTCCAGTAATGATTCCTCCTATTGTACCACCTGTATATATAGTTGGTCATGAGTTCAAAACCTTATCGAGGGATGATCAAAACAACCGAGTTAGAAAGAAACAAACTCATAAGCTTACCTTTAATAACAAATGTCGAGGACTGGGAGATACAAGGTAGCATGAGAATTAGAAGAAAGAGCTCGAATCTGGGAACTGAGAGTAAACCATGAGCTGCTGTTCCAGTTCTCCATCTTAGGAAGAGTAATATCAATAAATGGATGATGACTAAACTGCCTGCTCCGATACCAAGCCAAAACAAGTTCATAAGTAGGTCTTCCCACCTGTTAACCGTTAGTTGGGCATAATAACATTAGCTTAGATCCAAAATTTTGTAACTTCTAGGTACTTGGAAAATCATGCTAAATCAGAGCACTGAAGATAAAGGTAATTGTGGAGCTACCCTAGGTAATTCTCCATCCCCTTAATGACATTTCCAGCAGACAATGGTTCTCCTCTCTGTAAGATAAATGATTAGCGGTCGATAGGTTTACATTGAAGAGGAAAGTTTCAGTATGCATTAAATATACTCACCAAGAAATACATGAAATATTCATTAGAATGAAGGGGTAATCCGTAAGGAGTCATATGCATGTTATGCTGCCCAAGAAGCCAACCAGACTTGGGACCGATCTTGATGGGAACTGGTACTTCACTGAACATATATGAAGAATTGGCTAGATATGAGTCAACTTGAACGCTAGCCCCTTTATATGAAGACCCTCCTGCAGACGAGGCAATAGATTTCATCGGAAGATTATCTCCAGCCAAGTAGACATGGTGGTGCAGAATTGAACAGCTATCCTTTTTCCAAGGAAGCTTTTGACGAGGTATGAGCCACCAAAGACCTTTGGTTGTCTCAAAATATTCAATTGGTTGATTAACTGAGAGCCAATCTGAGAGGACAAAAACTTGAAGGTGTCCAACCAGACCCTATTTCAAAACCAAATAATTAAGAAGATAATATGTTGGACTAATTTCAAAGGAGTTTACAAGATGGGGTGAAAAACGAGACATGAAGAGAGCTTCGATATTCTCTTGCTTCTATTAAACTATTTGATTCTTACATGTAGGTTCATTGAAGATTCGGAGGCAACAACATTAATTCTCCCAGAAGCAATTCCGACTGCTCCAAGATGTGAAATTGAAACTGAGAGAATAGCAGCTGCTAATGATGTTGCTAATATACCGGCACTAACAAATGACTGCAATGCCATTGATATTGCCGGGGTGGTGTCTGCACACAGTAGAGGATCAAGCAGAGAAGAGATGTGAATTTGTTTGTGTGTGCATGTGTCTGTAACTAATGAATCATCTAGGGACTGAAAAGTGAACTACTGAATCTTGCATGCCAAACTGTCAGACAAATTTTAAATTCTTTAGGGACTGAAAACTAATGAATCATCACCAATTAAATTTAAAACTGTGGGGGATGAAGAGATGTAGAGAACAGAATGAAAGAAGATATGAGACGTACAGTGTTTCACTTCAAGTTGGTTAGATGCCATGTTAAGATTTCCTGATATATCATATACCTTCCCTGCAGGAACAGCAATTGACACCATATGCTCAGTGATTGCGATTACATTCAAGGAGTAGAGAGCTCTTGAAAATTCCCTAAACCTGCAAAAGGAGAGTAGAAACATTATTACTTTTGGGAATTTTGCAATAGGCATGTTGTGATATTAGAAGTTTCAAGAGTTAACTATATGCACCTGCCTTGTTATTCTACCCCCGACCACATTTACCATTGAGGCCTCAAAGCCAAAAACCGGCTTTGTAAACTCAACTACTACATTGATGCTGTGGTCCTTGGTAATGTTTGGAGAACTAGTACTCAGCCCGACACCAGTTTCCATAGAATCTGAGAGAAAAGTAAAGCAATCAGCTCCATAAAAGCTTCCAAAAGACTCCCGGAACCAACTTCAGCTTACAAACTGTGGAAAGTGGAATATCATACCATACAGGAATGTAACTGCGGGAACCGGTGAGACAGGAGTGCCTGTCCTGCCGATTAATAATCCAGCTTGTAATCCAATTACAATGATTTTAGTTCCAGATATATTCCTTATCTACAAAGTTAAAGTTAAAGATAAATGTGAAATAATTTCCACAAGCATGGACACACAAATTAACACCGGTGACAACAGAAATTGGTTTTAGCTAAAAGTCATCAACAGCTATATTATTCAGTCATATCAAAGCTGTAAATTTCTGCTTACTTGGAAATTAAACTGACGGCTTCCTTGATTTTTGCGGAGAATAGGTATTAATTTACCCGAACTGATAATAATTGCATTTAGGACCTGCTCTGTAGTGTTTAGGATGGGAATACTGAAGCCCAAAAATATTTGCATATCCTCCAATTTGTTAGTTGCAAGGACAGTTCTTGGGACTCCATTCATCACTAACTCGAAGGCAGGAATAGAGGTCCACAAATCTGCTAGCACTGGCCTTCTATCTAAGACATTCATTACAGATACCATCAGGCTGTCAGAGGAGTCAATCGACATAGCATGATTGCTGTTAATTTGAATTTATGTCTTACCAAAGTGAATGATTATAGTGGAACCATTTGTCCTTGTGAAGATATTTCCAGCCTGATCTGTACAAAATTTATCTGCCATTCTGATTACAACACGACCATTCATACTCGTAAAGGATAGAATAACATCGAGGCTGTACTCAATGCTAGGTTTAATCATGCGTAAGGAAGATGCATGTACATAGGCTGGACCAAGTATTATAACCTACAAAAAAAAAACATAAAGGTTGCCTCCTATCTAAAACTTTTCATGGTAATGACATGAATATTCAAAAATGAATTGGTGTAGCATAAGTAAGGAGTCCACTTACATCACAGCTTGATGAGTTTACGCACCTAAAGCCACCCTTACCGGTGCAAGCTTCACTGAAAGTGATATCAATGGCTATTCTTTCAGCGCTTGTGTAATTTTTTTTGCTAAAAATTGTTGCAGTTGGCGGTATTGTATCTATCAGATAAATTATAAAACATTTAGAAAACAAGAGAAGAGTTTAGGGATGTATACTAGCCGAAATGATTCAGCTCATACAAGAGTGTTTTACAGAGGCAAGAGCTAGCAAGTGGCTATAGATAAGGGACCTCAGAATTGCTCAACAGACACAAATACTGACCAATGAACCAAGAATGAGCTGATGAGTTTCTTTGTCCATCCGAAGTGGTGACATTGACTATAAATTCGTGGCCACTGTTGACTGTCAAGTTTCTGAACACTACAATCTTAGCTGGACATGGACTCAGAGTTTGGCCATCAAGCTGTTCATGAAAATGAACTAGTTGTGAGACATTACTACATTTATCTTAAGCAAACACAGGCAATCAACTAAAGGATCTTGAAGTTCTTATGGTAAAGCATGGAGCTTAAACGAAGAATAAACAATACGCACCTGACAGAGAATGAAACACATACTATCTTTGCATGCATCGCCATCAAGTGCTACAATTGAGTACCGGAAAACAGCATACGAGTACCTTGACCGTGCCGGTGGAGCTCTATCGAAGCGAACCAGTACCGTTGACTCAGCTAAGATTTGAATGTACCCTATAATGAAAGCATACAGACAGAGCTGAAGAAACTTGATGACGGCCATGAATGAAAATCACATTGAAGTCCGAAATCTGGGACAGTGGAGGAGCAAAATAATAGAAGAGTGAGGTTGCTGGAAGCACAAGGTCCCAAAGGCAGTGGCTGTAGTAATGTTTTAAGTGTGTATATTTGCCATTTACAGCTTTAAATTCAGAAGACTATGTACAGGAAAAGAGCTCAGGGCAACTACCAGAGGCCTTGTTCATGACACCCTCATAACTCCTACTTTAATGAAGTTCACAGACACCATTAACTACCACTCACCAACCTACCACTACCTGTCATTTTTTTCTTTTTTGGTTAAAGGCCTCAGTGAGCTATTAATAGCCAAAATGGGAAATTTCATGGCCTTAATGGGTTGATCCCGTAGGATGAGACCAATATTCCAATAGTCAGTTCGTCTAGGACGACCTACAATTTCATTTTATAAGAAATTGTTGTATAAAAATAGAAATGAACGAAGATAAAATAGGGTCCATGACCAAATTAATTAGACTTTAACAGCACAGCTGAATATCATTGTATTTGTCTGAGAAAGACGGACCTACTTACATATCTCATCGACTAAAAGGCTAATGCTGACAAGTGGCTTGCACTGTTAGCCTGACCCAAAGGTAAGAAAAAAAAAAGTTGGCTCTTTCTTGGGATTAGACTGTTAAGTATTCCTGCATCACTTATTTACACAATTTTACAGAACATACTGGTCATCCTCAAGGAGCATCAAAAGGTGCAACCCCTGTGCGAAGAACTCCGATATATCCTAATCTTAATTTGTCAGATTTAGCAACAGTGATTATCTTCTGAGTGGTAGAGGAGATGAACTTTCGACTGACTCAGCAGCTTCATTGTCATCTTCATAGTCATCATCAGCTACCATCCAGTGTAATTGAGGTCCCTGAAAGTAGAACAAGATACAAAAGATTAGTTCATCAAGACTGCCGAGCATATGTATTTCAGAAAGACACTTATCAAAATTAATTTGCAGTAACACCCCCACTTGAGAAAGACAGTTTAGAAAGAGTTCTATTACTGGATTTGCTCCGCCAGATAGCCAGACCAAATATGGACCAAAGATCAATGGTTCTTGCAACAAATGGTAGAAGGACACAAATCATATTGCAATACAAGAAAAACTGATGATAAAAGTGAAAACAGATCAACAGCATTCCTGTAGTAGACTGGCAGTGTTGAGCAGAAAATTACTCAATTCAGAGAATGAATGGGTGATCTTTTACCTTTCCTTGTCGTATGATTTTCGGAGGAAAAACTGTCATGTCAACCACAGTTGATGGATCAGCCACTCTTAAACCACCATCAATGACAAAATCGAGGCCCTGCAATGAATTCAACACCTCAACAGCTATAAGAGATTGACCCATGACAACAGAATATGAAATACAAAAACAAAATAAATGAACAATAAAAACCTCCACCGTGATGTTCAAACTAAAACAACCGCCATGTGACAAACCATACCTCTGGTCCATATGTATCAGCTATAACAACAGGATCCAAAATCCATTCATTTTCCTTTGGGCACTTGCAACTGAACAAGATAATCATTCAGAGCCATGTCATTGAAAGAATAGTGAAGCAAATAAGTTATTTGTATAATTAAGGAAGAGAAGCAGCTCTTGCATATTGCTTAGAGTCACTTGTGCTCATATTATATATAAAGAAAAAAATACGAGTAACTTGTGCCAAAACTTTATATGGTTTACTCATATCATATATATAGGAGAAAATGGCACACAAACCAGTCATACCTTGTGGAAATCAATGGTGAATCCATCTTCTCCAGTATGGCTTGACAGATGGCATCAGCAGGCATACGAACACCGACATCTTTCCTGGATTTGTATTTGGCAGTTGTCGTCCCATACCTTATACACTGCTTAGGTAGTTCTTTGGTTGCAGTAAGGATGAAGGTATACTGTAACATAAAAAGACTCAATTATAGGCTAAATTTGAGGAATCTACTTTACTGTGACATAAGTGACTTCACTGACATCTCTTCACGCGTATCACCTTTCTATCAACAGTAGTGTCTAGTTGTAATCCTTGAAATTATAAGACATGCAAATAACAAACTTACAGGCCCAGGTAAGCACTGCTTAACAGCTCGAAAGATATTTGCATGACCTTTGGAATCGCCACGAGGAAAGCCTGTTGTAAATCGATCAATGTCGTGGAACGAGTGACACAAGATTGTGAGGGGCTGCACCAGCAAGTCAGTGACAAAGGGACATGTTAAAAAAAATAATAATAATGAATAAATAAATCAAAACGCCAAAGTAGTACAGAAATCATAACTAACACAGTTCATCAAGCATTTTCAAGTAATTTGAGTAAAAGAAAAAGAAGCCACAACAACTTGCCTTTGTCGACTCAATTTTCTTGATTCTGCAGTACGAGAACATTAACCGTGTGAGATAGAATGCACTTTAAACAGTAAATTAACACGTCAATTAATTAAAGAACACAAAGGTAACAAACTCATCTACCTGCAAAGACGGTCAATGGCTGAGTGGTTCATCGGGTCACAAACGATAGCATACCTTCAATCACAACACAAAATTACAATATTGCCCCAATAGCTTGGAAATGTAAAGAGGCTTAATTAGGGTGTATGACTTACACAGTGTCAGTAGGAATGACCCCAACCGCTCCTTGCTTCAGAAGATCAACGACCGGCTCCAATTTCCAGCTGTCAGCTCCTGATGGATCAACTTCAACATACAGCAACTCATCCTCCTAATATAATCAAATCAATTTCAGACTCAATTTCAATTCAATTTTAACTTCGAAGAGAGAGAGAGAGAGGACCTTGGTGAAGCGAGGACCGGAGTATTTGAGGCGCTTAGGGCTCCGCTTCACAGCGAAAGCAAACACTTGTAACCGCCGGGTTTTCGGAGCGGCGAAGTAGACGCGGCGTGAACAAGGGAAGAGCTTGGGGTTCGGCGAAGAGCGGGAGAAGCTGAAAGATGAAGCTAAGTCGCCGGCGGAGAGATTCGTCGGAGAAGCCATTGCCATTTTATCTCCAAAAGAAAAAGAAGAAGAAGAAGAGGCGCCGGTACTCATTTAGAAATTTCGGGTTTGCTGAGGACGTGGACAAATGGAGACGATAAAGGACCTGGGCTTTTATAACCCTCGGCCCAAATTTTCTAATTTACCATGTTCTCTGATAATTTGATTGTCTACGCTTTACAGGAACTGTACTAAGAAATTGGTATTCACAGCCAACTTCATTACCATTAAGGAGCAAGGACCCATACTCGATAAACTGATAATAGTACAGCGGCACACACGTCTGGACTCTGGAAAGGTCATAACAACGATACAGAATATCAGCAGTGAGTGTAAGGACTGAAGCGAAATAGAGCAAATATAAAGAGCTTGTGAGGGGCATTAAGATTGAAGTTAAGTTTAATCGGCAAAGACAAGCATACATCCTGAAAAACAAGCTGCCCAGCCTCCAATATATTTAACTACCTAGAGAAAGGTCGACACTATCACTAAAAGTTACATTGGTGAACATTTTCCAAGGTAAAAATTAACTGTTAACATATGATTCAATTTCACATGTAGCTCTATGGGGTGATGCATGCCAGATCTCCAAAGCGCCTTCCAGAGTGCCAAAGATGGTGACCAACCAAATGCTACGCTCACATCTGAGGTGGGGGAGGTACATGAGATTTCCCAAATCCTACCCAAGCCGCAATTCCGACAGCAAGGATTACCCAACCACATAGGTCATACATGAGATCATTGTTCTTCTTTTTCTTTGCAGCCTGTAGAAGGAATTAGGGAGAGGGAGAAATATTTCATTGACAAATCAAGAAATCTGCAATGATAACGATACAAAGACTGCTGTATATACTTGAAGCATGATGTAAATGCACTCGACTAGAAACACATTTCATCAACATCAATAGACTACCTACAGGAAGACACCTCAGCTGCACCCTTTCATTCTATATACTAGGTAAATACATGCACAATTGTACACATTTGATTCCACGAATTCAACACAGACATGCGGACACAAACTAAAAATGTCACCTTTGTACTAGAGGAAGTAGAAGGCCCTTCAGCAGTTCCCATCATCTTCTGACCAAAACCACGGCTATGGATTTCCTCATGCAATTCCGGGGCCTATAAGCACAATAATCAACAACTTTACAAATGGATATAGCACAACAAGCTCACACAATAAGTCTAACATACAGCTACTTCATTGAGTATGATACGTCAATCAAGAATAATCAAACAACTTTATACATGGCTTCAACAGGAAACAAATGAAACTGCACTAGAGATAATTGCAGAGTCTACAAGCATGTGGATTCCCTAAACTAGTAGAACCATCATCAGTTATAAATTCAACGATAAACTGAGTTCCCCTATCGCTTCATTGACAGGACACTGATTACTGCCATTTGTTTACAGCACAAACCTGATATTACGACACATTACAAGCCACTATGTTGGGTACTTTCAAAACCAATCATATGCAGCAGAAAGAAAAAAGCGTAAGAATTTATGCAAAAAAAGGACACATTATTACATTACCAAGTCCAACATACCAAAAGACATGTTAGGCTTAACCTATAACATTATCTCTGGAAAATGAAGAACAAGTCTCCACGGATAAATTTAACGCAATATTTGATGTGAACAAATATGCTATACAATGTACCAACGATTATCTTTCTAAGGTCTTGTTGCTTTAAGATTAAAATGATCTGATGTCCTATATGCAAGTTCCCAACAGTACCACACTTAAGGTCGCCAACACATGATTTCAACAGCACAACAAGCATTTTAACAAGATCAAGTGGAAAAGCACCTTAGCAGACATTTCCAATGATTTCAGATAGATAGCATTTCCCGGTTCCTACAGAAGCAAAACACAAATTAAAAAATCAGTGACTATACATTAAAAGGCAATGAACAATTCCATAGTGAATTCCTCTGAGATTGAGCAGGGGCATTACCTCAGCAACAGCTTTCTTGAAGCACTCAGCCGCAATATCAAAATATTCCTTTGCCTCTTCAGAGTCCGGAGTCAAAAACGCATTAGAAGTATGTGCATTTCCCAGGCACCAAAGAGCATCATGTTTCTTAGGGTTAAGCTCCAACGCCTCCTCCAGCTTAGAAATTGCATCTGTCCATTTGTTAACTCGCAGATTACTCAAACCAAACAAAAAGACCTTCCAATTTCAAATGCTATTACATACACAAATCGATGGAATAACAATATAAAAAAAATTAAAACAACTCCTCAAAGTTAAAGCACCACATATAAGAACACACAAAACAAATTCAATAATCAATACCATCAGCTCATGCCTATCATCAGTTACAGTACTCAGTCATTCATAGAATTTTAACCTTGAATCATATTTTTGGACTCTTGCGGATTCTGAAACTGAGACAACTCCAACAGAGCTCCAGCCCACCTGGTCAAGTTCTGCAGTCAAAAGCAAACAAAAATATAAAAAAATTCAAGTAAATTAGCATAAATCTAAGTAAGTAAATTAGCAGCAGTAATTTTTGGATGGAGAAAAGGGGGAGAGAGAGAGAGATACGAACATCAGTATCGGAAGGGTTCTTAGCGTGAGTAGCTTCGGCAGTCGTACGGGCGTGCTCGAAGAAGAGAATCCGATCGAAATCGCTCGCCTGCAAATCCATGGCGGTCGTTAGGGTTTTGCTTTCTGCTCTGTACCGAGGAGGGACTAAACTTGAAGAAGAAGAAGAGTGAGAGAGCCTTAAATTGGGTAATTAAATGTTTTAAATACAAACTAAAATAACCGGGTCCACCTGCCCCGGCCCAAAAACAAAATCTGTGAGAACAGAATTACTGTTATCTTGGAGGTGAATTTATATTTACCTTTTTTCTTAAGCTCCAGTTTGGGTAATTTCTTAAATTCTATTTTCATTTTTAAGAAGCAAGTGCGTGAGAAATGCTGTGTCTAGGTGCAAATGGTGACTCGACTGCACTTTTTGTGAAAGGTAAATTTAGGCCAAGCTCACCACGCCGAGGTAAAACAATCAAGGCTATTATAAGTTTTAATCCCAGAACAGCATTTTATGGTCATCGACATCAAATCCAGCACACAGTTACATGGTAGATTCTTACCAAACCACTGACAAATGACATCCCAGACTTTAGTTTCATAGGGCACAAATTAGAGACGCATCATTACATTACACAGATTGACATTCTCTTTTACATCTGGCCGATTTTTGTTTTCTTTATCATCATCAAAAGCTAACAAGTTGTACAACTACTTAAATAAGCATCTCCACGAGACGCTCACTTATTCAGCAGGCTCACTCACGCTACTACTTAACTCAGACAAGATTAAAGAAACCAGACTTCACCCCCAAGCTTGCGCTCCATGGAAAATCTGTCAAAAAGCACACAGCTGACATACACCATAGAACCTGCTACATCCACGTAGTACTGCCAACATTGAGCTTATGCTGCAGAGCCGGCTTGCTCACATAGGTCCAACAGATCCAGGGTCTGCAGAAGTATCAAAATACATTTATACCAAAGCCAGTAGAATTGAGTTGAAGTAAATCAATGATAACCAACAACATTACCACCATACCTCAGGAACTGACAACTCCAGACGGAACTTTGGACCATCATAGTGATGCAAGACTGGCCTGAAGGAATCTTCTTCCAGAGCCTTGCAGATTTTTCTAACACGGATCCTTACCTAATATTTACAACAAAGCAAACATTCATCAATGATATGTTTGGTAAATGCCAACCAAAAACTTACACATCATTCGACTATACTAATCTAAATCTAGTAACCTACCTGCGCAGGAAACCTTGACTCGCCTTTACATTTCTTGTCTTCCCATGCAGTTGGATCAATGTTTGAACCACCGAAGCTTGATGCCTATGAATATTGGCGCCAAAATATGAATATTCATACAGTATAGAGAAACAACAGCAAGCCAGGTTGTGTTTACACACCTCAAAAATGCCATGCAGTTGGTGTGTCGTGTAATTGTAAAGAAACAGAGGCAAGCCAGGTGTGATCGCCCGAACAGAATCCCTGTACCTTGGAGGTAAACCTACAAGTAGATACAATAATCAACACATACACAAACTACATGACACCAAAATGACAAAAGAATATAAAATTACTACATTTTAAGGATGCAGTCTAACATTTATTCACAACTCCAGTAATTCTGTAATTTTCTAGGTACCCAGTGAACATATCATATATCGGTAACCTGATAAATATAGTGAACTCTAGAAGCAAGGGCGAGTTGCATGGTTGGAGGGAATAACTATGAGGACCATCGTTGATCATTTCGCCTAATGATAAAACAGTCCTAGTACTTGTATTATTTTTAATCAAGTAAAAACCCTTTAGATATTTGTCATATTCCTATTGAGCACTGACCTCCCTTTACATCAACTAATCTGTTCAAAGACTGCAAATACATTATACAAAACATGCCAGTAATATGTCCAGGTCACTTTCACCTAAACCTTAGCATGAAAACACAAAAAAGAAGAGCTCAAGATGAAAAAAAATTACCGAATAGTTGTCGCTTCAAATCTTCCTGCATTGTGTCATTGTTGCATACAAAGATGTAGCCTCCAAGCACCTCATTTCGGGGAAGTGTCTCAGTCGCAGGCAAGGTCTTGAACCTTTTCTCAACAACATTCCCAGCCTCGTTGTTGTTGTTGTTGCCACTGTTGTTCGTTTCCTTGTTGCTGAGGTTATTGCCACCATACTTGTTACCAGTCATGTTTCCCACAAAGTTTGCGCTGTTTTTCTGGTAAACTGCATTCATGTTGTAAATACCACTCCTAAAGGAACTCTTGCTCACAGTTTCATTTACTTTTGAGTCCAAGTTCAACATGTTGAAGTTAAGGCTCTCGAATTTGTTATCTTCCTGGAACCCAAATTTGTCCCTTGCTCTTGTTTCAGCTGGGCCCTTAGAAAGATCAAGGTTATTCATGCGCTCTCCCTTGGACCTTGTTTGCTCAGCCAATTTGGAAGCAGCCATTAACCATTTGTGATCCTCAGCAACTTTTGACTGTCCACGAAGCTCGTCACCCAATTGCCAATAGCTGTGGATGCTCTCCATCTTGCAATCCTGCTTTGATGGTCAGGTCCTACATAAAAAGTGTCACAAACGTCAAAACAAATTGGAGAGTTTAGAGATTAATAAATGGGGTAAGGAACAAAATTTCGCTAAACATGAAAACCAGAGATCCAACACAAGCATGTACATTACAATCTGCAAACTCATGCTCAAAATAACACATCAAATGCCAAAAGGAACTTTGATTATCTCCTATTAGAGACAGATTCGAATTTAGAACATGCATTTGGATAAGATCAATAACTGAGTATGGTAATTGACATAAAAAGATCACACAAGATCTACTAGTACGATGAAGAACTCAATTAGCATTAACACCACCTAAATCAAGACCAGAACACATAATTCCCCCTGATTCAAATAAAAACAGTCATTTCTTTCACGACTATATCATCCACGCACAAGACTATGGGAGTCATGCTACCATCACAGACATGACCTCAATCAATAGAAATGTACATTCTTCAACAAGAATGCTGTTTAAGACGTTTAAAAAAATCCTGAAACACCATGTAGCTCATCACTTCTTTTTTAAACCATTTCCAATTAACAAAAGTAACATCTTCCCACAAACACACACCCACAATGTTCAGAGTCCTACCATAATTAATGTCAATGCAAATTATCTAACCACATACCAATCAACATATTAGGAAAACAAGAACATAGCTTCCTTTCCGATAATTGAGTTCACAGTTGACCCAAAACATTTCAAAAACAATTTAGAAAACTGAATGCATCTAAACATGTCGAATTTCCAATTTACGAAATAGTACACCCAATACCAAAGTTAGTTTCAAACTTTACAAAACCAGAGATCCAACATTACAAATTCACACAGCAAACAACCAAAATTGAACAACAAAAATTTGAAAATTTTACCCCAGAAGCTAGCAAATGAAATTAGAGAGATTACAGAAAGAAAGAGGTGAATATGTAGCCACCAAAGCGAAATAAGTTTGATTTGGTTGAACAAGTTAGAGAAAACCCTAGATTTGGGGATGAGGAGGGTACTACTCTCTCTACTCACCTTTTATCTGCTTTGCCCCTGTGAATCCGGAAGACACAAGGAGGAGGAGGAGAGCTGGATTTTTATTCTTATTTGTACTTTGTCTTTTACCCGAAATGCCCTTCCGTGTTTCTGGAATCTCGGGTTTTGCCACTGCGGCGGGTACGACTGATGACTTTGTTAATGTTGGAGCCGAAAATTAGGTTTGGAAATTAAGTTTCATTCATGAAGAGAATATGTCCGCGAATCTGAACACCTCAACGTGGATCTAATTGGAGGAAGAGAAGCTCATTCCTAAATGCTTGTGTTTTTGCCTTGCTTTCATTGGAGTTGTCATTTTTACTGTTTTCTTATTCTTAAAATAACACTAGTTGACGTAGAACGACTTTCTCCCCTCTCATAGTGAGATGATTGAGTTTGTATAGACGGTAATTCATCAATAATCTTTTGAGATTTATCATAAGTGATAAAGTTTGACACTAATTATTTATCTCTTGCACCTTAGATTTTCAACACTTTACTTCTACACTGCAATTCTATACACTAACAACATTCACACAACAAGTAATGTATCAAGTCCACTCATTTGGTTGATCACCCTGTAACTATGTAATAACCTATATATTGAACACTATCAAACAAATGAATTAGAACCCTAAGTCTTTGTTGTTCAATTATTCATCGTTCTTTGTTGTAGCGCGCACCCTAAGTTATCGATCACTAGACAAAAGCATGGAATTCGCTGGCTTTACTTATAACTTTCTTTGTAAGCTAGCTAATTAGCTATGGTGTCCGTATGCTTAGTCCCTTAATTGGAAGGAGAATATGTCAGATGTCGACTAAACTTATCGAATAGTATTATTAATTCAAACAAAATTTTAATTATCAAGAACCCGGCATAATATATGTACATATCAAATAACAGTTCAAGAGAGACCCACCTGTTATGTCTCGTGAGCTGCAGACAAAAACCAGTTTAAATAGTATCAACTTGTAATCCAGCTTAATTAACTAAGTAATTAAGTGTCGTTATTAATGTACGTATATAGATATAGAGTATAGTTGGTGAGATGGTTGCGATGTTATGTGTATGAGGTGTGAGATCAACATCCAATGGAATTAGGAATATGCCTAGTGCCAGAAAAGGTTCATAATAATTGTTAAAAGATTAAACATAGTTTTCTTTCTAAGAAACACCGGTGCGTTATATTGGATTTCAAATGATCAAATTATATCCGCAACCCTAGCAAAAAATTAAAGCTCTAGAAACAACAAATCTCTCAATTTCTTCAATTTCATTGAGGTTATTCTGTCGATCAAATGTGTTGATCTTCATCGTCATCGTCCTCTCTAGCCTTTGAGATGCAAGAAGTTGGCGTTATCAAATAAATAACTCGCGGACATCGGATATGCAGCTTGCAACGGGACATGATGATTACATAACGTCAAATTCTCATCTATGTTCCCGTGTTGCATACGATTTTCACAACTCATAGATCTACTTGATTCATCATAATTCAACACGTTTGATGTTGAAGGAGCACTTTGAATGTTGTAGTTCTGCCATGGCATGCCTACATATGTTTAATGGTGTTAGTTACATTCCAAGTTTATGATAAAAATTAATGCAGAGTTTAACAATTCATTTGTATGTCTTACCGTTTCTACTCACCATGATAGAGCCGTTATTGTAATTGTGATGATAATTGCTGTGCAACAAGGCTTGGAGATTAGTATGTTCTTCTGTGAAAGCTCTATCACTTATGTACATCATCGAACCACCAGTAGGATATTGATTCAATGCAACCATTTGAGAATAGTCCATGTTGTTTGGAAACAAGGCCTGCAAAGCAAGAATATATTTACAAACAAACCAATTAGTGAATGCTTGTAAATTTATCAAATTTAAGTAGGGTGGACAATGTGAAGAAGAAAAAAGATTTCATTTTCAAAAAAAAAAAAAAAAAATTCTATAGCGACATTATTCAAAAGGAATAAAAAAGATAATACATTTACCATGTCATAAATAATAAACAAAATAAACGAGTTAAGAGCTGAGAAATAGAGACACAGCACACCGTTTGTGGGAGTATAGAGCTAACGTCCTCAATAGCATATTGCTTATCAAAACGTTGATGTAAGTCTTCGATTTTATGGTTCAGCTTTTCTATAAGATCAAGTAATTGATCTAATGAGAAGTTGTCTAACATGCCATCCCATGAAGGAAACCGAGCTTCAACGTTCTTTTGGCGCAATCTAGCGGTCTCTTTCTTCACTTGCATGATTTGTTTGCCAAAATAATCAGCCAAGGTTTCGATTTTCCTTACTTTGGCTGATTTGGAGACAAATCTATCAATAATTACCTTGACCTCTTCAGGGTTTTCGGGATAGGTCTCCGGCCTCAATTGGGCGTTAGGTTTGTTCTGGTAAATAATAACAGAACACTGCACATCACAAAGCTTCTGCAATTCATTTGTCTTCTTTATCAATCCCTTCTTCCTCTTTCCAAAAGTTACATTGCGAGCCTTCTCATTTTTTATCAGCTCCAAAGGCAACTTTCTATTACTTCGACCCATGATCTAAGAAACATACATGAAGATGTGTAAGATGCACAAGTAATCGAACCAAAACTAATTAACATAATTTGGGGAACTTACAAACAAGAAATATACAAATCTTCTACATATATATAGTCCCATATATACAACCATGCATGTTATATTTGAAATTGATACACAAGTCCTTTGCATGACCACAAACTCCCCCCACACCCCACAAAGCTAAAATCGATCTAATCCAGCATCACAATCCATATGATATCGTAGAACACGTACAATTCAAAGATGTATTATATATTATCATGTCAAAACTTATCTACATTTGTTAGTACTACAATGAAGATTGTAGTTCTAATTCTATTTACGCATATATGTTTTCTGTTTCAAGTTCGATTATCTCGATAGCAAAAGGCCCATAACAAGTACCTTGACATCAGAAGGCATGAGAATCAAACTCGACTTCTTTAGCTTAGGGTTAGGTATTTCATCATCATGTTGTTATCCCTTAACTAAATATATAAGTAGAAAATCTCACAAAACCACATCGAAAATAATAAAAGAAGGAAAAATGAGTTCTGCATAAATATGAAAAGGTAAGAACAAGGATGCATGGTATGTAGAAGAACTAACCTTATTAGTTTCAATGGCTTCTCTTCAGAGTATGTAGAATCCAATGAAAGTACCTCTATAGAATGAGGTTCTCATTCTTACCCTAGCTAATTTATAGAGATATTGAGTCAGTTGTAAGGAAATAGCACTTATTATGGCTCAATCTTTCCTAGTCTATTTTAAATAGTAGAAAATTATAATTATTTTCATTATTATCTAAATTTAAGTAATTAATATGACAACGATAAATTAGTGTTTTACAAAAAAAAAAAAAAAAAAAATCTATCTTATGATTTTCTCTATGAGTTTAGGAGAGTTTATGTCAACCTCCAAACTTCAAGGGATTTTCTTATCCACCAAAACAAAGGATCTTAATTACTTGATTTACGAGGGATACACAATGAAAACTTCCTAGACAATTATACTAAACACGATTCTCTCGATCGGACGCAGATTATTTGGCGTGACACATAACCTCTTGCACATCTTAGAGACATCTTATAATGGATTAAACTCGACTTCTACTTCGAACGTAATCACTTGTTAATGAACCTGGTTTTGACCAAGACATATTATCATATGGCGATGAAGGTGTGCTCATTCTATTCTAGTAAAAGCAATAGGGAGTAGATTAATAAATTGGGGCAACCATTTCCTGGGGAGGCTTGGAGAAGTGTGGATGAATACAGTGATATTGAGGATTAGGAGGATCGATAGATGGAGTCTGATTCAAACTCTTACTATTCTGACTGATTTTTTAGCAATGGAAATATTCTTGAAGCAAGAGTTGAGTTACGAGAAGAAGGCTGGTCATGTTTTACTTCTAAGGTCTGCTGCATTTTTGAACAATTTAGATAAATCAGAAAACCAAAGGACTGTTACGCTAAAGTATACAACATTATAGAAAGGAAAGAAATTGCATGTTTATATGAGTATCAATGAAACCCATGGAAAGGAGTAAAACATCAGTAGATTAGTAAAATACTAGCATGTATGTTATTACAAACCACAATGTGATGTTAGGTTGCTTTCTATAATGCTGATACAATTCTCAAGCCTGAAGTTTACTTCCCAGTAAAAACAGTTGCCTCCAACCTCCAAGGAATTGAGCATATGTTGGCACTTCTTCAATTCTGAACTAGTTATCCAATGAGTTTGATTCCAGAAAAGCTTCATGTTCTTAAATTTCACAATTACAAGACCATGAATGAAACTTTAAAGAGCTGCTGACATTAGGAACGTACGAATCCTTTGGAAAAGCTCTGCCTTTATGGAATCAGGAATGGAGGCTGCATTGGTACAGTACAGATTCACAATTGTTAATACAATGCAAAAGGAAATAACAAATGTCTACATTGAGGCATTCAAATCCATATGATGGTTCTAGTTTTAGTGATTCCAACAGTTATTTCAGTCAAGGAAGTTAAATACATGGTGAGATGGACCCAGTTTAAGTGAATTTGTCAGCTCTAGACCACCATATTTAGTGTTTGTTGACCTAGTGATCAGCTCCACAGTAGTGGAGCCAGATTATCACCACAGTTTCAAAAGCTACGCTCCCCTGGTTAAGACAGAAACCAAAGTTCTGACTACCTAATCTGCTGGACTTACACGCCTACTCAACATCATTACAAATTCAACAGAAATACCTCTTGAGTTCCCTTGTGGACCTGATTGCCTTTTAGAGAATTGCCAAAATCCTCTCACACTAACTTCTAACCAACATGATTTTTGCTCACATGTATACCACCATCTATAAGCCTATACTAACTATGTACAATGTATAAGAAACACATTATGCCATAAAGAGCATAGTAAAGAGAAGATGTATAAGTTTTCCTAGTTGATATTTATTTGCAATCCACAGATTCCACACACGTATGCGTTTTCTGCAAACTGAATAATTTCTACCCGCAGACCATTAAAAGGAGACGTTGAGAGAGAGAAAAAAGCATAGGCTTACCTCTGCCCTTTGGGGTGATTACATGTACAAGGTCATCCACAGTAACATTGTTCCTCCCTTTTTTCTTTATAAATGACCTACCATTATCAATAACACATGGGTGAAAAGATGCCCAAATACTAGCTACGATAAAATAAGATAAACTGTTGACAGCATGAAAACTTTAAGTTCAACATACACAAACAGATTTTCATTTTTTATCAAATTACTCAAAGGAAAAAGTTAAACAGCTGGACTAAAACTATGTGGAATTCTGATGTCAAATATTGTACATTACCAGCACAAATATTATTCAAAAAATGAATAAATGGTTGACAAACACATGCAAGTTTTCTATTAGTGCAGGGCTAAAACACTGTCCTGGCCTCCAATTGCAATTCTTAAAGACTAAAACACTTTGGTGCCATATAAAATTAGAAATAATTATGCCTCAATAGATTTTTGTTAGCAATTTTTGTTGGGTTGGGGCATTTACTCGAGAATCCAAAAAAAAACTTGAGACCAAGGTGATCAGTAAAATAATGTAGTAACATATTAGTATGTCTGCTATTTGCATATATGAACAAGTTACTATGTCTTTCTCCTAAAGTGGCTACTTTTCTCCCAGTAATGTCTTGTTCATTCTGTAATCCTACATTTGTTAAAAACTGGGAATATTATGGAGTATATAAATGCTTTAGGTGTGTTCCTTTACTTGCAAATTTCTGCCTATACGATCCTGCTACAGATATGACTAGCCAATATGAGTCTAGTTGAGGAGGGATACTATGTCTATAAAGCAGGATCTAGAAAGCTACCAGGCGAACAGCAGCTATGTATCGCAATAAACATCACATGCCTATACTTCTGTATCACCCAAGTATGAGACTGATAGTCGTTATATTGAACTACAAGGCATCCTATCTACTTAACTTGACATAGGCAAGTTTTACTTCCTACCGATTCACATGACTTTCCACCATCTCCTAAACACAAAGCGTTTGCAGCTCACCTATGGACTCTGTGACTCGGTGCTTTAGTAACAGCATTCCTATTTCCTTCACAGATACGCATAATTTTTTTATCTAGTGCAGCTATCAAAAGAGCACCTCATCTACATTACTCAGCAAATAACAACAATATCATAACTGATATCAACCCAAAGTAGCCTTTCACCAATTTTAACAAAAATCCAAAACATTATCATTAATCATGATTAAAAACTATGCTATGGAGTTCAGGAATTAAGTCATAAAGAGAGTAACTCTGTAATATTAGAAAATTCAGAAAAAAAAAAAATTACCTGCAAAGGGCTTTCATTTCATCCTTCCACCCACACTCAATCAGCCTCTCCCTCAGAAGCTCCATTAACCGCTCCTTTTCACCGCTCTCAATCAACTGAAAAATCACCGACGCAGTAATTTCAGCAACAAAACAACGCAGAGTAAATAATCTCGAGACTTTTGAGTTCCAAAATTTTCTCAAAAACAAACCTCGATGTTGATGAGCTCCTGAAAGCTGGGCTCCTTGTCTTGATTCTCCTCAACGTCCGATTTCCTCCTTTCGTAAATTCAACAAAAAGATGGTAATTCTATTAGAACAGAAATTCACAGACACAAAAAATCGGGTCAAGTTAAACTGAGCGCTGTATAGAGCTCATTGTTGCAATTATTGATACTAAAATAGAGAAAGCTGAGCTCCGGTTAGGGAACTAACATGGTTCAATCTACCGGGGGACTGAGAATTTCGCAGCGTTTGGTCACAGACTCAGAGACCAAGGAAAGTGGGACGATGATTGATACAACTTTATATAAATAGGAGACAAGCGACGCCGTTTTGGTTGTCTCCTACAGTCAAACGGTGTAGGTTGAATTGGGTTCTTTCTGCTTTAGTTAACTCTGGATTTGGAATTTAGGATTATTCGGCCCACGGTTCTTGCATCTACTGTAATGTTTAAATGTTTAAATTTTTTTTTCGACAAGGAATGTTTAAATGGGTTGGATTATTCGTCCAATAAGCCGAAACATTTTCTTCAACTGGCTGGATGAGGTTGGGTTAATGTTTTCCGATGATCCGATCATAAGCGACATACCTAACCTATCACAGCTACCAGCCTAGTCTAACTGTAGAGCTCGATATGAGCTTGTTTTGACGGTCATTCTCGTACCACCATTAACTTAAAGTTCTGTTAGGTCAAAACTCGATTCTAACTTGAGATCGATAACCATGAGTTGCAATGTGTTAGTCCAGCCCCGATAACATACAGATGGTGTGAACTAATATCGCTTTGTTTAAAATGCGTTCTAGTAACCACCTGAAAGTGTAATCATGTGGCTGAATGACTACGAAATTCATGATTAACCATTATTGGATGTAAATTCAATGACAGAGAGATTATAATTATAAAATTACTTTGTTTTTAACCGTAAATATAAAAATGGTTGAGCACGGTGGATTTGTGATTTGGTGAACACTATTGTCGAAAATTGTTAACTCAAAATCTCAAATATGTACAAGTAATATATATTGAGGCCTCTAAAAAGCAGGGTTGGCCGGTCAAAGGAAAGCGAAATGGCGCCAAACGTGCACCATAAGAAGAGCTATGGACACAAACATACAAACGCATAACGGCTTGGGCACACAAGCAAGCACGTTTAACTATTTAAACCCAAAATCACACGCCTTCCTCTACTGTAGCTCCGACGTCACTCCATTTCCATGGCTTCCGTTCCCCTATCTTCTCTCTCCCTCAATTCTCTCACCAGCTTCACCTCCACACCTTCCGATCACTTCAGGTTCGCTTCACCTGCCAGCTGGCAATTCGTCCGCAAATTTCGCGGCGTTAGGTTCGCCGTGAGCGGCGGCAGAGCTTCCTCCGTCGTCTTCCGCAACCTCGACGCCGACGACTTCCGCCACCCGCTCGATAAACAGGTGCGGTCGATTTTTCGATCTCTACTTCAGTTAATTGTTAAGTTCACTGTTAAGCTTTGATTAGGATTAGGCGATTGGGTATGAGGACTCTAATAAGCTTTGGTGTGGTTATTATGCAGAACACGTTGATTTTGAGAGCGATTCCAGGACTCAATCAAGTTGGAAAGGTTCTACTTGGTAAGAGAAGAACTCTATTTTGTTATGGATTAAGAATTAACGTGCTTATCGTCATGCATAAACTCTCTCTTTTTTTTTAAATTTATTTTAGTAAATTTGATTTGGATTAGTATTGCAGGTTCTGTTACGGAGCAAGTGATGCTTCTTGAGAATATCGGAACATCCCTTCTGGTTTCGGAAAATCAGGTTAGTCAATTGTTGACAGTTAATTGTTTCATTATCTAAATTCTAATAGCATCAGAAGCATCTGTGTTAATGGAGCATTATATTTGATGCTATCTGCTAATTTAACTCTTTGAATTGTTTTTTTGTTTTTGTTTTAACAGCTTTCGGATCTACATAAATTGATGGTTGAAGCCGCGGAGATACTCAACATTGATGCTCCTGATCTATATGTTCGTCAAAGTCCTGTACCAAATGCCTACACTTTGGCTATTAGTGGTGAAAAGCCGTTTGTTGTTATCCACACTAGCTTAGTGGAGCTTTTGACACGAGAAGAATTGCAGGTTGTTAATCTCTTTGATATTATGTTTTACATCATCCTGAATTGTTATCCATATTTTGTAACTTCGCAGCCAACTTTTTCTGGTGATCAATTTTGTTTTTGGAAGCTCACTTCATAATCTGCAACTTCATTTGTAATATGGTGTGTAACTGATTTATGCTTTTAGATTTTGTAACAATGCTCTCTTTCAAATGACTAACTTCCATTGTTTATCTTAAAAACTAGGCTGTTTTGGCTCATGAGTTGGGTCATTTGAAATGCGACCATGGTGTGTGGCTTACATTTGCGAATATCCTTACCCTTGGAGCTTATACCATACCTGGTAGGTGTCTGATACTTGTAAGCTTATCTGTTGTAATTTGGCTACTTCAGTTCTATATCAGTTTTAGTTGAGTTTGAAGCCCATGCTATGTTTCAAAGACTCATAGTCATAGTTGCCCATAGTGGTTTGAATTTCCCAACTGTCTTTGCGACGAGATTTATAGGTCTAATGGTGCACTTGTTAGTTTGCCTAATGCTTAGAAAGTTAAGAATGCACTATCGTGAATTACTCAACATGATCATTTTCAAAGGTATTGACAATTAATAGCCAGACTGTATGTTTGAATGATTGTGTTATTGATAGGTCTTGGTGGCATCATTGCTCAGAGTTTAGAAGAGCAGTTATTTCGTTGGCTTCGAGCAGCAGAGCTTACTTGTGATCGTGCAGCCCTTCTTGTTGCGCAAAACCCAAAGGTAAGAACCTCCAGAAGCTATAGCTTACCTATACTTGCTATTTCACATCAGTTGTCGTGATTGTCTGACACCCACTTGATGTGCCCACAAGAGGTGGTCGTCTCTGTGTTGATGAAATTAGCTGGGGGATGCCCATCTATGGCTGATCAACTAAATGTGGATGCATTTTTAGAACAAGCTCGCTCTTATGACAAAGCTTCTTCAAGCCCTGTAGGCTGGTATATAAGGTAAGAAAAAACACCCATACACAAAGCTTTTTAAAGGTTGGTAATGTACATATTAGGATTCATTGTTCTAACTCATGCCATGCAGAAATGCACAAACTAGGCAACTTTCACATCCTTTGCCAGTACTGCGAGCTCGTGAAATTGATGAATGGTCAAGAAGCCAAGAGTACGAAACTCTTCTTAAACGAGCAACCAAGATCAGTGCTAGATCAAAAGTTTTAACAACACCCGGTAGATAGAGTGACATCCAGAGCAGTGTGAAAAGGTGTCACCTCTTTTCTCTCTTGTTTTTAAAGAAATGCTAGATAAACCACAAATTGGTGAACCACCTAAAACCCACCTTAAGTGGCGGCTCACGCCATCAAAATTATAATTTCTAATTTTTTATATTTCTATTTTTCTTAATTACGAATATTTTATTTTCTTTTAACGTCATTGTATCTATCTTTAACATCCTTTTTCTTTTTTTCACTTTCGGATCTTATCCATGAAGTCGTCATCTTCTTCTCTCTTCTTCCCCCAATCTCTCAACCTTCTCGCCTCATCAATCAAGAAATGAATGATACTAACTATCATTTGTGTATTATTTTTCTTTTTATATCGTTCAAAGAGCACAACAATAGTACGCCGCCATATCCCTCATTGAATTGAGATCTCCAATTTAGGTTTTTTCATCTGTAATTTTTGCCACACTTAGATTTGATTCTGCCATTGTAGTTGAGGATTAGGATGTGTGGATTTGTGGTTTCAACTTCTTTGACACAGTAAAAATCCCCAATTTGAGAACAAAGCTTTGATTTTTAGGGTAAGTTAACTCGATAAGGCCATTAGAGTTAGGGTTTTAATCTTCTAGGTTAGTGGAATTATCCTTGAAGAATTGACGCATGGTAATCAAGTATAAACCACGTAAAATAAATCACCTATTTGCGAATGGCATGGTTGCAGCAATTTCTATCAGTCATATCCACTTCTCCCTAAACTGTAATTCCAAACATGCCAATCATATTCCATTCTCATAAGATGAAAAAAAAAAATTGAAGAGGTAATCAGATTGAAAAAGATATTGTTCAATTGAAGAGGAGGTGAGAGCTGCGATTGAGAGGATGAGCTAGATAGAAAAAGAGAGAAGAAAACAACGTCCTATCGATGAAGATCTCGAATAAGATCATAGTAAAAAAAAAAAAAAAGATTTAAAAGACTAAAAGGAAAGGAAAAAAGAAATTTTGATAATCAAGCAAAAGAAAAATATAAAACATCACAAATTATGTTTTGATGACGTGGTAACGCCATAACAGTCGTCACCTAAGGTGAGCTCTAGGTGGTTCACCTAGCATTACTCTTGTTTATAATTTTTAAGTGTAGCTACTTGGTCTAATTACTAGAATGTGGAAGCACCCATTTTCATTTTTATTACTGTTTTCATAGCATACTAATGTATACTTATGTTATAAAGATGTTCGAGTAAAACTCCTTTTATGTTTCGTTATGTAGCCTCACATAGCAGCAGCCAGCAAGAAGCTTTGGAAATAAAGAGGATTTGCTTAGCATTGTTATGCACAAAGTCTTGCTGTAACTAATATCTGCGGATTGAGTATGCAAATGGAGTCATAAGTTGTATACTTTTGGCTTGTCATTTGCAGTACAAGAGATGTAGAGTGTATAAGTGATAGTAATACTCTTACAATGATTATAGAATTAGGTTGTTTATAATTGGTACTTCCCTGATGAACTCATTTTGTATAGTATATTATGGTTATTGTATTTATAGTGCTTGCTGCATTTTGATGTCTGAAATTTGCCTGTGGCCTTTGAAGACACACTCCTGCCTTTCTTTTTAAGTTAACACTAATCCATATCCTTTTAGAAGCTTAGATCAAAGCATCCCTAGCATCTAGATCAAGCATTGTGTTCTACCTTCACTTTCCGATTAATTCTTCCTGCTCATTAACAGTCCTCTCAACTCTCGTAATCCATTATTCTGAAGATATTTTTTGGTGAAAGGGTTCAGTTCAGAATTTTATTAGACTGTTTGCTGTGAATTCGTAAAGTATCCGTTGCATATTTTTTTTTTGGGCAAGTAAAAGTTTATTGCATTGAAAGAAAAAGAGATTTATGGATGATGAGTGAAGCTGAAAATGGTGAAACTGTAGTGGCTAAAACGTTGTCGTCTGATGAGTCGTCTCCTACAGGCTACAATAGCCCCAACTTTTCCATTACACTCTCTTTGTTTGGGCCATAATGCCCTCGTTGCCCTTGTTCACGAGCCCAGCCAAAACTACCAGTACGACGATCAACGGACAAAAGCAACATTCAAATGCCATTGACCAAACAAAAAAACATTTAAATGGCAGGATAGAGACGACGTCAGGCACACTTCAGTTGCAGAGTGCAGAGTGCAGAGCAGAGCAACACCACCACACTCCAGGCTCCTCCCTATTGTACACTGTATAAACAAGGGAGACTACAAAAAGAATAAAAATTAGAACCACTATTTTCAATTTCCATTTTCAACCTTGTGGTTTTTTGGGTTTCATGGCTTCCCTGTCCCTCTCTTCTCTTTGCATGAACCATGAGCCTAAATCTCTCAGTTTTAGCTCCAAGGTTTCCCCTTTCTTGAGGTTTGCCTCTCAGAACAAGTTTCCCAGTTTTTGCAGAGCTGCCAAGGTTTACTTTCCCAATCTTGAAGCTGATGACTTTCGCCACCCACTTGATAAACAGGTGTGTTCATTCTTGTCCACTTTAAGAAAAGATCAAAGCTTTGGTTGTTTTGTTAATTGTTTCGTGTATTGTTGAATCTCATTTTCACTGATCCCCTGTTTTCCTTTAGATTAGAGAGAATGAGAACAGTGCTTTACCACTGTTGTTGGTATTAGGACTGGTTTAGTAATTAACAGAAAGATTTTGTGTTTGATAATTATAATTGTGGCTAAGTTGTTGAGGGTCTTAATGAAACAAGTGTTTTTTATGTGTACCAAACGAACCCTTGATTTTGTGTTCTCCTTACTGTACTGTGCAGAACACTCAGATGATAAAGGCAATTCCAGGTCTGAATGAGATTGGAAACTTTGTAAGAGGTAATAGGCATCTTATTTTATGTTGGGTTAAACTTGGATTTAATTTGTTTGTATCAAAGACTCATCTTTTTTGTTTTCTTTACATTGCAGAAAGGGTTGCATGGGAACCCATGTATGTTGAGAATACTGGCACACTTGTTCTCGTAACTCCGAGTCAGGTAGTCAATTTCTGATGATTAGGCAAATACAATATGATATTAACAGATCTGATGATATTAAATCTGTTTGCATTTGGTGCCATGCTCTGAGAGTGTCATGTTTTGAATTGCAAGTAGATTTTGTTCTTTCTTCTGATTATGCAAGTAGTATTTCTGCATAAAAGCAGTTATTTCACTTGACAGTAATTAACTGCGAGGAGGATTTAAGAAGTAAAATTCAGCTTAGTAATATGTTACTTTTCATCTGCAGTGGTTGATTTAGAATATAGGTTTTTTCTCCATGCCTTATTGCAGAGGATTATGCAATACAACATGATATCAAACTGTTTGCATTTTGATTTACAATTTTCTGACAGTATCATATATTGGATTGCAAGTATGATATATTGTCCCCAAATCTGAACAAACATATGATTTAGAACATCTGTTACATTTAAAGTTTGTGTCCTGGCGGATTTGAGAAGCAGCATTCAGCTTAATAGTATTTTCTTTGTTCATATGGAATGGTTGATTTGAGGATGAGGATATTCCCCATGCTTTGTTGATCTCAAAATCAAGCTTAACATGTTTCAATGTTTCCCTTCTGTATATGTACGTGTCTGCTATATTACCCTAAGCTTGTATGCTAGCAGACTAAGTACACAAACATAAGTGTTCACTCTCAGATTTTGCATTAGCGTCGACACTCACTTCTTATTTACGATTAAATTATTTTTCCCTTGTCAGCTTCCTACTCTACACAAGTTGATGACTGAGGCAGCGAAGACTCTCAATGTCAAAGTTCCTTTATTGTATGTTCGGCAGAATCCTGTACCTTATGCTGCTACAGTGGCAGTAAATGATACGCCATATGTAGTAGTCCATAGTGGTCTTGTAGATCTTTTGACGCTAGAGGAGTTACAGGTTGTCAATAATCTCTATGGTTTGATCGCTTACCTATTAAACTGTTACCTATTTTCAATAAATTCTAGGTAAAAGTTAAGATCTAGATGGCACATAGTTAGTTATATGTGCACTTCTGTATGCACTGTAAACATACATGGCATGTATATCTGTACATAATTCATATTTATGGATGTCTGGTATGGAGGGTTACATGTTAGGTTGCAGCATTATTTCGTGTTTTAATTATTCAATTACTAACTCTGGTGCTTAAAATCAGGCTGTTTTTGCGCATGAGTTGGGTCATCTGAAATGTGACCATTGTCTTTGGCACACATTTGCAAATATTTTTGTCCATGGAGCTAAGGCCATACCTGGTAAGTGTTTCATGACTTTCATCATTATTGAAGCTTAGTTAAGGAATTTGAGGTCCATGCTATGTCCACTGTTTTGGTCAGAGTTTAGTAATGATGGTTTATATTCCCTAAATTAGTATAAACTTAATCAGAAAGTTCAAATGATGCTTGTTTGCAACATGTTTGCCTGATTCTAATAACACCATATTCGCGTTAACACTCTTAAGATGATTACTTGATAGACAATGAACAGAATCTGCTTTTTTTGTAACATGCATTTTTCTGACTGAGCAATACGGGGGATCACTTGAAGAATCTTAAGAGATTCTACACTAACTCTAGATAAATTATCACATTTTGGTCAGAGTTTACTAATTATCACATTTGTTTGATTGGTACCGAATTATTAACAACATATCTGTTCATAGGTGTTGGTGGGCTGATTTCCCAAAGTGTAGAGGAAGAGTTCATTCGCTGGCATCAAGCTGCAGAGCTATCTTGTGATCGTGCGTCGCTTCTTGTTGCAGGGGACCCAAAGGTAAACATGCTTTCAAATAATCTTATTGTTTCCCATTAGTCTTGATAATCTGACATCCATTTTGATTTGCTCACAACAGGTGGTCATCTCTGTTATGATGAAGTTAGCTGGGGGCTGCCTATCAATGAAGGAAGAACTAAATGTGGAGGCATTTTTGGCACAAGCTCGTGCTTATGACAAAGCTTCTTTCTCAAGCTCCATAGGGCAGCGTATAAGGTAAGCAACAACAAACATGTGCATAGCACTAAGTGTTGGGTTATGCATATCCGGTTATTAATTGTTTTGCCTGATGCTTTGCAGGCTTGCTCATGCTACACAACTCTCTCATCCTGTGCCTGTTCTACGTGCTGCAGAAATCAATGAATGGTCGAGAAGTGAAGAGTACAAAACTCTTCTGAGCTCCTGTAAGATCGATGCTGAAAAAGGAGCAAGTTGATTCAGAAGAGATTATGGAGCGAGTTGAAGCAGACAAGAAAAGCTTATGGAGCAAGTAGATATAGAACATGTTACCGCAGAGATTCCGGAGCAGTTGAAGAGGCCCAAGAGCCCCTAAAAAATTCCCCCAATATAATGATACAATTATAACTCATCTATTTTGATACACTTTTCTCAGTATGAGGTGCACAATAAGTGGTATGAGCCATATTGGCGACTATTAAATTTGCTAGTATGGGTAAGTACTGAAATTTTTGAAAGCTTCTATAGTAGAAGTCATTCGAGAGGCGTACAGAGGATTTAGTAGAGAAGGGTGGTTGCATTTCTCTAATCCCAAATTGCATAAAGTTGGCTCCCACAAGTTCTGCATGATTTTTATCGTTGCCTATGTTTTGCACTTGTCCAAACTTAGAGGTTTATATCAACCAAGCATGGCCTCCACGAACTGGTTCTCATCTTCAGGTTTTGCCTCGGCTTTCCTTCTCCTTTCTAACTGCTGCCGCCTTCATTGTTTGTCAACTTGTCGTTGTGCTTCAGCACATCAACCATTGCCTCTTTTCCATTTCCTTAGTGTACATTCAGTCAATAACACAATATCGACTTGTAGTTGTACACGACATGCCGATTGCCTTTCGGTAAGTATGATCTGAAGGCTGAAGCCATTTGCATTGATAGTATATACAATTGCATTATACAGATATTTCTTTCCTTGCAGAGAAACCCTGAATGTTAGCTTCAGTTGGAAAGAAACTTTTCTAGTGTAGCTTTATAAATGTTTTGCTGGAGCAAAGTGGATCAACTCGGCACAGACAATGGAGTTAAAACAATACAGTTAGAGTTGCAAAGATTGATGGGAAGGATGATATAGTGGAGGATCAGCATAGAACCATCTATTGTTGACAATACATCTCTGGTATTATTTGTTCATTGTGTCAATTTGTACGCCAAGAATAAATAAATAAGCTGACCATGAGGAAAACAGGGAAATATTGAAGGCCTATCGATTATGAAGTTGAGAATCAAAAATTGGAGATGATTAATGAAAGCTATGAGTCTATGACTGTTTTATGATTGAAACTTTGTAAATGTGTGCAAACAAAGGTTTGACTTGCTTTTCTTGTGTTTATCTAGAGCTTGTATTGGACCGGTGCCATGAAAAATATGACATTTACTTAATTTTTACGATGATAGGGAATTGTACTTGAGAGAACTTTCCTAAATAATTCTTACTTAATATATATCTTTACAATTTTGAGCAAAGTCCGAAGAGATTATGCCAATCTCCAAACTCTGAGCGATCAAAAGATATGGAAAGAAAAATAAAAAGTTAATAACTTGATTTACGATGATAGAAATTAAATACGATGAGAACTTTCCTAAATAAATCATATTAGATATACCCTAAACCTCTAAAACCCCTCCTTCTACCTCGAAGAAAAAAAGCAAGAAAAAACCTAAACCCCTATTCAACTATTCAACTAATTCAAGAGTTGGCTTACGAGAAGAAGGCCGGTCATGTTTAATTGAGTGGAGCGAAGATAGAGGGTTTTAGAGTTTAGGGTTTAGGGCCGGTATACAAATTGAACTCGTATTCCAACAACCCGTGCAGTATAGACTTTTGATCAAGATATATAGAATTCTGTCCAGTTTAGAAACAGGAGCGCAACCACTGTATATATTCAATTTTGATTTTGCCTCATTTGCATGGCTTCCCTGACGTCCCTCTCGTCTCTCTGCCTGAGCCTAAACCCTAATGGGCATAATTCTCTCCGTTTCACCTCTGAAACTTCGCCTTGCTTTAGGTTTGGCTCTCAGAATGTTCACTATCCTAAAGCCAACAAGTTCCCCAGGGTCCGGTCCGGTGTGCAGAGTTTCTTCGGTTACTCCAAGCGGATGACTTTCGCCACCCTCTCGAAAAAGAGGTGTTCATTCTTGCCCACTTTGATGAGGAAAACAAAAGATGTTAACAGTTTTCCTTTGGTTGTTTCCAGTATTTTTTCACTTCCCCTCTTTTCCTTTAATTTATTTCAAAGAGAATGAGAAATAACATAAAGAATTTTCTTTTGTGTTCTTTTATGTAGAATGGCAAATGAAAGTTTAACTTGGATTGCCCTCATTGTGCAGATCACTCAGCGGTTTAAAGAAGTTCCAGATCTGGTTAAGAAGTCGACTGAGATGGAAGAGAGCCTAAGAGGTAATAGGCATTTCAGTGGGGTTCTAACTTGAATTTAATTTTATCTGTCAAATTAAGATTATCTTTTCTTGTTTTCTACCTTGCAGGTTCCTTGGCAGAAGAAACCAGGTTCAGTGAGAATATATGTATTGGCAACTCCAAGTCAGGTTATTCAGTTTTTGGAGATTACGTTAGGCTTTACTTTATATCAATCTGAATGCATTTGGTGCAATGCTCTGAGAGTGTGACATAAAGTGGATTTGGTTATTCTTCTTATTATGAGTTCTGCGTGTTACATATTTAATATTTGTGGCCTGGAGGATTTAAGAAGAAATAATAAACTCAGAAACATGTTTTAATTTTTCATTTGACAGGTTTTTTTTCTCCATGTTTCCTCGAAGAGGATTATGCAATACAACATGATTTAAAATCTATTTGCAGTGAGAATTAAGTTTTTTCTCAAGTATCATGTATTGAATTGCAAGTACAAACCGTGTTTTTGATTATAAATTGGTCCCCTAAATGCATCTTAGGAGTATTTTTCTTTTTTCATAGTAAGTGATTGATTTGATGAAAGAGGATTTTTCCATGCTTGTTGATACGCTTCAGATATCAAGCTAACATCTTTTAGTGTTTCCGTTTTGTATCTGCGTCTTATGCTCTCATACTGTCAATATATAGTCAATGTTCCTACATTTTAATTTTGGCTTTGGCAGCTTTCTAGTCTATACGAGTTGATGGCTGAGACAGCAGACATTCTCAATGTCAAGGCTCCTTTACTATATGTTCGGAGTAGTCCTGTACCTTGTGCTCTTACAGTAGCACTAATTGATACACCTAATGTTGTTGTCCACACAAGTCTTTTGGAGCTTCTCACATCACTACAAGAGTTGCAGGTAGTCAATAATCTCTTTGGTTTGATTGCTTACCTCATATATATGTAAATCTGTCATCCGTATTTGACATTTCCTTCGTACAAGTTTAGATCATGCAGATACATTTTTTGTAGCATTGTTGTCTTTCAAATGATGCAATTACTAATTAACTTTGGTGCTTATTTTGAATTTAGGCTGTTTTCGCTCATCAGTTGGCTCGTCTGAAATGCGATCATTATCTGTTGCTCAAACTTATAGATGTGTTTTTCCAACTCCGTGGAGTTAAGGGCTTACCTGGTAAGTGTTTGTTGGAGGTAATTGAGGCTCACGCTATGTCTAATGTCTTGGTTAGAGTTCACTAGTGACGGTTTGTATACCCTCAAGGTCTTATTATAAATCGAAAAGTACATCTGATAGAGAACTTATGATTAGATTTCCTGATTCTTAGAATACCATATATGTTGACCTTAATACTCGTAACAAATGACTTACTTAAGATGGTCATTTGGCAGGCAACAAATATAATTTGCATTTTCTTGTGACATGCATTTTGCTGTCTTAACGCCCCGGGCTTAAGGCCTTTAAAATTAGTCATAGAATTTGTTTGGTTACTACAGTTGATATCAACACGAAAATTATCACAAATTTATTCAATATCCCAGTATAATATTTGTTTTGAATTTAAGGGCATGCCATTAATTACTGGTGAACTACATTTACTGGTTGATTTCCCACAGATTGAAGAGGCTTCATACATTGACAGTATATATATAGTTGAAATTAATAATAACATATGTTTGGTTGATACCAACTACTTCACTATTCATAGATGGTCTGATTTCCCAAAGTCCATTGGAAGAGCTAGTTCGTTTATTCTCTCGTTGGCGTCGAGGTGGACTGCTATCTTGTGATCGTGCATCGCTTCTTGTTGTACAAGACCCAAAGGTATATATACATGATTTCCAATAAACTTATTCATTCCCAGTAGTTATTCTGATAGTCTGACATTCATTTTGATGGCCCTCAACAGGTGGTCATCTCTGCTATGATGAAGTTAGCCAGTGGCAGCTCGTCACTGATAGAAGAGATAAATGTGGATGCATTTTTAAAACAAGCTCGTGCTTATGCTACAGCTTTTTCCTCAAGCCCCACAGGGTGGTATAGGTAATCAACAATATACATACGTATATCACAAAGTGTTGGGTTATGCACATCCTAATATTGATTGCTTTGACTGATGTTGTGCAGCGATGCTAATGCCGCAAATATTACTTATCCTGAGCCTGTGCTACGTGCTTATGAAATTGATGAATGGTCAAGAAGCAGGGAGTACAAAATGCTTCTAAGATCTGCAACAAACCAATGCTGTAAGAAAGTTGATGCAGTTAAAATGAAGAAAGAGATTATGGATGATGTCGAAAAGAATATGGAGAAAATTGATGCGAAAAAAGTTATGGAGCAAGTTGTAGCTGAAAAGATTATGGAGCAAGTTGATGCAAAAAAGATGATGGAGCAAATTGTTGCTGAAAAGATTATGGAGCAAGTTGATGTTGAAAATCTTTTGAAACAAGTTGATATAGAACAGGTTGCAGCAAAGACTCTAGAGCAATTGGGAGGTACAGGATCGCCTGAAAAACAACCCGATATAGGGATGTAATTCATTGATTTGATCCGTTTTGCTGTTAAATGATGTATTCTTATCAGTATGAAGTGCACAATTTGTGCATGTATAGCCATTGGCGACTCTTTTAATTGCAGAAATTTTATTTACTGAGATTTAGTAATGAAGTAGATCGATAGAGAGAAGGATGGTTGCATTTCTTTAAGCCAGAACCGCATGAAGTTGGCTCCTAGCCTCCTACAAGTTCTGCTTGATTTACTTTGTTGCCAATGTTTCGTATTTGTCCAAAATAGAGGCTTCTAGTCAAGCAAACACCCTCTCACTTTCTTTTTTTAGTTAAATATAATGAGAGAAAACGCATGTTACTAAAATATAAGGTGAAACATTTTGTTCTACCTTTAGTTTTCCAAATAGTTTTTCTTAGTCATTAACAATCCTATCATGGATATGGGGATGTTCTATCAAAATCCATTATTATGAAGAAATTTTTGTTGAGTAAAATGTAATTGCACTGAAAGCAAACGCTAGAGGAGATTTTAAAGAGGACTATGGATTAATGAAGCTGAAAATTATGGACAACTGGACATTAGAAAGTGTGGTAAAACGATGTCATCTTTGACAAGAAGATAAAATTAGGAAAAAGCGATGGTGTCTATCAGTAGGGCGCACTCGATCTCTACCTGCAGAGGAGAGCAGAGCAACACCACCATGCAAGCTATATGCTCTCTTACTGCCACAACTCACAAATTGCAAAAACTATTTTAAATTTTCATTTTGAATTTTGTTCACCTCTATCCTGCCTTTCATACAAACTTCCAAATTCTTCAGAGGCCTTACAGCAATGGATCGCCTCCAAACCTTTAATTCCACTTCAGCTCCATCATTAACTATCCACATCCTCCTTGGCTTTCCTATTAGTTCACGAACTCAATATTAATACACTAATATATACTTTCAGCCAATTACTTCATATATATACCAATTCAAGTTTTTTATTTTCACGATAATGTCTTTTCTTTTCATTGAAGAGCGACAGTGTTGCACATTAAGATTGATCACAAACTATGTTTCTTTGATGTACTAAGGTGAAGTTTATAATTCCATAGAAATGATTTATCATTTAATACTTGTTGCATCACTTGCATGTTAAAAGGATATGTCTGAAGCAGTGAGTAATGTTTTTTATTTTTTTTAACAAGAGCACTGAATAGTGTTTAAGAAACAAAAGTATAAGAGAAAGAAATCTTTATATACGTATATGTACGTTTCCGTATTTTATATACATATATGCTGTATATATACATATATATACTAATTCAAGTTTTTTATTTTCACGATAATGTCTCTTCGGGACAATGTTGCACATCAAGATTGATCACAAACTATGTTTCTTTGATGTACTACGGTGAAGTTCATAATTCCATAGAAATGAATTAGCAATTAATACTTGTTACATCACTTGCATGTTAAAAGGATATGTCTAAAGCAGTGAGTAATGTTTTTTTTTTTTTTTAACAAGAGCACTGAATAGTGTTTAAGAAACAAAAGTATAAGAGAAAGAAATCTTTATATAGGTATATGTTTCCGTACTTTATATACATATATGTTGTATATATACATATATATACCAATTCAAGTTTTTTATTTTCCCGATAATGTCTTTTCTTTTCATTGAAGAGCGACAATGTTGCATATCAAGATTGATCACAAACTATGTGTTTCTTTGACGTACTACGGTGAAGTTCATAATTCCATAGAAATGATTTAGCAGTTAATACTTGTTGCATCACTTGCATGTTAAAAGGATATGTAAAGCAGTAGGTAAAGTTTTTTTTTTTTAACAAGATCACTGAATAGTGTTTAAGAAACAAAAGTATAAGAGAAAGAAATCTTCATACACGTATATGTTTTCGTACTTTATATACATATATGTTGTAAGTTATGACAAGTTAGGATACACAAATAGTCGTTGAAGTCGACAACTTAAAACCGATAGTTAGTAGTCTAAAACAAAGAGTTGATGTCAAAAATTATTTTACCTCTAGTCAAATCCATTTCCTACATTTTATTTTAGAATGTAAATCTATATCCTACCTCAGTTGATCGATGTTTTTTTTTTTTTTGACAACCATCGATGTTCCTTAGTTGATGCCCAAATCTCAATCATATCTATGCCAAAAAAAGAAAAAGAAAATCTCAATCATATCTATGATAGCTACCCTAGAGAAAGAGTTGAGAGTCATAGGGTTTTCTTTTTACAACGAGTCAATATTAATCGATGACCCATAATCAAAGACTAGGACAGTCTAAGAGATTCTCGTTTCCCGATCGAGCAAAATATATATATATATATATATACATATAATAGTTCAAGCAATTTTGAACAATGTAAATAATAAACTACGATAAAGAATTTATCAATGAAGTCGACAACTTAAAACCGATAGTTAGTAGTCCAAAACAAAGAGTTGATGTCAAAAAGTATTTTACCTCTAGTCAAATCCATTTCCTACATTTTTTTTTTAGAATGTAAATCTATATTCTACCTCAGTTGATCGATGTTTTTTTTTTTTTAGAATGTAAATCTATGTTCTACTTCGTCACCTTGGCACCAGTTGGATCCTTCATCTCCACATTGTTGACGACTTCAATGGATTCCATGAGCTTTTCCGTATCAACTATCTCCAACAGTTTCTCCATGGTTGATTTCAGATCAACTTTATTCAGAAACAAGACTTTCCTCTCCTGGAGTTGTTGCAGAGGCTAGAAGCATTGCGTACACTTCACTTTTGGCCCACTGATCAATCTCATAAACCCGTACCGCGGAGAGAGAGTGCTCAGGCGGACATCATGAACTCCCTTACTCTTTTCGTCGTCGTTGTTCCACCACTTATTAAGTATGTTTTGGAGGAGGAGAAGGGGCCGCAAGAAGTGAAAATTCTGAACGACCCGATTAACGTCACACTCGACATCGAATATAAGGTCCGCTGGTGGTGGTCGAGGTTCCGGGGGCGGTGGTCAAACATGGTAGAGGAAAAGTCTGAGGAGGCTCGTCTATCGTAATGTAATTTCCTTATAGGTTTCTGTTTTTTTTTAGGATATTGTGGCTTTAGTTTCTGGGGGTATTGCTTAAGTTGTAAGAGACTAGGCGGAGGTCATGGCGCCAGTCTGGATAGTGCAGTCTGGGTATCAACCAGTCATTTCACAATTTTTATTTTTTTATTATAATTTTTTGTTTGATACATATATAGAACTAGTTAACTTGGAAAGATTTCATGTTAATTTTTTGTTTATTTACTTATGTTACATGTTTATGTTGATAAAGTGATTAGTGATAAAAAGTTTGTCAAAATCTATGAGAATCCATAAAAGTTGTATTTTTTGTTTTCACAAGTCTTTAAAAGTTTCTCTTATAAATCTACGGAAATGTAGAAGATTTTATAAAGTTTGTATAAATCTAAGAACTTTTTATGAATCCATCACTAAAAAAAAGTATGTACAAATCTGAATTCAATACACCCCCCTAAGACATTTCTGCACAAATCTGAATACAATACACCCCATCAGCTCTTGTGGGGTGAGAAGCTCTTGTAGGATTAACATCTTCCACATGCTTTGATGTACGTATGTGTAACACTTTTATGTATTACAAAGAATAGAAAGAGTGGAGGAAGTAAATGGTTATTACTAATAGAATAACTGAAAAAAAATAAAATAATAATAATAATAAATAAGTTATCGCAGAAGTTGTCGTCAACTTTGTAAGATGAATTGTTCTACCTTTAGTTTCCAAATAGTTTTTCTTAGTCATTAACAATCCTATCATGGATATGGGGATGTTCTATCAAAATCCATTGTTGTGAAGATATTTTTGTTGAGTAAAATGTAATTGCACTGAAAGCAAACGCTAAAGGAGATTTAAAGGAGGACTATAGATTAATGAAACTAAAAATTGTGGACAACTAGACATTTTGAACTGTGGTAAAACGATGTCGTCTTTAACAAGAAGATAAAATTAGAAAAAAGCGATGTTGTCTATTAATAAGTGGTGGACAACGAAAAAATGCAAACCGCAAAGATATATATATATATATATATATATATATATAATAGTTCAAACAATTTTGAACAATGTAAATAATAAACTACGATAAAGAATTTATCAATGAAGTCGACAACTTAAAACCGATAGTTAGTAGTCTAAAACAAAGAGTTTTTGTCAAAAAGTATTTTACATCTAGTCAAATCCATTTCCTACATTTTTTTTTTGAGAATGTAAATCTATTTCCTACCTCTGTTGATTGATGTTTTTTTTTTTTTTTTTTACAACCATCAATGTTCCTTAGTTGATGCCCAAATCTCAATCATATCTCTGCCAAAAAAAGAAGAAAAAAAATCTCAATCATATTTATGATAGCTACCATAGAGAAAGATTTGAGAGCCCTAGGGTTTTCTTTTTGCAACGTGTCAATATTATGCCCCTTCGATTTTTAATCGATGACCCAGAATCAAGGACTAGGACAGTCTAAGAGATTCCCGTTTCCCGATCGAGCAAAAGTAGAGAATCACTCTCCCATGAGACGGGGTGCAGGATAAAAAAAAATTATTGAAATTATAAACGGTGAGACAAAGCATAAGGCACACTGTAGCTGGCAAAATGTAGAGCATATGTTCAGGTTGCAGTGCATAAGCTAACCATTTACAACAATTCATGGCTTCTCTCCCTCACTCTGTCTCAGCCAAAACCATATATTCCTTCACTCTATTTTCAAAACTTCGCCTCTCCGAGCTAAATCCGACGACTTCCCCAGTAAAATTCGATTTCCGATATGCCAAGTTTCTCAGAAGAAGCTGGTCTTCCCAAACCTCCAAGCGGATGACTTCCGTCACTCTGTTGATAAAGAGGTGGGTTCGAGTTCGACTATTTGGTTGTTCCGACTGCTTTTTCATTCCTCTCCCATGTTTGCTTTCTATTAATTTTATATAGAGACTGAGAACACTCGTTGGTGGTTTTGAAATTAACAAAGAGATTTTTTTTTTTTTTTTTTTATAATTTATGTATGCAGAGCGCGGAGCGGTATAAAGGAATTAGAGAAGGGTACGTATGTGGCATGTTATATGATGTATTATTATCAGTATAAAGTGCTCAATTTGTGGCATGTATTGCCATTGGCGACTCTATAATTCGACTATGAGTTAGTGCATAAATTTTATGTATTGAGGACTTAGGGTGAGTTTAGTGCAGCTGAGCTTTTAAGTAAAAGCTGACTTATACTTATAAGTATAAGGTAGGTGAGAACAGCTTATCATTTTCTATTGAAAATGACCCTTATTTTTTTAAAAAGTTACTGACATGCTGTGTTACCAAACACAAAACTAACTTATACTTATAAGCAGAGGAACTTATAAGCTCCCTCAAACGCACCCTTAGTAATGAATTAGAGAAGGGTACGTACGTGGTTGTATTTCTTTAAACAAGAACTGATTGAATTAGTTATCGGCTCCTACAAGTTGTGCATGATTCTTATTGTTGCCAATGTTTTTGCACTTGGTCCAAAATAGAGGCTTCAAGTCGAGCAAACATGTCCTTCACCGGTTCTCATCTTCCGATGGCGAGTAACCGATTTCGCCTCGCCATCGTCATCGTCATCGTCATCGTCATTGGTTGTCATTATGCTTCAGCACATCAACCATTGCCTCTTTTCCATTTCCCAAACCTCCATCAATGCCAAACCCAAGTCTAGTTAGTTTAACACGACATGCCGTCTAGTGTCGATTACTATGATGAAGCATTTGTAAGTTGTAACGATAAACGATGGGCGCCTCCGGGTCCGCGCCATTAAAAAATTCGGGTTTTGGACTATTTGAGAGTTGAGACCCATTTCGGACCTATATAACGTCACTATGACCTCACCCACCCATTAGCTCACTACTACTCTGCTCAGTCACAATTCACAACTCTTATCTTTATTTCTCTCTCTCTCTCTCTCTCTCTCTGGGAATCGGAAATCGGCAATCGGCAATCGGAAAAGTCCCAAATGCCCGGCGTCAGAGGTCCTTCAGATTACTCACGGGAGCCGCCTCGACATCCGAGCCTCAAAATCAATGCCAAGGCTAGTCTCTCTCTCTCTCTCTCTCTCTCTCTCTCTCTCTCTGATCAGTTCACTCTCTTTGATTCTGAAAACTCGATCGTAAATCTCAATATTCGAATCAATCACAGGAGCCTTTCAACGCTGAGCCGCCGCGTGCGGCTCTCGGCGCCGCTTACGTCACTCCGGTGGATTTGTTCTACAAGAGAAATCACGGTCCGATTCCTATAGTCGATGACGTCCACAGGTCTCTCTAAATCCCTAAAACCTAATTAAAATCAAGAGCTTTTCAATTCTTTCATTTTCGGTGTTACTAACTCGTTATGCAAATTCCAGCTACTCTGTTTCGATAACCGGATTGATCGAAAATCCAAAGCAGCTGTTTCTCAAGGATATCAAGTGAGTTGTGTGCAATTGTCGATGTGGATTTTGTTTATATGTATGTAATTAGCGTGAAAGGATTGAGTTTTTGTGTGATCACAGGGCGCTTCCAAAGTATAATGTCACTGCCACATTGCAGGTACCTTACTGTTATATGCATTTGGTTTTGCAGGTATTAATTGTGTTAATTGATTGCGGTGGGATTTGATTTCGGTGCGGATTAATCAGTGTGCAGGTAATAGGAGGACAGCTATGAGCCAAACTCGGACTGTCAAGGGAGTAGGGTGGGGTGTTTCTGCTATAGGAAATGGTTTGTTGCTCCTTCATCGTTTCATTTTTGAATTTTCAATTATTTTTAATTGTCTCACAAGCTCTAGCATTAGGCATTGATGTCTTTTTTCGAATGTACAACTGATATTTGATTTCCTTTCGAATGTACAACTGGTATTTGATTTCCTGACTAGTTTATATATCTGAATGAATATCTGTTATCTTTTTTTTTTCTTTTCTTGCCGGAGATGTTTTCACTAGTATGAGTGCTAACTATTATAAATTCTCTTCAAGCTCATTACAGCTGTATGGGGTGGTGCGAAATTGGCTGATGTACTTGAACTTGTGGGAATACCAAAGTTGACGGGCACGACTAATTGTGGTGGAAAACATGTTGAGTTTGTAAGCGTGGATAGGTGTAAGGTACAAGCTTGGACACTTTTTTTTTTTTTTTTTTTTTTATTGATCAGAAACAAGCTAGAATACTTAATCACTGCTTTGTAGTAATTTTCTTGGTTTTGAAATGATTTCTAGTTGACAAATAGATTTTACAGCAAAAAAAAATAAAAAAAAATTATGTAATCACTCTACTTAATGCAATGATTACAACTTATAGGAGGAAAATGGAGGCCCCTACAAAGCATCAATTCCACTGATTCAGGCCACAAGCCCGGAAGCAGATGTTTTACTTGCTTATGAGATGAATGGAGAGGTGAGTTCAGCAAAGTAGATGTTGTGATTGTGAATTTTAAAGTTATTCCATTTGTTCATTGCTTTTCAATCAGCTGTTTCTGGTTTATTGCATGAGTATTTGGTTATGTACCTGTTGCATTTTGGTCTGGCTTGTAACTTTTACTTTGTCTCATTTTCATTTCGGCCTAGTAACTGTCTTGTAATCAGTGTTATTGCGCATATCATTGCTAATACCGGTCTCATATTGGGCTTTGTTTTATATTCCTTATCATGTGAAGAACCTAAACAGGGATCATGGATATCCATTGCGTGTGGTTGTACCTGGTGTTATTGGTGCCCGTTCTGTTAAATGGCTTGATTCTATTAATGTCATTGCAGAGGAATGTCAGGTTGGAATTGGATTCTTCAGTCTATTATTGATTCAATCTTTTTTCTATCATATATTCATGGCACACTTTTTTTCACGATTTGAACTTCCCTTACAACCTTGCAGGGTTTCTTTATGCAAAAAGACTACAAAATGTTTCCACCTTCAGTAAACTGGGATAACATTAATTGGTCCACCAGGAGGCCACAAATGGATTTTCCAGTACAGGTATGGAGAGCCCATCTTACCTTGTGTGGAATTGCCTTGAATTTTCTAATTTTGTTCTACTTGGCTGACGTAGGCTATTGCTGATTGACAGTGTGTTATTTGTTCTTTAGAGGATGTGAATGCATTAATGCCTGGAAAGGTTAGTTCTGTTTTCAATGTCTCCTTCTCTTCATGCAATTGAATATGTCTATTGTTTACTTTACATCATGGCATGCACAAAAACCTCCATTGCTGTTTTAGCTCCCAGTTCCAATTAATTAAGTCTGTTCCAATTTAAAGGTCAAAGCTCTAAAGTGTTTTTACCTTCTCATAACATATGTATTTGATTGCTTGTATGCAAAACATTTTTTGAACTGCCTGCAAAACCGTGAAGGTTCAAAATACTCAGTTTTCCACTATATTCTGTTTTATCCTGCAACCATGGTAAGTGGTGGTTGCTGTCTATTACATTTAATAAGTTTTTTCCAATTCAGTAAGTCTTTTTCAGCATGTACGGTAAAGGTCAAAGCTCTCAAGTGTTTTTACCTTCTCATGACACTGATTTTTTATATGCAAAACAGCTTTTTTACTGCCTGCAAAACTGTGATGGTTCAGAATACTCAGTTTCCCCCTATATTCTGTGTTAATCTGCAATCATGGTAATTGGTTGATTGCTTTTTACTCCTTATGCATTGCACTTGATCATGTTTGGTACCTGAAATCACCTGTGATGGTCCTTTTGGTCTTAATCTTTTGAAATATGGGTTGTACAGGTAAAAGTAAGTGGGTATGCAGCATCAGGAGGTGGTCGTGGCATCGAGAGAGTTGATGTGTCTGTTGATGGTGGCAATACCTGGGTAGAAGCATCTAGACATCAGAAAGCTGGCATCCCATATATTGCCGAGGCCACTTGCAGTGATAAATGGGCATGGGTACTTTTCGAGGCCATGGTGGATGTCCAACAGAGCACTCAAATTGTTGCAAAAGCTGTATGTTTCGTTTATTCTGTTTACATTTTATTTACAGTGATACATGCACCAATTGATATCTAATCCTCAACATAAATTTGTGCATATGATACCTACAAATGAAATATCCCATATCCAAGTTTCATTTGTAGTTTACAAAGTTACTAATAAACTTTAGAGTTTCATAAAAAATATCAACTAATCCATCTCTGCAAAATTATTATCATTTAATGGGTTTGACCAGTTGTTGGAATCTTGGCTCAGAAGACCTTTCACCCACATGGCCCTTGTTTGTAGCTTACCTAAAGTTTCTGGTGAAGAATTTTGTAATTTTGAACTTATCTTTAGCTACTGAGGCATCGAATTACACAACCTGTATGACCCATAGCTCAGTCAATATGAACACTGGTTTACAGAATTAGTACAACCATAGCAGCTGTATTTAGAAGCATTTTCCTTATTTAACTAGTTTACCCTTCTTATCCTAGTATATCATGCACCATCAGATGTTTGATCCACGAGATGCTTGATTATTATTATTATTATCTTTTTCCTTCTCGGGTAAGCTTATGCGCTGGTGCTTAACTTCCCATATAGATATTATCAACAAAACCAAACGCCATATATTATATAGGCTTGAATGGCCATATATTATATAGGCTTGAATGTAATTCATATGAATGTGAAGGTACATTGTTTACATCCATGAAGCTACACATCAGATACTAATCACATGTTTCAAAATTTAACACATGCTTGTGCATTGGTCTGTAAGACTACTGCTTTTTCTGGTTGAGTTGCCATAATACTGAGAGAGCATGACCTTTTTGTAGACTTGTATCACTGGTAGATTCAAGTTCTGACCACATGTGAAAACTTGTGAACTTCTTATCTTGTTACCTGCTTCATCAGAGATGTTATGACTCAATTAGTGTATTATCTTGTGTTCATAATTAGTGTACAATATAAACATTAAATAACAAAATGTGTTATCTGCACCCATAATGTGAATACATTGTATATGCTCAAGTCTCATGGTCGTTGGCATCTTTGATGTGCAGGTGGATTCAGCAGCAAATGTACAACCTGAAAAAGTGGATGACATTTGGAACTTGAGAGGGATACTGAACACTTCATGGCACAGAGTACAAGTTCGAGTTGGGCACTCCAATTTGTAGACCGAAACAACACGAGAAAGACTGAAGAAAATAATACGTAAAAACCCGAAACTAGTAATCCGATGGCTGCTGCTGCTGTTGCTTTCTGTTTGGATAGCATTGACCAGTTCTCTTTCCATTTTCCATGTGCAAGTAATAAAAATGTTTATTATTAGTTTGTTACCTATGTTAAGACAGACGGTTGTTGAAGAGAATTTGCCTCAAATATTTAGTTGGTAGAGTTGTGTTTAAGTTGGTGTGTGTATATATATATCTTGCGATTTAAAATAGCATCCCATTGCAGAAAAACCATCCGTCAAATGTGCTTTTAGTTAAGTGCCCCTTCAGAAGTTCTGACTAACTGCATTAAGTGATCATTTACCACATTTGGAGGATTTGAGCCGTTGTTGAAGACATCAAATTAGGATTGCTTCTACCTTTGACTCGATTTATGTTTAGCCCAATGACCATGTGAAGCAGATTTAACGTGCAGCTGCCAAGTTGGGTTATTTTCCTACTTAACTCTCAGCTCTGCATCAGGTTAGTTGCACTCCTAAATGTGTGTGTGTGTGTGTTTTCTTTTTCTTTTGATCTCTTTCTCTCTGGAATAACTAAAGACCAAGTGTCGCAAAAGGTTTTACTTTACAAGGTTTCACCACTTCAATCTTGGAAGGTCTTATTATAACCTCTTCTTTTGGGGTAAAGAGAGAGAGAGAGATTGACTAGGTGTGTATACCAAGCATGGAGTCAATTTAATTATTGATCAGGTGTGTATACCAAGCATGGAGTCAATTTAATTATTGATCAGGTGTGATCACTAAACAAGAAAGCATTTCTCCACCCATAATAAATTTGGCATTATATGTGAGAATATTACTTCTAACTGCAGTGTGGTTCATCCGAGCAACTCTCATCCTCCGTCGCTTTCAGTTCGACTACTTTCGACCACCTAAGCCTGCCCTCTCCTGTCTGCACTCTTCATCTTTCTAATCGTTTTGGTTTTTCTCTTTGTATTAACCGTCGGCCATAACCCTACTACGTACTAAGTTAACATTGCCTGGATTGATTGACTAGCACATATTCTGACCCCTCCCGCGGAAGAATGAATTGAAACCACGTACTATACAACTAAACAACAGTAGGGTTCTTGTTACTATCTGAAACTTTAAGATATTACACTGCCTGATGTATATCTTGGACTGTTACAGATTCCCGCTTTCTTCCCTTAAATGTCATCTAGAAGTCATTTTTAGCTCACTTCCAAAAAGATGATGAAGTTTACCTTTGGTTAGTCTCTGCGGAAATGATTTCTTATGGCCACGAGGTAGCCTGACTTGAATGGAATCTTATTATAGATTAATCACTCGTTCATGTTCATCTATATGAATATGATTACTTAGAAGTTAGAAATAAACTAGAAGTATCGATATTTCACATCTCATCCTGGACCAAACAGGAGAATATAATATCAACCACTCATGGACCCAACAGTGTATATACAGTATATGTGGATGTGGGTCGATGGAAAATTCCGGTGAAGTCGATTTCATCATCACGTTTTGAAAAAAAGGCGGGAAGACCCCATAAGGTGTTGTCGGCTACAGAAGAAGCAGATATTCCTACTTGGTGGAGGAGATCGTCATTTCTTATCAACTATACCGAGGAGATCGTCATCCATATCGATCAAGATCCACCAATCCATGGGAAAATATTTATTCCGACACTTGGAAAATGACCAGCTGAAACCCTAGAGATAATTGTCAGGTTGTATGAAAATCATTATATGTTGTTCGTTTTAATTTTGTTTTCGATATGAGCAGTAGTGTTTAACTTAGTTGTTGACAATTTTTCTCTGATGTGAAATCAACCTGGACTCACTCATCATGCATTATTTCTGGACAAAAACATATTTAGAAACAAGGAAGAGGATCCTCTCTCGACTTTTCTTGAAAGTTGGATCCTCTCCTTGCTCATCCAACAGCTCACAACAGTCTACACCCCACCTCACAACAACTTCATCCCCCTATAAGGCCTATCCACCGTCGGATAGAAATCAGATAAGGTCAGTAAAAAAAGAAAATAGGAGAGGATTCGGATCCTAGAAACAACTACTATTACTATGATTATTATTGTTGTTTTGCAATTAAGTCGGGCATCCCAGTGTTTCTTCTCGCTCATGCTTCAATGACCTAATATTTTCCTCGTTTCCTCAGTTGAAAACGTGAAATGCAAAACGTAAATAGTTGTTGAATTGGAATTTCATTCGGGTTGTTAATATATAGCCGAGAGAAGTCGGAACAAGTTGGGACTGGGGAGGATGGCTCCAATCAAAGGGACGTGTTTCTTTTGTCCAGAAAATAAGACATTTACACATGTCTAAATCTTGATTCTGGCTAGAGACACATGTCTAAGTGGGGAGATAAGAGGTGGATCTGGATGTGATATATATATATATATGGAACTAGCTAGCTGGGCAAGAACTAATTAAGAAACCGACATATCGATCTTTCGTTTTCTGGTCCACACGCTCTATCAAACTCCATTATATATTATTGTGTCCATATATATATGTATAACTGCTTGTTGGGTGGATAAAGGAGTTGCAGCTTACTACTACAGCTTAACCCCACCTTCAAGTTGTTGTCTTAGCTAAGACCCCAGCTAGCTGTTGGATTTCATCCATCTCATATTAGAGGAAGAAGTTGTACTTTGGGGATATTATTCTAGCTACATTGGACAGCAAGGTCGTCTTCGAAATTTCCAGAAATTTGCAAATGCAGAAACGTGCACTATCTTGTCGGCGACTTTTGATTTGATATGTTTGTACAGAAACGCACACCACATTTCATCTCACATATTTCGCGAAAGAAATCATGTTGCAAATGCACTAGCCTACTATGGTACGTCTTCTACTAACTAGCTAGCTTTGCGTTGGTGGGATAAAACTACCAATACTCGAGTTTCAAAAGGGTACAAAACGGATATTCATGACAGTTTTTTTTTTTTTTTTTTTTTTTGAGGATTGGGACATCAAATCAATTAATATGAAATAAAAATTATATTACCAACATGACTCACCGGATGAGGGTCGACTACGTCAAAAATGAGATATGAAAAGCAAACCTAAACATCAAAACTTAAGTTCACCTAAAACAATACAACCTTAGGAATAAGTCCAAAAATAAGTAACCAGGTAACAAGCGACACTACCAACATAGACCCTGAAGTGACGTCAAAGACATATCTCGATTTATTCTGAAAAGGACTAAACATTAGAAAACCTAGCAAACTTGAGATAAGAGTCTCGGTCCTCCCTGATAAAAGGAACAAAATGCAAAAAAGCAAAAAAATCCATAAGAGGCCCAGAGGCCCAATTCAAAGGCAGACCATAATTGGCCCAACCCAGCCCTAACTCTGCATTGTTGGGTAACACCATCGCTGCCATCCCTTATCCACCGCCGCCAGTCCATCGCCGCCCCCCGTCGCTACTCCACCAAGCCCAACCACTGCACCGAAACAGGAACACCAAAGCCGAGGTCTTATCAGAATTAGTACTCGAGACAGGAGCCAAAAGCTTTGATCCCAAAGTAAAGTCATCGTCTTCTAGGAACCCAGTCGACGTTGATGAACACCATCCCAAACATAGATATGTCAGCCACACTGCCCCAAACACTGCCATGAATCCAAACCGAGTTGTCTACCATCTCTAATCTACCTCCGACTTAGACCACCACACAACTCAAGGAAGAGTTCTAGCGCTAGACCGCCTGCCGCAACACCACCCATCCGGTCGCACCAAGTACGTCGGCAAGGTCAAAGACCATTGCCAGCGCTAAGGCGAAACCGGACAGGCAAGGAGAAAAAAGATAGACGGTGCCCTCTAGGAATTTCCTAGAAAGAGCTTTTTATTTTTTTGACTTTTATTGTGTTATGTGATATTCATGACAGTTAAACATAATGATAATGAGTTACACATAACAATAAAATTACCTATTAAATAAGAAGAAAAATTAAAGGAATTTTAGATGACACGGCCGGTTCTAAGCATTCATTATGAAATCTGTTATGCCCTGATATTCACTATTAAAGTACAAATATAAGAATGTTAGTATTCAACAATGATGTGATTCAACATGATAGAAAAAGTACCCGTGATCTTATCATATGTTCATTATATTAACTATTCTCCACCAAACTGGCATTGATGAATTACTAACATTTTTCTGGACACAACTTTTGATCCGCATTACATGGATGCATATAACAAAGATATAAATGTTGATGATGCTTTAACACGCATGCATACCAAATTTTTTTTTTTTTTTTTGAGGGGCGTGTGTGTATATATATATATATATATATATATAGTGCTAGCTTGACTTGGGTTTAATATGCAGGTATGCGTCACATTTGTGGCTAATATATGGCTCAGATCGACATCAATCGGAATGAATTGCAGGAAGTAGGTACGTAATGCATTAAACATGAGCTTACAGTTGAGAGTGAGTACGTAGGTTAGGCATCATGGATATAGTTAGTATGTCTGAATCTTAAATGTGAAATTTGAACAGCTTTTGAATCCGAAAAATGCCCTTAAAGGGTTTGTTCCCGTCGGAGACCCTTAAAAATCAATAAACAATATACATAGACAATTATAATAATATTCACCAAGCTGACTGTGTAGTGTGTACTTGGCCTTAATTTGTATGCATATTTTATACGTACGAACTATATATAACAACGAAATAGAAAAATATCCAATTCACACGCTGTAAACTGTAGCAAATGAAATAAAGAAATAAGGTAATTCACACCCTATAAGAAGGTATGCTTCAACTTGTTCAGACTTCAGAGCACATACATCAAGCCAACTCTCCAACACCCTTATCTTGCTGTTCGTGTCAAGATGGAAGCAATCATTTCGCTCTTCACACACCCTTTATTCCTTGTCTTCCTCTTGATGATTCTCTATTTCCTGGTGCAACTGATTTTTGGTAAATTCCGGCGACAGTTATATGAGTTTTCCGGCCCTCCAAGCCATCCTCTCATTGGTTGCTTTGTCTCATTTTACCAAAATCGCTTCCGGTTACTGGACTGGTACACCGAGCTCCTAGCGGACTCGGCCACCAGCACCATCGTCGTGAGCCGGCTTGGTGCACGACGGACCATAGTCACAGCCAACCCGGAAAATGTAGAGTATATGCTCAAAACCAACTTCAACAATTTCCCAAAAGGAAAACCCTTCACTGAAATCCTTGGAGACTTTCTTGGATATGGGATATTCAATGTGGACGGAGAGCTTTGGCGCACGCAGCGCAAGTTAGCCAGCCACGAGTTCAGCACCAAATCTTTGCGTGAGCACTTCATGAATAGCTTGGAGGAAGAAGTTGAAAAGGGTTTATTGCCATTGATGGAGTCACTAGCTATGAAACGAGAAGTTGTAGACTTGCAGGAGTTGCTGAGGAGATTCACGTTCAATGTGATCTGTAAGGTGTTTTTGGGGGTTGAGAGGTGCTCTTTGGATCCCTCTTTGCCTGTTCCACAACTCGCAAGGGCTTTCGACACGGCGTCGGAGATCTGTGCAATGCGTGGGGCTGCGCCTGTGTTCATAATCTGGAAGATCAAGAGATGGCTTGGGATTGGTTCGGAGCAGAAACTTAAAGCTGCGGTGGAAGAAGTACATGCCTATGTCATGAATATTATAGAGACGAGGAAGCAGAAGCTTGACGATGATCAAAGTTCTGGGACTGGTATACATCAAGATCAAGATCTGCTAACTCGGTTGATAATGGCGGGACATGAAGACGAGGTGACAAGGGACATGGTAATAAGCTTTATAATGGCAGGGAGGGACACAACTTCAGCAGCCATGACGTGGCTCTTCTGGTTGCTTTCCCGCCATCAAACTGTAGAGCAAGATTTGGTGAAAGAGATTGAAGACAATCAGACAACGATGGATTTTGAGTCATTCGATTTCAAATTGTTAAAGGCATGTCTTTTTGAGTCCATGAGGCTCTATCCACCAGTGGCTTGGGACTCAAAACATGCCAAAGTCGATGACTTGTTGCCTGATGGGACTCATGTCCGGGCCGGAGATAGAGTGACCTATTTCCCCTACGGGATGGGGAGAATGGAGTCGCTGTGGGGGAAGGACCGGCTAGAATTCAAGCCGGACCGGTGGTTTCTCGAACCGGACAAGGAGGTGAGATCCGAGCTCAAAAAGGTATGCCCATACAAGCTGCCAATTTTTCAAGCAGGTCCAAGGGTTTGTCTTGGGAAGGAGATGGCTTTTGCTCAGATGAAGCATGTTATGGCTTCCATTCTCAGACGGTTTGAGATCAGACCGGTCGATTCCGATCAGCCGGTTTTCGTGCCACGCCTGACGGCTCACATGGCCGGCGGGCTGAAGGTCCTGGTCCGCAAGAGGGGCACTGACTGAGATGAGAACTGGGAAACTGATTAAACTAATTAGTAGGAGAGAGTCAATGGTTCTCATTAGTTTAAGAGTCGTTGGACACTGTGACATGCTATTATTTACATTGCCTCATTTCTAGTGTAGCACAAGAATATGATTATGTACAAAAATCATATACATTGTTTTGTACGTAGCTTGTCTTTAATACGCTAATCATGATCAATCTACATTATCAATCACAGACGTCAAACATAATACTAAATCAGTGCTGCTCGAGCAAACACGTATCAAGGCCAAAGTTGTTTGAAGATTCAGGTCACAGGATAATATATAGATTCGAGTTTAGAAAGATAAAAATTCACATGGCCATGAGGCCGTGACTCGGTGTCACTTTTTTTTTTTGAGGAAGAATACAAATGAGCACGGTATAAAAATAGTCCTTTACTTCCTATTGAGGAAGAAATGGTGAGAATCTAGAGCCGTTGAATAGGTTCAAGTTTCTATTAAAAGAAGCTGCTATGTATTAGCCTACATACTATTTTACGGTGAAAGAAATAAAATGGATGCTATTTCATATTATGCTAGTTTTTTCCTCACCTTACAAAACAGATGGATTCCTAAAGGGACAAGCTTCCAAATTGCTTGTTCCAATCATCATAGGTACCAAGCTCGTTTAAGGAAACAGAGGGCCTCACCTCTTGTAATGCACTTTCAAAATCCTATAAAAGAGAACCGATAATTAATAATGCAGGAAAGATAACAACGTAACAAGGAGTCTGAGTCAGCTGTGTAAGTCTGTATTTATGTTTTAGGTTTTACCTGAAAAGTTACTGGGCGCATATCCTCCTTCTTAAGCTTTGTTATTTCTATGCCTTGTCTCAGAGCTTCTCTTAGAGGACCCATAGAGGCATCCTTCACCAAGTTTTTCATGTCTGATCCCGAGTACCCTGCAAAACAAGGTGACAAGACAAACACAGGGCTGTGAAAACGCAATCGAGAAGTATAATAATTTTGGATCTATATTGAATGGAGGTCAGTACCTTCTGTTAACTTGCATATGTTAACAATATCTTCCCTTGAAAGTTTGAATAGCCCATCCTTCTCCAGAAGATTCTCCACTATCCAGGCTCTCGCTTCTTCAATACATCGATAGCAGGTTAGCTGCACAATCAATAACAACAATGTGGGTACAATCAAACATGCTAAGTTGGCACCTGATGAAGGCAGGGGAATGTATAGTCTCTTAGTAAGTCGCCTGCGTGCTGCTTCATCAAGCTCTTGGGGTCGATTTGTTGCTCCTAGAAAATGTATGTATATTTGTGAGATACAGTGATATCCGTTCAAATAGTGAACCTAAGGATAAAGGACTTGAAATAGAAATGAAAACATAAAAAACTACAGGATTATTAAAGGGGTAAAGCAAATTACCAATAAGAAGAATTTGCTCACTGCCACTGTCAAAGCCTTCCATTTCAATGAGAAACTGTGTTTTGAGTCGCCTACTTGATTCATGTTCACCTTCTGACTTGCGCTGTAAACATTCAGAAGTAACTCAGCTGAATGCATACAATACAAGGTATAAGGACTTATAGATTGAGATACTGACGTGCTCAGATTAACAAAATTACAATACCCTGATATAGTTTTTACTGTAAAGCATACATGCTGGCAGCTTAATCACCAGTTTAACTTCAAGAGCTGGATCAAGTCTTACCTGTGAGAGCAGTGAGTCAATTTCATCAACAAAAATTACAGCTGGCTGACGACAACTGGCTACTCCAAAAAGGGCCCGAACTAACTTTTCACCCTCACCAATCTGCAGATACCAGTTAAACATACATATATAAGTTTTTTTTTTGAGGATATAAGTACGCATACATATACATCAGGAGAAAACAAGTTAGCAAGTTGGAACTTGAGAAGAAGCTGTACAAGAAATACCATCTTTCTGCATTATTTAAACGCTTGCAGGAAATCAGGATCAAATTTACGAGCTACATGATGACATTTGATCTGTAGTTCCACTTTGGTTGGCATAATTCCAATTAAAAGAGGGAAAAAATAATAATAATACGGCGACAATAATTAAAGATCAACAGAAACAGATGCACTCTAACCCATTTGCTTGTCAGTGAACTGGCAGAGATGTAGAAAAATGTTGCTTTTGCCTCTCCAGCTATGGCTTTCCCAATCATTGTTTTGCCTGTTCCCTGAAACAAGCACATGTATTAGATATTTCATTGGCCAGGAAAACTTTTACTGCCCACCACCTTAGAAAATTCAGTACTTACTGGAGGACCGAAGAGTAGAAGACCCTTTCCAGGAGAACGACAACCTTTAAAAATGTCAGGACGTAATAGGGGCCATATAACCATCTCTGTCACACACTTCTTCGCATGGTCCAAACCCGCTAAACGATTCCCAGCCAACAATTTAATGAGAACAGCTTTAGCTATATGCACATAAAAGTAAATACAGAAACCAGTTAGAGCATCATCCATTACCAATATCATTCCATCGAACATTTGGATCCTTGTCCATAATCTCATTACTGACATGTTCAATAAGACGAGGTTCCAAGTTCCTCAATTTTTCTGGGAGCTCCCCATCAGGACCACAGAGCATTTCCATACTGAAAGACAAAAGATTATATTTGGAGATGAATAAATATTCGGCATCCTAATATAAGGCAAGAGAGTTTCAAACAGCATACAGCCTTAGGTTACAACACTCACCAGGTCCTAGTTGAGTCATCTAATGCGTCATCCGACTTTCCACCAATTTTTGAAGTCATATTCCCAACATTACCCCCATTTGATCTGACGGGAGGAATAAAATTACCACGGACACCTCGACGGGAAACACCATATGATCTCGTATTAAAACCCCTATTAGCTACACTGTTATCAGTTTGAGGAGAGACAGAAGCATTTGGTGATGCAGCTAACCCTCGCCTTTGCCTTACATCCATTTCCTAGTCAATAAAGAAGAAACCGATCAGAATTTCTATATGTATATAACGTGCAAAGAAAGAAAGTACAAAAACTTAAAGAGGTAGGCACACTGTGTTTTAATATAGGCAAGTAATATATGTAGAGCTAAGGAAATGTTTCTCCTTCAATAGCTGATGATAAATTACTACCCTCCAGGATTCATATGGCAAAAGTATGATGAATTACTCATAAACCAACAACATAGGAAAATGGACAAATAGGAGTTAATCCAAAAGAAAGCTTCATAAAAATACCTATTATAAAAGATGAAGGGTTAGCAGAAAAAGATAGATACCAATTTGGCTTTGGCAGTTACAAACCCATTGCCAGAAACATCTGCTTTAGCCTCTTCGTTAGCTGATGGAGACTTTCTAGTATCAAGAATGGGGCTGTTAAATTCCCTGTGTACACGTTTAGTGCCCGAGGGATTCCCATGAGCTCTTTCTTCCTCAGTATGACTGCTACTACGGTTGTGATGAGAGTGATGCTTTTCAATGATAGTGGACTCCTCGGAGCTGTTACTTCTAGGGGCCCAAGATTTACGAGAAGTGTTACTTGCTGTCCCATTGTTGTTTTTGTACAATGATGTCAACTTAGTCTGTGTCCTAGCTTTCGAAAACTTGCTAGTCAACTTTTCCCGCTTCTCCAATTGATCTCCCTACAACATACAGTAATTTTGGGTTACACACCAAAATCCTAATAAACATCTAACCACAAAATCACATAAGGAAAAATATTTTCTATATGCAAATCAGAGGCAAGTCATACCAAATCATTCACAGCCTTTCGATGGTTAGACTGCTGAAGAAGAGCCTGGAAGTACTTTGACTGTTTAATCCTCCCAATGTCAATATCTCCCTTTGTGCTGAATACAAAACCAGGATCAGGATCCTTTTTCGCTTGCTCAAAAGCTTTGCTGTATGCACATATTAATATTGATTAGCATCTCAAGTAAAAATCTCAACCTGCATTTGTAACAGTCTACACTAAAATGCAAATTCCTTGACCAGAATTAAGCTTTCAATATGCAAATTACAATCCATTTTTTTGATTCATCGAATAATTATAACTAAAATTGATTCGAATACTCCATAAATTCTTCAACAAAATTCACAACTATGTTTAACATCTAGCACATTACAAAACAAAAAATATCAAGATTATAAAAGATATTGGAGGATTGAAAACACAAACAGCTAGGGTTCGAAAATCGAAGCTTCGAGAGGGAAAGAGAAACAGGCGTACCGATCGGAATCGGGAATCAACGAGCGGCGAGCCTCGCCGAGCTTGGAGACGGCTTCGCGGCGGATAGGGCTGACGAAAGCACGGTCGAGTTGAGAGTGAGACTGCGAGTCGAGAAAGCCGAGGAGACGAAGACTGAGGATCTGAGCGGAGGAGAAGTCGTTTCTCTCGGCGGCGAGTTCGGCTCCAAAGAGAAGAGATTGGAGGCGGTTTAGGTTATCGCCGACTTGCTTTCTCCAGCAGACCTCTTCGCCGGAGTTCAGTCCCTCCTTTCCCGCCATTTCGTGCTCTCTCTCTCTCTTTTTCTCTCCAGGTCCTTGAAAGTTGTGGGATTGGGCTTTTTCTTGATTTAGGTTATGTCTTATAAATCAATTTCTGGCCCTCTATTTTGCTTTAATTTCAGTTATGACCCACGGAGTACCATTTTTAATTCCACAATGTTTTTTTTGTTTGTTGAGATTTGTTTATGCTAGAACAGCAGAACTTGCTCAAAAATCAAGATTTAAGCGGGAGAAGATTTTGGTGAAAAAAATGAAAACAAGACTTTTTGACTAAACTCGTGTTATAGTCCTCCCATCTTAAGTGAAAAACGATACTTTTAGACGAGTTTTTGTTTTTGTTTTTATTTTTTATTTTTAAATAATTCCTTGAGGTCAATTCCCAATCATAATATGATCATCTCAGAACATTACAAGTCCAAAACAATGTACAACAAACAAACACAAACATAAAGAAGTTGCACCTCAGCAAACTTAGGTGCAATTCCATATTTCCATTAATCCTGCTTCAACAGTTGGTTTCTATAGGAGATGATTATCAACTAGGGTAAGATATGACCAAACAGAAATTTGCAAATACTCCCTGATGACAAATTGATTTCACATCCAGACATTTCCAGACAGTCAGACATGTAATTTCAACAAGAAACGTGAAATGGATTCTGAAGCAGCAAATATTATTTTTTTCAGTTGCTAATCGAGCATAAATTACATTACATTAAGCACAATCAGTAGTAGATCAAGTACATAGAAAATTAATGGTTAAACAGCAACCTATATAATGTGCAGCAGCATCCTCCCGACCCTACAAAGAAAAGCCAATTGTATAATCTCCTAAATATTCTGGAAAGTTTAGCTGCTGCCAAAGAATACCAGAAATGGCACCACATGAACATTCAACAGTTAGCTCATGTGCTTCCAGGAACATCACTTCCTGCAACTGGCTTCCGATTTAAATAGCGGATTACAGCATCTTCAACCCTGCAAGCATCACCCATACAAAATTTATAAGAAGTTCACCCTAGTATCCATTTGAAGTAAACAGGTGCTCACATGATTATAGTTATACAACCTAAAGTTGTGAAAACACCAACCAGTTGAAAGTGATCTTTGAGACATCGACCATAATGGCATAATATAAATATGTAATAGAACAACAAGAAATATTTTTTTTTTGTCATAAGAACAAAAAGAAACTTGTACAGGATCCTATAAAAGCAAAAACCTTTTATCAGAGTAATATCAGTGATCCGCCAACCTTAATGATTAGTGGAAGAATCCAAGGGGGTAGGTCATTTGGAGACATAATCTAACAATCTAAATGAAACCCCTTCTGGAGCATCAAACAGTACAAACATAACCACTACAAGGAGCAATGCAGTAAATTTGAAAGAGTGTATCAAAAATAAATTTCTCTTTTTTACTAATTAGAACAAAAAATTTGGTCGACATCCAGTCAATCATGACCAGCAGATATTACTCTGTATGATTCAACCAAACCAAAGCAAGGTGGTAATAAGCTTTAGTAAAACAAGGATCAATTATGACAAAAAGTGAAAGAGCTTACCATGGTTGATGGAAGAAATCTGACCGGCGCTCTTTCTCAGCACTACGGCTTGCTACTCCAGCAACAAGCTTCAAATCTTTGCTTTGAGATTCAATGAGTGCGTTGATGAATTCAACAGGTGATTGACTAAATCCAAGGAAAAAAGCTCGCCTGCGACGGTGCTCATGGATTTTTCTGATAGCTCCACATATCGCTTCATCACAGGCATCAATTTCTTTGTTTTTCTCTGAATTGGCCAACAGAGTAGATAATTCCCTTTGAATTGGAAAAGGCACATCTACCAACACATCATAACATGCTGTTCCAGCTGGACTATTCCCAGAAAGCCTCATCTTATGCTCCAAATGTATAGGTTGTGGGGGAAACAAATGCTGAGATATCTTCTGGGACACCATAGTGAATTTCATCTTTTCCTCTCCAAACACTTTTTGAAGGGGTGGATCACAGTTAAAGAAAGAGGGGTCATTTGGGTTCTGCAATTTCCTAGCCTTCACATAGTGCCAGATTGAAGCTATTATCCTTGGACGAGTTTCCACCTCAATACCAAGAACTTCCATCAAAGGTTGTGAAAGCTTAAACTTTTCAGGAGCATAATTCATTTCCAAGCGTATATTCACTGTAAATTCTTTATCCCCTTTTCTCTTGACCTCAAATCCCTCATGTGGTGCAGGCGACCTTGCATTTTCCCAGTTAATGATATGATTATCAGGATATAGCCTCTGGTCCAAAGAAATGGTTACCCTCTTGAAGAAAGACGAGAACTTTGGGTAAAAGGGATTTGATTTCTGGACCAGTCCAGGCTGATCAGGGTCAACCCCATCTTCCAAGATCCTTCCAACTATCTTAAGCGTCCACGTAGGGGGCTCAGCATTTGGTTTCTGTGGAATTGACCGAACCTGATTGGCAAAAGTGTTAAAAACATAAATGCGAAGTGTTTTCTGAATGGAAGGGGGGCTTTTCAGAGCCTCTTGGATGTCAACTTTCTTTCTTGTAAGTGCAGCATCAACACGAGCCTCAAACTCAAGAAGTTGGGTGTATAGAGCAGACTCAGGCAATATGGTGGCTACTTTGTCCTGTAGCTGTCTGTCCGGAAGCTTCTGCTTCTTTTTACGATTAGCAGCTGAGAGGTCCATGGTTCTAATGGGTGAGATCATGTTTGTAGGAGAAAGACCAGGAGGGCGCACTGGAGGTTTCTGAGGGAAGCGTTTCACACTTCCACTTCCAGGTGTGGAATATGAGGGTGAATTCCCCAAGGAACCTGCTTGGTTCTGGTTAAGGGACATCGCCTGAGCCTGTAACTGGGCCTGGAATTGGGCGTGAGCTGCTTGAGCCTGAGCCTGGGCTTGGGCTTGGGCTTGGGCATGGGCATGTGCTTGAGCTTTCGACTGTGCCTGCGCCATCGCCTGTGCTTGGGAGAGCTGAAACTGTGCTTGAAAACCACCCCCCAGTTGTGCTTGACCCTGAGATTGCTGAAATGAAGGGTTTGCAGACATAGACGGAGCCACCATCCCGGAATTTCTGAAGGGCGACGACGACGCTCCGAGATTCTTAGGTGGGTTATTATTATTCATCGACATTGCTGCCACTAACTAGACAAATAACTCCGAAACCCAAGTAATAATTTCCCACACACAGCCTCACAAAACTGTTCCACAAACCAGAGTCTACAATCTCCAAGCCACTCTCACAGTGAGGCGTAAACCCAGCAAATGTAGAACAGTCAAAACTCAACCTCAAATAGCCATTCCCAAGTAGCAAAGCAGAAGCCCAAACACCCAAATCCACAAAATCCCCAAATTCTGCAGGACACAACTGTTCACTCCACAAAACCCTAAATTCCAAAAACAACACACTAATCAAACCCTAATGCCACGACTAAGTACCACAACCAGTAATAGGGTTTTGTCTACAATTGATCCAACATGTATGCTTTAGGGAAATGAATAGCAATTACACACAGGACTAGCAATTTGAACAGAGAATTGATACACATGATTATACTAACCCAATAAAAATCGAACCGCTAACGAATCAAAGCAAAACTCTTACAGTGTAGTAAGAACAGGTCCAGACGCAAAACCCTCGTTTTGGTTTCGCTCCACCTGATAACCAGTGAAGCCAGCAGCTCTGCTTTTTCTTTTGATTTCGCTCTATTTTCTTCTTCTACTACTTTCCTTTTCCTCTAATACCAAAACTCTTTTTTCTTTTTTATTTCTTTTTTTCTTCTTACAAGACTGGGCCTCTCTCAAAGCCCAGACCCGGCCCACTTTTCTTATTTCGTCCCTCTCTTAAAACCCTAAAAATTATTTTCGAGTTTCGCTCCAGTTCAGAAGAAGAGCTTCTTCTGCCGCCGATCAACAGAAAAATGGTAAATCTTGCTCACCTACTTAATACAATTTTTTCACCTTGAATTTTTTTTACACGAATCAGTGACTCTGAATTGGACTTTTTTACTGTAATGGTGTAGGTGAAGTACTCGAAGGAGCCTGATAATTCCACCAAGTGTAAGTTTTTTTGTTTTTTTTTTAATGCTCTTAATTCTTAATTGAGATTATTGCATAGTCGAAATTTAGTGTTGGTCATGTTTGAGCTTTTGTTTATGATTGTTTCTGCATTTTATTTCAGCCTGCAAGGCCAGAGGCTCCGATCTCAGAGTTCATTTCAAGGTTTAGAAGCTTCTTCTTCCTTCTTGAACTCTAAATTTTGCGTTTAAGTTTGAAAATTTTCACTTTTTTTTTTTTTTTGTTAAATGAAAATTCAGGGATGATAGATTATGGATTTTATGTATTGGAAGATATAGTTTTAGCTTTGAAGTTAGGTTTGTTATTGCTGATAGTTGGATTTGAATGTGTTAGAACACGAGAGAGACCGCACAGGCAATCAGGAAGATGCAATTGGCGAAGGCGAAGAGGTACTTGGAAGATGTTTTGGCGCACAAGCAAGCCATTCCCTTTCGCCGTTTTTGCCGCGGTGTTGGTCGAACTGCTCAGGCAAAGAACCGACATTCAAATGGTCAAGGACGCTGGCCGGTTAAGTCTGCTAAGTTTGTTCTTGATTTGCTCAAGAATGCCGAGAGTAATGCTGAAGTAAATGTCTCGCCTTGCTTGGTTTGTGCTTCTTTGCTAACTCCTATGGTTTACTAAGCACCAACTGATACTTGCGCTTGTTATGTTATGTAGGTGAAAGGGCTGGATGTGGATTCGCTTTATGTCTCTCACATTCAGGTCAACCAGGCTATGAAACAAAGGCGTCGCACATATCGTGCTCACGGGAGAATCAACCGTGAGTTTTATTCCCCCCCTGTCATTTTCTTTTGCAGTGGGAATTACTTTGTAGCTTGAAAGACTCTTAATTTGCCTTTACATAAAATATCTCTATTTTGCAGCTTATATGTCATCTCCTTGCCACATTGAGTTGACGTTGTCAGAGAAAGAAGAGCCAGTAAAAAAAGAGGTATATGTAGTGTTTATTATGTAAGGAAGCAAAAGCAAAATTTTAACTGAAAATTTCTGTTTCTTTGTGGCTTTATTTTGATTAGTAAACAACTCTAGTCAGGTTTAAAAGGGTGTTTCTATTTGAGAAGTCATTGGATAAGATTTTACCCATTACCATCATTTTGACTGAATGAAACCTGTTGTTTAGAGGCTTTAGCAAGTTAGCTTTAATCAAAGTGTATCTGCTAGTCCTTTTAACTGTATTCATAAACATGAGCATTGATTTTGCCAATATTTGGACTTGCTGCTCGATCAACTATGTAGGGCTAAATAAAGTCGACACTGAAGTCATGTTGTCCAAGTTTATATTAGTCACATTATCACTGCTTATCATGTTGTTCAAGGCACTGCTAGATAATGAATTAAGAATAGAACTTTCAGCAGTAAATTAATTTGTTGGACGTTATCTCAACTGTCTTTTCTCATTTGAACAATCTGCATATTGCTCGTCTTGCAGGCTGACACTCAATTAGCTCCCCGGAAATCAAGGAAAGGCAGCGGTGCATCTTTGTGAGGTGTGGTCTAAGAGTTATAGAAACTCATTTGCTATATCTATTGATCAAGAATTTTGTCACCGAATGTTGTTCATCAACTTTTCATTACATGTCATGTATGGATGGAACTCTTGGCCTTTTTGATTCCTGCGTAGAATAATTTTGAATCTTAGACTGGGTTTTGTTCTTTTGTTGCCTTTTTGTTATAAATTCCACTCCCACATAAACTTACTGCACAACGGGTACTTAGTATACAAGGGTTCTAGCCATTGCTGGCAATACAATGTGAGGCATGGCAAAATTTGGTGTATGATGCAGTGGACTGACATGTTACTTTTATCTAAAATTTACCCATCTTTTGCTTAAGAAAGGAAGTTGCCTAATTATCTAGGAGCCTCGGATGACTTTGCCGTAGCTGCCGGTAGAGGGTTCCTTTTGATATTGTGGCCTCTCTGAAAAGGGTAAATTATGTTTTGACACATGTTAGATGAATTCAAGGTATTCTATCCACCATTTTGTTTCGTTTTCTTCACGGAAAGAGGGCCTTTTCAGTCAAGTCAACATGCTTTATATGTCACCAACATGCTTGCAAAGTTAAACACTATACGATGCTATGCTCATTATGTGACACCGATACCTGCACCCTATCGTTATCAGCTTTGTTTATAGCTTAGTGGTACTTTTGTGTTCCTCTACTTTGTTCAGTTGCATAAACCAAACATCAAGCAACTAAATTATTGCTTTTTTTCCTGATCCTCGTTTGATTTCATTACGAAAGCAGTTGAGGCTTACTGTTAATGGAGCCTGGTTGAAATCCCCTACAAATTAGAGTCTAACAAGGTAGTAATTTCAGATAGTTTGTTATTTAACTCTCCAGTATAAAGACTTCAGGTGATTTCTTTCTAGTTGAATCGAAACTAGAGATTGGAGCAATAACGTCGATTTCACAGTAATTAATATAAGGAAATTCACTGGCTAGATAGAGCTACTCAAACAAACACACACGACTTGTGGCCGTGACAAACCTTATTTAAGAAGGGCAAGATAGAAATCATTCCCTAACATTAGTCTTCAAGACTCAATGACCTTGGAGTTCAAGCTGCCATAACAGAACAATTAACGATGAAGCATGTAGGGTTTTTGCCATGTTCAAGAGCTTCCCACTGCAGCTCCTCAGCATTTGGATCAGGACAGCAAATGTATAATAGAGAAGGACCATGTGGTGAAGATTGTATGACAAGTAGCTCATTCCCCAGAGACTTGAAAGCTATTCCCCATCCTAGAGTAGTATCAGCTCTCACCGGAACTGTTCCCAACTTCTTCCATGATTTTGTTTTTTTCATATACACCTTGAGCTCGTTTGTGCGGGTTTTGAGTGAATAGAGCTCGTTGTTCACAACCGCAATGAGAGGCGGGGATTGGTTATTCAAACCTTGGTCTTGGGCACCATCTTCTTCTAACATCTGAGGAATCAGTTCCCATGTCTTCTTATCGATATCAAATGCTTCTGCACAACTGAGATATCTCCCCTTAGAGTCTCTCCCACCAATCACATAAAACTTGCTGTCCATGTAACATCCGGAGCTAAATCTTCTCTTTCGGATCATATTTGGAAGAGGCTCCCAGGATTTTGTCTCCGGATTGTACCTCTCGGCAAAATCCATAACTTCCCAACCTGTTGCCACCATCCCAAACCCACCAGCTACATATCCATAAGAACCACATGTAGCAGAAGCAAACAAACACCTTGGATTGATCATGGATGGACCTCTTGACCAAATGTTTGCTTCCATATCATACCTCCACACAACGAGTCCCTCAATTTCTCTGCCAGAGACAAGCAAATGAGTCCCTGCACAAATCGATTCCCTATCACCGCGGATGAAGCTGTCCTCTGCAGGTAAGATTGGGAGCTTCCTGCAGGACTTGAACTGCCTGTCAAATTCCCACCATGTCCCCTCCCCGCTAGGGGACACGAAAACAGAGGGCTCTTTGATCCCAAGTTCACTCCTGATCTTGTACAGCTCCCCACTCTTCAAAAGCACCGAGAAGCGCTTGTTCACCAAGAAGAACTTCCAATAAACTGACCTTGGAACCCGGGCCAAGATCAACGCTTCCAGTTCTTCAATGAGGGGAGGGATTGAGTAACAATAATCTGCATCCTTTGGTTTAGGCACTATACTAGTACCCAATGATAAGGTTAAGGCACAATTAAGCTGCATGAGCTCCTTGGATGAAAATGAAAATCCATCATAATTGCTGCTGACGCTTGATCTTCTCCTAACCGTTTCTGGAGGGGTGGTATGGTAACCAAACCCAAAACCACCCAAGTTAGAATCCCTGCTTTCTTTGGACATTGATGATCAGAAAAGCTTCAAAGCTTCAGACACAGATATCTGCAACAGATAAAGTCCAAGAAATGATCAATCATCAAATAATAAATTTAGAAACAAAGGCAGAGAGACGACAACAACAATGGGATTAATGGGCTGACAAGGAACTAAATTAGAAGAAAATAAGACAAGAATTTTCTCAGAGAAGGAATCTGATTCTCTGAGCTAGCTTAGCTAGTCCAAGAAACTTCACCGCTTGGAAAATGAGACAAATCAATCACTTATATGCTGCCGATCATCAAAGTTCAAAACTTTGACCGTCATTATGCAAACAAACACTATACGAGAAGAAACTCGAGAAATGAAACTTGTGCAGAGGTAAATCTCAAAAGCTAAAGAAGATCATTTATATGTATACATGATACAAAATTATCCCTATAGAACTGATCATTTAAGTCGAAAAACAGTACACAATCAATATCCAAAGGATGAACTATCTACAATAATGGTGCCTGAAATGGAGCAAGAACAAAAAAAAAACAGTAACAAATATAAAAACGCCGAGAGTTAGCCAATGGAATACAATAAAATAGAGACAAAGAGACAGAGAGTGAATACCAGCAGGGAGTCGAACTGTCAAAGTCAAAGTAAAGAAGCAAAGACCCCTGTAGTAGAGTGAAGAAAAATATAGGAGGAGGAGGAGGAGGAAGAAGAAGAAATCAAAGAAGAAGACATGTTATCTGCCAAAGTCTCTAAGGCTCGAACTTGGTGATGGGAGGTGGTGATAGTAGAAAACCAGTAAGAACTTTCAGCAAAGGAGGAGAAGAGAGCAAATAGAGGAAAAGAAGGGAGGCCACTAAGGCAAAGAGTAGATTAATGATAAGATTACAAGAGCAACCACTGATGTAGTAATATCAGCAGCAGAACAGTCGTAGTGCATATGTGGCAGGTGATGAAATATTTCAACTTGAAGTTGAAGATTAGAATATATAACCCTGAAATTTTATAATACCACACAGAAAGAATATATATTCTGTATTATAATATCATCATTCATCACCATGAAAGGTATAGCCACACTAGCTCCACCAGCACCAGTACCAGCATTACCCGTTTCTTTTGCTTCTTCGATTCCTTTTTTCCTATTTCTGTTCTGGGTGAGTAGGAAAGCCAGCAGGAGTCAGTTTTCTATTTTTAAGAATAGAAATAGAATACTGTGCTAGGGTTTTCTAGGTCGACCCCAACTGAAAGGGCGTGGGGGACACGCTCCTACCACAAAAGGCATGGTCTCCGGCGACGCGTCGTTTAGGGTGTCAAAGTTGATGAACAGATTCCTTCTGTATGTAACAATGCAAGTTGGGGTTTTCTAAATTGCGGAAATGGCCAAATTCAGGTGAGTTAGCTGTCTTTTCTCCTATGATTTACGAGGGATTTGAATTCGGTTTCCGTTTTTGTTGCTCTATAATTAAGTCCATAGTGAATAATAATTATGGATATATACAAGGCACTAATGACAAATCCAAGTACAATAGAGGAAGAATTTGGAAGAAATCGATATCTGGCAAGAAAACAAATGGTGTTTTTTGTCTTCAAAGACTTATTCTACAGCTATGAACAAATTATATTATTGAGATGTGCTATTTTGAATCTTTTTATTAATTTGTTTGATGTAAATGCTTAATATTCCAAATTTCATTTCATAAGATCGGTCATTATATCAGAATCTCGAAAAGAAAACACATGAAAATCAATGGCAGATGCATGCAATGGCAGTGCGTCATGTTCGTAGTACTGGACTGCTGGAGCATATGCTATATATTGAAGGATTCTTCAATTAAGTTATACGCTGCTAATGCTTTCTTTTATGATAAGTTGGTAGTGGTCTTGTACGTGAGATATGTTTTCCGGCACTTGTAGTGTTGAAACTATTCTTTTGGTGAAAGTCTACTCTTTGAAATTGAAAAGAAAGGAGAAAAAACACATTGCACACCGGCCGTAAAGAGGTCCGGTGATCTTAGTGATCATGAACATAATATGTCAGTCCAAGATTGATTGATTTGAAGAACAGAGATCGCTGCCTGCTTTATCCTAAGTCATTGATCATTAACATAATTCACCACGAGGAGGCTAGGACTGATCGTATCTGTTTTAAAACCTATGATGCTGATGTGCCCTCCATGATCATTCTTCTGGCTAGTTTATTTTTTACTATCAGCTGCAGTTGTATAATAATATTTAGGGTACTTTAGAGTTGGTCTAGATCATAGATCAGTGAGCAACAACAACCAAATAATAATTAAGATTTGCAATTAGCAAGTAACAACGATCAAGAAGAGCATCACTTGAACATAGTATAACTATATTTCTATGGCCATTTACATCGGTCCTAGTCGGATTGTACCGACCAAGAATATCGATAAAATTAATCAACTAATTCCTAATTTACTAGTTTAATGGCCACTAGTTGTAGAGAATAAGCCAGATCCTAAACGTAGAAGTTAAAAGTGGATGTGCTTGATTCCGAGTAAAATGTTCTGTTTGCTTTGCTTATCAAGTAATTTCAACTTGGTTTTTTTTTTAGAACATGCCGTTCTTAGAACAATTGATCATCACCAGCTCACTGGCGCATATAAATGTCTTTCTTTTCATCTAGTACACTATTGGGAACGAACATCAGAATTACTTGAAAAGTTCGATGATGTGGTGCTTGCCTATGTACCTCACGAGAAGAACTTCGCGTTATTTCATGGAATCATGGACACATTACAAGTAAGAAATGAACAAGAATATAAGCACGAACGTATGTAAAATATAAACAATTGCCTTATTCAGGATTTCAGTCATGATGACACTCTTATGGACTCCCATGGGATATTATGAATACTTCCTCTTAACCTCTTTTATCAACATTTCAGTGTTCTTAACCCCAAACACATTCTTTAATCAAATTTCTTGTGTTTGAGATGATTAGTGTAAGATTTGCGTATCATCTCTATAAAGTTTTGTTACTTAGCAGCATTATTATATTCAATCTTCCCAGTCACAATCGCATAGGTTTAGGCTTTCTTTTTTCTTAAACTACAAAAAAAAGCAAGAAAGCTATTGGGTGCGGCAGGAAGCCAATAATCAGTACTTAATTATCAGCCCTTGGAATATATAATTTGCGATCAAAAAGCAAGAAAAGAAGAGGCATATATATAAACCCAGTTCTGATCAACACTACACGTCTGGCCTAATTAAGTCCCCTAACCCCCGGGCCTCGATCCTCTGATGGGTTTTGTCTATAGTTAGTAGTCTATAGTGTCATCTAGTAGGCATTAAGTTAAAGATTATAACAACTGGTTTATCGGGGAGTCTGATCGAAGTAGGTGTCAATGTGTCATAGCTGAAATAAATATAACATATGCTTTTAGATTTAAGGTTTGAGAAGAAATGCGCATATGTCACATGAAATCCGTTATGCTATTCAGAAAATGCATTTTACCAGACAAGTTATTTGTTATGGCATTCAGAAAATATGTTCTACCTTGCAGGTAATTTGTTCTAATACACCGAAAATCTATATATTATGCTATGTACATGAAAAGTGAAATATAATATGCGAGACAGAAAATCCGTGCAGAGTTACCCACAAGGTTCAGCTTAATTGGTAAGTAGACTGAGTTACTTAAGCAAGGTCTTCGATCCTTGTGAATGTAAAAGGCCTTACTGGGAGCCCAAACCCTCTGCGGAGTACTCCAAGAGTGAAATGGGGGGTGTAGTTGCGTCTCTGGCGCAGCATTGGTGGAACTTCGGCGTAAAAAGACTCCGGCCTGCTTGTGATTCCTCCCCACTACCCTCTTTTTATGAAAAAAAAAAAAAAAGGGTCCAGAGTTTAGTTCTTGGCAGCCCGAAGTGGTTCGTATTAGTTAAGGCCCAAATATGAAACATAATGCCATCTTGCTGCAAAAAAATAAAACAAAAGAAAAGGGATAACACCAAAGTCAGAAGGTCCACAATCTTGACGAAACTGAAATCCATGGCTGCCTCATCCTCTCTCTGCAACTTCCTCTCCTTCCTCACACCCTCAAAGCCCCCATCTCAGACCAAAGCCCCACCTCCCCATCTCCATCTCTCCCAAACCCACAAGCCCCGAGACGCTTTCGTCCCTCTAGTTGCTCAACCGGGCCCCTCTTTCTCTTCTTCTTCGGAAGTGGAGTCTGTCATGAACCCCTCTCTGGCTCACGCCAACGCTCTCTTCTTCAAGTCGGCGTACAATGTCCAAGTCATCGTCGATGAGGGCGAGTCCGAGGAGCGGCTGCTCAACCGGTTCCGGCGAGAGGTGATGAGAGCTGGCGTCATCCAGGAAGTCAAGAGGAGGAGGTACTTCGAGAACACCCAGGATGAGAAGAAGCGTAGGACTCGCGATGCTGCTAAGCGCAACAAAAGAAGGTTCGACTCTTACCTCTGTGTCAACTAATATAACTGCTTGAGTTTAAGTTTTAAACACATGTTCTAGATGTATACAGTACTGCATTACCATTACCAATGTAGAAACTTGTAATTGAGTTGTGAATGACAGAGTTGTAATGTGGATGAATTGACTCGGTTAGTTAGTTAGTTTGTTAGTTCGGTTGTTGTTTGAATGAGCTTGTGTCTGTTATGATCAGGCGTACCTTTTCGAGGCCTCCGCTAATGCAGGCCAGGCAGGGCCAGGACGTCCCTGTACCGAAGAAGAGTGATGACGACGAAGATAACTGGGATATGCCTCAGGGAGACATACCCTATTGAGCTTATTATACCTTTTGTTCGTGTATCTGTCACATTGATTTAGAGAGGCTTTTGGTTCATGTAAGTTGCACGAGTTGATTCAGTTACTCTTTCGGTACACTCCGTGCATACTGCATTTTATGAGTTTCTAATATTGTTTCAATATGTGTGTACTTTGTGCTAAATGCTCTGTGTTTATAAAAGGAGGAGAGAGTTGATCTCTGAGATTGAATGGCCTCAAAGAAGTAGGGAACTAACAATGGATGATTATGTTTTAGCAACATAGGATAGTCAACAAATGTTGTTCTTTTGCGGCTTTCTCGACTGCTTTTAGTCCTGGGCACTAGTTGATTGGAACTCATAGGAGGTAAAGGTATTTGAAGAAAAAGGACTTACTGTTCCAAGCAGACCATTAGAGCGCACAAAGGAAAAGGAGAAAGGATTTGTCTTCAGGTTCGGTCCTTGAAATAGTTAACATCATCTTAATGTTTCATAGCAAAGACTTCGAAGATGCAAAATAATTTTGCCTCTCTTTCTTCTAACTATGTATCAATGTGATTAGGTGATTCAGTTAGCTTATAGGAGCAGCTGAAGATCACCTTCTTTGGATAACTAGGTGAATTCTAGAAAAATGAAGAATGAAAACTTCAAAGTTCTTTTGAATGTTCAGATGCATCTCTTACTTTTCTTTTATCGAAGATCAGCAAGAAACCCCTGTATATAAGAATCCAACCCTGACACTGGCAAAGTATCAGTAGTGACATGATATTAAGGGTGTAATGCTGGATACAAGTCTGTTCAGAAATCTTTGTCAGCCAGTCTGTGAAACAGGCAGCATACGATTTGGGGTTCGTCGTGGAAGAATGATCCCAAACTGTTGTTCATTTGCATAGTGAAAACAAGATCAATACTATCTGCCGGGGGCATGAACAGTCATGTCAATCGTTTTGCTTACAACTTCACTCTTAAGACTTGTATTAGAGAGCTCGGTAAAGTTTGGTCGTGCCATAAAATCCAGACTGCGGCACAGAATTCCGTTTCCTTGGGGTCGTGTTCGATGGACAGCCTACTTCTTTTCCTATGGTTCGTTACTTCGTTTAGACATATCAATCTCGATGGCCACCACCAATTTGGTCTCTTCCCCGCCAATTGGTATCTGCCATTGATGAAAAAAAAAAAAAAAACTAGATAGGAAATAACCATACAGAGGCATAATTATTTTTTGTCCATCTTAATTTCATATCTCTCATGGATATCCGTACATTTATTGTACATTATTTTGAGCAATGTAATGTAGTTATAGAAAGATGATCACGTAATCCAAATGGAAAAAAATAAGCCTTCTCTTTTGCTTGAATCTTCTCGAATATTAACTTACCTTTAATTCTTCAATATTCTTTTCGTAATTAATGGAAATTCCATAAACAAATCCCACCCCTTCAATTGCTAGCTAGAAATCAGACCCATATATTTTTCTATATAAACCCCATTCCTGATCAACAGCTTTCGTCTAGACCCCGAGCTTCCTTTTGATCCCCTATATATCGCCATATTCAGTTCAAGTGTTAGGGTTTCTGGAAAAAGAGTGGCATCTCTTTGTTGTTTAATTCATGGCGGCCAAGGATGAGACAAAGCCAAAGATCCCCGGTCATGAGATAGTAAGTACTATTTTCCATGTCATTCACTTCAGATCTCCTTTCTTTTTTTTAAACAATAATATTTAACTGTTCGTATTTTATATCTGTGAATAATTGTACTCATGGTTTTGCAGACTTGTGTATTGAAGTTGGATACAAATGCCAAGGGATGGCACAAGACCATTTCCAAAGTTCTGAGAACCATCGAGGGTGCGTTTTATACCTATATACGAATTGAATTTATGTTTTCGTTTTTAGCTGTAACCCCAACATAATATGATCAATTACATGTGTACGTAGGAGCATCTTACAGCATTGAAACACAAAATGGAACCGTAACTGTAACGGGTATGATCGACCCGAAATCCCTCATGGCTCGATTAGCGAAATCTGGGAAGCATGCAGAGCTGGTTAAGGTTGATTCAGGAGTTCTTCGCGAGGGGAGGATGAAAAAAGAGCTGAAGCAGAAACAGTTACAAGAACAGCGAGAACAATATTATTATGGTGCGCTTGGATACCCTTATGGCTATACTAATAGTTATTATCCTCAGCAATACGGATACTACAATCACAGTGGAGCTGGGTACCCTTATGGAACAACAACACCAGATTACTATGGCAGCCATCATCAGCCCTACCCTAATTATTATCAGCAGCAGACATTTAGGCCGACTGCGCCACCTGCACCACGATTAGGGTTTCCACAGCCACCACCGCCTATGGAGATACACCCGTTTTACGATCCGGAGACACAGTGCGCAATTATGTGATCTTTCAGTGAATTTATGATACTTGGTTTTAGTTTTCCAGATATATATTGCTTTTGGTTGTTCTTCCTTTCTCTTCTCCACATGTTAATTAATTACTCAAGGAGATGTAAAAGAGTTTTGGTTGAATGATTCTCCGAGTATTTGTGGAGCATCAATCTAATGGACTTGTGTGTTGGGGTACATGCATGTTATAATCTATGCCTTCATATAGGCCTTTTTAATTCTTATTTGGAAGCACAAAGTAGAAATCTTGCGGTTTCTTATTTGAACTGTAATAGAGCTTAGAGATTTGGTTGAATGATTCTCCGAGTATTTATGGAGCATCAGTCTAATAGATCGATTTGTGTGTGGCCTGAGCATCAGTCTAATACTTATATTTTAGGCTAGTTCCGACAGCAATTACTGTAGAAACGAATTCAGGTTTGATCCGATGACGATATATGTTAACTGGGATGGAAACAATGTGAATGAGAATAACTTGCAGCTGTTTAGCATATTATTAAACGACTAATATATAGGCATATAGCTCTAATATCTCACCAATTCAAACTTTCCTCCTGGCTGGAGTAAGCATCATTGTCTCTCAGCCTCTAACCACATTGATAATTAACTGAAGCATTGGAAATTGATCTTTAGTAATCTAGTGGAATTCACATGTGCTTCAAGATTTTTCCTTGAATCGATCGTCTAGTATATTAGTGATGCTTAAAGAACTGAAGGAAAGAGATTTGGTACTGAAGATAATAATCAGTATTTACTAGTTCAGTAATTAAATAACGCTGTAGGATAATCAGTTTTCGAACTCCTTGAACAGATATGAATAATTTCTTGCAATCTTGTCTTTAAAAGTAATAAGCGCGAATATTTTCTTAAATTTATCTGTTTTACGGAAAATTAGATAGGCTCGATGAAAACTAGCTAGATTGATTAGATAGGAGGTTGCATGATTTGCTTTCCTTTCGTTCATTGTCCACCGCAACTCAAGGCGCTCACAGTGTTCCATATTAATCAACATTAGACATTACTGTTTAATGAGCAATTAAAACTTGAATAGGAAATTGAAAACTTTGTTTATTACAGATCCTTTGTTCGAGAAGATAGCAAAAAATGATATAGGATCGGCCTGCTTTATATCATGAAGACTCGGATACTCTGCTCATACTTATTATGCCTTGAGAATCTGCTATAAAACTTTCCTTATTCTTGACGGTAGTATTATAACATTCAATAACCCGCATCGATATTGAATGTTATGGAACAACTTAAATGTAATTTCAACATCTCATCATAATAATCATGATATATATTATAAAGAAAATTGTTCAAACAGTATCTCAACTTTGGTCGACTATTAATATTCGTATCTTATGTTTCTAAAATATCACAACCGTATCTCAAATTTAATCTCCAATCCAATTTTGGTGTCTGGTACCACTAACACCGTTAACTCCATTAACTTTTTAAGGGCAAATTCGTTGTTTAACTCAATCGAAATCCAAATTCCAATTTGTGATGAACACTTTCAATATATAAACTATGAACTACGATGAACAAAATCCAGAAAAAGCTTGAACAAAGGAGTTGACGATTGATATCTCCATGAATGGTTTGGTTTTGTTTTCTTTGAGTATTAACTGGACATTTGTTTCGATTAACAATTTTTTTTTCTTTGAGATGAAATGAGACATTGATGTTCATCTTCAAATTAACATGGTACGTATTGTAAATGTGCTATTATATATATCCCTCTAATTAGGGTTGAAATTGATTTGTTTAGAGAAAGATCGAGCTGTGACTATAAAAACGACGATGGAGTTATATTTTTAGTAATTTTTAATAGGATTTAAGTAAAGGGACGGCTTTGTTCTTAAAAAATTAATTGAGTTATAAGTATTAGTGGTACCAGACACTAAAATTGAGTTGATGATGAAACTTGAGATACGGTTATGATATTTTAAAAGCATGAGATACGAATGTTAATAAGAATCTCATTTTATGCACAAACTAAGCCTAAATGCATATGATTTGTCCAGGATCCCTCCGGACACCCTAGACTCATAACATTACTTGCGAAATCCAGAAAGTATCAGTTCTTCGAGGAAAAACGAGCAACATGTTTTATGGTTCAGAAGCTGAAGGAATTTCGCAGCCAAAGTTGTGATTCTAAAAAAAAACAAAAAAAAAAAACGTTAACGTGTGGCTGCTGGGATTCGAGCCCAGGTCTCCACGGCCACAACGTGGAATTCTTACCACTAAACTACAGCCACTGCCTGAGAGAAGGTCATTTAATTGTGTAATTGAACCAAAAAGTTCATGTGTGGCTTCTATAACAATTTATTTTTGGGAATAAGTAACGTTAAATTAAAATATTGGGCAACCCAGACCAATCAACAGTATGGACAAATGAACAATAATGTCCAGGTGGCCATATTAGTAGTAATTAGAGGCTACAATTGATTGGTTGTTGCTTCATGGGAGTTGGAAAGGGAACTGTATACTCCACATGTCACTGAATCGAACAAGAAACAACCACTTCAGATCACAGGTCCCCTTTTCCAGTGGCCATGAAATTCATATGGTATTTATAAATGAAGCAAATGGATAAAATGGCTTTTCAAAACCCAATAGGCCATTGGATATGCACCACTTGATCCCTGTGTTCTACAGATCAGGGATGTTCTTGGCCAAGTGGAAGTGCTTATCTGTCTCTGAGAGGTGCTAGATGCATATCGAAATGGCTTCAGATCAGAAAATGACAACAGATTATTATTGTATCTTCAACGTGGAACGTAAATGATTTGTGCAGGACTTGTTTTTCCATGTTCTTGACCAGCAAGAGGATCATGCGAAATTTTGAGCTCATACGATATCGCTACATTAAGTAGACCCGGTTCGATATAGGAAAGTAATACACCATGCAATGCAATTCATATGTTTTGACTATTGTATCATATATTTATGTGACGTTCATAAATTATAATTATTTATAATAAATAATGTATTTATGCGTCGTGTACTAAAAATTTGGGGTAATATATTTCAAAACTTCTCACAAATCATGATAAGATCAGCCATCCTCCGTCCATATCTACTTGCAATTATAAGATTTAGAAATGATAAACAATCCCGATTTGACAACAATTGAAAGCAACGCACTTCATTTTTCCGATTACATTTCCCAACTGAAAGCAACACATAAGCAATTAAATTATTTTCAACTTTATTTTATGGCCAACGTCCAAAGCCTAATAACACGGTATAATCCATATGAAATGAATCCCACATCGGCCTATTTCGTTGGGCACATGAGAAGCTTTTTATGACCTCATCAATCATTGAGTTCCGGCCGCTAGATGCCCCTCCTATTTAACATACGTAGAGAAATGCCACTGTTTTCACGTATGTACAAAATCGACCAAGTGTCAATCCATGTGACTCAGTGTATGTATACATTAATATAGTCACTATAAATAAAGATACCTTCTCTGCTTATCAACATTTTTAAATTCAGAGCACAACAGTAGCTTCCTACTGTGTGGACTTCTTTCAGTCTCTCTGTGGAGCTTCCAAGCTCAATGGAAGAACATACGAACCATTCTGCAGAAGCAGAAATTCCCCAGAGCATCGAAGGAGTAGTTGAATCGGAAGAAAGAGATCCAGAAAGCAATTCTTTCATCCAACCTCTCCTCCTCAAGAGGAACAGAACACTCTCTTCCAATCCACTCGCTCTGGTTGGAGCCAAAGTATCCCACATCGAGAGCCTCGACTACGAGTAACTATCTCCACTTCTCTGTTTCAAAATTGTAATGCAAATCTGGTTTCTTATCTTGATTTCATCATTGAACTGAAGTTAGTTTGATGCAGGATCAACGAGAATGACCTGTTTAAGCATGACTGGAGAAGCAGATCCAGGGTCCAAGTCTTGCAGTATATATTGTTGAAATGGTTGCTTGCCTTGCTCATTGGACTTCTAACTGGTCTAATTGCCACACTCATCAACCTCGCCGTTGAGAATATTGCTGGCTACAAGCTTCTTGCTGTGGTTGATTACATAGATGATGAAAGGTCTGTGGCATTCCCTGAACTTCATTAGCAATCCATAGCTGCTACAATCCAAAAATGATATTTACATAGTGTTTCAAATATATATGATGAGAAAAACATTCAATGTGGGGAACTGGGGATCATGTGGTGTAGGTACCTGATGGGGTTCGTCTTTTTAGCAGTGGCAAATCTTCTATTCACCACAGTTGCTACTGTTCTCTGCGTGTTTTTCGCACCCACTGCGGCTGGACCTGGTATACCTGAAATCAAAGCTTATCTGAACGGAGTTGATACTCCCAACATGTTTGGTGCCAACACATTGATCGTCAAGGTGAGTAAGTTGGCTATCAAATTGAATCGTGCTTACTTTATAATTAATTAATTGTAGTGTCCTCGAAATTAGATTCAGAGCACTGCACTACTAGTAAACGAAGTGTTAAGAAAGACTTTTTCATACTTTACCAGATAGTCGGAAGCATTGGGGCAGTCTCTGCCGGTCTAGATCTTGGAAAAGAAGGACCTCTGGTGCACATAGGAAGCTGCATTGCTTCCTTACTAGGCCAAGGGGGGCCTGACAATTACCGAGTTAAATGGCGCTGGCTTCGCTACATGAATAATGACCGTGATCGCCGGGATCTCATAACCTGTGGGGCTGCCTCTGGGGTCTGTGCAGCTTTCCGATCCCCTGTGGGTGGTGTACTGTTTGCTCTTGAAGAGGTGGCAACATGGTGGAGGAGTGCCCTTCTGTGGAGAACTTTCTTTAGCACTGCCATTGTGGTGGTGGTGCTCAGGGCTTTTATTGAAATTTGCAGCACTGGAAAATGTGGCCTTTTTGGAGAAGGAGGGCTTATCATGTTTGATGTCAGCACTGTAACTTTGACCTACCGTTTAATGGATGTTATCCCTGTTGTTACGATTGGCATTATCGGTGGACTTTTGGGAAGCTTATACAATCATTTTCTTCACAAGGTCCTCAGACTCTATAATCTCATAAATCAGTAAGCAACCTCAATCTCTTTGTCCTCAACAGATATTGGTGTAAATTAATTTCCTTGAGTAATTGCTTCTTGCTTTCCTCTTTTTGGCAGGAAAGGGAAAATTCACAAGATCCTCCTCAGTCTTGCTGTATCACTGTTCACCTCTGCATGCATGTATGGTCTTCCTTTCCTTGCCAAATGCACAGCCTGTGATCCTTCACTAGCAGATTCTGTCTGCCCCACCAATGGACGGACTGGCAACTTCAAACAATTCAACTGCCCAGATGGCTACTACAATGACTTGGCTACTCTGCTGCTTACCACTAATGATGATGCAGTTCGAAACATCTTCTCAACAAACACTTCCAGTGAATATCACCCTCTCAACCTCCTTATCTTCTTTGCACTCTACTGCATCTTAGGATTGTTTACCTTTGGAATTGCTGTGCCTTCCGGCCTCTTCCTCCCCATCATCCTTATGGGTTCAGCCTATGGCCGTATGCTTGGTATTGCTATGAAATCGTACACAGACATTGACCAGGGCCTATATGCTGTTCTTGGTGCGGCAGCCTTAATGGCAGGGTCAATGCGGATGACTGTTTCACTATGTGTCATATTTCTTGAGCTGACCAACAACCTTCTCCTACTTCCCATAACAATGATTGTCCTTCTAATTGCCAAAACTGTTGGAGACTGTTTCAACCCAAGCATCTATGAGATTATACTGCACTTAAAAGGTCTACCTTTCTTAGACGCAAATCCAGAGCCATGGATGAGGAATCTGAATGTCGGTGAGCTTGCAGATGCCAAGCCTCCAGTAGTCACCCTCCGTGGCATCGAAAAGGTGGAACGGATTGTGGAGGTCCTCAGAAACACCACACATAATGGCTTCCCCGTTGTTGATGATGGAATTGTGCCGCCAGTTGGACTAGCTGTTGGCGCAACAGAACTACATGGACTAATTCTAAGAGCTCACCTTGTTCAGGCGTTAAAGAAGAAGTGGTTCCTAAAGGAGAGGAGAAGAACAGAGGATTGGGAAGTGAGAGAGAAGTTTACCGCAGTTGAATTAGCCGAGAGAGAATTAAAGATTGAGGAGGTTGCTGTGACACGTGATGAAATGGAGATGTATGTCGATCTGCATCCACTCACCAATACAACACCTTTTACAGTGCTGGAAGGCATGTCAGTGGCAAAAGCTATGGTTCTTTTTAGACAAGTGGGGCTCCGCCATTTGCTCATTCTGCCAAAATACGAGGCAGCTGGGGTGAGTAAATATATCAATGGATTCTCATTTTACTTCACTTATAACAGGGCTGAGCTTAAATTTTTAAAACATGAAGTATCACTAACCTTAGTGTCTGCTCCATTTGTAGGTGCCTCCAGTGGTTGGGATCTTAACCAGGCAGGATTTGATAGCCTACAACATTTTGAATGCCTTTCCTCATATAAAAAATTCCAAAAGCAGAGAGAAGGGGAACTGAAAATGTCTTCTCCTCAACCAACTTGCAGTTCTAGGGGAGAAATGGTGCTTTCTTCTTTACACTCGTCGATTCATTTTTATGTCAAACTCCAGAGAAGTCAGATAGATATAGCACAACAGGCGCAATTTTCATTCATTTGTAACTATTCATTTTACACATATTTTTGTAGATGATAAACAAAATTGCTTTCCTCGAAAGAGGAAACAATGGAGAGGAATTTTGGTTTTGCTATTTTCTCTTCCTACTAGATTCTCTACTCTACATCTTAAAAGGAACCCTGGAAAAAAGTCTCGCCAAAATCTAACTTCCCAGTTTCTCACAAGCGTTTCTTCTTCTTTCCTGATTTCTTTTTCTTTGGGTTTACTGCTTGGCCCCTCTTGAACACAGCTAAAACCTCAATGCTGCCATCGTGGACAAATTGGGAAGAAAAAAAAAAAAAATCAAATTAAGACATGCATGAAATGAAAATATGATGGAACTGTATGACCATTCTACATTCAAAATTGATACTTGCCAAGTAGTCTGGCTTTCTAGAAACTCAGTTGTAGATCCCCAACACCAATAATCACGAATTATTATTTAATTAATATGCATGAATTCAGTAAACACGAAACATACAAGATACGCAAATTCATGCAACTGTACTGTAATAAGAGAGATCACATAAATGAAAAGATGGGTAAAAGAAGAACCTCTGTGTGCCAGGGAAAAAGTTAAAGCCATGGGCTTTTTCCAAGCGCCATCCCTTACTTGACAACAAGTCCTCACAATCCTGTTCAGATATGAGTCCCTAATTAGACAATAGAAAAAAGTAGTAACATCCAAACCAAATCAAACAGGATGGCATAATCATAGTTGAATATGATCTAATCTCAAGGAACCTTGTAGCAATGATATTGTACCTCTTTGAAGCTTTCCCATCCACAACTTATATAAATAAGGGTTTTAGGCAACACTTTGGTATCCTCTGAAGTCATGTTGCTTCCAATCTGAATTGAATCTTCTCTTGCGCGTAGCATCCACGGTCTCTTCTCCTCCTTATCCTTTGAGCTTGAACTGAAACATATAAACTACAACGAGTTAATCAACTTCCCTCAGACCAGCTATGAGGTCCTCGATTGAGTACAGAAATGATCTAACCTCTCAGACGATCTCCTAGCTTTATCCTTTATTGAAGATATACTCCGCAACGCATCAACAAGAGATGCATCCAGACCCTTTCTAGGAGGATCAACAACAAGTACATCTGATCCCATGATCCAGGAAAGGGGTTCCTAGTTTATTTGTAAAAAAAAAAAAAAAACAACAGAATTAGTACTGAAACTGTTCCACAATAGTCATAAACAAAGCAATCTCCAAGAATCTACGACAATTTCTCTGTACACCTTATAAATATCTTCACATTTCAAGAATTGACATATTAAATAGTAAATAAACACTATTAAAAAGTAAAATAAACACTATTTCCAAAAAGTTATAGATGTGAAGGATACTGTGGTCCATATGTGTAAAATGAAGAGTGGAAAAGCTCATATAACATATGATCATAAACAGTCCCAAAGTTATTAACCTTAGAAGTGTCTGCATGATGCCAGCTGATGCTGCTATCTTCTAAGTTTGGCAGGCGTTCAACCGTCTTCTCAAAGGATACCTTTGATTCTTTGTTAATCTCAATGCATCTCACAGACCTAGAAAACAATTAGAATTTCACTTTATGAAGTTCAAGATTTCGAGTTTTGACACTGTGCATTTACACAGATCTTTTCTTGCCTGCATTTTCTTGTAGCAGCCAATGATAATCCTATAGCACCCGCTCCTGCATACAAATCAGCAACAGATGCTCCAAGAGGGACATATCTTGGTAGCTTTCGGAGCAGGGTATCAAATGCCTGGGACAAACTAACATTAGACAACGTGATTCAAGTACATTTTTTCTAATCATAATGGTTAACCAAAGATTCTTGATTTTTCATCTTTCAAATGATAACTGCTTAAGTTATCTTTAGACACTTACTATAGTATTATAATATAAGAGTAAACGTAAGACTACACGAGGGTTTGATTCCTCTATATTCAGAGTTGACAAGTAGTGGATATATTGAAGTCAAAGCATTTCAAACAAATTCAATAGTCAGATTATAAGTTTGAAGTACCCGTGTGTTAGCTTGGCCAAAACTGGATGGAGCCAAGGAAATATCAATTCCTCCCACATGTTCCCAAAAGTCTCTCTCTCCTAAAAGATGTCTCCATCTATTCCCAAAGATTATCTGCATCACCAGGTGAAAACTCTCACATGTAAAATGAAAAACAATCAAGTGAGAATAATAGTTAATAGCCTTTTGCACTCACATTGTTACTTGATGTCTGAAAGTTAGCCCACACAGAGTGAATCAGATGGACATTGTTCCTTGGCCCACCATTCCTCCATATAAACTGGAAACCAGCATACAGACTAAAGATCAATGTAAATCTTTATAAGAAAATATTCAAAGCTGCATGAAATGAAGGAGATAGCTCACATTGGACAAGGCTTGCAGTTTCTCTGAATTTGGAGAGGTTTCATTTCTCGAATTCCATACTAAAGTTACCTGCACTTTTCCTATAAGAAAATAAAACATAAACAATTAATGCCTGACCATCTCCCTGATCACACTTTGTGTATCACTCTCTTAGAAACGAGATATAAAAGAAGTTAACTACTAACCATTTCTATATCTCTCGGCAGCAGGAAGAGATGTACTGTGTGTCGTCACGGCCATCTGGACACACCACTGATTCAATCACTAAAAAACTTACAAACTACAACACATCTAGTATTCCATTACTCACCTGCACATATCTCAAATCGCCAGTCCCCTCATCTTCATCATACGGCTCAATCCTCAATGCAGTAATCCCTGAAAATCACACAAATAACTAACAATCAAAACTCAAAACTAAGGAAAAACCTAGAAAACAGCGGATTCAGTAACTGCAGAACAGCAAACCTTTCTTGAGCAGCTCCACCGCAGCGTTGATATTCGGATGATGAGCTGCAAATAGAGATCAAATTATTTTAAAAAGAAAAAAAAAAACCTCGGAAATGAAGAGAGGTAATGGCATTGAGTACCTTTACAATCAGTAATATCGATCACATTATGAGTGCCCTCCTGATACAGCCCAATCTGAGGATTCTCCGGCGAGCCGCGAACCGCCAATTTCGCCCGGCACCGCCATCCCCACTAGTAAAAGCAACATGAATCAAATTCCTTCAGTAATAGTAGAAAAGAAATGCAGAAATGAAGGAAATTACCAGTTCGCAACTGTCGAATGTGAAATCGGAGAGGCCTAGGGTTTTAAAGAAGTCGGTGGCCTCGTCGACGACGACCGGACGGTGGAGATTGAACTCGTGAGTACAGCCGGAGCACCTGAAAAAATGGAGAGAGAGTTAGTTGAGTATGACAAAGGAGGTTAGGGATGAGTGGGAGAGAGTCAAGTCGGGGAGTCACAATTCGAAGTGAGGGCAGTGGAGGGCGCAGGTTAGCGACGGCGGCGGTGTGGTGGAGTTAGGGCTCACTGAGAGTGAGAGAGACGTCGGAGGTAGTAGGGAGCGGGGTGAGGAATGGGACACGCGGCAGGTGATGAGTGGTCGAGGAAGGAGAGGAGAGAGGAAGCAGAGAGGCATGGTTTCCGCCGCTGCTGCTCGTGGCGGGAATGGATTAGTATCACACACAGAGTTTGATGAAAAAGTTCGGATAGAAATAAAATCCCAACGGTAATTTAAAACTATTTCTTTACTTTTACCAGAAATAGTCAGTATTGCCACGCGTGTCCAATTTATTTACGTGTCTATCCACGAGTATCCGGATTTGTCTACTGTAGGACCCTCTTTGAGTATGAGGAGCTTTCATCTCAATACTCATGCAGCCAACATCAAGTATTAACTTCATACTGAACAGATTCAGTATATTCATTGTTTTTTTATCGTTTTGATACTTTAACGATCACCAAATTCGATGAAATTTTACAGAGATAATCTACACGCATATAGCTAAATACTGAACGGTGGAAATGTAAAAATTTAATCAGAAAGTTAATCAAATAAAAAACCCGCTCTACATAGGGACTGATATATATATATATATATATATAATGGTTCTCTACTACGGACGTCCCCATTCACTGTTTACGGCGTTTCCGGTGACCGGCGAGACGGCGACGGCGTATCCACACCGTACGGACGTCCGTAGCAGAGACGGACTATATATATATATATATTGAATTCGAGATAATCAGTTCCAATATGGTGCGGCCTTAAAGAGAAGAGGTAATCACTAATTACACGATCGTATAACTTTGAGATTTAATGAATAGGGTGAAACAAAGATTTACATACATCCTCTCAAAGCCTAAAATATTTGTTTCCAAAAGTTACGTACCGATAAAATCAAACGTCAACGTCGAGCTAATTCACTTTACTTCCTTAATTACTCATAAGAGGATATCCTGTATTATTTTCCAGTATTCTAATCTCATGAAGTTTTTACCATCAGGTGCATGCAAACTATTACAATATATAACTAAAGAGAAAATCATGATAATTAATTACTTTTCCTTCCTTGTTTTTTGGCCTAACTAAATTCCCTGATTCCCAATACATTTCCACGATCTTTTCATATTCCATTCCTCAATCAACGCCTAATTCCCTTAATTAAACAATTAACTAAATGATCTTCTCGTTCCATTTTGCCCGTCTCTTTCCATTCCTCACCAAATTAACACGGTAAAAATCTCTATAAGACAGGAGCCCAAAAGATGTAAACCCTACCATTTTGCCTACAGGCACCTCATTTTCATCGATCAATGGCTTCCTTCTCGAAATCACTCTCGTTTTTCTTCTTTCTCATGGTTTTCTCCTCCCTGCAATTTGAAGCCAGCGGAAGATATTTCTTCAGCAAAGTCAGCCCTTCCGACATCAATTACAGTGCCAAGGATCCCATTCTCAGTTACGAACAAGAGACAAAACCTGTGCCAGATGTTGCAGCACAGGCACAAAAGGTTGCTGTTGGTCAACCAAAGGAACCGAGTTTCTCCCGCAACCAGTATGGCGAGTATGGATTATTAGGCTCTACAAAGGAGGCATCGGCTACCATCGGTACCAGCTCAAACAACGAGAATGGCAAGAAAGACAACAACAATGGGGATAACTTCATTTACAATATGGAAACTGGTTCCAGTGGCAATGGCGACAACAACATCTGGGATGAGATTAAACACCAAGGGTTCAGTGATACAAGGTCTCTGGAAAATGGTCGTTACAACGTTGATGATCTAGGGAATGAAAAGAAAAATAGGTTCAACGCTTACGATACTGAATGGAGAGGAAGCACTGGAAATGAAGGTTATGATAGTGAGAGTGGGAAGCAGAACGAGTTCGATTCCTTGGAAGAGTATGAGAAGTACCTGCAGAGGAGAGGATATCTTCCTTGATTATTTAATTAAGATTCTTAATTTCGTCTTTACGTTGATGAACATGTTTCTGCTTTTGGGATTTCTATTTGTTATTTGCCTCGTCCGTTAATAATTGGATTTTATTGTTATCTTGAAATTCTATATGTTCTTGTTGCAAATATATTATGTACTGTTTTGCTACAAATGCTAGTGCAATATTTTTAATTCGTACTGTGATATTGTATAAAAACAGTCTTACAATATTGGAAGGATAAACTGGGTTAAGCTGCTGTTTCAGTTTTTGCAGAAAACCAAATACGCTAATATATAGGCATGATTTAGTTAATTATGATGCCTCTGAACATCACTCTTTATATGCTGCAATTTGACTAATTCATTCAAGCAATCAAATTGTAATTAGGACACAAGTCAAATTGCATAATTCAAAAATTGAACACAAGTCCGTAGTAGGAGTTGCATAAACAAATCTCCTTGGTGTTTCTGTATAACAATCTATTTCAAGGCCACAGCCCAATTAGTATCACTTATCTATGATCAATCATCCGTGCCGAAGTAACGATCGCCAAATTCACCCAACCCTGGTATGACACGAAATTCTTCATTGAGTGCAACATCAATCTCTGAAGTGACGATCTTCAATGATGGAAATCGTTTGTAAACACAATGAATTCCCTCAGGAGCCTAAAGCAGAATAACATATTGGTAAATTAGCATAGTTCATATAGGATATACTGATATGTAATCAATAAGTATTATTAGGTACTCACAGAGATGAGATTTAAGAATATTATATGCGCTTCAGGAACCCCCTTTTGTATGAGTAGTTCAATAGCCTGGTTAGCAGAGTTACCTACAAGTCACTCAGAGTGGTCATTGCATTTCAGACATCAGCAAGTATAAATGCTTTAAAATGATTCTATAGATGGGTCAAAAAATTCTTCACCAATTTTGGGCAATTAGAGTACAAAGTTTCTTATATCACCAACTACTTTTCCTCAGTACATGCAGATAGGAAAGTTGGAGAACCAAGCTTATAGAAAAATAAATGCAGTTACCTGTAGCAAGTACAGGGTCAAGAAGCAGGACATGACGCTCTGATATATCCTTTGGGAGCTTCTCATATATAAGCTGCTTGAGGTGGAATAACTCAATTAGAAGTTTTATCGAATTTGAGATAGGAGTGCTTAGTTCTTAGCAAAGTTATCCTACTTCATAAACATAATGTCACCTGTTTGCCATCGTCTCCATCACGATGAATCAAGATCTTCCCAATTTTTATTCCTTTGCAACATGCACGTAATGCATTTTCCATGCTCTCACCACTAAACATAACAAACAAGAAAAGATTGTTGGTATGTGGAAACAAGAAACCAAGAGATATAAACATTTATTATTATATTCCAAAGCACATAGGAAAGCGCTGAAATAGAATTGGACTCATCACAATTATAAAGATTAACTGACCCAGTTCCCCAAATATTCAAGTGCACATGTCTGATTGCCACATAATTGTAACTCCTAAAAACCAATACCTGATTTAAAGCTCACCTTCGAACAATTGAAACTCCACATAGTTTCTTGCAGAAATCAACTCCAGTATACACAGATCCTGAAATACAAGAAAGCACCAATTTTAAGAACATGCAGACTATACCTTTTGCAGAACAGATAGATTAAATGCGCAGAAAATAAAGGTAGACACATGATGCCATGAAAGACCAGACAAAATATAAACCGCCACTATCTATCAGTGACCCCCAAGCATGTATGAAGCTTTTAATACGGTGATTCATAGAGAGATCCACATAAATATAAACAATAAGAAGAGGGTGGTGAAACATAATGGGCACACCTGGTGGAGTTATTACTTGTTTCTCTGTGAATGGTAAATGACCAAGGCCATGCTCCACAACCTAGAGACCACATCAAAGTATAAGAACATAAAAGCTGAACTATTGTATAAATGAAACTTGAGTTAGGCGTGAAACATAGATTACCAGACGAATTAGGCGATCAGAATAAAATACAAAATCATGCTTTGATATTTCTCGGTCCCGAATCAGTGTATGCATGCCTCTAATCTGTAATGTGAGAACAACTAGATTCAGGTTTATAAAATGTGACAAAAGGTGAAGAATATGCTTACAACACCAAACAATATCATACAGATCGCATACCTGAAACGTGGACTGTATGACGTACACATTAGGATATATTTTGCAAAGGTCATGCTGACCAAGCTTGGTCCGAATATGCTGTACAATCAAATCAATGGCAACATGGTTATCTCCTCCCCGGGGAATGATCACATCGGCGTACTTCTTTGAGGGGAGAACAAAATCATCAAAGGCAGGCTTGACAAACTTGGCATACTGTAGCACAATGCATTCAGCGTGATTATTCAAATCGTAGGATTGCTATGAAGTCAAACTCTTCCTTACAAAGCTCAAACAGGAAACATGGGTTTGTATTCGCAATCTTATGAACTGAGCAAATCACCAAGTAGTCTTGTACAAAGAGATTGTTCAAGAATGGGGCCTTACCTGCTCAAGAACAGAGTCTATGTCCCTGCCCCTCTCAACAGTGTCTCGTCTTAATCTACGAGCAAGTCTCACATCAGCATCTGAAGGGATATGCAAACATTCAGAGAGGAAGAGAGCATAAACAAATAAGGTTATGACTTATCACCTATTCCAGATATTCATATAGAAACTGGTCAATACACAGTTACGGGTTAGCCCCAAGAAGTAGGTTTGTGTAAGTAGAAATGTCTGTAGAGGTTTATAAAGCCCCAAGACGTAGGTTTGTGTAACTAGAAAATGTCTGTAGGTTTATAAAGCTAAGGTTTCTAATCAGCAGAGAATTTCAGAGATCAAAAGAATCAAACTCGAGGCTTCTCAAGCCCAAAACGTTTTTCATATGACAACGTAGAAGTCAGCTCTAACGTTCCAAGCCTTTTCTTATCCAGGTTTCATGAATCTATTTATACATTTCCTTTTCATATTTGATAGCAAAAGCAAATCATTCTAAACTCTAAGAAACCATGTGTCAAGACCACAAGGTGCGAGTGCTTAAACAAGGATGCCATGCAAAACATAGCTACTGTGGAAAGTTAAAAGATTTGCTGACCGTAAGAGGATACAAGGAAAGTATGGCACTGACAGAAGAAACTAGACAGAGGAAATCATACCTGTATCAACAAAAATCTTCATGTTCATCAAATTACGGACACGCTGGTCATGGAAAACCAGAATTCCCTCCAAGATTATCACATCAGAAGCATTCACCTGACAAAGAAGTAAACAAGTTGCATAGCACAGGTCAAGAAACATGGCGTTGACAGGTCAGTATCAGCAACTAACAAGCAAAAGAAGCTTTACACTCCTAAGAAAGCTTCATACCTGTCGAAAACTATCAGAGCTGCGTCGATGTATCTTAAAATCATATATCGGAACTTGGACAGACTGCCCACTTTTTAGCTTTTGAACACACTCTAACATCTGTTCGGTGTCAAATGCATCTACAAATACAACCGGAACCGTAATCTATTCAATACAATATCAGCACAAAAAACAGCCTATTTTCGAGAGCAGGCAACATTGATTCGATACTAATCAACTTCGATTTATAGTGATATATATGAACTGATTACCAGGATGATCAAAATTATACTCATGCACTCGATCAGACTCCTCAGGTGTCAAACCACGATAAAATGAATCCTAATAAAAACAATTAAACCAAATAAGTCCTTCTAAACTTAGTTTCAGTGATCAATGAAGCAAAACTGTGCAGGTAGAAAATGCAAAGTAGTGGTCAGCATTCGAACCCTAACCTGATTAACAAGCACGACGCGATGATCGTGAAGCTGCTGTATGATCATGTCGCACACCGTAGTCTTACCCGAAGCCGTACCTCCAGAAACACCTACTCAATCGATTGAAGCCAAAAATCAAAAACCGAAAGAACAAACTTGAAATTGAAATGAAGAAGAGTGAGATTGAATTCAAATTGAACTGCGAAGAGAGAGAGAGAGAGAGAGAGAGAGAGAGAGAGAGAGTACCGATGACGAAGGGCTGCTTGGCGGCGGCGGAGTCGGCTAGGTTTGAAGCATCGCCGGCAGAAGCGAGAAGCGAAAGAGTCGAAGCTGATGAAGAGAAAGAAGAAGGCGAAGAGGACAAGAGGCCGTCGAGTCGGAGCCCCGAGAAGTGGGGACCGGAAGCTCTCTCCATGCGGTAGTCAACGGTGGTCTTCGTATCCTCCGGCATGGTGGAGTCGCTCTCTCTCAGTCTTATAGGTCTTATTGGAATCAAATTCAGTTACTGTAAATGTGTGACTGTGTGCCGATCCGCGCGCATAGACTTGCGCTTTCGTTTTAGTCCCCCTTTTTTTACTTTTTTTTTTCACTACCTCTTTGGAATATGATTCGAGGAATATGCTTATGCAGGGCATATTGGATTGATTTTTTTTCGGAACCATACTAAAAGTAAAAACCTCATTTTTACTTCTCAGTTATGGGAGAGTAACTAAACCCTAAACACGCTCCTTTTAATCTCTCATATTCTTGGGAGGAGCTAGTTTGTATAGCTAGGCGGGTTCCAGACGGATTAGGCCGAGCTCATTTGTATCGCTAGACGGAGTTAATTTTACTTTCCATGGCTAGGCAAGTGTTAAGCGAACTAGGCGGGAGCTAGCGAGGCTAGATAGAGCTACGCGGGGCTACTTTGTATGGCAGGTTATTGGCAGACGCTATATGGGCTAGGCGGAGCTGATTTGTATCATTAGGCAGAACTAGTTGGCATTGTTAGGCAGGGATAGGGGGAGCTTGTTTATATGGCTAGGTGGGTTCTAGAGGGCAGCTATGTGAGTTACGATGAGCTAATTTGTATGGTTAGGCTAGCTAGCCTAATGTCACGAGCTTAAATTTTTTGACTCAATCGCTCGTGCGGCCTTAGAGTTTTCTCACCTCTTTGAGTACCCTAAGTCAGCCTTCACCTCTAAAGCAGCAGAATAGACCCAACACACTCACAAAGATGTTAGAAAGGCTAGAGAATGAGAGAAATGAAGATGTATTGAGTTTTGGGAAACTTTACAAGAAATCTTAAAATTTCTGAAATGGATGTTTTCCCCGTGCCAAGCCAATGTGGCTGCGACATCCTATATATAGGCAGCCCAGCAGCCCCTCAGAAACTTCTAGTCATATCTACGTACATGTCTATCTAGATTGTTCTATACATATCTAGAGTTGCCTATGACTATGTACATGTCCCTCAGAAACTTCTAGAACGATCGAGGTTACACTTGAGCCTCCCCGATGCTCCGCAGTTCTCCGGAATCTTCTCCGATGGCATGCAGCCTTCCGGATCGTCCCTGATGCACCGCATCCTTCCGGAACGTTCTTGATGCTCCACATCCATCCGGAATGTCCCTGAACGGTTTGCTGCCTTCGTCATGCTGCACAGCCTCGCGCTGTGCCGTGCTATCCTGCACAGCCTTGCACTGTGCTGCGCAGCCCTGCACTGCGCTGCCCTGCACTGCCATGTGCAGTGCACCGGAGTTTCCTAGAGTCGTCCGGATCCTTCCGGAGATCTCCACGACACTCTTGTTCACTTGAGAATGCCCTTGCATTCTCCAAGGCTGCCCTTGAGCCATGCTTGTCTCCACAATGCTCAAGGGAATCAGCGGGTTGTGACACGCTCGCTTCGCTAATGCCTGCGATGCCCTTGTCACGGCCTGGCATTATTGTTGACGAATTGGCGGGACGTGACACTAAGCTAATTTGTATCCCTAGGCATGGTTATGCAGAGCTTGTTTGTACAACTAAGGGGTGCTTGTCGAGTATCTTCATGTGAGCATCCTTACTGAGTATCTTTATGTGAGTATCCTAACTGAGTATCTTTATGTGAGTATCCTTGGTGAGCATATTTATGTGGACGGCCGCTACACAGGTTATGCAGAGCTAGATTGTACGGCTAAGGGGGTGTTTGGCGAGTATCTTTATGTGAGTATTCTTAATGAGTATCTTTATGTCAGTATCCTTAGTAAACATCTTTATGTGAGTATCATTGGTGAGTATCTTTATGTCAGTATCCTTAGTAAACATCTTTATGTGAGTATCATTGGTGAGTATCTTTATTGATGAGTATCATTGATGAGTATCATTGGTGAGTATCAAACTAATTATCAAGTTATTGAAATATCTTAGTAACTATCGTTCAAACTACAAATACTAATTATCTAAAAAATCATCACCTTAATAAAAAAAATCGTACTAACTATCAAACTAAATTTCATCTTAACGAAATATATTTCTAACAATATTAGTGACTATCATTTTCAGTAACTAACGTTCCAACTAATTAACTTAATATATATCGTACTAACTATCATCTTAATAAATAAAAGATTTTAGTAACTGTTTTGACGGTCGGTTTTTGCGTGCATTTAAAATTCAAAATCGGCGGTTGATTATCACAATACATGACGGTTGGTTATCTGTGTTTCTCTTTAAATAACCCATAATTCTGTCTTCACTAACGGCTCATATTCTCTGTAATTCACTATTCTCTATATAGGTATAATTATGAGAACGTACAAGACCACGAGGATGACTACCGGAGAATCATCTATTAGAAAGCGCCGTCGCCTATCTTCCTCTTCTTCCTCCTCTTCATCATCATCCGATTCGTCTGGCTCTCTTCCTCCTCCTCCGCCTCCCATATTTCCTCCAGGCATTGCTATTCCTCCAGTGGACCACGACTTCCACCACCTCGTAAAATGGAGGGATAGACTGGATCTATACCTCCAGCAAAATTTGAAGGTGAACCATGGCGTCCTCCAATTCCTCCGGAGCAAGACAACATTGAAACTTTTGGAGCATATCTCGTGGATTTCGAAGACAACATGAGAGGATGGGCGAAAGATATTCTGGACCGGTTGGACACTCTTACTCGGCAACAAGTTCTTCTTTTTTGTACATATCATCCTAAAAAATCAGAAGTACATATTTCTGTTGTAATCTGTAATCTGTTTATTTCAATCTAATTATGTTTCTGTTTTTCTGTTTAATTTGTACTACAAACCCTAAATTAATCAAATGGTTGGTGTTCTGATAGATTTCTTTCTCATTTTTACTTTGAAGGGATTACCTTTCCATTTCTCCTATCATTTTTCGTTAATTTTAATACGTTGGCAGACCATTTCATGAAAGGTGATCAACTAGACAAATCATTCTATGCATAGTACAGATCTGTTCAGAAGTTATTTAATTACAAAAACTATCTGTCTAACTATCGTTATAGCTTTCAACCTAACTATCATACTAACTATCATTTTCGTTAGTAACTGTAACAGTAACTATCAAAAGATAGTTACTAACTATCATTTTCGTTACTAACTGTACAAGTAACTATCTTTTTCTGTTACTAACTATTATTTTAATAACTATCTTACTAACTATCATTTAAATTACTAATTATCAAATTAACTATCAAATTAACTGTCATCTTACTAGTAATCATCTTAGTACCAATCAGACTTTGTGATAGTAACTATTAAAAGTAACTATGAAAAACAGAATTGCTGGGCAGAAGAGCAACTTATCAAAGTATGAAAATTGCAAGACACAATGCAGCGTGCCGCTGCACCGCACAACGGCAGCGGAACGCTGCCGAAATCAACATGAATAAAATAATAAAAATAACATTTCAATTATTGTAAAAACAAATAAACAATCAATGTAACTATCAAAAAAATAATAAAAATGCCTGAATAGCTATTTAGGGAACTATATAATTTCTCTACAGCTTGTTCTGTTATGACCAGCATATTTGTTACACCTGCTGCACTTGACTGTCCTTTTCACTTCATTTTTACTTTTGTACCTCTATAATTTTGTCTCTTTGTTAAAGGTGGTTGCACCAACAATGAAGGCTGAGCTAGATCCACCGGCTTTGAAATAGTAGGAACTGGGTTGATTACGAAAGAATAAGTTTCACGATATTTATCCACCTAAAAAAAAAGGAAAAAGAAGGAAAAATAAAGGATATAATGTCAGGATCATATAACTATAAAAGTAACTTCACTAGTATCTGTTAAAGTAACTATTTAATTTGAAGTAACTATCTTACTAACTACCTCGGTAACTGTTTAAATAATGTTAAATTTAGGAAGAGTGGTGCACTTTGAAGATTGGATTGACATATGAGTACACATTAAAACCGTGTTTTTGAATCACGATAAGGGCGTGTGAGTAAGGAAATCCGTGAACTTGCCATTCTCCATATGAACAGTATAATGCTTCCAAGTTTACCATCACAGAATACTTTTGGCACTGAACTTCATAAACGTATGTATCAGATCTACTCACTAACCAGTGTCTACCCAACTCCAAGTTGTCAACCAGCTTCTTTTCCAACTTTGGACACAGCTCAGTAACCCATCCAGCAGATTCTTCCTTCCGAGAAGAAATTAAAGCCATAGACTTAAGACGAATGCATTCATTAAATTCAATAATGGGAAGGCTCTTCAACTCCTTCACCCAATTGTTGAAACACTCAGCCAAATTAGTTGTCATTTCACCAAACCTTTCACCGTTACAAAAACTAGAAGCCCATGTTTCCAGAGGCAGATCCTTCAAAAACTGATCAACAACCTCACCACCTTCATGCTTCAACTTCTCAAAATTAATCTCAAAATATTCACGAGTGCGAGAATAAGCACACTTCATAAACAACAATGGAATTCTTTTGCTCAGATAAGAACCACATGGAAACTTGTTGCTCAGATTAGCCTGAAGATGCCTATAACAAAATCCATGAGGACTATTGGGAAAGACTGCACGAACTGCATTTAGAAGACCAATATTACGATCAGATATGAAAGTAATTTTCCTTGTAGAATATCTCGACAACTCTTCAGACAACATCTTAAGAAAGAAGGTCTAGTTGCTCTCATTTTCAGAATCGACAATAGCATAAGCAACTTGATATAATCCTAAACAAAAGAAAGAAAGAAAAATAATGTCAGGTTCATATAAATAACTATCAAAGTAAACGTAACTGCACTAGTATCTATCAAAGTAACTATTTGTGCTGAAAGTTCCTGTAACTATAAAAGAATTTCCACTAGTATGTATCAAAGTAAATGTAGCATCTGAAAAATTCATTTAACTATACCAGTAACTACCATACTATCTATCAAAAGTAACTATTTGGTCTGGAAGTTTCTGTAACTATACCAGTAACTACCATAGTATCTATTAAAATAATTGTTGGTCTGAAAGTAATGTAAATGAAAAACAACACCAATGAAGATAAGAAAGAACAAAACAATGAAAAAAGTGATGTACCACAATTCGCATCCTTTGTCGAAGCAGCAAGAAGCATGTCTTTATATTTATTTGTGATGAATGTAGCATCAATACAGAGAATTGGTCTGCAAGACTGAAAACCATTCAACCAAGCAGAATACGTAACAAACATACGCTGGAACCTTTGTGTTTCAGATTTGTACTCTACAGCTAGCCTAGAATATGGGTTGCATTCATATGTGCGCTGGCAAAATCATGATAAATTCTGGTAAGACTCAGAATCAACACCAACCACAACATCCCTTGCAAGTTCTTTGCCATACCAAGCAGTATGATAGGGGACATCTAAGCCGTAGTTTAGCTTTATGTCTTGCAATATATCAATAGCTTTCTTACTGGGATTCTCACGAACCTTGTCAAGCATCACCTCCCTAATAATCTTGCTGCACATCATCTTACTATTTTGAAGCCGGATGACACAACGACATCTATGCTCGTTCACCAATTCATTAATCACAAAGAAACTATTATACCTGAATAAAAGGTGAAAAACTCAATCAGCATATAAACATTTTCATAGTAACTATCACAGGAAAAAAAAGGAAACTATACAAGTAACTATCCAAGTAACTAGTAACTATACAGATATCAATTCTTGTAACTTTAACACTGAGAAAAATAGAAGTAACTATCTAAGTAACTACTAACTACTGAAGAAAAAAACAGGTAACTATCAAAGTAACTATCAAAATAAAAGTTTGTCTGAGTTCAAAACTAAGAAATATATAAATAACTATCTAGGTAACTATAAAAGTAACTATCATGCTTAAAAATAAAGCACACAATGCAGCGTGCCGCTGCACCGCAACATGGCAGCACAACACTGCAGATATCAACTATACAAAATTAAATTTAACTATACAAAATACGTGCAACGGCTAATGAAAATATACCTGCATAGAGATGCCTTCACACACCAATTACAACCTTCAGAATGTTTTTTCTTGCAGAAAGCAACAACGCGTTCAGACTTATTTCTATCAAAATAATACTCAAAACCAACCTCCACAGCATACATCCGCAACTTCAGCCTAAATTCTTTTACCCCACCCTCAAACGTCTGACCATTAGAGTGAATAAGATATTTCCATCCTTTAGAAATATACATTTTTGGGTCCTCACACCTATAACATCCCAAAAATTCATTCTCTTCCACCAAAACACTACTCTCCTCACTAATAGTATTACTAACTGCACTTTCAGAAACAGAAGCAATGGGATCCAAACAATGTACATCCACATCAACAAAATCAGATTGATATCGTCCCAAAACTTTAAAAATCATGCTCATATCAACCTCATTTTCCAGAAAGTAAACAGTAGGATCTGGATAAACATTGTACTTAAGTTTGAAAACCAATCTTTCTAAATCGGGAAAACGATCACGTATCTTATGACAAAAGTCAACAAAACTACAATTATGAACAAACGAAAGTGCTACTCCTTCACCAGAATACACGAGCTTAGCAGTATAAAAACTGTCCATTGCACCTATATAAAAAATCATAAATAACATCAATAATTATAATACTATCAGAGGCATCATAATTATATCTGTTACTATCTTACTAACTATTCTAGTATCTATCATCGCAGTAACTATCTTACTAACTATTCTACTAACTATCATTTTAGTAACTATCTTACTAACTATCTTACTAACTATGAAAAATATAAAATGTAGCAACTATCAGCTTAGTAACTAGCTTACTAACTATCGTAGAAGCTGAAATAATAACTATGAAATTGGTAACTATCGTACTAACTATCATCTGAGTAAATATCTCACTAACAGTAACTATCTAACTAACTATGAAAAAAAAATGCAGAACGGAAAAAAGATGATGAGGAAGTTTTCGGAGCAGTATGAGGAAGTTTTCGGAGCAGTAACAGTATGACAAATAACAGACGCAAAGTTTCAAAGGCAAATCGAAAATCGCAGAATGAGAAAATCAACTGAGAAACTACAGACGCACATCTAAACAGCTGCAAAAAATTAACATACCTTCAGAGACAAAATCGCAAATCGCAACGCAAATATTCAGAGACAAATATGAATCGCAAATTGAGCAATTAAACAGTTGAATTGCAGATCGCCGGAAGAAAACGAATTATAAAATCGGCGGTAAAAAAGGAATTGCAGATCGGCGGCAATGAGAAATTGAAGATCAGAGGCAATGAGGAATTGAAGATCAGAGGCAGAGAGAAAGAGAGAAAGAGAGAGAAAGAGGCAGCAATGAGAAGAAGAAAAAGAAAACAGGGCTGAAAGAGAGAACGTAACAGAACGAGAATAATTTCATGCTTAAGGGTAAAATCGTCCGTTTGAAAATCAAAAACATCCCTTTTTTATAATTTATTAAAATTGAAAAGAGCCTTTTGTGATAAAAGTATTAAAAACCTGCCCTTTTTTATGAAGTGAAAAATATGGGGCTTTTTTTTTCTAATTTACAAAGCTAGATGGTCTCTTTCTCTAAAATGTTGCAGAAACAAAGGCATGGCAAGTGGGAGTGGGAATGATATAGAAAAGGGTTAAGTGGATGGAAGTGTTTCAGTTAATGTTGATGGAGGCAGAACAATTGAACAATTGGAAATCACCTTAAAACACCAAGCTTTGTCTGGTCGACTCACCTTTGTCTTTCACATGTTGCATCTTCATAGTTCCCGATGTGCTACGAAGACAAAAAAAACAAGCTTACGAACCTGATATAGTCTCAATCGGACCCCTTCACCGTGGTGCTGATCATGCAAAATTTAAACTTGTGGAAAATGTGAAAGAATGGTATTTAAAATGCCTTCTCGATCGTATGAAGGGGGCAATAACCTTGGTTAGCTTGATCGACGGCATCAAGGAACTGGAAAAGGAAGCCCGAGGTTGTTATTCAGATCCATACAATGATCTTGACCAAAACGACTTCATAGAGATGCTCATACTCGATGGTTGTTTCTTGATAGAATTATTTCGGAAGGCAGCAGCTGATACTGCACAACAAGACGAGAACGACCCCATTTTCAACGTACCTTGTATGCTTGAATATCTATACCATGATCTTCTGTGTGTAGAAAATCAGCTACCTTGGTCTGTGCTCGAAGTTTTCTATAAAGAAATTGAGCGTGGTAACCGTAACTGCCCATCCCTCAGTAAATTGGTAATGGACTTCTTCAGAAATTCAGTGGCTGATCCTAGCATTCTCAGCGACCCCAAACCCGGCTCTCCTGAGACTCTACACATACTTGATCTGATTAGAACATCCCTCGTTCAGGGATATGAGGAACCTAAAAAAGGTCAGAATGAAGGCTCCACATCAACCTCGAGTACTAACCACTTGCCACAGAGGATACCAAGTGCTGCAACACTTTCAGAAGCAGGCGTTAAATTTAGAAAGCGCGAAGGAGCACGTTGCATATTGAACATAACGTTCGAAAAGGGCGTTTTCACCATTCCTTGTCTGGCTATCGATGAGAGGACGGATCCTTTGTTCAGGAACCTCATGGCCTATGAGCAGTGTTATCACAGTTGCAGACACAAGATAACATCCTACGCGGTTTTGATGGACAACCTCATCGATTCGGCCAGGGATGTGGATCTTTTATGTGAGAAAGAGATAGTAGCCAACTGGTTGAGTGCTGATGAGGCTTCGAAGTTCTTCAACGATCTCTACAATGACACTACAGTCATCGACTTTGTCTACAAGGGACTCTGCACAAAGGTAAATGACTATCACAAAGCTCCATGGAACAGGTGGAAAGAGAAAGCGAGACGTGATTATTTTGATACACCATGGTCTATTATCTCTTTTGTTGCAGCTTTTATCCTTCTGGTCCTCACCTTATTGCAGACCATGTTCACAATCTTTCCTCGTTAATAATGTCGGATGCCACATTTTATATATGTTTTTTCATTTGTTTGCCTTTCATTTTGTTTCAAGCTTACAAAATAAGGCTTGGCCATTAATTGGATATGTAATCTATTTTGATATTGATCTTTCATTATGTACTAATTAAAGAGACTAAATAATTATTTTTGCGACCTTATTGTCAACCTTACTGTCAACATGTTGAAAGTTAATTTAAAAAAAAAATCATAAGAATTCATTAATTTTTTATTTTTCATCATGCAGGCATGCACAGTTGCAAATTTCATTGCTATAACATGTTAATTCTCTATCATTAATCCGTTGATATACTATTAATGTTTATATAGCTCGAATTCTGTTCTTGAAAATGTCTGTATAATTTCGCAAACTATGGCCGGACTTGCACCCATGAACCATATATGATCGGAATTTTTCATACACAAAACCATTTGGCAGCTAGCTATAGTGATTCTAGTGAACAGAGAAACACGTACGTACGTCTTTTGAACTAAACATCATAGAAAATATGGCAGCAGTTGTTACTTTCATTAAGTTTTTCTCCCTGCATTGTTGGGGACTTGAATTGGGGCGGTTTTGACGGTTTGGCAGTTGGCCCATCTTGTAGAAAGATGTAGCATACGATTGGTCTTTGTTTTATATCAGAGATTCCTTTTAATCACAAATAAAGTTCAAAATAAAATTCAACGGTCCATTCCCGCGCATTTACGAAAATACGATGCACTTGCGTACGCACGTACCCGTCTAGCAAGTTAGTCTGGTCAACCACGCACGTCACGCGGCATTGTACGTATCATATATTACGAAGCTCATCCTGCTAAACTAAGGCCACAGCCTCGATCAGCTGCTGATTTAGTTTTAGAGGGATCTTAATGGACAAACTAGCACAATACGAGCGTGTTTTCAATCAATTAGATGGTAATGGAGACGGGAAGATATCACCTATGGAGCTCCAACAGTGTGTCGAGTCAATAGGAGGTCAGCTTTCGTCATCGGAGGCCGAGGCGGCGGTGGAGTACTTAGACTCCGACAGAGACGGGCTTCTGGGTTTCGACGACTTCGTTAAGTTCGTTGAAGGAGGTGATAGCCATGGCATCAGAAGTGAGAGAGATCTTTGATTCAAACAAACAAGAAACATAGAAAGATATTTTGAGAGAAAATGATATTCTTGTATTTCTTAATCTCTGATACATAGTCTAGCTACAATACCGATTAGCCTTATATCCCATGCTAACCAACTCAGACACACGAAAAAGGATAAGTTTAACAGAATTTAGCCAGCTAATCAGATAGAAGACTTCTAACAGAATGAAGCCAGCTGTCAACAACTAAATGAACAAATTAAAGAAATTTACTTATTCTGTTACAAGAAGGATTACTGCAGTAAATTAAAGTAACTGCTATTACCCCCCCTCAAGCTCAGCTAGGGTAACTAGCCTGAGATTGGCACAATGTGTCCGAAAGAGTGGAGAAGGCAAGCCCTTAGTGAGAATGTCTGCAGTTTGTTCCTTTGTAGAAACATACTCAAGCAAAATATCATTCAGCTGTACTCGTTCTCTGACAAAGTGAAAATCATTGTCCAAGTGCTTTATCTTAGAATGAAACACAGGATTTGATGCCAAGGCTAGTGCAGACAAATTATCACATTTCAGAAGAGGAGCATGAGGAATTGTGATATGTAAATCACAGAGAAGATGTCTGATCCAACTTACTTCAGCAGCTGTGTTTGCTAAACTTCTGTATTCTGATTCTGTGGAACTGCGAGACACTAATCCTTGCTTCTTGGATTGCCAGGATACAGGACACAAGCCAATATAAACAACAAAGCCTGTAGTAGAACGTCTCTGAATGACTTCTCCAGCCCAGTCAGCATCACAGAAAGCCTTTACATCAACATTATTAGCAACAGAACCAGTAGAACTATAGAAAATTCCATGATGAATAGTCCCTTTCAGATATCTAAGAATTCTCTTCACAGCATGAAAGTGAACATCTGAAGGACTTGTCATAAATTGGCACACAGTGTTTACAGCATAGGTAATATCTGGTCTTGTGAATGTCAGATATTGAAGAGCACCAACTATGCTTCTATACACTGTAGGATCTGCAAGAGGAATACTTTGATCTCTGGTCATTTGAGCATGAGGAAGACAAGGAGAGCTGCAAGAGTTGATGTTCACCATTCCTACTTTAGCAAGAAGATCTTTGGTATACTTGGTCTGACTCAAAAATATGCCATTCTGAACTTTAGTAACTTCCAGTCCAAGAAAATAAGATAAAGAACCTAAGTCCTTCATATCAAACACCATGCTTAGTTCAGATATCACATCATGGATTCCATTATTATCTGAGCCTGTAATGACAATATCATCTACATACAATAGCAAGGCTACCATTCCATTTGCAGAGTGTCTAATGAATAAACTCGGATCAGAATGAGATGAGACAAATCCAAGACGAGGAAGAAAGCTAGTAAATTTCTCATTCCAAGCTCTTGGAGCCTGTTTTAACCCATATAGTGATTTCTTTAACAAGCAGGCAGAATCAGGATGATCAGCATCTATAAACCCTTTAGGTTGAGACATGTACACTTCCTCTTTCAGTTCACCATGGAGAAAAGCATTTTTAACATCTAATTGTCTCATTTCCCAATTGTTCATGGCTGCAAGTGCTAAAATTACTCTCACAGTGCTATGTCTAACCACAGGACTAAAAGTCTCATCATAATCAATTCCCTTTGACTGTTTATAACCTTGAGCAACAAGTCTTGCTTTATATCTCGATACAGTCCCATCATGATTTTTCTTAATCTTGTAAATCCACTTACAGCCAACAATATTTCTATCTCTAGGACAAGGAACAAGAGTCCATGTACCTTGTTTTCGAAGGGCTTCAATTTCCTCTAGCATAGCTTGATCCCATTCTGGTTTGCCAACAGCAGCTCTAAATGATTTTGGTTCATGAAAATCATTGATATCTGATACAGCTGTAAAACCACTGAAAAAGGGATAATCATCATATAATTCATGTTGAACTATAGCAGAAAAACAATAGAAATCTTCAAAAGATTTCTGTTTAACAATTCCATTCTTTGCCCTGGTTATCATTGAGTGATCATTATAATTCTGATTGACAATAAAGTCAAGTTCCTGAGGAAGAATATTATCTACACCAATAGTTCCTCCATATTGGACTGCATTCGTCTGATCCTGATTTAGACCAGGAATTTGATCAACTGAATGATTCATTTCTTGATTTAGGGTAAGAGTTGACTGGACTTGGACATCTTCCTGAGCAGCAGATAGAATAGGACTATCATAACTAGAAGAAACCATATCTGTGTTTTGATCACTTTCTTGAATGTCAGCAATCTGTCTATTTGAGCAATGAGCAGCCGAAGTATTCCTATCATGACCCCTATTGTCATGATTTTCACCAGAAGTATTTACAGTTGGATTGTTGCCATTAATATCACTTCTGTTTACATTCTGAACACTATTGATTCCAACAGAAGGGACAGGTATCCTTGATGAAAGAGTAGTATGAGAGGTGGATGAGGAATTGTGAGGAGGAAAGAATGTAGTGGGATCAAGAGGAGATGATACAGAAACTGAGGATGATTTAAAAGGAAACACATTTTCATCAAATATGACATGCCTAGACATCCAAAGTTTGTTTAGAGAGACACTATAGCAGAATACACATTTGTATCCTAAGGCATATCCTAGAAAAACACATTGAGTAGTTCTAGGGTCAAGCTTGTCATGAGCATAAGGTCTAAGATAAGGATAACAGGAAGAGCCAAAAATTTTGAGCTGAGAAATATCAGGGATTTTGTGAAAGAGTTTCTCATATGGAGAACTCATATTGAGGGATTTACATGGCATCCTATTGATAAGATAGCAAGAGTGAGCAACACTATGGAACCAAAATTCCTTTGGTAAACCAGCAGTAGACATTAAGGATATGGCTGTTTCAACAATGTGTCTATTTTTCCTCTCTGCAACTCCATTCTGTTGAGGAGTATAGGGACAGGTGATATAATGCAATATTCCTTTTAAGTCAAGGAAATTTTTGAATGCTTTACTATTGAATTCACCTCCTCCATCAGTTTGGAAAATTTTAATATGAGTATCAAACTGTGTTTCCACAAAAGCACAGAATTTCACAAACTGATTGAACACTTCTGGTTTAGTTATCAGTGGAAAAATCCACACAAATTTTGTACATTCATCAATGAAGGTGAGATAGTACTTATATTCTTCGATTGACAAACATGGTGCTGGACCCCAAACATCAGAGTGAATTTTGTGAAAGGGTCCAGGCACATGAGTTACAGACTCAGAGAAGGGTAACCTATGCATCTTCCCATCAAGACAATGAGAGCAAACGGAGCTAGGACTAGGTGTAGACACATTTATTTGACAACTAGACAACATTTTTGAAACAACAGAAGAAGAGGGATGACCTAAACGTTGATGCCATGTTGGATATGTAGAGGTGATAAAGGCTGAGTGTGAAAGATCAGGAATGGAAGACACAGGTGGAGTCTTGAACAGAAAAAGTCCCTCAGCACTACTCTTTTCTTGATAGAGAACTGTTTTGGATACCTTATCCTGCACATCAATGTCATTCTCATCAAGAGTAATAAAGCAGTGATTATCTCTACATAACTTTGAGAAAGACAAGAGATTCATAGCCAGACTAGGAACATGAAGAACTGTGTCCAGTTTCAAAACATGTGAAGCAGGTTTAATATAGCTAGAACCAGTGTGAGCAACTTCCAAACCTGTACCATTACCAATGGTGATTTTGTTGTCAGAGGAGTATGGTTGAGCAATGGTGAGGTTCCTCAGATCAGATGTCATATGATGAGTTGCGCCTGAATCTCCAATCCAGACTTCATGAGCATTTGTAGAATAAGAGTTCATTGGAAAATTTGAGTTTGATGATGAAGCTCCTGGACTTGGATGAAAACCACCAGGAAAAGTAGAGTGGGATGATCCATTGCATATTAGTGTTCCTCCTTGAGAATGTGTCTGTTGAGATGCAGAGTTATAACTGTTGTTGGTCTGAGCAGATAGAGCTGTCAATGTAGCAGGAGGATTTGTGCCTTGATAAGCAAAATTGGTTCTGTGAGAGCAATTTAATGCAACATGTCCCTTCAGTCCACAAATTTGACAGGTTGGAATAGACAATGATGGATGATCAGCAGGCACATCAGTTTTGTAAAAGCAATTTGAGGCAGTATGACCTTTCTTGGAACATATTTGACATTCAGGAGTTGGACATGTGTTTGTCTGACTCACTTGACTTGGAGTTGCTTGATTCTGAGAAGCAGGTTTGTAGTCAGGATTTTGGTAACAAGTAGTGGTGAGATGACCATGTTTTCCACATATTTGGCACTTGTGTACACGAAAACATGTTTCCACAGTGTGTCCTCTTTTTCCACACACTTGGCATTCAACTGAATTGTTATTAGCTCTCTCACTTTTCCCTTTTACTTCATGTTTGAAGTTCCAATCTCTTGTTGACTCATTCCTTCCTCCATTTCTTGAATTATTTCCATGTGCTACCATAGCTGTCATGCTTGAGAGCAAAGAAAAACTTCCTTCTATTCGCCTTTCAGCTGCTAGTAACTGAGACCTTAAATCTCTGAGAGAAATAGGAGTCTCTCTTCCTTCAACCACAGTTCTCACAGTTGAGTATTCATCTGGAAGTCCATTCAGAATTATAATAACAATATCTTCATCTGGAACAGAAACTCCAACAGATATCAACTGATCACGAGCATTCTTAACATGTTGCAAGTATTTTTCAATTGACTCACTCCCCTTTTTGACAGTTTGAAGCTCAGTTTTAAGCTGCATGATGCTTACTCTTGATACTGCTGAGAATCTTTCTTGAAGAGCAAGCCATGTTTGTCTAGAAGTTTTACATCCAATGAGCACATCTACAATATCTTCTTCTATAGTTGCCATCAGCAGACTTACAAGGGCCATGTCAGTTTGCTTCCACACTTTATAAGCAGCAGATTCCTTGTCAGTCACTTCTCCTTCCTCTGTCAGGATATAGCGAGGTGGAGCACTATCAGTACCATCAAAGTGACCAAATAGTCCATTTCCTGATAGAGTAGACTGAAACTGAAAGCTCCATTTGATGAAGTTTCTTTCTCCAAGTTTCATAGTAATGATGCTCAACAAGGAGTGAACATCAGAATGAGTCAATCCAGCCACATGATGAGTCTCTTGTTGTGGAGCCATTACTAGCAATCACACAAACAATACTTTTACCTTCTTTTGAAAACGAAGAAAGTTAACTCTGACTAGACATAACACATCTGATATACTTCTTTATATATCAATCGACATTGCTCAGATAACAAACTTTTCAGAAAAATCTTACTTCTTCATTTCAATCACTGTATAAGTCAACATAACTAACTCATATGACCAATCCTGTATAATTTCTCTCAAACTCAAGAATCTAGCTCAAATATTCATCTCAAGACTGCTATATTTTTCAACACAAGAAATTCTGAAAAATTAACTCACTGATCTTCAAGATTTGCACAAGAATATGGCTCAGATAATCATTCGAGACTCTATTTTGCTCAATTTTCAACACAAATAGCTCATATATTTGCTCAACAACTCAGTTTTCCTCAAGAATCTGGCTCAGATAATCATTCGAGACTCAATTTTGCTCAATTTTCAACACAAATAGCTCATATATATGCTCAACAACTCAATTTTCCTCGAGTTTTGTTCAAGAATCTAGCTCAGATAATCATCAATTAAAGATATCAAGACTCAATTTGTTCTATTTTCAACACGACTTGCTCAAAACAATTGTTCGATTCCACAATTTTTCTCAAGAAACACAGCTCAAAATTATCATCAATCAAACCAGAATCAAGCTCTTTCAGATTAAGAATCACCTGAGAGCGATACAGAAACGCAGCAACAGAAGATCGATGAAGACGAAATCACAATTCAAACTTCGAGCTCAATCGTACTTCAAATCGAGTGAAATCTGAAAGAGAGAAATCACAAGCTTAGAGCAAATAAGCAAACAGAAGCATGATTCAGAGTTCCAGGATGTATGGCTGTTCTGATACCATGATAGCCATGGCATCAGAAGTGAGAGAGATCTTTGATTCAAACAAACAAGAAACAGAGAAAGATATTTTGAGAGAAAATGATATTCTTGTATTTCTTAATCTCTGATACATAGTCTAGCTACAATACCGATTAGCCTTATATCCCATGCTAACCAACTCAGACACACGAAAAAGGAGAAGCTTAACAGAATTTAGCCAGCTAATCAGACAGAAGACTTCTAACAGAATGAAGCCAGCTGTCAACAACTAAATGAACAAATTAAAGAAATTTACTTATTCTGTTACAAGAAGGATTACTGCAGTAAATTAAAGTAACTGCTATTAGGAGGAGATGAGGAAGAGAAGGTAAATGATTTGAGGGAGGCGTTTAAGATGTATGACATGGATGGATGTGGGAGCATTACGCCCAAGAGTTTGAAGAGGATGCTGAGTAGACTTGGTGAATCCAGGAGTGTTGATGAGTGCAAGCTCATGATTGCTAGGTTTGATTTCAATGGGGATGGTGTCCTCAGTTTTGATGAGTTTAAGGCCATGATGTTTTGATTTGCTTGTTCCTATATTAGAGCCGGTTCACTCATTCGTTATATTTTTTTTTATTTTTTTTTTCTTTAACGATTGCTATCTCCATAGATCTACATATATTTTTGTTATCTCTCTATCGTCCTCCAACGATACAATTTATTTTAGAGGGAGTCAGGGAGTCAGGGAGTCGTTCTAATAAAGATTAAGATAAAGACTAGCTAGCTAGCAACTTTTTAATAATCATGAACAGTTTGGGTCACCAACTTTTCTATCACATTTGGGAGACCAATTTTAGAGAGTATAGTTTTCCTATTAACGGGAGGAATGTGTTTTCACCCTTCGACTTTCCTATAAATCCTAAATTCCTAATGGATTTGCAAATCCTTTGTTTATCTTTCCAAATTCCTCACCATTGTAGTAGTTTACATTCACGGGCTGGAGGCCTAAAAGAAATTGGAGACGGTCGCAATCAAGAGAGTACGAGCGAGGCAGTGAATGCTTACTACTCGGCTGCATTGATGGGGTTAGCCCACAACGACACCAGTCTCACTGCCATCGGATCATTGCTTGCAGCATTGGAAATTCAAGGAGCTCAGACGTGGTGGCATGTACACCAAGGAGCCGACGTGTATGAGGATGTTTTTGCAAGTGATAACAAGATCACTGGAGTTGTGTGGTCTAATAAGAGACTCTAGACTCTGGTTTTCACCGTCAAAAGCGTGCAAGCTTGGAATTCAGGTGCTGCCGATTTCGCCTATCACTGAGGCCTTGTTCTCGAATGTTAGCTATGTCAGGGAACTTGTAAATTGGACAACACTTGACGGAGTAGCTGAAGAATGGAAAGGGTTTGCTTATGCTTTAGAAGGGATGTATAACCGAGAAGAAGCTTTAGCAAAGATCAAAAACTTGAAAGGTTTCGATAATGGGAACTCACTTACCAATCTATTATGGTGGATTCACAGTAGAGGCTAGGATCGAGGACAAGGAATTAGGAGTAATTACAACTCCAGTGTTAAGATATTATGAACTTTACTAGAAACTTGTTACATAGTTTTAGGGTATAGGAGGTTTGTAATACTAGTTATTCTTTTGTTTGGATAAAAATTTTATCAGAATTATCTGCCAATTTTTCTCATTGTAACTCGGACTTTTGTACGGCATTATCTTCATGAATTTGTATTAGGGAAAATTTCATGAATAATACATGAAATTAGGCCGACTATGAATGAATACACCAAGTTTCAAAACATAAATTTTAGTACATCAAATATGAAGTCTGACTGAATACTGAGTGTACACGACGTTAACAACGTCGTTAACTCTTTGCCATTATTCATTTGTCAAAGGGTAAATTAGTGACTTTACTGTATCTATGTCTCTGACTCTCTCTCTGACCACCACGTTTTCACACCACCTAGTTATTGTCTACATCCGATTTTGTTGAAGTTTTTTTTAAATTTTTTTTTTACAAAAAATAATATATGAGAGTGTTTTTAGAATTAATAGTTTGTAACCGTGGTGCATAGTATGTAACATTGTACCATAGAATTTTTCAGTACATATAGTACATACATATTTCAGTATATATATATAGAGAGAGAGTTTATATCCTCCCTCATATAAGCCTTCATGCATTTCTAATTTTGTAAGTTAGTATTAAACTTTTTGTATTAAATTTTTTTATTCAAATAAATATATATGTATGTCTTTACTTCCGCTGGATTTATGACAAGTTCTTTTATTCAAATAAATATGCATGTCTTTACTTTCGTTGGGTTTCTTATATATATATATATATAACTTTATTTAATGAATGAAAAGAGTTTAATACAAATAGTTTAATAAGACAGAATTCTCAACTCATGAGATGTTCTGACTGGATTAAGAAACAACCTTTTAATGATGCATGAAACTGGAGAATGAAGGAAGAACTGGATAATTGGGTGACTAACTAAGGCAGAAATCTCAGCACATGAGATAACTGACTATTACAAAGAGAAGGGAGATAGGTTAACTATTTGGGAGCTCGAGGCTTGGGAGAAACTGAAGTGAAGTCTGAAAAAATGAGCGATGCCTCAACTGAAGGAGAGAGGCAACATATATAGACCTTGGCGGGAGACCAAGAGTATCTGCTTTTACTGTGGGATTGGCTGACTTGACTGAAGAATCTGTTTTCTGCTTTTACTGTGGGATTGGCTGACTTGACTGAAGAATCTACTTTTACTGTGTAATTACTCATAAGGTGACAAAATAGGAAGCCGCACGATTAGCTGTATTTTGCACCGAAAATGAACAGTAAAAAAGTCACTGTTCATGAATAGTGATTGGTCTCACAAAAATGGGTCTTGACTGTCTTCATAATAATCTTCATGATCGGCCCATCTTTTAGGTGACATGGGCTTTGACTGGGCTATTGATTGACTGGAGGAAGGCGATGAATGGGCTGAGCTAGTATCCTCTTCTTCAGAACTGCTTGACTGATTGGAGAGCTGGGCCATGATTTGTTTGGCTAGTTCCTTTAATTCATTTCTGCTGACTTTCTTAGATTTGGATGAAGAGGAAGCCTTTCCTTTAGATTTTGAGGAGGAGGCACCTGGAGTGGCTGACTGGATTACTGGAGAAGTTGATTGGGCCGGTGTCATCTGCCGGGTTGGGCCTAGCTGGAGAGAAAGCCTGACAGAGGTAACTGGTAATGGGGTGACTTGAGCCGGAATGGCAGATGATTGATTGACTGGAAATTCTGTGTTGAAATTGTGCAATGTCTGCTCCACTTTGAATTTATCCCACCATTTGACTAGGAATTCTCTGGAGACGGTACCGAGAGTAACACCAGGTTCCTCTTGGAGTTTGTATTGCCACTTGAAAATATAGGGGACCTTGTATTTAGACATAAAATGTAATGTGGGGGGGAAATTCCTGTTATAATCAGAGAATGTCATAACTTTGGTAAATTGATTAACTGCATCCTGAAGAGGTTCAGGTAAAAGATCAAAAGGAAAACCATGTGAATACCACCAGGAGTAGAACCACATGGGGAATTTTCTTGGGAAAGTTTTATCAAAATTAATAAACCAAGAATGATTGAAATCAAGAGTTTGGTGTAAAAAGATTTTGTGCCGAGCCTCTTCATATTGGTAATAACTGAATGAAATGTCATAATATTGGTGGTATGTGTATGGAGGGTCTTTCCAGTCCTCAAGTGAGAGGATCCTGACCAAATAAATGGAATGATATACTAGTTTATCTGGATCTTTGGTATCATAAATGAGTTTAATAGTAACAGAATTAGTTTGAAAGAGAATTTGTGTGAAGAATTTTAATGACTGGGAAGGGTCAGACCAAGCAAAATGCTGATTTGGGGGAAAATACATTTTTGCTAAAGCTATGGGAGATTTAATATTGCTCAAACATGGTTCGACATTAAATAGGTTTTGAGAAACTTTTAAAACATATGGAGATGATTTTTTAGCAGAATAAGGTCTGACGGGTTGACTAGGGTATGAAACTGCATATGGATCATATTGAGAGACTAGAGCTGACTGAAAACTAGGCCGATGACCAATAGTAGATCCAAGGTAATGAGTTGGATTTGGTAAATAAGGATGACTAGGATGACTAGGAACTAAAGCCCGACTAGAAGAGGGCTCAGCTTTGACTGTTGCTTTTGGTTCTGTTTTGACTGCTGGAGCACTGGGCTCCGGTGTCTGCTGCTGCTTTGCTCTGGCCCGAGTCGTCATGGGAAGGGTCCTGAAGGAATTCACGAGTCAGAAAGTCTGGTATATGGTTGTCTTCTCCTTTAATGAATGCAATTTCAAAATTAAAAACGCTTAAAATAGCTTGCCAACGGGCAAATATTTGTTTACTTGCAATATTTTGAACATCTTTTTCTAAAACGTGTTTTGCGCTTTTGCAATCAACGCGGATTAAAATTTTTTGATTTAATAAATCATCTTGAAATTTACTAACACAAAGAACAACAGATAAAATTTCTTTTTTAATAGTACTGTAATTGCGTTGTGATTGTGTCCATGTACCAGAATAGAATCGGATAATTTGCTCAGGGTGAGCAGAAGAGATTTGCTGTTTAAGGATTCCTCCATAACCAATATCTGAAGCATCAGTTTCGACGATTTTAAATGAGTCTGCTAATGGAATTCCTAAACAGGGTAATGTTTTGACGTGTTTTTTAATTTCTTTAACGAGGTTGGTATGGATAGACATCCATGGTGGAGGATTTTTCTGTAATCTGTCAAATAAAGGCTTACATTTTTGCCTAAGATTTTTGTAAAAGTCGGCGACATAGTTTAATGATCCCAAAAATTTTTGGAGTTGATTTTTGTCGAGAATTATGTCTGGGAATTTATCTGCGAATTGAATGACTCTATTGATTGGGGTGATTTGGAGGTGATGGATATTGAATCCTAAAAAATGAATGTTTGTTTGAAAAAGTTTAATTTTTGAAGCTGAGGTTACTAAACCACTGACTTTCATTACATTGTAGAATTGGTTTAAATGTTTCCAATGTTGATCAATAGATTGTGAGAAAATGAGGACATCATCAATGTAAACGATTATAAAATGGCTGTATTGATTTAATATGTCATTCAGAATGTTTTGGAATTCACTAGGGGCATTTTTAAGGCCGAATGGCATAACGTTCCATTCATAATGGCCAAAGGGGGTGACAAAGGCAGTTTTGTATTTATCATTTTCATGTATTTGGATTTGCCAGAATCCAGATTTTAAATCGAATTTAGAGAAGATTACTGAATTATTTAGTCGGTTGATGAAGTCTCGTTTGTTGGAAATGGGATAACGTATCCATTCTAAGACTGTATTGAGAGGTTTATAGTTTATAACTAATCGAGGGGCACCTCTTTCTAATTCGACATTTTTTTGAACATAGAAAGCAGAGCAAGACCAGGGGGATTTGCTGTGACGAATTATTCCTTTATTTAGTAAGTCTTGAATTTCTTTTTTACAAAATTCCATGGTTTCGTGATTCATTTGAATTGGACGGGCTTTTGTAGGGATATTCTTTTCATCAAAGTTTTTAATATAGGGAAGGTTAACAATATGTTTTTTTCTATGCCAGAAGGCATTAGGGATATCTGAGCATAAGTCTCTAATAATTTTTTCTTCAAAATTTTTAATTTTGTTTTGGAGGGAAAGATCTTGTAATTGGTATTCAATTCTTTTGAAATCAATTTCTTCTTTTAAATAAGTTATTTGCTGTCGTTTTGCCGTAATCGAATTAATATTTTTTGAAATGGAATTTTCTTGAAAAGCCTTTAGAGTATGGATTTCAGGGTTTAAGAGGAACTGGAATTTAACTGGTTGGACAAAAAGGTAGGTCGTAATACCATCGTATTCCGTCATAAAAGGGTAAAGAAGTGTGATGAAAGGAAGTCCTAGAATGACTTTATCAGTTAGATATTTAACTAGAAGGAATGGGGTTTTGAAGCAAACATTGTTTTGGCAGACATGTGCTTTGGAAATTTCATATTTGATATTCATTTTGGCGCCATTTGCAGAGCGAAGGGACTCTTTTGTTTTTTCGAAATATTTTGAAGGAATTAGTCCTTCTTTAATACAGTTTAGGTCAGCACCTGAGTCGACTAAAACTGGAGTTGTAAATGAGAAGTCTTTTATCCATATTTGAACTGAAGTATACCATTTCTTAAGATTAATTTATTGAATAGTGTTGATAGTAGCATGTTCAGATATTTCTTCGTTGTGTTGAATAGTTTGTGAGGAAGAAGGTATTGGAGATGAAGTATTGTTTTTTATTTTAAATATTTGAGTATCAATTTTAACCAAATTCAAATCTCATTTGATATCTTTATTTTCAAGTGTTAATTCCATTTGTTGTTGTTGTAAAGATTGAATTTCTGATTTGATTATTTTTATTTCATGTTGAAGATCTTGGAGCATTATTTCTTGTTTTTTATTTTTGAATTTATCAAAAGTTGTAGTAAGAGAGATTCTTTCTGGTGGAGTGTTACTTATATGTTCTTGGATAATTAATTTTTTTAATTTCTTAGGATATTCTGCTTTAATATCTGGATTTTCGATTTTCCCAATTAAATCAATTAATAATTCTTCTTGTTCTTCTTGTTTGGAAAGTACATTAATAGATTTACAGCAAGCGGCTTTGCAGGCTAACTTAATGTCTGGGGAAGAAGATGTTTCAGAACTGGAGGAAGCAGATGATTCATTTAACATAGATTCGTTTTCATCGTTTTCTATTTCAGAATCAGTATCTCTTATTTCTAATAATCGTATAAGATTGTTTCGTTTTTCTTGACTGATTTTTAATTGATTGATTGTATTTTTACTGGACATTTATTAGCAAAATGACCAGGTTTACCGCATTTATAGCATTTAGTTTTGTCAGAAGGAAGGGACTTCTTTTGTTTATTATGTTTTGGCTGGAATTTTCTAAATTTTTTAAATTTATTTTTAGTATAAAATTTATCAGGTGTGAAATCGTTGTTATTTTGGGACCGATATTTATGACGGTTAAATCTTCTTTTACTAGGATAGTAATTAGATTCATGTTTATGTTTTTTCTTTCTAGAGGGAGGAATAGAGGGTAGACCATATTGTTCACAAAATGTTCCAAATTCATATTTTGCTTTTCTCTTTTCAGTTTTTGTTTGAGAATTTAGTTTCATATCGATACACTTTTTTAGACCTTCTTTTTGAATGATTGTGATAATATTTCCGTAGGTAAGGTTATTATACTCAATGTGACCTGTTTCGTTACTTAGGACTTGTTTAATTTTGTGAGCGAAGAGTTTTGGTAAGCCGTTAATAAATTTTTCTTTCCAAAAGGGTTGGTTACTATCGTCCCTAAGCATAACTCTAGAGATAAAAACATCTTTGTACCATTTGAAATCACTTAGTGTTGGACATCTTAGGTTACTAAGTTGGGCGTGAATTTTGGATGTAATGTGACTTGGGGTGCCAATAAAATGTTGGATAATTGTATAGAATAAAGTATTTACTGCATCGGAAACTCCTTTTCCAATGCTTTCGTCAAAAATGGGGTTGTCATCTTCATCTTGTTTAATTGCATATTTTATTTGATCTCTGGATTCTGCTGTGAGATGTTTTTCCCACCAGGAATGGAGTGTTCCTGTGAATCCGGTAACTAATATATCTACAATTTCAGGTTGACTGAAATTATGATTAGTAACATAACTGTTTGCTGTCATTGACATATGATGTAGTTTGTTTAGGATTTCGTTTTCAGATAAATTATCAATATTCCATTCATATGTTTTATCAGAAGAGACTGAGAATTGATTATTGGGAAGGGTAGTAGGTTTTATGTCTATTGGTAAAGGACGATCTATCCATGTTTTGAATTTCGGTTTCTTTGGATAATTAATTCTTGATAATTGGAGATCTTGAAATGTTTGGTTGATGTTTGAGATTGTACTGGAATCCGTATCGGATGATTCAGTTGATGTTTCTGAAAGTTTATTGTATTTATTATTGTGTATGACTGAAAGACTACTACTACTTGGTTCATTTTTAATGGATTTTAATAGTTGATCAATTTTTTGGGCAGTAGAAATTGGTTTGTTTGTGTTGAGGTTACTAAAACGGACCAAAAGTGTTTCAGTTTGCGGTTTGAGAAGTATACTGAATTTGGTAGATATTATGTCTATTTTGGTTTCAATTTTATCTAGTTGTTGGCCTATAGTTATTAAACTTTGGTTGGAATAATTATTTTGTTCAATAATTTTCTTATGTTCTGGATCATGTTTATCATCAATTATTTTAAAAGGTGAAGCCACCACTTTTTCTTGTAGATGTTCAATAACAATGTTTTCTATAGGGGGATGAGTGGATGTTACTACAGAATTGGTTGTTGTCCATTTGGATTTTGTTAATGTTTGAATATTTTTGTTTAAATTTTCAATAAAATCAAGAAAGAATATTTCTTTTTGATTTTGTAACATATAATTTTTCCAATCTTGAAATAGTTGTTTTCGTTGTTTGATTAAAGGGAACTGTTGACGGTATTGATTACGACGATTAATATTTTCTTGAGCTTCTAAGTGTTGGTCTAGTCTGGGGAAATCAATTGTAAAAGGGTTTAAATGACTGTTGGGGGAAATAGGGTGAGAGACAGTCTTTTTAGAGCTTTCACCGCTTACCTGAAAATCATACTCACGTGCCCTGTCGGGGTTACTTAACTGAGGACTATCGAGGGTACTTAACTGGGGATTAATAGGAGGAATAACTTCAAAATCAGAAGCTGTAGGAGTAGGAGAAGTAGGTTCTTCTTCAGTTGTAGGAGGCTCTTCATAAGTAGGATAAGTGACTTAAGAATTAGTGTTTAAATTTTTTATTTGTAATTTTTGCAATTCTTCTTCTAATTCTTTTATCTGAATATTTTTTATTTCTGTTTCTAATTCAGAATCTCTTCTAGAGATCGAAGATTCAGCTTTAGTGGAACCGGCGAATGAACGTCTGGCAGAGACGAAAGATTGTCTAGAAGATTGACCTAATTCTGTAATTTGAGGACGATTAATAGGATTTTGATTACGGAAGTTGATTCTTATTGTACCGTCATTGTATTGGTGTATTCCACTTAAGTCGGATACACTGTGACGTATGTTTACTGGTTGATTTTCATTAGTGAGAGACCATTCAGAGGGAAGTTGGACGTCAGACCATTTTATTGTATGGGGAACTCTGATATTAGCATTATCTTGATTACTGTGAATTAAAAGTGTTTGATTTTTGGGACTTTTATTAATAGCTTGAAAATTCATATTTGTTCCAGTAACTTTATAGTGAATTCGATAGATTAAGGCTAATGGTTGTGTTCCTTCTAAAACATTATATCCAGAAGTTTTGATATTTAATGTTAAGGTTTTTAATATATGAGGATCGCTGAGACTGATTGTGAAATCAGGATAGCAATCAAAATGTATTGGCCCATTGAATAGGCTTGATTCAATCATACCAAGAGTGCTATCATTAAAATCTGTAAATCTAGCATCTCTTAGACAGAGAAGGACTGAAACATTCAGACCCTTTCTGGTTAGTGGTTTAACACCAATTTGGACTAATCCAATATGGAGGAAGTTGTGACCATCTTTTTTTTATGTTTTTTAATAGATTCAGGACTGAAAAGTTGACATGTTTCGTGATCTTTGCTTAGGGCATAGACTTGCTCGACTGTTTTAATATGATGTTCACTTTTAAATGAAGAAAGTGACAATTTTTTCTTGTAAATTTCATTACTAGGGACTCTAGGAATATTCCAATCATTAATATCAATGTTATCGTTTGACTGATATTCTATTTGTTCTTCATTAACTATATCTGGAATCCTATTGAGGAAGGATCTAGACGAACTAGAAGAGACTGAGGAAGATCTAAATAATCGACTCATAATGGGAGATGAAAGAGTAAGTGACCAGAATATTAAGCTTGACAGCAACCACGATCAAGACTGGGCGCCTGAAGAACTCCTAAATTCTCTTCTCCGCTCATGCCGCATCCGCTCATGCCTCTCCGGGACTTACTGTTTGGACCTAGTATCTTACTGTTTGGTTGGAGAAAACAAAGACTGAAGGCGAGACAGAAAAGATAGGGTTACAGACAAACTTAAGAGACGTGGGCAAGAACACAATCACAACACAATATAAGCAGATTAAATAGATCAATCTCAATGACCTCTCCTAGGTGGTAGTCCGCCACTTGGGGATTGAAAAATAAAAACAGGTAAGATAACAGATAAATTAGAACAGAATTAATAAGAGTTCAAAGGTACGTGGAGCATGAGAGCTACTGTACTATGGAACTTAATCCAAGGTAGGTCTTGCTGTGAATCCGATATACCTTTACTCTTAAAACATATAAAGCAATCTCAATTACCACGCCTGGGTGGTAGTCCGCCTCGTGGGGTTCTTGAGAAAGTTTTGATTAACTTAAATCGTAACTCTTATGGCTCTGATACCAGAAACCAGCAGAAGTAAACATTAATATTGTTGACAGTAGCCACAGAGGGGCTACAGCAGGCCCACAGACCCGCAGCTAGTACACCAGGGGCCGGCCTGAGGCCCAGGACCGGACCACCAGCAACCGGCCTCGGGGTCCAGCAGTCTATCCTGCCACCAGGGGCCCGGGGCCTGGGGGCGCCTGCCTGCCAAAGAGGTCACCAGAGCTGCCATTTGGTGTGCAAACATAAGGGAACCAGTCCCACATCGAAGGGTATAGCCAGACCTCACTCCTGACCACCTATATAAGGGCCCCAACTACCCTCATTAATAGGTAACTGATCCTTCCTACCGCTTATATACGTGCTTAAGTTATATCTATTCCAACTATACTAACTTAGGCATCGGAGAGGAGAAGACCGGCCCGCCCGGTATTCCCTTAGTAAGCAGGTTTACGGGAGATCAAGTGAAGATTCATCTATCTCTACAAGGCCTACGGGTTTGTGCAGAAACAATTGGCGCCGTCTGTGGGAACTTCGGACAAGAAACCACGAAAGCACTATCGATGGTAGAGAATTCGGAAGCAAGGCAGGAAAGGAATACCGACGAGGAGCAGCGTGTTGCGCCAGTGCAAACGCTTGTCTCCACCCCGGTCGTTATGCGGGAGCAGCGCAGCGACCAGGGCGATCAGGAAGGCGGGAGCTGTGGGAGGCCGGCCGGCACGCCGGGGCCAAACCACGACAGCTCGCGCGAGAAAGGCCCGGCAACTGAAGACAGGCCTGTGCACCGGGGCTTTTCTCTGACGTTCTCGGATGATCCGAGTGACCGAGAGGAGAGCCCGCGCTGCAACAGTGACCGAGACAGCACGTACAGCCCCGACCAGAGCAGTATGGCGGGAGAGACACGGGCAATGGCCGCAGAGGTCAGTCGTCTGCATGAGGAGGGCGACCAGGATAGAGCCAAGTCCAACGTCCGGTATACAGAAATGGAAGTGGTAAAAGCTGCCCTGGTAGCCGCTCTGGAGAGAGGGCAACAGCGCAGTGAAGCTATGACCAGGGCACAAGCACCCCCACCAACCGAGTCTCGACGGTTAGAGGCGGGGCAGTCATTAGGTAGAAGGCTCAGTGATCCCGAGCGAGCGAAGTCACCGACCGGTACGGCCCCGCCCAAGAACTCGCCGACGCCCCTTCAACCGCACGCTTCGTTTGAGGATGGAGCCATGACCCCGACTGCACGGGCATTGCAGATGCTTGCCGACACCGTGTCGGATTTGAAGGCCCAAATGGAGGCCAATGAGAGAAGAGCAGCACGGCCGATGGAAGGCGCACGGTTCAATGAACGCATGGGCCCTTTCTCGCACCGGATTATGGAGTCGGGGAGGTCTGGTAACCAGAAGTCCCTCAAGCTCACCTATTTAGGATCCGGTTGCCCGTACCAGCACTTGGATAGTTTACGGTCCCAGACATGCGCCAAGGGATACTCCGATGCAGTATGCTGCAATATTTTCCAGGAAACTCTGTCTAGAGAAGCGCTCAGCTGGTTCTATGAGCTTCCGGTAAATTCAATCGAGGCCTTCGAACAGTTGGCCGACCGGTTTGTAGGCCGCTTCATCCTCCGGGTCGAAGGAGCCCGCACATCGACCATCCTCTTCAACTGCATGCAAGCGCCCGGCGAGGAATTGAGGACTTTCGTCAACCGTTGGCAGACGGTGACGGCCGGGGTTCGGAACCTTGACAAAGGTATCGCCGAGATGGCGTTCAAGCAAGGGCTCCGACCGGGAAAATTTTCCTACGCCGTGCGGGTGGAACTCCCGCAGGGGTATGACGAGTTGATGGCAATGGCCATCCGGCACGCCCAGGCCGATCATGAGACGTACGGCCAGCACCTACTGAAGAGGAAGCGGGACGGGCAGCAGGAAGACCACCCCCGGGAAGAGCAGCCCCCACCCCGCCAAGAAGACAAGACCAGCCAGCGGACCGAGAACCGATCCGCCCGACCGAGTGGGCGCAGCAGAAATTGGGGGCAACGGCAGCAAAGGTCCTATCATGATAAGCCCCGGGGCGAGCACAAGCCGGCGTAGTTCCGCCAAGAACGCCCTCTGGCAATCATGCCAGCACAACCGGCCGGCCAAGAAGTCTTCACCGCTCTCACCTCTTCGTACGAGGACATTTTGCTCGAAAATGGGAACATCATTCCCCCACCGCCCAGGAGAAGGTACCCGAAGGGGAAGCTTACCACGGCGCAAATGGGCAAGTATTGCTCCTATCATAATGAGGCTACTCATCGAACGAGCCAGTGATGTGCTCTCAAGACAGCGGTGGAGGGTTTGATTGGTAACGGCCAGCTCCAACGGTATATAGGGGAAAGAAGAGCAGATCCTAACCGGGAGCAGGACCGGGGCTGGTAGGCTCGCCAAGCCACCAAGCGGTTAATTTGGCATACCACCGGTCCAACCGCTGTAACGCCACAAGATGTATATACAAACTGCTTTCAAGAAAAATTCCACCGGTTCCATCAATTCAAGTGTATTCATAGTCAGAACAATACAAGCAGAGGCCGTTCGGGCAAATTTACAAAAAGAGCAAGGGCAAAATCCTAAGGAGCTATGCCTCCCCCCTCAGCGGGCAATCCGCCAGCTTCTCCGGATGAAACAGCCGCGCCTTCAGCAATCTGAGGTCCACCCTCCCCTTCCGGTTGCTCTTCCGCCGACTGCTCATGGATATCCGACTGCTCATGAATATCTTCATCAGCAGCCTTCGACATCCGGAAAGTATCCAGGTACCCCTTCTGCTCCCATTCCGTGTACGCATCCGCGATGCCCGATTCCCTGGCCTTCTCCAGGAACTGATCGCTCTCATGATATTTGAGAACGAACCCGCTCGTACAGTTCCGGGTCCTCTTCCCCGGCCGCAGCGGCAGAGGCAGCACGCACGGCGGCAGCTCCCACCTGGAGCTCGTCCAGCTTGGCCTCCAGTTCGGCCTTCTCCTCCTCAGCCAGCTCCTTCTCCTTCTCCAGGTTCCGGACCCGCTCCTCCAGCTTGGCCACCTGCTTCTTGGCCCTCTCCTCCGATCTGGCATTCTCCCGCTCCAGCCGGGACCTCTCTGCTTCTAGCACTCTCCGGGCCTCTGTCAGCTCGGCCACCTGCTTCTTCAGCTCCTCGCTCGGATCGGGCTGGTACAGATTGTACAGCAGCTGCATAACAACAGAGCCAGTTAAGCAAGCAACAAAGGAAATTAGTTTCGAGCAGTACAATGGCACCGGGCAATTCTTACCTGCAGGACCGATTCCTTGAACTTTTGGCGCTTCCCGCTCGCCAATGCTCCGGTGACCTCAGCCCTGTCCAGACCAAGGCCGGCCAAGTCTGCCGCCAGCTGCCGGGCGAGTGCACTCTCCGGGTTTCCCCTCCGAGTCTCAGCAGGCGCGGGGCTACTCTGCCGGGCAGCGGCAGCCTTCTCACCAGCGGAGCTCGATGCACCGCTGGTTACCTTGAGCCGTTTGGCCAGATTCTCACCGGACGACCCACCGGTCAGCGTCACCACCGCGGAGGGAGGAACGTCCATGATCCTCCGCCTCTTCTCACCCTGGCCGTCAGGCGAAGAAGATTGTGCGCTTGATCGGGTTACCCGGGTGACGAGCGGGACTGAACCCGGCCGGTATGGAATCGGGCTCACTCCACCGGGAATCTTCAGTGGCCCCCTGGTAGTCTTGCCCTTACCGGGTCCCGCCTTGGGCGCAGCAGGATGGCTCTTCACACGCGCCAGGACGTAGCCCTCGTCCTCCACATCCATGGCCCGCGGTTCGGAATGAACCGTTAGCCGACCAGACTCCTCGTCCACGGAGGTCCGTGAAACGGCCTCGCCTTTCTCCCTCACCATCGCGAGAAGCACTTCACCGTCCATGGATAGGGTAGTGTCGGGTTTGATGACCGCCCGGGAAGATGCACCTGCTGACAGGACCCGAACCAGATTTCACCCCGAAACCCGGATCAGATCCTGCGGGGACCACCTTAAGAGAGATTTTACTGAAAAATCAGCATGACCTCTCTTAAAATGGACAACCCTCACCTGTCAAAAACACAAAACACTTCTATAAAATCCACTCTGACTCTAGGAGCCACCTGCTCTCCCAAAATTCCAACAACTTCTCAACGCATAAGTAGAATCACTTTTAGAACCTCTACAATTTATCAGAGCATTCTACATAAAGTAATTAAGGATACAAACATCAAAGAATTAAAGGATTAAAAGATCCTACCGAGCGGAAGCAATACTGACGCTGACTATGCCTCGACCTGAATATCTTTGACCTCAACTACTAGTCTGCACACTGGGCAATTTAAAACGAAGGGCCCAGGGGAAAGTAATTTAAAAACGTTAGAGTGAGTGGATAAAAATAAAATAATTTCAACTAATACTTTTAATTAAAGACATTATATCACTTTCCCACATTTTCATACTAATTGGAAAATCACAATGCATGCATATGTATATATAAACGTACCCCATTTTTATGAAAAACTCTATTAAAACAACTCAGTCTCGCTGACAACTCAAATAAACAAAACTCCTTTGTTTATATATATATATATATATATATATATATATATATATAAAATCATAACCATTTGAAAATCAACTTATAATACATCTCGATCAATCTCTTTGGTCATATAAAATCCCAGTTCCACTGGTTCGGGAATCTATGAAATACCGAAAGCCTCATAGAGGAAATATTCCCGAAACTAGATAATATAAAAATATAGGAATCTTAATCCACTGCTTCGGGAATCTATCAAAAGCTGAAAGTCTCATAAATGAAATATTCCCGAAGCCACATCATATAATCGTATAAAAATCTCAATCACGTCATATAATAATATAAAAATCTCAATCAACTGATGCGGGAATTTATTAAAAACTGAAAGCTTCACAGAGGAAATATTCCCGCAATCACAGTGAAAAACATCCTCATGATCTAATCCCATTGGCCATGCAACAGGGAAATGTCTACCCACCACTGGAACCTCGTCAGGCTCTGGTCCGAGAGTCCTATTGACTCCCCCCGTGTCTAAGTCTACTACCTAGACACCTCACCACCTCAATATATACCACCCTACGTCGACCACCGAGCGTGAATCTGACCTATATGGTCAAGTCGTCACCTCGCGTGGGATGAGGCTCCACTAGCTAGCATCAATATAATAATAACGTGGACCCTTGTGTGGTGAAAACAAATCTCGAAATACATTTCCCCTGATAAATCATCAACCATCTGAGGCTCATAATCATATAACAATATTCTAGCCTCCAGATAAAACCATGAATCCCTGGCAAATCAACATGCCGTAACATAAGTACCCGGCAATCACCATGCCGTAAAATCAGAAATACCCGGCAAATCACCATGCCGTAAAATCAAATCAAATATACGTAAATCCCATCGACATGCCTCGCATGTCAGAAAAATCATAAATAATAAAATCAACAAAAATCCCCGGAATTTCATTCCGGTCTACTGATTAACATACTCAAAATATTTCAAAAATATAAAACCACATGGAAACCTCATTTCCCAAGGAAATAGCAAAATCCAATATAAATATCATTACTGTCGATAAAATGAAACCATATATTCCTTAACATATCTTTTTCTTTTTCTCATATAATCATTCATACTTCAAAATCATTTAATCAAAATAAATTTCATTTCAATAAAATAAAATAATAATGCATGCATTTGTTTAAAAATAAAAATCCACTCGCTGTACTGTCGAATGTGTCGATACCGCGCTCTCGTCCCGTCGAACTTCTCGACCTGGTTCGAATTGTATCAATTCCTTTCGTGGAATTGCTACCCAGATCGAGACCTTTGTTTCCCCCCAAGAATCGCACCAGTTGGTGACCGGAGGAGAGAAATCAAGCTCGACACAGTCGAGCCTTCTCGAGCTACAAGCGGTCGAACCGCGGTGATCCGCCTCGAACCACCACCTCAGACTGGCAGAGGAGAAAGGGACGAGTCGATCGGCACCGGCGCGCCGGTTGGTGGCCGGACGGCCGAGAATCGGGGGCGGCGACTCGGTCGGTGCAGTTCGGGCCGAGTCGGGGAGAGAGAAGGAGAAAAGAGAAAGAAAAAGGAAAGAAAGAAAAAGAAAAGAAAAACTTGCCGTTTCGGGAAAATTTCCTCTCGGCTATTTATACTCGTCAAAAAATCGGACAATTTCCGATTTTAGATCATAACTTTTTCGTACGAACTCCAAATTGAGCATGCTACGTGTCCACAAACTCGTTTCAACGTTTTCTACCTCGTCATGAAATAAAATCCTCGGTCGAGTCAACTTATTTAAAAGTCAACCTTTTGAACTTTCGAATCGTAAAAATGAAAGATAAAACTGTCAAAGTTAATTCGAGATTCGGGTCGTATCACCTGCAGGACGGGCAAAGGTTAGTATTTAAAATAGTTAGCAAAAGTGTTACCGCTAGCACTTGCTACGCACCGGGATCTCGCCCAAGACAGCAATGCTCCAGCACTTCTCGCCGGATGAAGTTGTAAGAGCTCCGTTCGAGCTCATCCCAGCATCCGAGTATGGTCGTGATCCTCTCCTGCTCCAACTCGGATAGCTCGAACGATTGATCCCCAAGGGGCTGGAAGGCACCAGGAACCCGGTACATCTTACTCCTCTTCTGCCACTTCCCGCCCGCCATCACCACCTTCTTCCTCCAGTTGTTATCCACCCAAGAAGGCATATGGGTGACGATCGGTTGATAGCGCCGGGCATTGAAGGACAGGCAACCCCGGGACCCCCGCTTCTTCGAGTATGATAACCTATATAGTGCCCGGAATTCGTTTACCGTTGGCATACTCATCCCGGACAATTCATACAGGCAGTCGAGGCTCAGCAGCCGCCTCCACTGGAGCCCTGGAAGCTGCGCGGGAGATTTTTGCAGCGCACTGAGCATGTACTGCACAAATTTTGGAAGAGGGAGCGAAAACCCGTGGTGAAACTGGTCTAGATGCACCGCAACCCAACCTGCCTCCGGGTTACAGGCTGACTCTCCGGGATTCAATGGCCGTAGTGCCACCTCGTCCGGGAGACGTGGACGCAGCAATCTCTCCAGGGTTCATGCTACCACCCGGCTCGTCACACACCACGGCACCCTTCCCTCTCCCAAGGGTGTAGCTCACGGGCGGAGCACCAGCAAGGCGCACACCGTGCGGTATTCTCTCAGATCCTGAGGACCCGGAAGACGAAGCCCCGCTCCGGGAGCGGTCAGCGGCTTCAGACACCGGGGATTCCGAACCGAGCCAGTCCTCCAGTCTCTCCTCATCGTCCATGACGGGACGCCTGGCAGCCGATTCGGAAGCCCCATCAGAACTTGCAGAAGACATGTTTTAACCTAAGGGGAAGAAAAAAAAACAAAACCCTAGCACTGGTCAGCAACAGCCTAGAACAGCGCTCTCTGCGGCCCCTCTCCAAGTTTACCGCAGACGCTCCGCTTAAAACAACTCAGTCGGCGACAGAGACCCCCCCCCCCTCCCCCCCCCCCCCCCCGCCGCAAAAACCCCGAAAAGAAAAACAAGAACAAGATCAGGCAAAGAAAGCAAGAACTGACCGATTAGTATGCTCAACCGAGGAAAGTCCGCCCTGCGAAAACAGCGAGCAATGGCAGGAGAAGAGTAAAAGAACACTTGAGGCAACGGATGTCGCGGGGCACCTCCACAGAGCTTTCGCCAGATTTCTCTCTTTCTCTTAGTCTCTCTGAGCAAGAAGCAAAACAGAATGAAGAAGGCAGAGGAGGCCCTTTTTATAGAGAGGTTCGGTGCTCTAGGCGCTTGTAATCCCCCCCAAACACGCAATCAGAGCAACTCAAACGCTCGCGAATCCAGGCCTTCCATCTCAGACCGCTCCCTATCAGCACGTGTCCCAGTATCAGTAAACAGCCCACGTCATCATAACTGATGGGACTGATCGACTTCCTCCTTAAATGCATGTCAGCCACTTGTCCCGCTTGCTGGAGACAGGTAAGGGAGTTAGGAGCGGGAACCGAGGCGTCAGGTCCCCCAACACTTCCCCAGGCTCCACGGCTACATGGCATCTCACCGGTTATGAGTTTTTCAACCGCTTCGAGAGCTTTGTTCCGGGTACGAGCCATCCATCCGGTACCATGGCAGTTCACGGTTAGGTATCATTCAACCGGCTGCATGGCATCTCACCGGTTATGAGTTTTTCAACCGCTTCGAGAGCTTTGTTCTGGGTACGAGCCATCCATCCGGTACCATGGCAGTTCACGGTTAGGTATCATTCAACCGGCTGCATGGCATCTCACCGGTTACGTAACATTCAACCGCTTCGAGAGCTTTGTTCCGGGTACGAGCCATCCATCCGGTACCATGGCAGTTCATGGTTAGGTATCATTCAACCGGCTGCACGGCATCTCACCGGTTACGTAACATTCAACCAACTCGAGACCATCTCACCGGTTATGATCATCCAACCGGCTCGAGAGCATTTTTCCGGAAACGAGATCCACCCGGCCCCATGGCATCTCACTGGGGGACTCGCTCCGATATGGCAGGACGCCCGGTTGAGGTCCACCCGGCTCCATGGCACGACCCCGGTCATGAGAACATTAGACCGGCATGGGCTTTATACACCCGGGTGAGTTTACATCTAACACATGTACTCTTGTCCAGCATGATAAAAACCCTGCATCGCACTGAACTGCGATCAATCTGGGGCTCTACGGCGAGACTTGTCACCTCAACGCCACCCCATTGCCTCAACGCTTATTCCAACAAGCTGAGAAGAACTAACAAGTGTTGACCGGTGCCTCGGCAGACCGCAACACCGGGGCCACCGCCTCGCAGCCTAGCAATATGGACTCGTACCGATATGGCAGAACTCCCGGTCGAGGTCTAGTGCACAAGTTCACTTGAGGGACTCATAACGATATGACAGAACGCCCGGTCAATATCACATGCTCTCCGGCTCGCTCTGATATGGCAGAACGCGGGGTCCAGGTTCCATGCACACATCTATTGCATGGCGGATTTCAACGCCCCATACTCATTCCATGCACACATCTATTGCATGGCGGATTTCAACGCCCCACTATCATCTCCATGCTCATAACACTACAACACTTGAGCACAGTACTACTTGTATGACATACTCACAAACTGTTGCATACCATCGGTAACAGGTACTCACCCCGGTCACGCTCAATCTTCAACGCGGACTTGGGGGACTGGGCACCGTTGGGTTGGTAACCCTGCGGGTCTGCAGGACAAGGGCAAGACAGTTTAAGTCCCCATTCAAGATTGCACTTGACCGGGAACTTGGGGGACTTGTTGACAGTAGCCACAGAGGGGCTACAGCAGGCCCACAGACCCGCAGCTAGTACACCAGGGGCCGGCCTGAGGCCCAGGACCAGACCACCAGGCACCCGGCCTCGGGGTCCAGCAGTCTATCCTGCCACCAGGGGCCCGGGGCGTGGGGGCGCCTGCCTGCCAAAGAGGTCACCAGAGCTGCCCTTTGGTGTGCAAACAGAATGGAACCAGTCCCACATCGAAGGGTATGGCCAGACCTCACTCCTGGCCACCTATATAAGGGCCCCAACTACCCTCATTAATAGGTAACTGATCATTCCTACCGCTTATATACGTGCTTAAGTTATATCTATTCCAACTATACTAACTTAGGCATCGGAGAGGAGAAGGCCGGCCCGCCCGGTATTCCCCTTAGTAAGCAGGTTTACAGGAGATCAAGTGAAGATTCATCTGTCTCTACAAGACCTACGGGTTTGTGCATAAACAAATATATATATATATATGTATATATATATATATATATACATATATATATATATATATATATATATATATATATAAAAGGTGTCGGCAATACTTTGTGTTTTGAAGAATCAAATCCCATGGGCATTGGAGGTAAAAGGAGAATCACTAAGCTAGTGCTGCAACTTGAATCTACTTTCATGCATTCTATGGTATTAAGCACTCGTGCTAAAGAGTTTGAGTGGTTTCAAATCCACTCTGATTAGCAGATCTTTCAACTTTTAGAGGCTAAATATGGGTCCTCGCAGGTGTCACCCCCACCAATTAGGCAAATATATATGTTTTCCTATCGTACATCATTGTTTTTATTACTTATTTTTCCCCTAGAGTACTGAAAGTCTGAACTTTATCTTCTTCTCTGGTGATGATTTGTTTTCATCGGGTAATAATTAAGCAATTTGTCTTAAATTAACCTCATTTTGCTTAATTAATCAGCTATAGTACGCATGGCCTAATTTGGTTGAATGTTTAAGTAGTTGTTATCTCGAAACACATATTATAAAACTATCTAGCACCAGACCAAGGATACAGACAGCTTAGCATGCACAACAACTTCTCATCTACTCATAGACTGATTACTAAAATTATAGTGTATGATCGATGGTCATATAAACTCCACCCGGCCTCTTTAAAATTACTATGCATACTCAAACTAGGATCTTCAATCAAGGTTGCTTGATTTTTGCCCCCAATCGAAGTTGTTTGATTCTAGCCCCCAATAAAATTTGCTTGATTCAAGCCCCGGAATAAAGGATGCTTGATTCCAGCCCCTTCAATAAAGGATGTTTGATTCTAGCCCCCATGATCGAGGCTACTAAATTCAATATATATAAAAATTATGAGGTTATATTTCTTCATTAAAACAGAAAATCTCATAACGATATATGGGTAAAAGGTGCCATCGGTGACATAAATGGATCGCACAATTAGAGAATTGTGGGTGGGGTTTCTTCTACAGCATCGCCATTTGTTGAACGAGGCATAGTCATTTGTTGAACAAGGGATCGACGTTTCTTCTTCGACAGTGTTGTAGGTATGGCTGCCAGTCTATATTTTGTGTATTTGGTTTCTCTAAATTTTTCTTTGAAGACCTAAAAGATTTGTATGGGAAGAAGGTAATTTGAGTTTTTGTATTGAGTTTCTCTGAATTAGGTCATTTGGGTTTTGTATTTCGTTTCTCTATAGTAGGTATTTTGGGTTTCGTATGAAGTTTCTGTTTAGTAGGAAGCTCACTGTTGATTTTCTTTGCAATAGGTAATTTGGTTTTTATATTGAGTTTCTCTGTTGCAGGTAGTTTGGGTTTTGTATTGAGTTTCTCTTCAGGAGGAAGCTTATTGTGGGGTTTCTATGCAATAGGTAAATTGAGGTTTGTATTGAGTTTCTTTATATTAGGTAAATTGGGTTTTAGATTGAGTTTCTTTGGGGCAGGTATTTTCGGGTTGATATTAAGTTTCTTTGGGGCAGGTATTTTGGGTTTCATATTGAGTTTCTCATTAGTAAGAAGTTTATGAAACTATAGAATAGGTTTCTATGTTGTAAGGGACATACCTTTTACATAGGTTTATATGGTTTCTACCTTGTTTGTGTACTAGGTGTAAAATGTATGCTTTACCTTTTAAGACATGTATATAGGTTATGGATCGGGATCCTCTCCTAATAAAAGGAGAGAGGAGCCCTCCTCATGAGATCTGGGCCGTCAGATTAAAATTGGACGGCCCAGATTGCTTTGCAGGGGGTTGTGTGAATAGTAACAGAGAATTTTGGACTGTTGGATTAAAATTGGACGGCCCAGATTGGTTTATGAGGAGGGTATGAGGAGGATTTTATTAGGAGAGGATCCCATTCCTATAGGTTATGTGGTTTCAATAGTTTATCTTTACCTATTGTTTTCTCATATTTTGTTTTCCATGTGGTCGACAGATTGTACGAGTATGGCAAAAAAGATTTCCCACCTAGAGTATAGGTGCGACCTTCTCAAGTTTGGGCGAGTTATGAATGCCGAGTTGGGGGCAAACATTAGTGAGAATAAGCTTCAACTGCTAGGAAACACATCGTTTAGTAGTTTGTTTGGAGCTTTTTTTTAATGGAAGAATAATAGTCTGTTTGTAGAAAGGTGGCAACTATATTTATGAATAAACTTTCTTTTTTAAACCAGAAGGGTAAAAAGGTGAACAAAAAAATACAATAAAAAATGTTAATTATATAAGCAAACTCTATAAGGAAGGTTGAAATACGTATTGGGTGTAACTTAAATAAAATATTGAGTGTGGATTTATGTTGAAATGAGGCTTGAAATATGGGTTTAACTCTAATTTACTCAAAAAAGGAAAAAGGGACAAAATTGAGTAGTAAACCGTCACACAAAAACTGATGATGAGCAAAAGGTCTAATGTCTAATGGCCGTGGATAGAGGTGGCAAGTTTACATCCGGCACGACCCGAGTACGTTAGAATAGCAAAAGAAGTTTGTCAAATTCTTGATAAACTTGAATCAACTTGTTCTTGAAGCTGGGCTTTCAGCAAACCCCTATTCTTCCATCTCTTACTGTCTCTACTAGGGGTGGGCGTTTGGGCCCGAAAACCCGAAATCCCGGCTCAAAAACCGGAAAAAAGAATTTTCAGGCTCGGCCCGAGGAAAGCCCGGCCCGAAAATAGTATTGTCGGTCCGAGCTCGGGCTTGAATATTTTTGGGCCCGAAAGCCCAGTCCGGCCCGACCTTTTCATATATATATATATATATATATATATAAAAAAAAAAAAAAGAAAAAAAAAAACCTCAGTTGTTTGACACTTTGACTTGTCTCCGTCGTCCTCGTTCTCTAAGACCTCGCGTCCTCGCGTCCTGCCTCCTGCCTTCTGCCCAGCTGCCCTCCTGCCTCCAAGCCTCCTGCAACCCGCCTCCCGCCCTCCTCCTTCTCCGGCTTCGTGCGAATCGCCACAACCCTAGCCTCCTTCTACGACCGCATCGCCTAGCTCGGCTCTCCGATCTGCTCCAATCCGCACAGCCCCACTCCCTCGTGCGAGCGGCCCGCACAGTCCGGCACAGTGGCTCTCATCGCCCCACAGTCGCTCGCTCACCCCCAACCTCGGTCGCTCCGATCGCGATTATAACAGGTTTGTTTGTGTTCCCAGTTTGTATATTTGCTTCAATTGCTGTGACGAGGGTGGTTGTGATGAGGATCACAACATGACTTGGTTGATGCAGAAGGAGGCAGAGGGAGGAGACGAGATCGGAAGGGAAGAGAATGGGGGCAGTTGAGGAAATGGAGGGATTGGACTTGAGGGCGATGAAGGAGAGAGCGACGTCGTCGGAGCAGTTGGAGAGAGTGAGGGAAAGGAGGTGGCGGAAGGGCTTGTCGGTGTCGGTGAGGCCGGGTGGTGGTGTTGGTATTTGGGCCCGAAAAAGCCCGAAAACCCGGCTCGGGCCCGGGCCGGTCCTCGACTTCAAAAAAACTCGGCTCGGCTCGGCCCGAGGGGTTCGGGCTTTGGGTCGGGCTTTGTGATTTTTGGGCTCGGCCCGGCCCGCGCCCACCCCTAGTCTCTACTCCCTTACCTTTAAACCCAACCCTTCTCTCAAATGGCCACCGTCCAACCATCTTACTGTCCCTATATTCATCAAACGATTATGGCCAAAAACAGAACCAAGATTCTAAATCGCCTCCCAAAACGGATTCCAAGGCTCCGGCGACGACTTTGGAGCAGCAGTGCCATCTCGACCACCTAGACAAGATGATCAGTGTGGCCGCCGACTGTAATGCACGCTCTGTGAACCCCCCCAGTTGTATTACACGCTCTATTATCTCACCTTTTTTTTTATTTTTTATTTTTTTATCTGACAGTGTCTTTTGCTACCTCACTCATCCTCTCAAATCCTACGCCGCCACCATCATCTCCTCCGCCTAAAGCTCACCACCACCGAATCTCAACCCTCATCATTTCAAACAACCAAGAACCCAGAACTAACAACCAAGAACCATACCCCGAACAACGAAAGCTACCAAGAAACAATATCCCAGAAACTAAAGCCATAACGAACCACTTTTAACAACGACCAATATCCGAGAAATTAACTTTAAGCAAAATAAAGTCACGCAGAAATTAAAAGCCACAAGTCAACATAAACAAACTGAAAGAAATAACATTACAAATTAAACGAGCCTTAGACTTCGGCTTCTCCATCATCGACCACCAACAGCTTTTCCGTATCCACTTTCTCTGACAGCTTCTACACGATTGATTCCACATCAACTTTCTTCAGAATCAATTCCACAATCTTTTTCACAAGACCTTGCTCTCCTGGAGTTGTTGCAGAGGCTAGAAGCATTGCGTACACTTCACTTTTGGCCCACTGATCAATCTCATAAACCCGTACCGCGGGTAGGGGATGAGGAAGTAGTGTTGCATGATCGTCCCTGGAAAGCATCAATGAAATCAATTAATGATAGGCTGCGCATAACTTAATACTTAGTGATATACTTGATACTTAATGATATACACATGTATGCTTACTGTTGACAGTAGCCATAGAGGGGCTACACAGGCCCACAGACCCGCAGCCAGCATGCCCGGGACCGAACTGAGGCCCGGAGCAGGATCACCAGCACCCGGACCCGAGGCCCAGCAGTTTACCTTGTGACCAGGGGCCCGGGAACCGGGGACGCCAGCCTGCAGAACAGACCACCAGAGCTGCCCTTTTATGTACGAACATAAGGAAACCAGTCACACATCGAAAAGTAAGACCAGACCTCACGCTCGACCACCTATATAAGGGCATCAACTACCCTCTTTAATAGGTAACTGATCTCTCCAACTGCTTATCATTCTTGCTTAAGTTATCTATTCATCCCAACTGTACTAACTTAGGCATCGGAGAGGAGAAGACCGGCCCGCCCGGTATTCCCCTTAGTTAGCAGGTTCGCAGGAGGAGATCAGATCTAGATTCATCAGTTTCCACTAGGCCTACGGGTTTGTGCAGAAACACTTACTTATATGAAGGATCTCCAACATGAGCACGGGCTTCAGCCAAAAATGCATCAACATCTACTTCTTTTATCAATGATGGGTAGCCTGCATCTAACTTCATAATAGCTGATATGACCACCTGTTTGCATCAAATTAGATGTCAGATTATGAAGATGATCAAAGGGAAACAGATGGTTTATTGAAATTCATGTTTACCTTAGGGTCTTGAGAAACAAGAAGTGACGCACGATCACAAGAGAACTCTGCAGCTTGAGCCCATTCACATAACTCTTTCAACCAACTTTCAGAAAACAACCACTCTAGTACAAGTAGTTATTATCAACCAAAATGTTATTATCAATTTTTAACTAAAGTCTACATTCACTAAGCTACAAAAGCATGAAAAACTTACCAGGTATGGTCTTAGCATCACGGACAAGCAAATTAATGACATTACGCAAGAAATAATGACCGCATTTTAGATGAGCCAATTCATGAGCAAAAACAACCTACGATGAGCAACGGTTAATATGTGAAGACAAAAGAGAAGAAGAATAATTAAACAATCAAACAAAAGAGATAAATGATTGCCTGCAGCTCTTGTGGAGTGAGAAGATCAAGGAGACTGGAGTGAATAACAACATAGGGGGTGTCTAGTGCAAACGCACGAGCTAAAGGTACAACATCATTCCGAATGTAGAGTAAAAGTGTCGCGATATTTAAAACCTCAGCAGTCTCAGCCATCAGCTCGTATGCATTAGAATGGTGGCAAAGCAAAAATGGCAGTGTACATAAGCAGAGAGCATCCTCTTTCAGCAAATCGTTCACTTAATATGAAAAGATAAAATAATCTCAAGGCAATTGCTTCTTCTCAAATCCTCCGGGACATAAATTACAAATGCAAGACATCGATGAGTGCTAATATAAAAGAATTAGGGGAGAAATTTATAATCAAAATCAAATTTTGTACTTGCAGTCCAATATATGAGATTATCAGTAAAACTTAAACCGAGATTTCCAAAAAAAAAAAAAAAAAGATTTCAAATAATGAGGTATTGGACAATCCTATGCAAGGAAGCATGGCGGACAAAACACTTGTATCAAATCCACAACTCCAAATGAAAAAAATAATAATAACATATGGCTTCTTAAATCATCCAGAACACTAATATATGCAGAAATAATCAGAAGAAATAACAGAACTTAACCTGAGTCGGACCGGCCAGATTAGAAGTGCCATCATTCTCAATTTTGTCTGCTACAAAGAAACCTGTAAAATGCCAAGAAAACAAGAAAAGATAGAGCCTTTGACAGATACAAGTAAAATGAACTCCACAGAAAATTAGATTCCAATTACCTCTTGCAGACTCTTCAAGCCCAGTCAGATCTACCACTGGTCTATACACCCGATTGTACTGCACAATACTGATCAGACTCAATATATTATTGTTTTGTTGGAACTGAATAATATAATTGCTTTTGAAACAACATGCATGCGTTGCCAATCAAAACCTTTTTTCTCTGGAGAATAAAAGAAAAACTTGTTTCTTTCTGAGAGACAAAACAAAATTCTCTATGTTATTTGAAAAAAATTCTAAAACCACCGACCAATATTCTCAGTCTCTCTAATATAAAAAAACAGGGAGCTCTTCTCCGAAAAAAAATAAAAATAAAAGGAAAACAGGGAGCGAAAGAGTAGTCGAAATGAACGACCAAATGGTCGAAGAGGAAAAGAGTGTACACCATTAAATCCAGAGGATGGCGAAAATCATCAGTCTGCAGAGTCGGGTAAACAATCTTCGCAGAGATTCCACACACGGGAACCCGGACCCTGGGAAACTCGTTGGTTCTGGAGTGGAGTAAAATCTGATAAGAAGGCAAAGCTTTTGATGAAAAACGGAGAGGATTTGGGTTCCGGTTGAGGTTTAGAGAAGAGAGAGACATGGAAGCCATCGAAGATTAAAAATCAAAGGCATAGTTGAGGAAAGAATTTTTGGTTTATAAAGCTCGAAACCAACCTTCACTGTTGCCCTAGCTAGGTTTTTGTGTGAGCCCGAATATAAGGAAATTCAGGGCCAATTTGCGCGGGGCACAATAAGATTAACATATTATTTAGAGATTATTATTATTATTATTATTATTAAATTTATTTATTTAGGATTAACATCTTCCACATGCTTTGATGTACCCTTTTATGTATTACAAAGAATAGAAAGAGTGGAGGAAGTAAATGGTTATTGCCAAGAGAATAGCTGAAAAAGATAATAATAATAATAAAAAAAAGTTATCACAGGAGTTGTCGTCAACATTGTAAGATGAAGTGTTCTACCTTTAGTTTTCCAAATAGTTTGTTTTAGTCATTAACAATCCTATCATGGATATGGGGATGTTCTATCAAAATCCATTATTATGAAGATATTTTTGTTGAGTAAAATGTAATTGCACTGAAAGCAAACGCTAGAGGAGATTTTAAAGAGGACTATGGATTAATGAAGCTGAAAATTATGGACAATTGGACATTAGAAAGTGTGGTAAAACGATGTCATCTTTGACAAGAAGATAAAATTAGGAAAAAGCGATGGCGTCTATCAGTAGGGCGCACTCGATCTCTACCTGCAGAGGAGAGCAGAGCAACACCACCATGCACGCTATATGCTCTCTTACTGCCACAACTCACAAATTGCAAAAACTATTTTAAATTTTCATTTTGAATTTTGTTCACCTCTATCCTGCCTTTCATACAAACTTCCAAATTCTTCAGAGGCCTTACAGCAATGGATTGCCTCCAAACCTTTAATTCCACTTCAGCTCCATCATTAACTATCCACATCCTCCTTGGCTTTCCTATTAGTTTACGAACTCAATATTAATACACTAATATATACTTTCAGCCAATTATTTCATATATATACCAATTCAAGTTTTTTATTTTCACGATAATGTCTTTTCTTTTCATTGAAGAGCGACAATGTTGCACATTAAGATTGATCACAAACTATGTTTCTTTGATGTACTAAGGTGAAGTTTATAATTCCATAGAAATGATTTATCATTTAATACTTGTTGCATCACTTGCATGTTAAAAGGATATGTCTGAAGCAGTGAGTAATGTTTTTTTTTTTTTTAACAAGAGCACTGAATAGTGTTTAAGAAACAAAAGTATAAGAGAAAGAAATCTTTATATACGTATATGTACGTTTCCGTACTTTATATACATATATGCTGTATATATACATATATATACTAATTCAAGTTTTTTATTTTCACGATAATGTCTCTTCGGGACAATGTTGCACATCAAGATTGATCACAAACTATGTTTCTTTGATGTACTACGGTGAAGTTCATTATTCCATAGAAATGAATTAGCAATTAATACTTGTTACATCACTTGCATGTTAAAAGGATATGTCTAAAGCAGTGAGTAATGTTTTTTTTTTTAACAAGAGCATTGAATAGTGTTTAAGAAACAAAAGTATAAGAGAAAGAAATCTTTATACAGGTATATGTTTCCGTACTTTATATACATATATGTTGTAAGTTATGACAAGTTAGGATACACAAATAGTCGTTGAAGTCGACAACTTAAAACCGATAGTTAGTAGTCTAAAACAAAGAGTTGATGTCAAAAATTATTTTACCCCTAGTCAAATCCATTTCCTACATTTTTTTTTAGAATGTAAATCTATATCCTACCTCAGTTGATCGATGTTTTTTTTTTTTTGACAACCATCGATGTTCCTTAGTTGATGCCCAAATCTCAATCATATCTATGCCAAAAAAAGAAAAATAAAATCCTATGATAGCTACCCTAGAGAAAGAGTTCAGAGTCATAGGGTTTTCTTTTTGCAACGAGTCAATATTATGCCCCCTCGATTTTTAATCGATGACCCATAATCAAAGACTAGGACAGTCTAAGAGATTCTCGTTTCCCGATCTAGAAAAAAAAAATATATATATATATATATATATATATATACATATAATAGTTCAAGCAATTTTGAACAATGCAAATAATAAACTACGATAAAGAATTTATCAATGAAGTTGACAACTTAAAACCGATAGTTAGTAGTCCAAAACAAAGAGTTGATGTCAAAAAGTATTTTACCTCTAGTCAAATCCATTTCCTACATTTTTTTTTTAGAATGTAAATCTATATTCTACCTCAGTTGATCGATGTTCTTTTTTTTTTTAGAATGTAAATCTATATTCTACTTCCTCACCTTGGCACCAGTTGGATCCTTCATTTCCACATTGTTGACGTATCAACTATCTCCAACAGCTTCTCCACGGTTGATTTCAGATCAACTTTCTTCATAAGCAATTCCACAATCTTTTTCACAAGACCTTGCTCTCCTGGAGTTGTTACAGAGGCTAGAAGCATTGCGTACACTTCACTTTTGGCCCACTGATCAATCTTATAAACCCGTACCGCGGGTAGGGGATGAGGAAGTAGTGTTGCATGATCATCCCTGGAAAGCATCAATGAAATCAATTAATGATAGGCTGCGCAGAACTTAATACTTAGTGATATACTTGATGCTTAATGATATACACATGTATGCTTACCTATAGGAAGGATCTCCAACATGTGCACAAGCTTAAGCCAAAAATGCATCAACATCTACTTTTTTTTATCAATGATGGGTAGCCTGCATCTAACTTCATAATAACTTATATGACCACCTGTTTGCATCAAATTAGATGTCAGATTATGAAGATGATCAAAGGGAAACAGATGGTTTATTGAAATTCATGTTTACCTTAGGGTCTTGAGAAATAAGAAGTGACGCACGATCACAAGAGAACTCTGCAGCTTGAGCCCACAACTCTTTCAACCAACTTTCAGAAAACAACCACTTTAGTAGGGCTGGGCGTTTGGGCCCGAAGGACCGAAAGCCCGGCCCGGCTCGGCCAAAAAAGCCCGACACGGGCCGAGCCCTAAAATTTTTGGGACCGGCCCGAGGAAGGACCGGCCCGATTTTCTGCTTGTCGGGCCGAGCTCGGGCTTGAATATTTTTGGGACCGAAAGCCCGACCCGGCCCGACTTTTTCATATATGTATATAAAAAAAAAAAAAAACATAAGTTCCATTTCCAAAGTCCAAACCTAGACGGACTGACTCCGGCTCTAATCGACCAAGCCTCCAACTCGTCCGTCGCTCCGTGCCTCCGTCCCGGCGTCCCCTCCTCGAGTCCTCCTCCAACTCCACAAACTGAGTCCGGCTCCAATCAACCAAGCAAGTCGCCACCAACTCCTGCTCCTCCGCGTCCGTCTCCTCCTCCCTGCCTCCTCCTCCCTACGCCTCCTTCCTCTCTTCCCGACCTCGCTCAGCTCCTACTCTCCTCCTCTCCTCTCTCCTCAGCTCGCCTCTCTCCTCAGCTACTGCATTTGTGATTATCTCTTCCACAGGTTTACGCTCATGTCTCTTTTACCTTCAGTTCTCTGCATTTGTGGTTATTATATGGTTGGTGATCTTGAAAGTTTGAAACTCTTTTACATGTGTTGTGGACTTGTGGTGTTATGGAATTGGAAAGAGCTTCACCCATACAAAGTATCCTTGATTGATTAGAATGGAGGGAATTGTTTCCACTGGAATTGCAGGAAGGTCTTAGTCTTGTATTCAGTTAATACAAATGGTTACTGCCTTTTGAGATGATTTGGTTATACTGATTTTGGTTATATTGGTTATGCTTTGTGCTCCAAGTTGAACCTTGGTTCTTCTTTGTGTGTGGCTTTGGATTTGTTTAGACTTATATATAATATTTGGTCGAAACTGCAGGTCTGCTGGGCACTTGGGCAGTGGGCAGGGGGCAGGGGCAGTGGGCAGTAGTAACTTACTGACTTGTGAGGCAGTACCGCAGTGGGCAGGGGGCTGCTTGAGGAGTTGAGGGCTTGAGCACTTGAGCAAAAGTTCACTACTTCATTTGGCATTTTGGTTATCTTGATTCTTGAACTTGAATCAGTTTAAATGTTTAATAACTTGAAATTGAATTGTTGAAGTCTTTCATTCAAGAGTGAGGTGTTTGATTACTTTGATATTTGATAAATTGAAGATTTGGTGATTTGTATTATGTGTTGTTGAAGTGTTTGTAACTTGTATTATGTGTAAGAATGTTAAAAATGCATGAAATTTGGAGAATTGATGTTAGGGAATACACCAGGTACCAAAATTTGGCAAAAAAACTTGCTGGAAGTTGTATTGTATATCGGTTTTTTTTTGGGCCCGAAAAAGCCCGAGAGCTCGGGTCAGCCCGTCAGGCTCGGGCTCGGGTCGGTCCCTAACTTGGAAAAATCCCGGCTCGGCTCGGACCGAGGGGGTCGGATTTTGGGTCGGGCTTTGGGAATTTTGGGTTCGGCCCGGCCCGCGTCCAGCCCTACACTCTAGTACAAGCAGTTATTATCAACCAAAATGTTATTATCAATTTTTAACTAAAGTCTACATTCACTAAGCTACAAAAACATGAAAAACTTACCAGGTATGGTCTTAGCATCACGGACAAGCAAATTAATGGCATTAAGCAAGAAATAATGACCGCATTTTAGATCTCTCTCAGCCATGATGTGGGGAGTTTAATCAAAATCCCTTATTCTGAAGATATTTTTAATTTCAGAAATATTATTTGATACACTGCTGCTGAATTGGTAAAAGTGTCCGTTGCACATTTCTGCCCAGTAAACTTTAAAAGCAAAAGTGATGAGGATTGATGGATGAACGAAGCTGAAATGGTGGACGGTGTGGAAGTGTCGTCTTTGACAAGGAAATAGAAATAAAAAGATAGAAAAAACGATGTCGTATAACAGATTAACAATACTGTCAATACAGGTGATGGTCCTCTCTCTGTTAACCCATTCTCTTTGTTTGTTTGGGCCATGATGCCCTCTGTTCACAAGTCTATCCGTACGACGGTCAACGGAAAAAGCGAAATGCAAACGGGACAGAGATGACGTATACCTGCATATGAGAGCAGCACGCTATCACAGCTCACAAATTGCTTTAATTTTCATTTTCTTTATTTTGTGGCCTAAGAACCTCTACCCCTGCGGCCCTGCCTTTCATACAAAGAAAAATAGATGGGGCCCAGCGTTTGCATTCTGTGTTAGGGTTTGATGGCGGGGTGGCAAATTTTTTTTTTTGGGTGGTGCGTTTGGTATATTAGCTGCTGTGACGGTTTTGGGTGGTGGTCTGGTATTAGTTGAGGTGGCTGTGTGGTGGTTGTAGGACGCCTGACGGAGGTCATGGCAGACTGGCTGGGTTTGGCAGTCCGGGTTTTCATGCTAAGCCGGGATGGGCGAGGCTAGTTTTTATGGCTAGGTGGGTTCAAGGTGAACTCTATTTGGGCTAGGCGGAATTTATTTGTATCGCTAGGCAGTGCTAGTTTGTACGGCTAGGCTGGCTAGAAGGAGCTGATATGTTTGTTAGGCGAACTAGGTGGGAGCTTTGAGCGGGGATAATGGGAGCTAATTTATATCACTAGGCGAAGTCAGGGGATGATTTTTATCGCTAAGCGGAGATAAAAACGCTACCCCGACTATGTACGTAATTTTATTCGACCAGAGAAAACGCAACGGAAACGGTTGAATACATCGAAACAAAAATCCCTTAATTTTATTCGATCAGAAAATTCTGGATAATTTAATGAAAAGACATTTTTATCCCTTAGTTTATCTCCAAGAACAAGATCAAGATTCAACAACACAAATTACAAAAATCAGTACATGGGTCATAGTAAATAGCCCTGTCACTTTTATTCTGAAATACATCGAAACAAAAATATGGATTAGCACTGGCTATAATTTAAAGTGCTCCGCCATGTCTCTCAAAACATGTAAACCGAAACAACTACTGCCGATACTGCAGTCATCGCCACGAATGAAGCGAAAGAATTGAAGTTGGCAGAAGCTGCAGAAGTAGTTGAAGTAGTGGCAGAAGCATCCGAAGAAGAATCATCATCATCCGAGGATGATGATGCCGGAGAAGAAGCTGTATTGCTTCCTGCAGCGACAGTAGTGATCTTCATCTTCATGCCCTGGTCACAGTGGCCTAAAGTACCACAAGCAAAATATCTTGTGCTAGCCTTGTTCAACTTCACAACGTCGTTTCCTCCCTTCTTAGTGTCCAGTGCACTCCCAAGGTCACAGTTCTTGAAGGCACTCTCATTAGGCAACTCAACAACACTGTGCAACCCCGACGTATACTTGAAAACTGTCAAGATTTGAATCAAGTTATTATTAATTTCCAAGCTCTTTCATAATTATGTAACTAGCAGCTAAAGCCTAGAATATGTAAGAGATGAACATAATTAGGTTGAAGAAACATACCAAGTTGATCGCCAACCTTGAATTTCTGAGCAGATGCCCATGAGTTGAGGTCAGTGGATTGTTCCCAACCTTGGCTGCCCCCAACTACATGTTGCGCTGCCAAGCCTTTCTTTGCAACCAAAGCTACAAAACACAAAGAGAACAAAATCGTGTTCTTGAGCCCCATTCTGTGATTTTCTATTGCCGAACTTCTTGATCTAGATCTCTTTACTCTTTAGTACTCTTAGCTCCTTTCGTAATATAAATTGAGGCACTGATGAGTATTACCTAGCCTGCAGTGCCTACACAACTATATATACACGGGACCATTCGGTTGATATACGAATTGTTCCATTCAAGTTCGTAGAGTTTGGGTTTTTTGTCCGCAAAGCAAAACTAGTTAGGTGGTTATAGCTTGGCGTGGAAACAAAGTTATCTATCTTTGCGATCATATTCACTTGAAAAATAGCTGGGTTGGTCCTCCAAACTCAAATTTTATAGCAAAAGGGTCTCCATCAGAGTATCATATATTGACCATGGACAACCTAGACAGATCAATGAAGAAAGTCTAATCACCGGCCCTATTTTTTAGCACTCACCAGTCATCGTGGCATGAACTAGATCGAGGATGCAACATGATCTATTTTCAAATAACTTCGAGGGGATATCCTCATGACCTCCGCCAGTTTCCTAACTAGATGGTCGATAGAAACATGCATGCATTTTTTAAAAAAGTTTTCTTCCTCTAAAAACATCAGTTCGGAAACGGTGATTACGCATCAGCTATGTGCTGAATCGACAAACAAATGAAACTAATGAACACAAATAGCGTAAACAATTTATCATTTTGCTGCGTCGTAGTAGAAGTGATCCTTGAAAGAGACCTTGAGTAGTAATCGGTGAGTTATTAGCTTGCGGATCAAGGAAATGATCCTTGAAACAGAACCTTGAGTGATTGGTGAGTTATTAGATTGCGGATCAACCGTGTGATGCAGTTACTTGGTGAAAAGTATACAAAGTTACAAACATGTTCTCTTTCAAATGACATGTAATATTGCATTTGTTGGTTCAAAACTTAGAGAAATTCTCCATCGATAATAAAAGAAATTAGAGAAATTCAAATCGTTCAAAAGAGTTTGACTACAAATCTTCTAAATTGCTTATGGAGAGATTATGTACATTATGGCTTACAGCTAGCTAGATTGCAGCTGAGTACATTTTAGTTCTAATTATCTCAATCCAGTGCACACTACCTTATGTATCCTTAACCAGTCTAGATAGTATCATAGAATCGACTAGTATTATTGTTGCTGCTGCTTGAAGAAAGAAATCACTTTGCTATACACAAGGTCATTGGCATCGCCCCCCATGGTATAGTCGGCATGTGCATACTTGTCGATGAAACGAACTTCGAGCTTCCCCTTGTCGTGAGACTTCAAATGATCAAGTAATTGCAAAACGTCGATTACATCGGAGAGGGCATCTTGGCCGCCGTAGCTGATGAAGATGGGCATGTTGGTCGGAATCTTAGAAAGGTCGTAAAGTGGAGGGAAAGATGATCGATAATGCATAAAATTCGTGTCCGGTCTCCCGTAGTCGTATTTTGCCAAAATGTTAGTACGTACAACTGCAAAGTTTAGGACATATTTTGATATTTAAGCATGCAGTTCAATTCAGATTTAGCATCACTAGCTAGCTAATTAGTAATTACTTACCTTGAGACAGGTGCACCATGGTCTTGGTTGATGTTGACTGTGGCTCATTATCCAAGAATAGAGCAACAGTGGATTCATTGAGACAACAATTTTGGCCTAACAGAAGATAAGTATGTAAAAATAATAAGTAACTTAGATTATACACACACATATATAACCGGTAATTAAGTACACTAACGGAACAGAATATTGCAAACAAAGTCATACCGGTAAGTACTGCCAATAAGTCGTAACACTTAATTGCTGCACTTAAACACATGACATCTATTAAATCAGACACAGGGCTCCTGCAATTACGATCAAAAACTCAAAATTTAGACTCAATCTCATGTACTATTCAACCCTAGTTGTTGTTTTTTAGTCGATTCTTACGATTTTGGATCGAACTCTGCAAAACCAATGAGTTTGGTGATCTGCACGAACCATTGTGTTGTCAGTTTTATAACACTAATTCTAGACATATGCACAGAAATACGTACGTAGATGGTCTACTGATGTGACCGATATTGTACCTCTCCGCCAAAGAGTCTGGCTCCGACTGCGCCGAGTGGTGTTTTCATGAAACTCAGGTAAGCAATGGGACTTAGCAAAGCTACTGATTTTAGCTGATCCACCAGTTTCCCTTCTGAAAGCGAAGCCAATGCTAATAGAGTCCCCTGCCAAACACATCGTTAAATGGTTGATAACATTAGACGCGATCAAATTAAGTCGTGAAAGCAGTTATGGCAATCGAAAAGTTACATGGTTTTGATTAGAAAATTTACCATGGAATGACCGATGTAGTCAATCTTCTGGTTTGTTTGGCCCTGCACGTAATTAAAGACAGCCGGTAGGTCATGAGCCACCAGTTCATCAAAAGACCAATCCCAAAATCTCTGCCAAATCGCAATGGATTAATAAGCAAATACCAAAGAAGACAATTATATATATATATATGGAAGCTAATATAATCGCATAATCTTCTATTCACGGATAATGTATTACTGTCGAAGTGAGTAAGAGAAAGAGAGTTTGATCGTGAAGTATAAGATTACCTGATCTCTTGGGTCCAAGGAAGTATGTCGTCGGCTAAATCTGGTCCCTCTGGTGTTAGCCATCCACACATCATATCCAGCGTCAGCCATAATCATCGGCAGATTTTTGTCCGGAGAGTTCAATAGCCAAGTGGCAGAATCCTGCACCGACATACATAATACGCAAAGTTACAAAGCCATCAAATAACAGACAATAATTAACAGTGCGTATCTATAGAGGTGGAGATAGAGTTATTGGATTCGGTGCCCTATGGAACTATGCCTGAAACGGTGCATGAGTTTCGGACGGTTTCAGTTTCAGATGACCTGTCCCTGTTTTGCCTTATATGTACAGAGTCAGATTCAGAGTTTCACATCTATCTCCATCTTGAAATTTTAAATCGAAAATTTGTCACTTGCGATGAGTTTAGTCTATCACTAAAACAAAAACAGGGGTTTTACACTCAAATCTCTGTAGCTTTCTTTTACTTGGTGAAAGATAATGCTGTATAGTGATCACTCTTGCGATGTAACAGGTACTTCGAACTGAGGCTTAGCTTCTACGCTCTATTATATATTATTAGCTCATGCATGCTACTAATTAGGGCACTCATGGTCATCATCATTAAGGTGGTGTAGGTTTGAAAGAAAAGAGATAGAGGCGATTTATAGCAAACCTGGCTCTGAACTGGAGCCAGTTCCAGGTGCTTAAATCTAGCAAGAACTTTCGGAAGCTGTATAATTCGGTATTTGCACAAAAGTGCTGCAGTGCGCGACATATGAAAATCACTCAAAACTGTTTTCACTTTTGACCAAGAATGATTGAAAACAACTTTGGTACCGGAATTAAAGGCCAAAAGAGCAAACAAAGTATGGTGGCATTGTACATAATGTAGCAAAGAAAAGACAACTTTTAATGAATGCAACCCATAATTACTGAAGATCGGAGAAAACAGATATATACTATGAGAAAAGTAGATCGAGAAATCAATGAACTTACCACAAGAACACCATGCTGAATAATCACCGGCGGTTTCCCGGCGCCACCACCACCGTTACGACCTGCGGGAATTCTCTGCATGTTCAGTATGAAACCATCGGCGGTAGTCACCTGAGCAACAACATACAAGATATTAGATACTCTCTTTAACTATCTCAGATTTCGAAGACCTGAGGCGAAGTGGCGAACAATAAAAATAATCCTATGCTTACATATATCTCTTCGCATTTGTAGCCATGCACAGTCACCAGGGTACTGCATACACCGTGACCCTGTGCAGCCGCAGCCTCGTTTGTCTGATGGAATAGCCGCCGGCTCGATCCTTCTACGGCACCAGGAGCGAGTGCAACTAGGAAAACCAAACCCATCACCATGCAACAAGCTAAGCTGCGGAGAGCCATTTTTTGAAGGGTGTACGATAATTCTTCACTCTCTTCACTCTGAGGGGAGGGCTTTATATAGTGGACGAAGGTAAGTTTAGAACCGAAAAGAAAAGATTATCAGAGTACAGTGTGAAAACAGAACGGTCTGTTTCTGGTATTCGGCCTAAAGTGGAAGGCAGGCTTTTGATGACGTTGCTAGAAGTGGGTCCTTTAATTTTCAGCTAGCCTTCCTTTCTTATCAGAAGAAGACTAAGAAAAAAATATGATACGAATTCTGGAGGTGCAATTGAGAATAGGAAGTTCTGAACCGTCTGGGAGATTTTTATAGAAATTGTGTTAGTGCTCCAAGTAAGGTTTAGTTGGTTCTGGATAAGCCCCGTACGAGAGGGCGACGCATAAGGAAGAAGCTGGATATCACCATTTTCTTAGGGGAGAATTACATTCACTACCGAAAATTAAAAATGGAATATGTGATTACGGTGTTCTGTAATCCCTCCCAATTATTAAACTGAGATTTCGGTAATGTAAGGATGAGAGATGCGTAGTTATGCTGAAAACATGGTTCGGCTTCGGTTCATTCATATTTGTCTGGGGCTGGGAGCTGTAATTGCGGGGAGTAAGGGATTCGATCATGTTCAGTATCAGTCTATTTTAATGGCTTATGATCTCATGAGAGAATCGAGATATATGCCTAACTGTTAGACTATGATTTTGGAAAGAAATGCACAGTAAGAAAGATTTAGACGTGACATAAGTTGGTATGTGTACAACTATATATTGGCGGTCTTCAAATTAAGACTCATGAATATAAGTAAAAATTAGTCCTCGAATGATCTATTTGTTTGACATTTCTACAATGGGAGACCTATGATTGTATGTGATGTAGCTTCAATACCAAGTAACTCAAAACTTTCTGTTTATTTATGAAGATCTTTCTAGCTGTATCAAAGTTATCATATATAGTGTCGTGGATTTGATTTAGTGCACAAAGATATTACCAATACTTTGTAAATAATGCGTCGAAATGTGAACCTACACGACTCTCATTTAGAGGCTGCCACCATTTTTAGCAATGAGCTTGTAAGCATATGCCCCCCACACCACCCCATCCTGCTTCTGCAGAAAAACTCCAACATAAACTTATCATCTTCATCGATCAGAATAGCCGGAATTGAATAATTGCAAAAATGGTTGCGCCATTCTGAATAGGGGAAAAAAAGAACCGTACCGAAGCACCAACTAGAACTAGTGCCTTCGTCGTGGAGTCGGCCTTTTTTTAGTTTCTTTTGACACTAATAATTCTCACTTTCACATTGACTTGTATGAGTATCAAAGATCAACAGCAGTATGAGAATCAAAGCCAGTTAGCGACCATACTTCTATGTCTGCTTCCTTCAAATGCGGGGTCCCCTTTCCTTTCAGTTTGTCGAATCCAATGAGAAATATCTCAAACTTTCACACTGGGTTCAGCACAAGAGGACCCTCCTGCTCAATGTGTTTCTGAGCAGTAGCTCTACCGCATTAGTTCACTGTGGGAGGCACATTGCTAATAGAGACCTAATGCTCCCCACTCAAACTATGAATTCTGTACAACTTTTGTAAAGAGCTTATAAGCAATGATAGATTCTGATAAAGGAACCAACAAACACTTAACATTTGGCCTCTTGAGTAAATTCCACTGCAATAATAGTTAATACCTTACATCTATAGGTATAAAACACATTCACTGCAGGAATACATAGGTTAGTCCTCTTGGTATTGCAAAAAAACAAAGGTGATTGCAACCTGACAATTTTTTATCCAAGATTTCTCTTCTCTATTTATATCTACTACATAGGCGGTAAAATTCTCATAGGAAATCTTCATTTACTCTTTACATGCCCTCCATCCCAAAATTCTTAATTTCAACAGCAGGGATTTCATGGACTTCACAAATTATGGAGGGCAAAGTTTACTCTCTTAGCAAGGACTTGGCTTCTTCATTTACATTGTGATACGAATCAAGCTTTGTCAACTACAGCAATGGTAGGGCTCATCTTCCTCCGCTGACTAGAGCTGCGAAAAGAAACAAAGGTAGGAAGGCAGCACTGTGTAGGCTTAATTGGTCCGTCTTTAGTTAGATCCTCATTGGCTGTCCTTTCACTATCAGAAACATAAGGAGTACCATTCAGAAATTTTGGAGGGCTGTCTTGGGCAGTCGGCTTCACTTCCATCTTTCCATTAGTCATGGTATGATCACCTGAGGTATCAGTTGCATCATTATCAGCTTCATCATCATCTCTGAAGCTCTCGCGAAAGAGATCAGCAAGTTTCTTTTTCTTTTCTATTGGAATAGAAACAGGACTTCTGAGAACAGAAGGAGTTTTGTTGACAGGAGAGAAGTTGTGATGAACCGGAGTGTTACCACGCGATGGAGTGAAGTCTGCATAAGAGGCCAAAACGCCAATAAACAGGTCAAACAACAGCCCACATCCAAATGGTGTGAAACAGTAATTGACTAAATAGGAAGTCTTCTGCACTGTATATTCTTTGGGATACTGCATAATCAACACCTTCTTGGTTATACCATTCAATTTTCAGTAACCAATTCAAGATTCATAGTGTTACAAGCAGTGCAAACTAAGGTAGAACATCTCTCTGCTTTCATACTATGTGCAACTCCAGATAGGAGAGTATTTATCTCACTTGTATACAAGAAATGAACCCAAATACACAACCATGGCAAATGATGAGAAAAATACAAAGTGATAAGCGTGTAAGACAAAATGACACAGAGCATTCAACTAAATTCTTACCACCATTGACACTGTAGAAGTCATCTTCACAATCTGAGTCCAACCAAGGCTTGGAATCAAAGAAGGCATCCTCTTTACTACCTGCTAGTAAACAGATAGAGTTATTAACTTTATACATCAAACAGTCGTAACATAGACCTTATAAAATAAAATAGGCAGAGAACAAATCTGACAGATCAATGGTTGCCTATAAAAACACCGCTCTTACAAACACCAGCAGATAGAAACAAACAAAAATAAAAAAAAACCAAGTTGGAACAGCAGCAATTAGGTGTCCCATGCCAAGTACATGACTTCTATCAGTACTTGATTAATATGCCTCTTTCTTGCACTTCCTGTAGTTTTGTAACGGTTCATGAATATGATCATTTCACTAACTCAACAAAATTAGAGCCCAAATTTCTCCTAATCACTAATACTAAGAGCATAGAAACACATTCAAGAATTCAAGACCATTCAAATGTGGTCCATCCATCAGCCATAAATTAGACCTTCATATGATCCTTACCACTGCAAATCAGAATGCTCTCAATTAAGAGCCTCATGGATTTGCATCTATGTCAAATGTAATGAAAACAGGACCACAATCACTAAAAGTCCTCTATAATAAATACTCTCTGATCATTGATGGAGAAACTACTGGAGACATACTGCAAAGACCTCAGCTTTCCTTAAAATCTAGGACAACAACTTTCACCTATCTCTGATATGATCCTGGGAAGCCTGAGTTAAGGAAAGGCTCCCTTAACCTTTTCCTACTTCAAGCAAGCCATAAAGAAATTTTTTAACTTGAAGCTCAGAACTAGTATTTTCTCCACAAACAAACAGGAAAGTGAATTAAACTGTGGTACTAACTTCCTCAATCAATTCTCTGGCAGAAAAATCACATGGATGCTGCTTCACAAAAAGCTCAAGCAAAATTTTACCATTTCTATATCCACCATAGCAAAGAGATATAACTTCTCATCACATAGATAAATATTCTTTGTTCAACAACTTAAATTATTTACAGCAGAAGAAAGTAAAAAAAAAAATATCAAAACCAAATAGAACTTTTCTTTCCACCTACCCAACACCATAATCAAAACAAGAAAAAGAACTTAGATAACACATCACGTCTCAAAGTAAATGCACAACCGCTTGCTTCCTTGCTTGAAATAATGAGTCACCAGAATCATGACTGAGCAAAGCAAGAGCATACATGTAAGCAACTTCCAACATCATACCATAAGCAAATACATAACGAAACTCAAGTGTCAAAACAATCATCATCAATATTCATAAGTGGTACGAAAATGACTCAACAACTAAGCTTTGCATACATCTGATAACTAATCAAACAAGGTTGTGCGAAAAAGCAACCAACTTTCACCACCAAATAACATGAACTCATCAACTCAGAAGTTAGTATCACAAAAACAGATTACCTTTTCATTCCAAAAAGAAAACAGCAATAGAAAAACTGAAAGGACCAAAAAAGAAAGAAACTTGATACGTTTGACCACCAAAAAAGAGAAAAAAGATGAAGCCTTTTACCGTAGTCTCGAAAAGCCGAGGCTGTGGAGCGAGCAGGCGACCAGTGATCGTTGATCGGACGGCTACCGTTGGTCGTGGGTTTCTCTTTGACCGGGGACGGTGGAATGGAGGAAAGCTTGTCGAGTTTGGACCCGAATGTCACTCCGAGTTTCATGGCTGACCCGGATTCCCTATGTGCCGAACCACACGCACCCATTTCTCTACACAACTCCAACCCAACAACACAAATATCTCCTCTGATGCTCTCTGAGATTAAACACAGAGAGAGAGAGAGAGAGAGAGTAAAGTAGAAGTGGGAGAAAGGAAGGAAAGAAGAGAATGCGTTTTTTTGGCGTTATGCTGAAGGAGAGTGAGTGCCAAAACTCCCCCCAAGAGAAAAATGTGTTGTCTAATTTCTAGAGATAGAGAGCTTGATAGGTAAGGTTACGTTACGAAAGGGTAGGAGAGGGTTGGAGGGGCCTACTTTCTCTGACTCTCAAGTCTTTTTGTTTTTTTTTTGGGTTTGGTTTGTTCAAAGCTTTCCTTGTTTGGGGTTATTCGATGTGCACAGTTTCCATGTCGATGGTGTTTTTGAGTTCTGAAGAAGGAAATGGGGGTGTGGTGGGTATAATGGACCTTTATATAAATGGAGAGAGCGACTTTTATAGGTAGGTGGTTGAAAGCGATGACCGAATGTGAGAGGTCGTTAGGGACATGATTTTGGTTATTTAATAACACACTTCCTATAAGGAGGATGAAGAAAAATTCAAGGGAATCAAATTCGATCTCAGTGTGTTTCAATCTTCGTTTTGATTTTGTTTCCTTTTCCCTTGAATTTCACACGAGAAGATAGGAGTGTTGGATCCCTTGCTTGCCTCTGGATTCATAATCAAGTTGTGAAATTACAAATCGGTTACAAATAACAACGTTACAAAATCATGAATATGATTATAATTGACTTTATAGTATATAATTTTAACATTTAAAGCCAATAATATACCAGAATATTAATACAAGCCAAGACCAAATTGAAGCATGCCATAAACTAGAAGTTGACTGCATCAACAAATGCATCATATATGCTATTTACATTCAAATTGGCAGTTTTGTTTATTTATTTGGAGGCGACTGTGAGTATACAGAGGTCAAGAAATTACATCTCGCTTTGAAAATGAATCCCTATTCTGTATATAGCTTCCATTCCATGACTTTGAATCTCATTACTACTCAATTTATTGGTCGCCTCTGTAGAACACTAGCTATAGGTCGAATAATGATCGAAGGCAGTGGTTTTAATACATCCAGAACGTAAGTGAAAATGATATTAATAATGTCAAAATAACTATGCAGATTGCAGAGAGAGCCATGCTTTGATCGACAAGATGTATCAGAACCAACCTAAAGTTATTTAATTGACAACGGAGATAGTTTATCTGTATGATGGAGAATATGAAATTATTGCAGTATAAATATCAATCAAGATTGGTTTGATAAACAATACGTGATTATCATCGATGTTTTGTCTGTTTCAAGTTTGAACTTTTGTGATTATACCTTGCCCCCCACAAGTGTTAGCATATATGATCGCTGTTTAAAAGAGACAAAGTATAAAAGCTGTGGTTTAGAGCATCACTTGGCTAAAGTTGAGAACGATGGAAATTACCAAGACGATGATCGTGACAATATCCGATGAACAAACCAGGCATATACAATTTAACCTGCAGGGAAAGTTGTTAGTTTTCCAGATTATTGTTCCTTCCCACTTATTTTCACCCTCCTTTATTCTCGAACGATCTCTATCAGTAAACAAGGTCAAGTCTTTTTCATGCATTGTTGGTCATGGAAAGTAGGCAGTTAACACGATGTTGACCCAGAAGTTAATCTAGGTTCTAGTTATTTACCCTGACATTGCTGCTTTGGGGAAGGTGTTCTACAGACAATTATCAAAAACAAGAATCTGATGAGAATATATATACAAATGCATACTTTGAATATCAAGATCGATCACGTGGAGATAATAGTTATAACTTTGGATGGGTTAGGTTTTCAGTTTTCAAAAAAAAAAAAATGATGTATGCATGGGAGGAATGAGAATATAGAAATGCACGCAGGTTAGGCTAGGTTTCCAGTGGTTTATATATGAACAAGAAAACTCGGGTGATTAGGTAGCTTAATTCGTTTTCAATGCCTATAATCTTACTTACAACAATCAATCCCAAATGATGACACTCAGAGATTATAACGAGCTCCACGAGCTAGTCTTGAACACTTGATTGACAAGTAGCAGGATCGATCGGAGTTGCATGTTTAGTTTGTATAGTTAAAGGTATTGTGTTCTATGCTCTTCTCTTTAGTTAAACTTCAAGATTGGTTGAGTATGCAGAGTAATTTTAAAGAGGCCGGGAGGAGTTTATATGACCATCGATTATACGCTATAATTTTAGTAATTAGTCTAATGAGTAGATGAGAAGTTGTTGTGCATGCTAATCTGTCTGTATCCGTGTTTCGTCTGGTGGTAGATAGTTTTATAATATGTGTTTAGAGACAACAACTACTTAAACATTCAACCAAATTAGGCCATGCGTACTATAGCTGATTAATTAAGCAAAATGAGGTTAATTTAAGACAAATTGTTTAATTATTACCCGATGAAAACAAATCATCACCAAAGAAGAAGATAAAGTTCAGACTTTCAGTACTCTAGGGGAAAAATAAGTAATCAAAACAATGATGTACGATAGGAAAACATATATAACTGCCTAATTGGGTGGGGGTGACACCTGCGAGGACCCATATTTAGCCTCTAAAAGTTGAAAGGTCTGCTAATCAGAGTGGATTTGAAACCACTCAAACTCTTTAGCACGAGTGCTTAATACCATAGAATGCATGAAAGTAGATTCACGTTGCAGCACTAGCTTAGTGATTCTCCTTTTGCCTCCAATGCCCAAGGGATTTGATTCTTCAAAACACAAAGTATTGCCGACACCTTATATATATATATTAATGGTGGAGATATTAAAATATGACAAAAAAGTGTGTCAAAAAAAGAACTTCGCACGTTAATTTTAGAACAAATGTTCGCTCTAGATATGAATATATATATATATATATATATATATATACTGAAAAATTCTATGGTACAATGTTATATACTATGCACCACGGTTACAAACTATTAATTCTAAAAACACTCTCATATACTATTTTTTGTAAAAAAAAAAAATTTTAAAAAAAATTCAACAAAATCGGATGTAGACAATAACTAGGTGGTGTGAAAAATCCACATATTATTATCATATCTTGTTGTTCTTGTCTATATCTAATCTAATAGTGCCACCATTTGATTTGGAATAATTTTGTGTAGCAATTATCAATCAATCAACTATGGAATAAGAGGACAATTTCTTATGTGACGCGCCGTCCACGTGGTCTTGTTATGCCTCATGCCCTCTTCTGATTTTTCAATGCCATTATTGTCACATTACAAATAAGTTTAAATCAAATAAGTCGCATTCGAGAACTAGTTCATGATTTCACTGTTAATTTCATATAAATCTCAATATGTGGATTGATATGAAATTATAACCCTCTCACAAATAATTTTACAGACTATTTAATAATTGTGTCACGCGATACGTGTGATCTATCAATTACATAAGGGCAACTCCAACAATAAGTGCTATAATGGGTGTTATTCTCATTTTTACACTACTTATGAGCCCTATAATTATTCATCTCCAATAATAAATCTTTTAATGGGTGCTATATGCACTATAAATAATTAAAATACAATAGTTACTGGAATCAATAAGTCTTTTTTTTTTTCAAAATATCAAAATTTTATGTTTCGATAAATCAATATTCACGCAAACTTGAATCAAACATTCACATAGTACGACCGCTTAGTATCGAAATTTTCTCCACTCACTGATATATTGGGCCAGTGAGGTGCAACTATTTTTGTTGGGCAACATTTACCAATATCCACTAAACTATCCAGGAGTCCGAGTCTCCATGGTAAAAAAGGTAAAAGAATGACAAATTTACTGTTACTAGGCTAGAATTCATTGTTCACAGTAAAAAATAAAAGACAGCGCCGTATGTTAACGACTCATCTCACCAACCAAACCAACATCTTCCTTGGGCTTTAGCTAAACTCCGTAGTTCGACTTGTCGTCTGTACTGTCTCGCCCACCAAATCCGGAAAAATGGGGGTGCCGGCGAAAATAGCACCGTCGATGCTGTCGTCGGACTTTGCCAATTTGGCGTCGGAGGCCCATCGCATGATCAAAGACGGCGCCGATTGGCTCCACATGGACATCATGGTATCAAACTCCACTCTTCAATCCTAAAGTTTCGTTCTTTTTTCATGAATTTCAGTTTGTGTTACTATTACTATGATCCGTGTTTAACAAACGAAGCTAAGACTTGGTTGTTTCTCTACTTTATGTGCAGGACGGGTAGGTTCGGTTCTTTTTGCTTATCAAGTACTTGTATGACTCAAGTGGCTGCAGAGCAATTGGGTTCTATAATTCGCCTCTACTTTTCTTTTATCATTTTGTTTACTTAATTTTTATTTGAGACAATGAAGATTCATTTTGTTTACTTACTTGTATTTTGAGGCAATGAAGTAGCTTAATTTATGTTTAGAGAAAGAGAGAACTATGAATCTGCGAGGAAGAACATGTTAGAGCAATAGGTTTTTGTTCATTATTGAATCAATTTGTGATTTTTGGTACCGAAAGGAGTCAATTAAATTGCTTTTGTATATTGTGAGAGATATATTTTAGTCTTACATGTTGAGTTTTATGTTTATATCATCAGGCACTTTGTCCCAAATCTAACACTTGGTGCTCCGGTTATTCAGAGTTTGAGAAAGCACACAGAGTAATGCTTCTTCACTCGTTGTATATAGGTTTCTTTTGTTCATTGTGAATTGAGGGTAAAATGATGGTAGAAGGTGTCATTTTGGATCGTCAACAGGGCATATCTGGATTGCCACCTTATGGTCACAAATCCTCTTGATTACGTTGAACCGTTGGCAAAAGCTGGTGCTTCAGGTTTCACATTTCATGTTGAGGTATCGAAAGGTGGGTTGTGGTGATGTTCGAGATTTCAGGTTGTGTATTTTCTTTTCTTTTCTTTTCAGACTCACACTATGTTTTCTCCTTTGTGTAGATAATTGGCAAGAGCTTGTGGGAAGGATCAAGTCCAAGGGCATGACACCAGGTGTGGCACTAAAGCCAGGAACACCGATCGAAGAAGTATTTCCTCTGGTATGCCTTCTTGCTGTATAACTCTTTTGTCCTTCTTTTTTGGTGATTCACAAGTTTGAGGGTTTCTGTTCCAGTATTTATTAAACAAACAGGCGTACTGGCTTCTCATTATTAACTTAAGTAAACAAAGAATGCTTATTGTTATACCGCATGCATAGTTGAATGTCAATAAATTTTTACTCCAAAGATGAATTTTGGTTGAGGGGTTGGCCTTTTGTAATCTACAGGTGGAAGGTGAAATTCATGTGGACATGGTCCTCGTTATGACTGTGGAACCTGGATTTGGTGGACAGAAGTTCATGCCAGAAACAATGGATAAAGTTCGCACACTGAGAAAGAAGTATCCTTCACTAGATATAGAGGTTAGCCAATCCCTTATGCTTCCTCTAAATTAGGTTATTTTCTTTCTCTTTTTTCTTTAATGTGTCTATTTGTCCCAATGTCTCATTACGGTATACCAATAGATGAATTATTTTCCCCTTATTGTGTCCATTGCTTATCATGTAAATGTGTAGATATTGAGTGTGTATGTGTTTAATAAGATATTATGAGTGACTTCAATCTCATTGGGATGGTGCTACTTAATTCACTTTCAACCTCATTCCACAGGTAGATGGTGGCTTAGGGCCTTCAACCATTGACATTGCAGCTTCAGCTGGTGCAAATTGCATAGTTGCTGGAAGTTCCGTGTTTGGAGACCCCGAACCTGCCAAAGTTATATCCCACTTGAGATCTAGTGTTGAGGAATCTCAGAAAAAATAGTTGATGCTGGTACAGGCAAGATCACAAGTGGGTTGTCCCAAACTACATTTACAATGTGTATGTACTTCTACGATCTAAATGATATGGTGATTTTTGAAGCTTAAATGAGTATTACTATTTGTCAAATTCATGTTGTTGTCTCCACTAGCATTTCACTTGTATACTATCTAGTGTAATAATCCTGACTTAACACCTTATAATTGCTAGCTTGAGGGTCTTTTTGTTAAATTTCACTATGATGCTTAGTACACATATTTTATTTCTGAAGTCCAAATACCTATTTTTAGGAGGAAAAAAACTTACCTGACCAGCATGGTCAGGACATCTAACAACAGTAAATTAAAAATGGACACGTGTCCATCAGAAGTATTAAATAAATATGCCAAATACCAAATACCCCCAGGCTAGGTCCCTATATTACTAACAAAGGACACTTGTCCCTTTCCCATTGGCTGTTGTCAGGCATAGGTGACCAGCCATGGTTAGGCAAGTTCCTTCCTATTCAAGTATGTTTGTCTTACTTGAATATCATGCCATTTCCCTGTCGTAATACATTATTACTTTTAGTTTCTTCTTCATCTTCACTTGTGTATATATTTGTGACTTATTATGCCCCTGAATAGTTTGGTGCCTGGATATTTTAATAGCGATCATCATCAGCCAGATATTCCTTGCCTGATCTGCTGCCTTTTCTTTTATAACGGAAATAGTTGTTGGGGGAAAGAGAACAGAATCACACTTGCTCCAACTTGATATTCATCTTTATAGTAGAATACATTTCAATCAGATCTGAATTTCACCTTGCCCGTACTTGATGGAAATCAGAATAGTTGGGGAAGCCGATGGGTTGTTTACATTGGTGGATCCTCTCTTTTTGCTTGTTTAGACTCGAACGACATTGGAGTTGTGTAAGAGTAGGCCTTAACTTTAGACCTTGGTAGACATTTATTAAGCTTGATTTAGGGCCATAAAGAATTTGGCCACTTGAGAAGATGTTAATCGAGCGAGTTCAAGCACTACTTGCTTGTTACTCGGGTAAGAAGCTGGCTAAATGGGATATTAACAAGCTTCCTAAGACATCCCTGGAAAATGAACCAGTAGAAAAGATAGCTTGGTGGATTAACATGAAGATAATCCCCAGACAATCCTGTCTACCACGTCAGTTCATGTTTATTTTATGTCAAAGATATGCCCCTCCCTCATCTGTCAAATATTTTGGCACATGCACCACCCAGATTACCTAATATGCGATCTGCAAGGCTCTTTTGATTTGGCATCCACTACCAGCCTAGTAACAAAAAATTGATTACATAAATTCTCTACTTGTTTAGCGGCACTGATAAACATTTGAGAGAAGTGAGATTGCACACCAGAATCCAAGTTTTTACCTGCTTATTTCTTAAGGCTTAAGCACCTGAGCATTGTCATATTACACGTGAGAGACAGTAGTCGTGCTACTGTATTATATTGAGAAATTTTCATGTCTCGGCAAAGGCAAAGAGGGATGCTACAAACTCCTAAAACCCTCTTGGTAACTAAATCTCTATTGACCAGGATTAGCTTAGATCAGTGGTGACCATGTGTTACAACGTGGCTTCCCTTTACTATTCGATTTTCGATTCATTGGTACTTGGGGTTTTCGAAGTTTGAGGGAAAAGTGCATCTCTTGTTTGATCCATACTGTGCTACATTCCCTTCATCTGCTCTCCCCAGTTGAGAATACAGATGTAAGACACAAAATCCATGCATTTCCTGCATTCATTTAGTACTTGTGCAGTTGTGCTTGAGCTCCGAACATGCGATCTCAGCAAATCCTTGCATCTTTCTAAGCTTATACTTTCCTAGTCCACGGATTTTGGAAAGTAGTACTTTACATTCAGACTCCCCAAACAAGTTTTTACTGAATCTTAATTTTCCATAGTAAAAAGGTTTCACTTTCGATTACCCTCTACTTCTGATAATGAAATTTTTGCTTACATGTACTTATGGGTTTCATATTTTAGCTGTGACAAAACTTAATTATCATGGAAGCAAACACGAGCATGATGTGATGTGTTAATTTGTTGGTGGTGCTTGTCAACCTAGGATGTTCATCACCAACTTGACCTATCATCAATACGTAGCCTCTCTTTTCATGCCTCCCCTTTAACCTGCATCGCTTTCTCTTCAAATTTATTTTGGATTTTTATCCTGCGTTTCTAAAATGATCATCCCTGCCTTTACAAAACCGATATAAAACCTGGTTTATAGCCAACGAGTGTATCCAGAACTAGTTAGAAATGGAGAGTCTAAACAGCTGGAAACAGAGTAAATGTATAGAATTCCTGAATTCGTTATCCCAAGAATCCTGTCCATGAACAACTTTGTAAGTTCTTGTATTTATAATTTCCATATTGTATATTTTTATGGATCCGAAATATTCACCGTCTCACAGTAAGTTCTTATTTAACTTCATATTTTATAGGCCCTCTGTGTTGAACTCACTGGTCATTGGTCATTGGCATGGCTGCTCCTTTGTTCTCTAGTGAGCAGCTCTACTTGACGTTATTCTTCTTCATTGTCTCGCTTCTTGTGTCTGCACTTGGAATACAGAACCAACTGCTAAGCTGCGAGTCCGAATCTCCAGATGCTTCTTCTGCCTACCACTGCAGTACTAGTACTGGTGCACCAAATGGATCATCATCACTCAACCAGTGTGCCACATTTGCAATTCTTCGAACCAACTCATACTACTCCTCTCTCGTAAACCTGAGTTCTTACTTAGGGATCAACCGCTTTGTGATTGCAGAAGCAAATGGCTTTTCAGCAGACACGGAGTTTCTTCCGAAAGACCAGCCTTTGTTGATACCGATTGATTGCAAATGCAGCAACGGGGGATTGTTTCAAGCGCAGCTGACAAAAACTACCATCAGAGGAGAGACCTTTTATGGCATTGCTGAAGCACTAGAGGGCTTGACAACTTGCAAAGCTATCCGAGAGAAGAACCCGGGTGTCTCGCCCTGGGAACTTGCTGACAAAGTTGAGTTACACATTCCCTTGAGATGTGCTTGTCCCTCTACATCATTTCAGTCAAGACTCTTGCTTTCTTACCCAATAAATCGAGGTGATACCATTTCTTCTTTGGCCATTCAATTCAATATCACTCAAGAAGCTATCATATCTGCAAATAACAGATCAAACTTTAGACCTGATAACAGATTAGTACCACTTACATCTCTTCTGATTCCACTCAATGCTAAACCAATACTAGGTCCTCTAGAAAAGCCACGCGAACCCAATTTGCGTTTTCCAGCAATTAGTCCACACAAGAAGAAAGCAAAAATGCACAGGGTCAGACTATATGTTGCGATCATTGTGGTGGTTGTTGGAGCTAGCATTGCAATTGCCGTGGCTTTGTTAGTAATTCAGTTGAGGAAGAAGAAACAGATCATTTCGTCCAAAGGAGTCGTTGATTTGGAACTACAGCAGCTTAGTCTAAGCATAAGAACCACAAGTGACAAGAAGGTCTCATTTGAGGGATCTCAGGATACTTTAGATGGTCACATTGTTGAAGCCACCACGCCGCGCAAGGTTCTGGTGGAGACATATACCATGGAGGAGTTAAAAAGAGCAACAGAGGACTTCTGTTCGAGCAACCACATCGAAGGGTCTGTATACCATGGCCGTCTCAGTGGCAACAACTTGGCGATAAAGCGCAAGCAACATGACATCATCTCAAGGATTGAGTTTGGGCTTTTCCATGATGCTATTCACCACCATCCAAACATAATGAGGCTGTTGGGAACATGTTTGACTGAGGGTCAAGACTCATTTCTGGTATTCGAGTATGCGAAGAATGGATCGTTAAAGGATTGGCTTCATGGTGGATTGGCAATAAAAAACCAGTTCATTGCCTCGTGTGATTGTTTCTTGACGTGGAGCCAAAGGCTGAGGATATGTCTTGATGTGGCCATGGCACTACAGTACATGCACCACATAATGAACCCAAGTTATGTGCACCGGAATGTTAAGAGCCGAAACATCTTCTTGGATGAAGAGTTCAATGCCAAGATTGGAAACTTTGGAATGGCAAAGTGTGTTGAAAATGATACTGAAAATTTGGCTCCTGAGTATGTTCACCAGGGTGTGGTTTCTCCAAGCACTGATATATTTGCTTATGGAATAGTGTTGTTGGAGGTCTTGTGCGGACAAAAGGCATTAAGCAAGCCTAGTGAGATGGGGAAAGAGAAAAATTTATGGATGTCAGAGAAACTGAAATCCATATTGCAGTCAGACAATGCAGATGAGCTGAGGGAATGGATGGACAGAGCATTGGGTGAGAATTATTCTTTTGATGCAGCTCTCACACTAGCCAATCTTGCGAGTGCTTGTGTAAATGAAGACCCTAGTTTGAGACCGAGTTCAGGAGAAGTTGTTGAGAAGCTTTCGAGAATGGTGGAAAAGTGCGCGGTAGAAGAAGAAAGTATGTTGATGAGTGAGAGCTCTTCCAAACCTCTGGTTAAGGCAGCTGCTGTAAGCAATATGTGAACTTGGCCTTCGGATAAGGTTAGTACTAATGTGTTGTATATATATGTAATCATCAAGTATCTGAGAGAGACATAGAGAGCAGGTATTTCAACTCTGTCTTATATATCTCTACTTCCTGCTATAATAAAGGTGAAGAGCTCCAGCGGTAATGGTTTGTAGATGTGTTGTTTCAGAAAACTAGCTAAGGGAAACTAGAAGTTTTAATTTGCAGTGATATTCATAGAGTTTGTGGAACCGTGCATTTTAATTAGAAGAACTTAATCACAGCTGTGTATTAATACAAATTCATGAAGATAATGCCGTACTAAAGTAATAACACATTACTAGCATTTTAAAGTCCGAGTTACAATGAGAAAAATTGGCAGATAATTCGGATAAAATTTTGATCCAAACAAAAGAATAACTAGTATTACAAAAGTTGAATATAACACAATTTGGGAGAATAATTTTCTGATATATTATTCATGTCACAGTGGAGGCTATATATACTGATACAAGATGTACAAACCCTACGTACTATGTACTACATGTACTACACACATAGAATAGGAAAGCAATAACAAGTTATTTACATTCCTAAACTGACTCCTTGACTCACGCTAACACTCCCCCTCAAGTTGGCGCATATACATCAACCATGCCCAACTTGCTAAGTGAGTCATAAAAGGCCTTCTTAGAAACTCCTTTTGTGAGTATATCAGCAAGTTGCTCTTCTGTAGGGACAAAGGGAAAGCTAATTATCTTAGCATCTAGCTTCTCCTTTATAAAGTGACGATCAACCTCCACGTGTTTAGTACGATCATGTTGCACAGGATTCTGTGAGATGTCAATGGCTGCCTTGTTATCACAATACAACTGCATAGCACACTTGGGCTTAACTCCTAAATCTCGTAACACATTTTTCAGCCATAACAACTCGCACACTCCATGAGCCATACCTCTATATTCTGCTTCAGCACTAGACCGAGCCACCACCTTTTGCTTCTTACTCTTCCAAGTAACAAGATTACCTCCCACAAAGGTAAAATATCCTGATGTAGACCTCCGATCTGTAATATTTCCAGCCCAGTCTGCATCTGTAAAACCAGAAACCTCAAGAATATTGTTGTGTTTAGAAAACATTACTCCTCTCCCAGGAGCTGACTTCAGGTACCTCAAAATTCTCACAACAGCATCCATGTGATCTACACTGGGATTATGCATGAACTGACTCACCACACTTACTGCATATGCAACATCAGGTCTGGTGTGTGCTAAATAAATCAGACGTCCAACTAACCTCTGATAACGAGGCTTGTCGGTAGGTACCTGATCAGGATACTCTGCTAATCGGTGATTCTGCTCAATAGGAGTGTCAATTGGAGTACAATCCAACATACCTGTCTCTGCTAATAGATCAAGTATATACTTCCTCTGACACAGATAAATACCCTCACTCCCCCTGGCTACCTCAATGCCCAAGAAGTACTTGAGTGCACCAAGGTCCTTCATCTCAAACTCTGTGGCTAGCTGTTTTTGCAATCTATCTATCTCAACAGTATCATTACCAGTAACAACCATATCATCAACATATATGATCAGAGCTGTTACCTTCCCTTGTTGATGTCTGAGAAACAACGTGTGGTCTGAGTTACTCTGCTTATAACCAATCTTCCTCATGAACTGTGAAAACCTTCCAAACCAAGCACGAGGTGATTGTTTAAGACCATACAACGACTTTCTCAATCTGCACACAAAGTTACCTGAAGGAGCAGTTTTATATCCAGGTGGAAGATCCATATACACTTCCTCCACAAGTTCTCCATGAAGGAAAGCATTTTTGACATCAAACTGTCTAAGAGGCCAGTTTAAGTTAGCAGCAAGAGAGAGCAATACCCGGATAGTATTCATCTTTGCAACTGGTGCAAATGTCTCATCATAGTCAATGCCGTATGTCTGAGTGAATCCTTTTGCCACCAGGCGTGCTTTATATCGACTCACTGACCCATCTGGATTATGCTTCACTGTAAACACCCATCGACATCCCACAGTCTTCTTTCCATGTGGTGGGGATATAAGCTCCCAAGTATTGTTCTTCTGTAATGCTTCCATCTCCTCATCCATTGCTTTCCTCCATTTTGGATCTCCCAACGCATCCTGCACTTTGTTAGGTACTGATACAGCAGATATTTGATTCACAAATGATTCATATGACTTAGACAATCTCTTGGTAGACATAAAATTTGTCACTGGATACTTAGCTTTAGCTTGAAGGGTAGGTTCATACTTTTTTGCTGGTTTACCCCTAGTAGACCTATTTGGTAACACATATTGTCTACTATTAGCATCACTAGTATTAATCCCAATAGGATCACTAACCTCAGATTGAAGATCTTCTGTACCAGGGAGACATGAGTCAGGGGTATTAGTAACAGCAGGCAAGGCAGGAGGGGCAGCTTCTGGTACTTGTCTATCAGCCTCTGATTCCTGAACCTCTGGGGTAACTGGTACATGTGAAGCTGATGCATCAGTAACCTCAACTGAATGACCTATCTCCCCCTCTCCATCTGGTGCATGTGAAGCTGATGCATCAGTAACCTTAGTAACCTCAACTGAATGACCTATCTCCCCCTCTCCATGATACAGCTCTTCAAAATATGAATGCTCCCCCTGAAGAGCAGTATCAGAAGAGGTGTAATAGCTCATGTCCTCAAAGAAAGTGACATCCATAGTGACATAATACTTCCCAGTAGGTGGATGGTAGCACTTATATCCTTTCTGATGTCCCCCATAGCCAACAAACACACATTTCAGCGCCCGGGCATCCAACTTACTTGACCTTTGACTCTTTGGTATATGGACGAAAGCAACACAACCAAAAACACGAGCAGGGAGATTATGAAAGGAAGATAGAGTGACATAAGAAGCCAGTACCTCAAATGGTACCTTTCCCTGGAGGACACTAGATGGAAGACGATTAATAAGATGGGTAGATGCGATGATAGCATCACCCCAGAGATCCTTAGGACAATGTGCACTGAAAAGAATACAACGAGCCATATCAAGTAAATGGCGATTTTTCCTTTCAGAGACCCCATTTTGTTCAGGTGTGTAAGGACATGTTTTCTGGTGGATAATCCCATGTGTTTGTAGAAAAGACTGAAAGACACGGTTCACATATTCCCCCCCATTATCAGAACGAAGAACTTTAATTTTTGCATTGTACTGTGTTTGGACTTCAGAAAGGAAGGCTTGAAAAGCCGGAAAAACCTCATCCTTAGTTTTAAGAAGAACAACCCAAGTAAGACGTGTACAATCATCTATAAATGACACATAATATCGCATACCAGACACAGTAGGTTCCTTTGAAGGTCCCCAAACATCAGAATGGATTAATTCAAAAGGAACGACACTTTTATTAGAAATACGAGGTGAATAAGTCGAGCGATGACTCTTGCCCAAAACACATGTTTCACAATGTAAGACTGACTCGTCCACACCAATAAATAAAGAAGGCATGGATTTTTTCATAACACTAAAAGATGGATGCCCTAAGCGACGATGCCATAACCAAACTTCACCTAACCTGTCAGAAGTTGACATTAAAGCGGTCCGTGACTGTGCTCCTGGTTTCTCCCCGACATATGTCTGGTCCAGACGAAACAGCTTGCCCCTCAAGTACCCCCGACCTAGTAACTCCCCAGTGAGAAGATCCTGAAAAATCACATACATAGGAAAAAAAGTCACAGAGCATTTGGAATCAACATTTAACTGTGAGACAGATATCAAATGATGAGATAAAGCAGGCACATATAACACATTTTGTAGTACTATTGTGGGAGTGATACGAACTGACCCCTTTCCTAACACAGGGAAGGCTTCACCATTAGCATTAGTAACAAATGGTACTGGTGGAGAGGATAACTCAGTAAAATAAGATTTGTCATAAGTCATATGATCTGAAGCACCTGAATCAATAATCCATGTATCACCACCAACAAAGCTAGAAATATTTAAGGTCATACCGATCTTACCACATGCGGGAGTCTGTTTAGTTGTGGAAATATTACCATTGTTGCAGTATTGACCAACCGCATGTATAGATTTATGTGAAAACTCAACTCTCCAGCCATTCTTGCCATCTAACTCATTAACAGCATTCTCTGCATCCTTACTACGCACAAAATCAATGAAGGCATAACCCGGTGGCCTTTTTGCAACCCATATTCTTCTGATAATTCCAAAATCACGGAACTCATTTTCAAGTTCTCTTTCTGAAATCCAATAACCCAAATTTCCAACATACACCCGTGACATTCTTCCGGAGCGGGTCAGACAGCAAACGGGTCAGGAACCGGGTCAGGTAGTAAGAAACGGGTCAGGCAGAAACAGGAACCGGGTCGGGCCGAGTGGAACCGGGTCGGGCTGGAGCAGAATTCGGGTCGGGTCAGCAGGAACCGGGTCAGCAGGAATTTCTGGGTTTTTTTTTTTTTTTTTTTTTTTTTTTCTTTTCTTCGTTTAAGGAGGAACCGGACCGGTTGAGAGGTGAGGACGCCGGAGTGACGAGCCGATTCGATGCCGGATCGATGGATCGGTGGTGAGGACGCCGGATCGGAGAGGATGCCGGATCGATGGATTTGTGGTGAGGACGCCGGATCGGTGGATCGGTGGATCGGTCACGGTGGTTCGAGAGAGAGAGGCTGAGCCGAGGACGACGCCGGATTGATTGGTTGAGCCGAGGACGACGCCGGATCGAGGATGCAGGGTCGCCGGATCGGGGGGTTGAGCCGAGAACGACGCCGGCTGGGTCGAGGTGGCTGACAGAGAACGCCGGATCTGCTTCAAGGTCAAAGAACGGTAACGGGTCGAAGACCAAAAACAAGGTCAACCAAAAACGAAGGTCAACGGCCAAAGGTTACGAACGCGGGTTCCGAAACCAAAAAACAAAACAAATAACAAGCACAATGGCTGTGGAGTCTGACAAGGAACCAACGCCAGACGATCTGATAGTTTTGAGACAATAAACCCTAACAATGGAGTTTAGTTAGAAGAAGACAATATTCTTCACACGTCTGACAGAGAACCAACGTCAGACGAAGAATTGCAGCGGAAAACAAAGAGACAAAGTCCTTTCGGATCTTTGCTCTGATACCAAGTTGAATATAACACAATTTGGGAGAATAATTTTCTGATATATTATTCATGTCACAGTGGAGGCTATATATACTGATACAAGATGTACAAACCCTACGTACTATGTACTACATGTACTACACACATAGAATAGGAAAGCAATAACAAGTTATTTACATTCCTAAACTGACTCCTTGACTCACGCTAACAACAAACCTCCTATACCCTAAAACTAACAAGTTTCTAGCAAAGTTCATAATATCTTAACACTGGAGTTGTAATTACTCCAAATTCCTTATCCTCGATCTGTGAATCCACCATAATAGATTGGATTTCCTATTATCGAAACCTTTCAAGTTTTTGGTCTTTGCTAAAGCTTCTTCTCGGTTATACATCCCTTCTAAAGCATAAGCAAACCCTTTCCATTCTTCAGCTACTCCGTCAAGTGTTGTCCAATTTACAAGTTCCCTGACATAGCTAACATTCGAGAACAAGGCCTCAGTGATAGGCGAAATCGGCAGCACCTGAATTCCAAGCTTGCACGCTTTTGACGGTGAAAACCAAAGTCTAGAGTCTCTTATTAGACCACACAACTCCAGTGATCTTGTTATCACTTGCAAAACAATCCTCATACACGTCGGCTCCTTGGTGTACATGCCACCACGTCTGAGCTCCTTGAATTTCCAATGCTGCAAGCAATGATCCGATGGCAGTGAGACTGGTGTCGTAGTAGGCTAACCCCATCAATGCAGCCGAGTAGTAAGCATTCACTGCCTCGCTCGTACTCCTTGATTGCGACCGTCTCCAAATTCTTTTAGGCCTCCAGCCCATGAATGTAAACTACTACAATGGTGAGGAATTTGGAAAGATAAACAAAGGATTTGCAAATCCATTAGGAATTTAGGATTTATAGGAAAGTCGACGGGTGAAAACACATTCCTCCCGTTAATAGGAAAACTATACTCTCTAAAATTGGTCTCCCAAATGTAATAGAAAAGTTGGTGACCCAAACTGTTCATGATTATTAGAAAGTTGTTAGCTAGCTAGTCTTTATCAATCTTTATTAGAACGACTCCCTGACTCCCTGACTCCCTCTAAAATAAATTGTATCGTTGGAGGATGATAGAGAGATAACAAAAATATATGTAGATCTATGGAGATAGCAATCGTTAAAGAAAAAAGAAAAAAAAAATATAACGAATGAGTGAACCGGCTCTAATATAGGAACAAGCAAATCAAAACATCATGACCTTAAACTCATCAAAACTGAGGACACCATCCCCATTGAGATCAAACCTAGCAATCATGACCTTGCACTCATCAACACTCCTGGATTCACCAAGTCTACTCAGCATCCTCTTCAAACTCTTGGGCGTAATGCTCCCACATCCATCCATGTCATACATCTTAAACGCTTCCCTCAAATCATTTACTTTCTCTTCCTCATCTCCTCCTTCAACGAACTTAACGAAGTCGTCGAAACCCAGAAGCCCGTCTCTGTCGGAGTCTAAGTACACCACCGCCGCCTCGGCCTCCGATGACGAAAGCTGACCTCCTATTGACTCGACACATTGTTGGAGCTCCATAGGTGATATCTTCCTGTCTCCATTGCCATCGAATTGATTGAAAACACGCTCGTATTGTGCTAGTTTGTCCATTAAGATCCCTCTAAAACTAAATCAGCAGCTGATCGAGGCTGTGGCCTTAGTTTAGCAGGATGAGCTTCGTAATATATGATACGTACAATGCCGCGTGTCGTGCGTGGTTGACCAGACTAACTTGCTAGACGGGTACGTGCGTACGCAAGTGCATCGTATTTTCGTAAATGCGCGGGAATGGACCGTTGAATTTTATTTTTAACTTTAATTGTGATTAAAAGGAATCTCTGATATAAAACAAAGACCAATCTACATCTTCCTAGAAGATGGGCCAACTGCCAAACCGTCAAAACCGCCACAATTCAAGTTCCCAACAATGCAGGGAAGAATTTATAAGAAAATCATGAAAGTAACAACTAGCTCCTGCTATATTTCCTAGGATGTTTAATTCAAAAGACGTAAGTTCGTGTTTCTCTGTCCAAAAGGTTGTATGTGAAAAATTCCGAACAAAATGATCATTTCATGGTAGCAAATCCGGCCGTGGTTTGCGAAATTATACAGACATTTTCAAGAATAACAGAATTCGGAGCTGCATAAACATGAATAGTATATCAACGGATTAATGGTAGAGAATTAACATGATATAGCAATGAAATTTGTCTACTGTGCATGCCTGCATGATGAAAAATAAAAAATTAATGAATTCTTATGAAAATTATTTGAAATTAACTTTCAACATGTTGACAGTAAGGTTGACAATAAGGTCGCAAAAACAATTATTTAGTCTCTTTAATTAGTACATAATGAAAGATCAATATCAAAATAGATTACATAACCAATTAATGGCCAAGCCTTATTTTGTAAGCTTGAAAAAAAATGAAAGGCAAACAAATGAAAAAACATATATAAAAAGTGGCATCCGACATTATCAACGAGGAAAGATTGTGAATATGGTCTGCAAGAGGGTGAGGACCAGAAGGATAAAAGCTGCAACAAAAGAGATAATAGACCATGGTGTATCAAAATAATCACGTCTCGCTTTCTCTTTCCACCTGTTCCATGGAGCTTTGTGATAGTCATTTACCTTTGTGCAGAGTCCCTTGTAGACAAAGTCGATGACTGTAGTGTCATTGTAGAGATCGTTGAAGAACTTCGAAGCCTCATCAGCACTCAACCAGTTGGCTACTATCTCTTTCTCACATAGAAGATCCACATCCCTGGCCGAATCGATGAGGTTGTCCATCAAAACCGCGTAGGATGTTATCTTGTGTCTGCAACTGTGATAACACTGCTCATAGGCCATGAGGTTCCTGAACAAAGGATCCGTCCTCTCATCGATAGCCAGACAAGGAATGGTGAAAACGCCATTTTCGAACGTTATGTTCAAAATGCAACCTTCGCGTTTTCTAAATTTAACGCCTGCTTCTGAAAGTGTTGCAGCACTGGGTATCCTCTGTGGCAAGTGGCTAGTACTCGAGTTTGATGTGGAGCCTTCATTCTGACCTTCTTTAGGTTTCTCATATCCCTGAACGAGGGATGTTCTAATCAGATCAAGTATGTGTAGAGTCTCAGGAGAGCCGGGTTTGGGGTCGCTGAGAATGCTAGGATCAGCCACTGAATTTCTGAAGAAGTCCATTACCAATTTACTGAGGGATGGGCAGTTACGGTTACCACGCTCAATTTCTTTATAGAAAACTTCGAGCACAGACCAAGGTAGCTGATTTTCTAGACACAGAAGATCATGGTATAGATATTCAAGCATACAAGGTACGTTGAAAATGGGGTCGTTCTCGTCTTGTTGTGCAGTATCAGCTGCTGCGTTCCGAAATAATTCTATCAAGAAACAACCATCGAGTATGAGCATCTCTATGAAGTCGTTTTGGTCAAGATCATTGCATGGATCTGAATAACAACCTCGGGCTTTCTTTTCCAGTTCCTTGATGCCGTCGATCAAGCTAACCAAGGTTATTGCCCCCTTCATACGATCGAGAAGGCATTTTAAATACCATTCTTTCACATTTTCCACAAGTTTAAATTTTGCATGATCAGCACCTCGGTGAAGGGGTCCGATTGAGACTATATCAGGTTCGTAAGCTTGTTTTTTTTGTCTTCGTAGCACATCGGGAACTCTGAAGATGCAACATGTGGAAGGCAAAGGTGAGTCGGCCTGACAAAGCTTAGTGTTTAAGGTGCTTTCCAATTGTTCAATAGTTCTGCCTCCATCAACATAATTAACTGAAACACTTCCATCCACTTGACCCTTTTCTATATCACTCCCACTCCCACTTGCCATGCCTTTGTTTCTGATCTGATGTAATACGCTGTGAAATTGTGCTGAAATACAAGTTTCCTTGAGCCGTTAGTTATATATTTTAAGGAATTCACCCCTGGTTTCATGGTTTTAATCAATGTTTTAAAAGGCTAAGGCGTAGCCAATGCGTTTTCAGGAGAGCCTCACCAAGGCGTAAGCCTTGAGACATAAGGCGTAAGCCTTACGGCATAAACGATTTATACAATTGCTATTATACAAGATCACTACAAACTACAAAGATTAAAAGAAAATATACCTTGGCAGCTTATATATCAAACAAAGTTAAGCTCTAAGCTCTCAGAAATTAGTATGTAACTAGTTTAAGCCTATTAAACAAAATCTCGTAGGGCAGCATAACAAACAATGAATCACTCATTCAAAGTTTCATAATCATATGAGCAATATTGGATAATAGATTATATCATATCCCAGAAGATTCTTCCTTGCAAAGAAAAAAGAACCGAATAACACACTGAATTGATAAGACGAAGAGTAATTTGAACCAAACCCAACACAACCAACAATCAAGCTAGGACAAGTGACGTGCAGTATATAAATAGGATAAGTATTAATATTTTTTTTTGAGTGAAAGATATTATAGTTCAGTAGTTTTTTAGTTTTAGTTTTGCTGCTATGTATGGCATCGCAGTGGCTGCTCTTGGGATGCTGAGCACTATCGCTACAGGGTTGGCAATTGATGCCTACGGCCCCATCAGTGACAATGCTCGGAGGCATTGCTGAAATGGCTGGGATGAGCCATAGAATCCGTGAGAGAACTGATGCTCTTGATGCTGCTGGGAATACCACTGCTGCAATTGGAAAGGTAATCCTTCTTTCAGAATGTTTCTATGCTGCTGGGAATACCACTGCTGCAATTGCACTCTCTCTCTCCCCTAGGAATTTTTTTTTACAGTTTCTTTCTAGGCGGACGCTTTTGACGCCTCCGGGTGCGTTTTTTGCGCCTTCAACACCTTAATCAGCGCCTTTGACTCCTTTGCGCCTAGGCAGCAAGGCTCAGGCTTTTTTCTTAACGCCTCGCGCCTTTTAGGCTTTGAGGCGCGCCTCAGGCGCGTTTTTTAAAACCTTGGTTTTAATTACATTGAAACTTCTAAATCTTGATTTTTTTTTTTTTTTTTTTTTTGTCAAATAACATACGTACTATTGTCTACCTTGCTTATAGTGGTATGCAAAATAGAATTAAGATAATTCAACAAACTGAGGTTGATACAATGCAAATAAGCTAACACAATATATATGAGATCAAAGACGATTCAACCAAAAGAAGATCTAAATTACAGCTCGTTTAGATTGTTCACGATATATATTAGATCGTTTGACTACGTACTTTTTCATATATGTGGTCACATAAATGAATTATGGCAATATTATGATGAGTAGGATGTAAAATACATCAACATGAGGTGGGAGAATCCATAAAAAGTCAAATAGGGACAGCTCACCGAGGAAGGCCACAACATAATAAACCGAGTCTAAAACCAATATATAACAGTACTTAGACAACCTAACATGCAGCTACATGCAATTAAATCAAATTGTATTGATACATGCAGATGTTGATATGTGACTGAAAACTGTAATTGATTTCGTATCGTGAAGTTAACCGGTTAGTTTTATAACGCTCTTGATCTGAAAATTGTATCGCTTAGGCACTCAGTAAAAATTTAGAACCCAAAATGTTTAGATTGAAAAGCAATAATTCTTTAATTTTTTTTTTTCAAATATATTCATCAAAGATATTTTGATAAAAAACTATACCCAAATAATGGCTCTCTCTCCTCTTGGAGAATTTCATCGGCAGCAAAAACTAGGGTTTCCTAGTGGTGGCCGCGAATCATCTACAAAGAAGAAGCAAGCCACTCCGATCCTTTCTCTTAGTCAAATCCTGGTGTTGGCGACTTGACTTGCTGGTACTCAAATCTTGTCAGTTTTGGCGTTCTTTTCTTGACTGTTTTAGCCTTTGCTTGTGTCATTGGTTTGGATTTTTTGTGTCGGGATTCAGATCTTGTCACTGACGGTACTCTTGGAGGAAATTCAGATCTAATTTTAAATTTGAAACTGAATTTATTTTTGGTGAATGGTAGCGAAGCCATGCTTCATAGGGGTGATATACCATATCGTCATGGGTTTCGAATCTTTCATGAGAATGGTGATGGCCTACCTGTGAAGACCGAGTTCTTGAATTCCTTCGTCTTCATGGGATATGTGGTATGGTGTGGTGGTGCTAATTGTGGTAGTAGCGGCTTCTCTGAGGGCGGCAACTTCTAAAGTAATGTTTTCACCAACATGAGTGGTGATATCGGTATTAGTCAACTGCTTACGGCTTCTTGGATTTCCGGTGATGATGGCCCTTTTGGCAACAATGACGGCGGGGTTGTGGAGTCTACTAGGGTTTCTGAGAGTTTGGACTTGTGGGTTTTTTTCTTTGGCTTCATTTGGTTTGACTCTTTTTGGAGTTAGACTAGTACTTTGGTTTGAGCTAGTCCTATGGTGTGGACTTGGATGGATTGAGTTTTTTATGATCTACAGTCATATCTAATCTTGGATCAAGGGCAGATTCAACTCACTTGGTTCACTACCAGACTGAATATCTTAGACGTTGTTACCCTTTATTTTGCTTCTAAGTGAGATTTTGAATGTATGAAAATAAAAGTGCTATAAGCGCGCGTTCTTTAAAAGATGAATATATTTTTGATTGTTAGGGACCTAGATACAGCTAGGTGCTTGGTACTCATAGGGAGTAATTTTTATTGTGTTTTATTTCTCGTACTAACATGAATTGACTACTTAATTCAAAAAAAAAAAATCAAAGATACTTTGATATCACATCAAAGACTGCAAAAGTTATTAACAATATAATGTGTCAAGGTACAAACCTTAAAGCATTCTACATATGACATATGCAATGATCGAACTTGCACATTATGTATGGTAAAACATTTGGTTACATTTAAAATATTAATAATAATAATTGGTTACATTTATGCACGTTAATTTAGGTAATTGAAGAATCATTAATTTATTCATCATAACATGGATAGCAAATTGCCTGACTTAAAAGTTGAAATAAAAATGGGAAGATAAACATGTACCTGTAATCGAGACAATAATAGTTCCAGACTTGCAGGAGTTGCAGGATCACTCGAGCAGCAAGAAATAAAAAGGGCCCGCCGTTAATGGACGAAGTAAACAGAAAAAGAATACCGCTAGCTCTTTTGGTGTGAATGTGATTATGTACTACGTACATAGAGCTATATATAGACAGCAAAAACGTCTCTACGATATATAATCTTCAAACACACAAGAAGCAAAAACTGCACCAAGGATATTAAAAAATTTAGTTGCAGAAGCAGACCCCATAAGATATTTCTTTTCTCATTTCAGACGCAAAGAAAAATTCCAATTCTTTGGAACAAGACGTACTACATGTAAAAGTAAATACAAAAGCGCAGCGCAGGAATTGTGTTGATCAGTTTAAATTCCTATTTCAGGTCGCGATGTTGACAATACCAAAAAAGAAGATGTTCTAATGTTCTATGCTTGTCTGCCTTAATCAAGCCCGCAACATACGAAGAGAGAATTGTAAATAAGAAGTAGATAACTTTGGTAGTTTGCATGCATGTTGCATGGCAGATCTTTTATTTGCAAGTGAATCTTGTCACTCATAGCATGGGTTGAATAGATCCAACTCTTTCGAATATATATATATATATATATATATATATATTGGTTTGTTATTTATTTGTTCAAGCTTGGAAGATATTAGTCATATTATTATAAATCCCATGATAGTAAATTGGTAATGTACTAAATGTTTTGGCATATGAAATAGCAGTCTGAGCAGGGCATATATATATGTTTTAGTGTATGTATTGCTATATTGTTGTTATGGTCTAAATAAATAAATATATATATATATATATTTATTTATTTATTTAGACCATAACAACAATATAGCAATACATACACTAAAACAGAGAAGTCGATATGAAAGCTAGTTAGCCAGGCAGGTGAAGACGTAAAGTCTTGCAGAGGTAACAAGGGTAAAGTCTCCAGCGAAGTCTTGGAGATCGAGCCGCACACAGTGCACGTACTGTCACATGCAAGCCGTTAAAAACTTGAAGATCCGTTGGGATCGAAAACCGGTTCGGGCTGCTGGTAACAGATCGAGGTAACAAGGGTTGCATTGGAGCCAGCTGATGCGCGTCTCTGTGCTGAGAATCATGTGCAGCGGCTTGGCCGGTTTCCCAACTCCGACGCGAGCAACATACTGGCATGGGGATTACTGGCCCACTGTCAAGCGCGACGTCACCGGTGTCGACAAGCTTGGGTTACTCATGAGCGAGTTGACTCGGGCTGAGTCACGCTCGAGTCTGGAGAGGACTAGACTTGTAGTCCTTGTGCTTGGGGGAGCTGCGGAGAGCGTCACGGGGGTAGCTAGAGTGGGAAGAAGAGTGAGGGAACTGTAGAAAAACATAAGCAGATGGAGTAATTTTCTCTCTCTTGATATATTGATAATATGTAAAGAGAACAATTGAAGTATTTATACAAGAGGAACTACACTATTCAACCTTAACCAAGTAAGTTTCACCATACTCTAAATACAAATTAATGGTAAAACTTGATAAAGAGAAAATAGCCATGCTCAGCCATACTGCTCCAGTAGCATCACCATGCTGCCATAATTTGTCACACTGCCTCAAACCCATGTCAGGCATGGACTAAAACTAAGAAAACGGATTTCCACCATAATGCCCATACTGCATTAGGTGAACTCCATGCTGCACAGAAGAGCCACAGGAACTGGCGAGTACGAGCACACTCGCCAATTACCACACTCGCCATAGTGCTACCTATCTAACTATCTTCAACACTCCCCCTCAAGCTGGATCAAGGGAAACCTTGAGCCAAGATTGCCAAATATTCGATGAACATCCGGAGCAGATTCAAGACTTTGGAATGGGAATGAAACTTGGTGAATGAATGGAACACCAACTAGCCTACGAAAGGGCACAGCAAATGCTCAAGGACTTGGAGTCAGAGATGACTTGGAATCTGCCAAAATCGACGAGTTTGTCGAGAAACATGAAGAGAACAAGTTGGCTCAGATGCTGCCTGATAACAAGGACTTTGAAGACGCCATTATTGCTGTTGTGATTGACTCAGCAAATGAAGCTTCACGAATGAAGACCAACTGGGCCAAGAGCTGGACCAAGACCATCACTGACTGCTGGCCCTTCATCTTCTTCATCATCAATAGCAGCTGTAACCACTCATACACACTAATTCTCCCCCTCAAGCTGGATCAAGGGAGTGCATGATCAAGGGACTCCCTTGAGCCAAGCTTGAACAATGATATGGTGGCGGATGGCCTATGCATGGTGGCGGATGGCCTATGCTCGGTGTGGTATGGTGGCGGATGGCCTATGGAGCTGCTGCAAATGGTCAAAGATAGTGAAGCAGACTGATGAAAACCTCACAATGAATGCCAAAATGATGGCTTGAGGTTACATGAAAACCTCTAAACATGCCTTTCTTCCATCATGAAGGAAGAACACATAAAATGAAGGTGATGTTAGAGGTACAACAACCTCTCAATCCATTGACAGGTTGAAGAGAAAAAAAAAAAAAAATCTGATAGTCCAACATCAGAAGATCGAGATTACACCAAAACAGATTTGACCATGGACAACAGATTTCTTCCAAAACAGATAAAGAAATAAAAAAAAAAAACCAAACTGAAACGCCGATAGTCCAACATCAGAAATATTGAGGCTACACTAGAACCTCGAAACAGATTTCTCCTCCAAAATAGGATGAAAGAAATCAGAACTTGACAATGGACAACAGATTTCTCTTCCAAAGCATAGGAAGAAGAAATCAAAGGGTCAAGTATAAAATTAGTCGATCTATAAGAATTCTAGCAGAATATTAGGATTGTAAAATAGCCTTCCCTCCTAGACATAGAAAGGGGGAGAATTGACCATGAAGGCAAAGAGACAGGCCTTCAGGCACAGTGTGCAGTAGAACAAAAGTTATGTAAAACAAGGTCAAGAAATTACACCAACTGCCAACAATGGAAAGAACCCACAACTTCGGAAACCAACAAGACTTCACAAACATGAGGCAGCAATGGCCGATCTGAACAAGATCAACCCAAGCAATGAAGCAATAGAATCTCAGAAGCCACAAGACACCAGATCGGGTACCATGGGCTCTTCTATAAGAACTCTTAATAAGAACTCTAACATGAACAATCTATTGAACTCCCCCTCTCCCCAAATTCTCATGCCACGATCCACGATTTGGATCGGATATGAGAAGGGGAGAGGAAGAAGAAGGGGAAATCAAGATCTAGGCCAATAGAACCTGCTCTGATACCATGTAGAAAAACATAAGCAGATGGAGTAATTTTCTCTCTCTTGATATATTGATAATATGTAAAGAGAACAATTGAAGTATTTATACAAGAGGAACTACACTATTCAACCTTAACCAAGTAAGCTTCACCATACTTCTAAATACAAATTAATGGTAAAACTTGATAAAGAGAAAATAGCCATGCTCAGCCATACTGCTCCAATAGCATCACCATGCTGCCATAATTTGTCACACTGCCTCAAACCCATGTCAGGCATGGACTAAAACTAAGAAAACGGATTTCCACCATAATGCCCATACTGCATTAGGTGAACTCCATACTGCACAGAAGAGCCACAGGAACTGGCGAGTACGAGCACACTCGCCAATTACCACACTCGCCATAGTGCTACCTATCTAACTATCTTCAACAGGAACCGATGATGTGGAGTTGAGAGTAGTAACCAGCAGAAGGTCATCTTCTGGGTGGTGGTTAGTGGGTTGGCGCGCGGGAGATGACGTCAAGGGCTTGGGTTAGAGATCCATGAACGTCGACGGTAGTGGTTGTGGTGGTTTTACGGAGGCAGTGTGTGGAAGCAAGTAGGTTACTGAGTAGGAGAGCTGATAGTATGAAGGAGGCTCTCTTTCTTTCTTAGGATTTGTTCAAGCTAGACCTGAGGAGATGATGAGTCGGAAGTGGCTCAATTTATAGAGGAGCTAAACGTGTTAGGCTGCCTGTTGATCGAGATCATTAGAGCGGGAACTGCATGTCAACTGTGACTTTTGGGTCCGTGCTAGCTAGCTTGCTGTTTCTGGAAAACCTAGCTGGTTGGTGTGCATCTGTGTCCATAATGCGTTCCAGATTTGGTTTAGGGTTTACTTGTTCTGGGATGCAGAAAGGACTGTTTGACCATGAGATATATCAATTCCAATAGCAAATATAACAAATATCAGAATAGTACAAAACCTGCTCTTTGAATACTAAACCCTAGGACATACGGAACTTGTGGGACTTTAGTCCCACATTGAAGAAATAGAAAGTGTCTTGGCATTTATAAGAACTAACTCATTTAGTCTATTAAATGGGTGAAGTGTATGTGAGAGAATGAACTTATGGGCTTTTCTATTGAATTTTCAATAGAATTGCACATAAATTAAATATATATTTAATAGTCAAAAGATGGGCCTTGGGGCTCTTGGGCTCTGTTATTTAAAATATTTATTTTATTTTTGAAAATTGAAATTGATATTATATGAGGAACAGTTACAACTGTTCGGAACAGTTACAACTGTTCAGTCAGACATATCTTTTCGTCTTGACTATTATATATACATATAGGTTTTTGTTGTTCAGACTACATTCTTTTCTTCTCTTCTTCTTCTTCTGTTCTTCAGAGAGACACACAGTAGATTCGCCAGAAACAAGTTCTTGTGCAAGAACTTGTTTTAGATTGTTGAATCCTCTAGATAGACGTCTGAAACTACAACACAAGTGGGGACGAAATTCTGTCTAAGGACACTGTTAAGCAGGCCTCAATCTGATCAAGTCAGTAAATTTCAATTCAATTTCGTTGTTTATTTTAAGTTGTTTGATTGTTGTTAGTAGAATTAATAGTATTTAATTATATATAAAAACTGTTTGTATGCCCTATATTGATTGGTTCTAACAATACGATGGTTCCTAAATTTGTCTATATATCCCCGATTCTGCTCTGGAACGAGCAATAGGTCGTCAAACAAAGCCTTAAGTTATATGAGAATGGGTGCATGCGTTGTCGTTCTTGTCTCTTGTAATTTTTTTCCGTATGTACGTAATTTGACGTACGTACTTGGTTTCCAATATCATGATCGATAAGCAATGATTCTATGCCTTGATTTCTCCTGTAATTACGTGCCTTGATTTATCGTTTGTTTTGGATCTTTTGAATGCATAATATAACATATAACTTAATCTTAGGAAGATAGATATGTAGCAACTGTAAATTACTATAATCAAACGGTTCAAGCCATTCTTTATTGTGATTACTGATCAAGATCGAGGATCTAAAATGATTAAATTACCGAGATTCCCTGTACAGAAAAGTTTTGAAGTATTAATTCAAGGGTTTTAGTACTATATGACGTAACGCAAGTAATCCCCGTAGCTATTCGGCTGTTGATTAGCTCTGTCTTTAAATATGTGCATATGTATCGATCAAATACAATGAAAGGGGAAATTTGCAAGGCCACAAATTAGAGAGAAAGGAAAGTGATCGTATATTTTTATTTGAAAGATAAACCTGCTCGTTTTCTAGTTTCGACCAATTTGATAGTTATCTCAAACAATATAACGAACCGACCTAGTTTGTACTAAGTAAATACTCTTTTCCTGCTCTCTTTTTCAAAGGAAATTGATCGAAGTTCTTGTTTATTCATTTTTATTGAAGAGGTTTTATCTCAAGGGAAAATGGCTGGTTTAGTCACTCATGTTTGACAGTTGAGACGGAATGGTCACTCATATTTGACAAATATCAAATTGGTCATCCATGTTTTACTTTGAAAATCGGGTTGGTCACTCTGTTTATTTCTGACGTTAAAAACAACATATTCCGTCAATTCAAAAGGGCATTTGGGTCAGTTTCTTAGATTGACGAATTGGTCACTGATCATATCTCAAAAATCACTTTGGTCATCCATTTTTCCCTCCATTTTTTCCCTCCATTTTTTCCCTCCATTTTTTTTCCCATCCATTTTTCCCTCCAGTTTCATTTTTCCGTCCAAAAATGGTTAGTGAATTTGTAAGCAGTAATCTGCATAATAAATGATGGAACTATGAAATTTAGATTCTGGAATGAATGAAGGCCACTTTGATCAAAATAAACTGTCATAATGCATCAAATACATAATGATGACTTGTTCAAAACAACACTGTCATAATGCATCTGTACCTAAAGATTGTCATTGATGTCTAAAATTGACAAAGCTGCCTGTAATATCTAACAACTTCCACAACAAAAATGGCCACAATGCATTTGTCCTGAACAAAAGTGTAGAATACATTCACAAAAATGGAGGGAAAAAATGGAGGGAAAAATGGATGACCAAAGTGATTTTTGAGACATGATCAGTGACCAATTCGTCAATCTAAGAAACTGACCCAAATGCCCTTTTGAATTGACGGAATATGCTGTTTTTAACGCCAGAAATAAACAGAGTGACCAACCCGATTTTCGAAGTAAAACATGGATGACCAATTTGATATTTGTCAAACATGAGTGACCATTCCGTCTCAACTGTCAAACATGAGTGACTAAACCAGCCATTTTCCCTTATCTCAATGGCTTCATATATATATATATATATATATATATATATTCTTGATTAATCTAACATTTTTGATAAAACTTCTACCTCTGCTGCAACTTCTTTCATAGTAGGTCTTTCCTCCCTTTTGGTCTTCAAACACATGACCGCAACGCTAGCTACATGTTTTAGCACCTCAAAGGCTTGATCATCCATGACTACCTGATCGTCGAGAATTTCATGCAAACATTCCTCTTCCACACAAGAAACAAAGTACACTCCTAAGTTCACAGTTGCTTTTCGACCCTCTTCAAATATTAGTGGCGTCTTTCCTGTCAGTAGCTCCGCTATAATAACTCCAAAACTATAAACATCACTTTTATCTGTCAACTGACTACTGTACAAGAATTCTGGATCTAAATATCCAATCGTTCCTTGCAATAGAGTAGTCAATTGGGTATGACCAAGAGGAACAAGCCTTGAAGCTCCAAAATCGGCAACCTTTGCTGTAAAATTATCATCTAACAGTATATTAGAGGTCTTGACATCTCTATGTATAATTGGCATGCAAGTTTCCGAGTGCAAGTATGCAAGCGCCCCAGCAATTTCAGCTGCGATTTTGAGACGCATTTGCCATGACAATGTGATTGACAACGGTCGATAAGGATTTCGATTACCATGAAGATGGCTTGCAAGAGTTCCATTTGTTATGAACTCGTAAACAATCAATGGAATTTCTGTCTCCAAACAACAACCCAATAGTTTAACGACATTACGGTGATTGACTTGGGAAAGCACAATTCCCTCGTTGATGAATTCTCCGATTTGGCTTCGGTCACAACTCTTAGAGCTTTTAATGGCTACAATTTTGTTGCCTCGTAAGACTCCCTTGTAAACTGTTCCATTCGCTCCTTGTCCAAGTATGTTACTCCTATCGTAATTCTTGGTAGCCTTTTTGAGCTCGTCTGAACTGAAGATTTTCATTATCTCAATGGATGGTTTATGACGGGACAACTTGAGGTGCTGTTGTAGTCACCATTGTGATAATATTGAGTATAGTAAACATGAGATTATAGAGATTTCGTATGTCTGGTAACAGTAACCATATTGATAAAAATACATATTTTCTTAGAAACAAATAAAATTTCTTTTATTAATCGAAAAAAAAAAAATTTCTTTTTGGTTAATGAATTAAGTGCCAACAAATTTCGTATATAAATCAATAACACTATAATAGTAATAATACCTAGTAGCAATATCAATGAAGATTAAAAGGCATTTTACTTACCCAACGCAATAATATATAAGAAGTTTTAATTGCCGGCTGAATGGACGGAAGCAACCAGTTCCAGCTTCCTTTCCGTCTCCTACGAATCCTTTAGAGCAATTGCAATCGACACCTCCAGAGTAGTTGATGCATGTGGCTGATCTTGAGCAAGGATTTAACTTCTCGCTCGCACACTCGTTGATATCTGCATTTTATATTATTCCTACTAAATTAGTAAATCCTTATATATATAGTTAATTAAAATTATAGTTAATTATAGTTTGGGTTCAAGAAAATAAAAATGTTAAAGAAATTTGGAAATATATAGAGGGCGTACCATGGCAACCATGGAGGAGATAAGGGTTGCCTTGATAACCTTTGCGGCATCTGCAATGGTAGCCAGGTCCGTTTGTTGAATTGAAACAATAGCTGAACTTTGCCTTGCATGCATAATCCTTCCGACTTCGAGCTTCCGCACAAGTAGGGTAATTCCGAATAGCCCATTCAAGAACCAAAGGGGACTCCTTTCTGTTATTTAGGTCTGGAATAAGATCTAAAGAGGAAAACTCGAACGACATTTCTTCTGTGAGAAAAGCATAACCACACGATCGATAATCTGTCGATATGCTGCTTAAATGTGTGGCATAATGTTTTACATCGTCAATCGTAATGGGAACTTGACAACAACCCCCATTTGAATGACAGGTTCCATTTTTTGTGTTTTCAATTCCGTGGCTACAAGTTGATACACAAGCATCAACATAGCCACGGATTCCATGAATCCTCGACGGTGTCTCCGTCGACGTTATTCGTCGTCTTTTCTTCAAGTCTTGACTGCTACTCCGACATTCATCTTTAGTGTGAATAAATCCGATTAAGTTGCAACCAATTGTGGTGAACTTGTTGCGATGACTTGAGACACGAAAGATGTTGGGGGGCATTACATCTAGTGTGTTTCCCTTCTTATGGAACGTGATACTCTCATTTCTTTACGCTGCAACGATATGTTGAGGATTACGAAATCGCTTCTTCCTTTGAAAAAAGCTTTTGGACCTCCTTCATAGCCACCACCGGCGCCACTACTACAAGATATAAAAAAGTCGTCGTTAAAGTAACAACCTGGAGTCATGCCGAAAGGATATGGGACAACAAGAGAGCCACAAGCGGCTGAGCAGCCTGGCTTGACTAATTGAGATGGGTTTAGATCGGAATCTGCTTCTGGTTTTGCTCCGTGATTGTAATGCTCCGATAAAAGAACCACCACCACAACAAGTACTAATTTTATCCTGATCATACTTGCTACTAGGTGATAATTTTCTTTGAGACGACTCAGAACCAAAGATTGATCTCCACACTAAAATACTAACAATCCGACTGAAATATTTATGCCGCTACAATATTTTTGGCAATTTGGAAATGCCAAATCAAGACGTGATAACAATTAATTCATACCAACAAAAGCAAGAAGGCGTAATAATAATAAAAATAGTCAAAGCCACTTATAATTAGCCAAATAGAAAAAATCTAGCTATCAACATAATTTGAATTTCTTCAATTTGCTCAAATTAAGCATCATGAATCAGCTTCATTTTGTGCTGAAATCTATCTCTACCTACCATATCTTAAAAATCATTATATGCCGGCTAGAATTTTCCAAAAAAAGCACTTTTCCAAAATAATTTGGCATAGGTTAATTATCAAGCAAAACTTAAGCCCGAAAATTCGTCATAAATTGCTCAAATAAACGGGGGTTGTTCGTGTTATTTGGGGATTTCAACTCACCTATTCATTGATTTTTCCATAATGTACGTATCGACCGTATTGCAAGCATACGAATTTATGGACAATGATCCTCTCTTGTCTTTATTTTTTACCTGACCTGACCTGACCTCCATCCGACGGTGGAGAGGCCTTACAGGGGGTGGGTTGTTGTGAGGTGGGCCTTGCAGGGGAATTCTAGGCTGTTAGATGAGCTCAGCTCCCAAAAAACGATAGGAGAGGATCCTTGTCCTGAATTTATACACTTCCTTCACAGCCCATGACGTAATTAGGCCTTTTTTGGGCCTTTGGGTATGGGTATTGATGTTGTAACTGGCCCAATAATAGCCCATAATTGGTAATTGGTAATTATCTGGTGAGAAATCGTGCAACGTGGCGAGAGCGCAGCACTTCTAGTTGGCGCGAAATCATTGACCACGAGGAGTCCACAGTCCACACTCCGCCTCCACTATCTGTGGACTACACCATGCGACTACAGTAATCACCTGCAACCGTCAGTTGCAAATTCCCCATTCATATTCTGACACGTCAGAAGACCTCAGGATCACAATGGTTTAAGTACATCTCGACGCAGACGATCATTTGTTAGGAGTGGCAGTAACGTAATTGCACACTACCAAACAAACTCTCTCGCTCTAAAACCAAATCAAAGCCTCTCTCTCTCTCACTTTTCCCTAAAACCCTAATTCAAACCCAGCCACCTCTCGCCGCCGCCATGGCCGGACTCAGCCGCCTCCAACTGGCTGCGTCGCTACTGAAACGCCGCGGCTCCGGCATCCTCGCGCCGCGCCGGACCTACGGATCGGCCACCGCGGCTCAGCTGGACTACTACTACTACTCCGAAGAAGACGAAGAAGAAGAAGAGCGAACGGCGGCGAATCGGACGGCGGTGGTCGACTCCGCCGGGTGGGTCCCACGGAGGGGGATACATTGGGTGTTGATAGGAGATCGGAGTGCGAAGAAGCACTTGTATGCTGAGAGGCTCTCGAAGCTTCTGGAAGTCCCGCACATTTCTATGGGCTCCCTCGTCCGCCAGGAGCTCAACCCTCGCTCTTCTCTCTACAAGAAGGTAACTTTCTTTTGTTACTGTTGTAATTTAGGGTTTAGGGTTTTGATTTGAATCGAATGTGCTCTGTAACTTTTTGCCTTGAGTGAGTTAAATTTTGGTAGAAAGCAAAATTATTAATTTAATTATGACATTGATTACAATGAGGGTTTATTAGATTGCGAATGCGGTGAATGAAATTTATTAATTTGATTATGACATTGATAACAATGAGGGTTTTTTAGATTGCGAAGGCGGTGAATGAAGGAAAGCTTGTAGAGGATGAAGTGATTTTCGCATTGTTGTCGAAGAGGCTTGAAGAAGGATATTACAGAGGTGAAAATGGATTCATTCTTGATGGAATTCCTCGGACTAGAATTCAAGCTGTAAGTTCAAAGGAAACGGAGATCATTTCGATTGTTTATGTTTGCAATTTCTGCTCAAAACTGTTAAAGATTGTGTCTTTAGTGTGAGTTTTGGATTTTGTAAGTGATTTGAAGTTCTCTAAATTTTTGGATTTGATTATTTTTGTGCAGGAGTTGGTTGACCAAATTGCGGAAATTGATCTAGTAGTTAACTTCAAATCCGCTGAGGACAACTTTGTGAAGAAGAATCTAGGAACCGGAAGCTTGGCTCTTAGTCAAGAATATCTGAGAATGAGGAACTCTATGCATGATGTAAATCTGCAGGAAGAACAACTGAAAAAGGCTGAGCAGGTATAGTATTATTATAGTTGCTTCATCATTTCTACTGCGCTATGTTTACTAACACTCTGGCTAATGGATAATCATCTCTACTGTCAGAGCAAGTCGTTGGAGGATTACTACAGAAAACAGAACAAACTCATCGACTTTCACATGAAAGCTGCCCCTGGAGAAACGTGGAAGGGGCTGCTGGCCGCATTGCAGCTTCAGCATATAAATGCTGTCAGTTCTTCCCAGAAGCTTACTGCGTGATCAGGTCGCAGCTGGCTGTTTTTTGACCTCATTACTTGTCAGTATTCCGGCGATATAGTATATATGTTAAATGTGAGTGAGATTTAGAAGGTTGATTTGAAGTTTCAAGTGTTGAATCTTCCAAGTCATTTTTGAGAGTTTTTGGTCTTTTGAGTGATGTTTTGGTGTACGGTTTGCGACATGAGGGAGTGCATGTTTGTTTTGTAGTGAGAAGTGAAACTCAGAGAAGAAACTGGTCTGTTTCTGCCCTGTTGAAATAGATTGTAATATTGGCGCTCTGTTTCTGGTCTTGTATGCTCTATTTTGGAAAGTATGTCAAATACCAATGCTGTAAACAAAGTCAGCTGCACTCTAGTAAGATGACATTGGGAAATTTTGAATGAAGCAAAAATTTATGCCATCCTTAATGTGAACGAAATCAAACACTCATGAGTATGCTTTGAGAAATATATGACCAGATTCTTGATTTCATTAGGAACCACTTTACCATTATTCCTCTTCGGAGGTCAATGAAATAGGCACACTCCATTATGAAATATTTCAATCAACTGGATATACGACAAGACCTACCTTTTTTGTACATCAACATCAGAACAGTGACCAGGCAAAAATGGAGTACAGATTTACAACTCCAAAAGGGAACAGAGAAACAACTTATTTATCTATATATACTCCGTTTTCCTTTTGTCACTACTCACTATTCATCCAAACATCCCGAAGGAGTTCATATCTGACAGCATTTTGATTGATGTTTCCCTTTGGAACCCAGTTGAGTTTCGATGCAACTAGTGAAGACCCGGAAGAACCTATGAAGATTGAGGCCAAGGGTGAATTTAGCTCATCAAGCTCATCATCGCTGGTGTATGATTTCCTGACCACTGAAGACCCGCTTCTTCTCAGCTGTGATTGGTCTCCATCTCCAATTATACTTGCAACCAAAGCTGTTGAGGGTGGCAAATAGACTGTACCAGGTCCAGTGCACGGTATGTTTCTGAGAGCCTCCTCCCCAATCTCAAGTGTGTCCTTTATAAGAAAAGGTCAAAAGAAAATTTGATTATTCTCCTACAGAGACTAAAATGTGTTAATTAGAGGCACTACTAGAAATCATGTTAAAGTTAATTAGAGCTTAGTCCAGAGACTACTTGCTATGACTACAATAAGTACAAATATTTCAAACTTGGCAGAATACAGGTGGCTGTTTTATTCAAAAGACAACTTGAAATATAGCCAAGTATCTTGAGTGTGGAAACAAAAGAAAGGCATACACAACTAACTAACCTCAGACTCCAGGTTTTCAATCACATTATCTGGAATTGGGTCAGTGCAAAATTCGTCGGGGACAAAGTTGTCAAGAATCCTTGTGATCAGTGGTGCAGCAAATGTAGGGCATACCTTCAAGACAAGAACAGGTAGTAAGTTAAGGATTACAATTTACTAGATACTGACTACATAAAGAGTAGAAAACTAAGATGAGTGTGAGTTCAATGACCAAACCTCTTTTCTGATGGATTTGCTTAAGAGCATGTCTTTTGGAAGCATCATGAGATCACTCAACGCATTCAGCAGATGAAAGGACTTGAAGGATGTATCATGTCTCTCGTCATTATCATTATCTCCATTTACATCTTCAAATGAGTCATCATCATCGATACCGAATAGGTCGGTTAACCATCTGGACCAGTTCCCAATCTGTTAACCACAAATGAAGAGAAATTCAAATGAATACAATCAATACAAAAGTAAGATGCAAACTTCACATTGCTTTATCATTTAATAGTCCAGTACATATGGACAATACTCCTAATGTTTAATTTTACCGAGGAAGCAAATGTGTTCTAGTTCCAAGCTTGAGGAAAGTAATAGTAAATCAAAACATATAATTGTTACAAGACAAACAAAATAAATAAAATTGATTATTGGAAGATACAATTTGAATGGCTTACCACACTCTTTAGCTGTGCACCTGCCCCAAAACTAGATTTCCCGGCTGGAATTGGAAGAACCTTCAAATCACTGATGGGGTCGGACACAGGGTCACTGGGGATCTCGTCAGAAGATTCACGGAGAATGGCATTGAACATTGCTACATCTAATCTGGCCACCGATTGCTCCATGACCTAGACACATGACACGGATCATTGCGAATACTATTAAAAATCGACAAATTTCCACTAATACAAAATATGGAACAGAAATATACACTAAGGATTTTGAGGTATAATTCCCAAGTTCATATATTTAGAAATATAAAACTCTTATCAACGAAATAGCATATAATGAAAATATCTGAGTAGATAGACATACCAATCTAGACAACACAGGCAAGCAGCCACATTCATGCCCACCAGCTCTTACTGGACAAAGTCTTTCACAAGCATCCCTGAAAGCCTTCTTCCAGAGGTCTAATGAAAAGTCACTTTGTTCTTGATCAACTGAACTGGATATCCTCCTATAATTCTTTCGTGACCCTGAACCATTATTTTCATCAGTTGCCTTTGCAGAGACAGACTGCATATGTGGTGTCAAAGTCTGAAAACATGACAGTTATAGTGAATCAGATCGAAATTAATTAATTGCACTGCAGTACATACTAGATCTACACGTAAAATCAGAGAAAGCAGATATTCAATCACCTGCCACCAGATAGATTCAACTATTCGGAAGAAGATCCATGATTCTATCTTCTCCAGTGTGGACATAAATGTATTTGAGTTCTCCCAGTCACCAAAACTTCCATTCAATAGCTTCATCCCTTGTTTTTTGCCGGAGGACGGAGCCTCCCATTTCAATGGAGATGAAGCCTTATGTTTAACTTTTTCGCCACCATTTAGGTCAATAGAAGACCTGGCTGACTTGGGAAGTTCAGGGTCCCCAGTAGCCTGGCTTATAATTGTTCTCAAGACGATTGAGTTTGAGAGCCAAAATGTTAGCCTGTAATCAAAGAACAGTAGATTAACACTATAAACACCAACATGCATGCGACAGAATGACAGAGAAGTTAAAAGAAAACTCACAAACAAAAGCCATTGAATATACCTCGGAACATCATTCCCACAAGCTTTTGCAACCAAAACTAGTCCTGAAACAACACTTCTAGCTGCACTGGCTCTCCTAGAACGGGAAGTTTCTCCACAAGCATGAAGATACAACCTAGAAAGGCGCCGAGCTGGAGCATGGACCTTACTCATGGAACTTCCATGCTCAGCTACTACGGAATAAAGAGCAGACTCAACAGCTGCAGCTTCTCGTAGCTCTCCCTCAAGCATCTTTATTCTATGTTCCAACTGATTAACCTTGCTTTCTAAAATGACACTTCTTGTATCCTTGGGATACACCTTCGCCTCTTTCCTTTCCTTAACTCTGAGGTTCCCTGCAACACCTGCATTCTTCTGTGCCTCTTTTTGAACACCTTCCTGAGGTTCTACATGCTGATCGTTCCTAAATGATGCATTCTTACTTAAGTCACCAACTGACCTAACAGACTTGACAGGCTTTAGTTTCTCAATGCTCACATTAATTTCATTCATTCCTAACGGAGTATCTTTCCCATTAGCATGACCTGCGTTGTATGGTTCACCTTCCCCTGAATGGTTCTCCTCTTCACAATTTTGTCTTTCATCACTAATTTCTTCTTGTTTCTGTGTGTCTTTATCACTGATAGAATTATCGTACCTATCAGCATCCGCAGCAGCCTCCAAAAAATCTCTGCCAATTTCCTGAGCTTTCTCATCATCCTTGCTACTCTCTTGAATATCAACAGTAATTTTACTTCTTCCATTAACAACCTTATCATTTACCTCCTGGGCACCTGCATGGCCATTGCTTCTCATGCTAGTGTTGGACTCCTCTGCATTTTCATTCAATGAGGATGATGAAGAAGAAGAGCCAATCTGGAAATCACTAGTTTTTGTAACTGTTGTCAAGCTAGAGCTGTGGGAGTAAGCTACAGAAGCATGACCATTTACTGGGCTCCCAGGGTCAGAAGACAAGTCAACTGATGACGAGCATGATGAACTTCCCTTCAGATGTTTTTGTGGTGCACTCTGAGGTATTGATCTTGATTTTTCAGTCCCAAGGTTTGAGGCTAACGATTGTTTTGCATTATCTCCCTCATTGCTATGAGGCATTTTAGCATGTCCAGTCTGCAACTAAGTTCCAAAAGATCGTAATAAATACTACTGGCTACTGTATGAATTATTTCAAGAGAAAAACCATACAATCAACATAATCAACAGGGTAAAACTTTACATTATAGTGGTCTGGATGACAAGAACTAATGAGAAATAAGGAATTACTACCTCTTCTTTCGGAGGAGACAGCCCACGACTTGCTTCTAGTGAAGAAGATACTGTCTGAGATGAGTGAGAGGAAACATCGTCATCTGTAAAAGAGGCAACTTCCGCTTCATCAGCATACTCTTCATCCATCAATGCCGAGACAGATTCACTACCCGCCTTGTCCAGTGATACCCCTCTTGACAAGCTGTCCCTAGATGAAGAGCTAGTACGACCTTTCTTAAAAGGCTGAATCTTCATATACAAAATCGGTTTATCCGTGTTCTTAAAGCTCCTCTTACTATTCATCGGAGCACTTACACTAATGCACTCTCTCACAACACCATAATCAGCTAAATCTATAACCGCAGTCGCCAACAGCTGACCTTTCGCAGTCTTATCCCTCCGAGGCTCGTACAAGTTCAACTCCAAGCAATTCTTCAAAAATGCATCACCTTCACCACTTCCTTTCACACCACCTTTCACAGCCACATCCCTCAGCAAAGTCACAGGCAACTTAAAAGACTCATTGAACTCGATTCTCCCCTCACCAACAACCGAACCAATCGACGGCACAACAGCATTCGTCATCCCGGAGCTCCGGTCTCCATTCTCCCATTGTATCAACACGGAACGCAGCGATTTAAGTGACTGTGATGGCGGCCAAGGCTTAATCTCAAGAATATGGACTAAATAATCAATCTGAACAGTAGGACCTCTGTGATTCTTCGCCTTTAATCCTATAACCATTTTTACCAAAACAAAAACAACACTTCTTCCAAATACGTTTCACTTTTTCTTTCACATTCACAATAGCTTATCCTCCTAACACTTCAGAAATAAAAAACCACAGAATCATCAGTAAAAAAAAAACAAAAACAAAAACAAAAACTACCACGCATTTCATCACCAAAACAGTAAAATCTAAGCTGCAAATTCAGCTCATCACTAACACAATGCAAAGCTTCAGATCCAGACACTCAATCCTAGCTGAGCTCGGATTTATAACAATGCATGAGTCCAAACAAATTCACATATACGCAATAACAAACTCGGAGCCTCGAAACTGAGAAAAAGCTGAATGCGAAGAAAAAGTAGAGAAGGTCAAACTCACCGGCGGTGGAATTCGTCGCCGGAAAATGCAAGCGAGAACTGAGAAGAAGCGCGAAACGAATCGTTTTGGTGCAGCAGAGAGTCGTGAGGAGTGAGTGAAATTTGTGTGTGTGTGATTAAAAGCGTAATTAAAATAGGAAAAAGACTATTTATGAAAGCAAGTGAAGCTGACACTATCAATTTCAGATTTTCTATATAAAAAAAAAAATGGAAGTAACAATTTTTATAATAGGCGAGGGGGTTCGAAACGGCGTCGTTGTGGTGGAATTCGGTTCGGTGGTTTTATTTCTTGACGTTGGCCGATGGGGACGCCTGGACGGAAACGCATCGTCAGCGGTTTGAGATTTCCAGAGCGTGTGGAGCACGCGCGGAGTGGGAAGCGGCAGACTCGGTGCGAGTGGGGTTCACGTGTGGAGTTGGGGAGTGGTGGCGGGAGTGGTGCTGGTTAGCTTTGGTTAGCTGTACTCGCCGACAGTATGGTGTTGCTATCAGTCAAATTATCAGTCAAATAACACGGGCCCCGGGGAAGTGGACCCCACGCTCCCACCGTCACCATAGCCGTTACATTTTGCTCTTGGGCTAAACGGGCCGGAGCCCAAAAATCCATTAACCTAAAGATTAGTAGCAGTTTTAAGATCATGATTACTAGCTGCACATGTGCTGTGTGTTGTTCATTAATGAAATCTTTATTTTTATTTTTTTTATCTGAATTAAGTATTTTTTTCTGTACTAATTATTTTATGTTATTTCTTATAATATAAAAGGTAAATTAGGCAAAACACAATTTAGTGAAGCTTTTAAGTGTTTAGCTTTCTAATAGTAGAGATTTAGATTAGTTAGAGCGAAATAAAAACTTGCATAAAACGTAATTAAGTGTGTTAAATCTACCTATGACATTGACTAGAATGATGTTTGGGATCATAGAACTGGAGCTGGAGTTGGACCCTTTAACAAACTGGCATAGAATTTCTGTGAGCTTAAACTTCAAGCATGGATGTTATAGCAGTATAGCATGTAGCTTCTAGAGGAGGTAGCGGAGGTTGAGATGTCCAATTCTATATAACCTAAGCAATTGAAGGTAATGACAAGAATATTGGATAGTGTTTGGTTATGAATATTGATGTAATCTTTACAAATTTATAATCTTGGGTTGGGGGGCACACTTGCACGTTGCACCCACAACCAAACCTTGGTCAGATTCTCAGATTAAATATATTGCCATTGTTATTAGTTTATTTTGGGTTTCTTGTATATATATTTAAGGTAGAAGACTGTGACTTGTATGTATGAGCACTTTATTTTCCTTATATTTTAAGATTCAGTCTGATTCTAAGTTCCTAACCACTCCTCTTGGCCTCTTCACACATGTCTGCAACAGCATTACTTTATGAAAGACTTTTTCCTTTTCTATTTTCAAAAAAAAAAAAAAAGAACCAGGTGAGGAACTGAACACTAGAGATTTGTTCCTCTAATTGTACCATTGGCCACGTTTCCCATTCACAAATTTTCTTCTATTTTTCCTCAGAACAAATGATTCAATTACAATTTACAGTTATCATTCCTCAGTAACTAGCATGCATTTACAAGTCCACACCAAGTAGTCTACTTGTTTTTTTACAGACCTTCCTTGCCTTCTCTTAAAAGCAAGACAGTAGCAGTGTATGAGTATATCAGCATGTAGCATCAGATTTCTGATCAGCATCAGCAGTGGCCTGGACTTGAGCTGCATACTGTAAGTTCCAAAGCACATCTTCGAACGAGGGACGTGATGATACTTCTGAAGACATGCATTTCCTTGTGATTGATACCACAATGGATAACGACTCTTGTGAGCAAGTTGTCAAAACAACTGGATCCACAATTCTTCTTCGACCATCTTGGCTCCCAAACGATGTCTGCTGTTGGTTCAGCACACGATTCACACCACGTATCAGTATTTCATCACACGTAGTTGAAGTTTAAATACCATTCATTATTCATTGCAACATAAACCTTAATATGCATACCATTTCATTCAGCAGAAAGGTTTCCCCTTTTCCACTTACTATAGGACCGACAAGTGATTCAAGTAGTATAAATCCAAAGTTGTAAACATCACCCTCCAGATCCTTTTTACGCCTGCAAGCAAAAAAATGATTAAAGGGAATCAACATGTAATATTTACATTTTGATATAAGATAAGCAGCAATCAAGATAATATGATAGAAATCATTTCAACTATACTTCATACCCGGATTTTGGGCCTTCTCCCTTTGCCTGCAAAATAATACAATAATGCATCAGAATAGCCCTTAGGAACCATACATTGCACTGTCAACAAAATATATACATAACAAAAACATGCCTCAAATTTTTCAATTTCTTCTGTGATGATAGACATCCCATAGTCACTCAGCTTTGGAATCCTATGCTCGTCTAGCAATATGTTGTTTGTCTTCAATCGATTGTTGAAAGAACCTGGAATAACCCCAGTTTGTAGAAAATGGACAGCTTTTGCAACTCCTATGAGAATGGTCAATCTATCAGACCACTTGAGAACCTTCTCTGGATAGTTTTCTACATATACGCAGCATAACTTGATTAGAGGATGAAATCTTTCAAGATATAAAGCTATGATGTGAAGAATTGATGTGCATTCTACTAGTACATTTTATAAACAAAGAGAAAGACACATCCTACTGTTTTTACTACTTCACTTCCAGTTTAGAGCGTAATTCAAGCTCCTGATAATAAATACAGACCTGAAAGATAGGTACGGTAATTCCCACTAGAGATGTATTCGTATACAAGGAAAAGTCTGCGACCACCAGAATCATCTTGTCCGCTACTGTCAATGCAGTGACCCAACAGCACAACCAAGTGAGGATGGTGAAGCTTTGAGAGTGAATCCAGCTGAGCTTTAAGGTTTTGAGTAGAACATTTTTTTGATAAAGCCAGAGTTCTGATTGCAACTGAGGTCCCGTTTTCCAACTTACCTTTGTAAAGCTGAAAGCAGAAAATAGGATATAAGTCTTTAAAATCCATGCACCATAGTTAAACCAGATAACTGCCAAATACCGTATTCTCATTGATAGACATATAGAGAGGAAGTAAACAATTGATACATGACTTGTTATTTATATTTGGCACACTTGCAAAAGACTGAAGATTGAGATAAAGGGAGTTGATAAACAACAGATAAGAAATAATTTGGAGAGCTTAAGTGATCATGAAAGCAATCTAATGTTGATTCCCTTTATCATTGATCAACAAACTCTAGCTCCACTAGTTAATCATATTTGAGTCGGCATGCTACCTTTCCCAAAGAGCCTTCACCCAGACACATTGAGAAATCAAAGTCCTTTGTTGCTTCCTTCAACTCTTCAAGTGAAAACACTCGACACACTGGGGCACCATGTGTTTCTAATTTCGCTGTGTGAGAAATATATCCTACAAACAGTAGAACAGAATGTTAGGTACTGAAACTCAAAGTTAAAGTTCTGCATTGTGATAAAAGATTATGATATCTGGAGCAAGATAATTAACTTCAAACTAAACAGACTAATACAACTTACTAGCATTTGTAACGAGCTCCGAGCAAATATCTTTTGGTGAATTATCTGGCACAGCTTTTGCAAATATGTTTTGTTCAGACTTCCTTGAACGGTATCTTCTACACAAGTAAAGAACCGCAAGTACAAACAGTACTAAAACAAGAACAGCTCCAACAACAATAGCAACTAGAACCACAATCTCTCTCACACTAGATTGATTTCTCCTTGCATGAGCCTTTGTACAATAAGAAAGGTCGTGCTGGTGTTGGGAAGCATTCGCTAAACAATTTCCACTGAGTTCAACAACTCTCTCATCTGGGGCACTACCCAGGCAAGAAGGAAGATCCCCTGCTAACTTGTTATTTGATATATCAACAAAACCAAGTTTGCCACCACAATTTAGACCGTTTGGAAATGCTCCACTCAGCATATTGGATGCTAAATTCAGATAACTGATGTTTGGCAAAGAGAACAAATTAGAGGGAGCTGCACCACTGAGATAATTGAATGACAGATCAAGGTGTTGAAGCTGACTCAAATCACCAAATTGCGCCGGAATCTTCCCAGAGAAAGAGTTTTTGCTAAGAAGTACTGTAACCAATCCTTTCGGCATCACTGGTAGTTCAGAATCTAACTGGTTTTCTCTCAAATCCAATACATGCAGGCTGGCTAAAGCACTCATGTCAGGTAATTTTCCAGTAAGATCATTGTGAGACAGGGCAATGCCAGTGAGTGTCTTAATTCTGCATATAGAAGAAGGAAAGTGACCCTTGAGCCGGTTGTTCTTCAAGCACAAAATGGTGAGGTTTGATAAGGAGTCCAACCAATCAGGAACAGTCTCATTGAAAGAATTGGCTTCCAGGCTTAGAGTATGAAGTTTGACCATTGTGGATATCTTGGGGGGAATTGAACCATATATGAAATTTGAGCTCAGGTCTAAGACTTCAAGGGAAGATAACCTATGAATCTTATCAGGCAGTGGTCCCCAAATCCCCAAAGACACTAAGCTAAGAACCTTCAAGCTAGGCAACCTTGACAATGTGGTTACAAATGAATCAATGGAAAACTTCTCAGAAAGAGTCTTATTGCGAATTGCAAATCCATTGAACTCGGTGACATTAACAAGCTTATCTCCCATAACTTTGAGCTCAGTGACTGAATTGTCCTGGCATGAAATGCTCAACTGTGCAGAGGAAGATAGGTTACAGAGGTCTCCAGTGTAATTCTCCAAAACTCCTAATGAAGAAGGGAACTCTAAATGTTTCCTCAGCTGCAACAACACTTGGCTCTGAGAGGTTTGCAACTCATGGGTACTCGGGAGAAACAAAATCCATGACAAAACCACTGAAAATAGCAAGTGAAAACGCCCCATTTGCTGTAATCTGCAGTGAAAATGGACAAAATCCCAAGACAAAATCTTTCCTCAGAAGCTAAAAATTCAGAGACTAACGAACTGGGCAAGTTTCCTGGGTCATATTGAATATCTTAAACAAATTGGTTAAAGCACCCAACGGAAAACTTATCGAAACAAAGCTAAACTGAGCAACAAAAGCAAGTATCTTTCAGAATTTTTCAGGCAAAACAGAGAAGAACAAGCACAGAAATTGGAAGAACAATGCAGATAAGATAGAACAAGAGACAGAACCCATCAAAGAATCACTGAATTCAACATGCAAAACTGCCTTACTGCAGAAGTTAACTCTAATTTATCACTGAAATTGAACAAACCCCAAGATCAAAATCTTAGATTATGCTGAATGCTCAAACAAGTTAGTCCAAAACCCAGAAAGCAAAACGAGTAAGCGCATAAAAACCAAGCTAAAAACCCAAACCAACCAACTAAAGGGGAAGCATCTTTACCAATTCTGCTACGAAAACAGAGACCAACAAGTACTGAAATTGTAATAGAAATGCAGATAAGATAAGGGTAGGAGACAAACCCTTAGAAAGTTGAGCTGAAAGAAACCCAAGCAAAGAAGCAGAGCCTATTCTTCTTCGTCTTCTTCACTGAACATGTGGGGCTAATGTGTAGGCAGAGTTTAACTGTCTCTCAAGGCATTTAGTGCTCCGAGTTTTCTTCACTGACAAACCCAATTAATGGGTTTCTGGGTCCCCGGGTCGGGTCTTTTACTCTGTCTCGCTAATTCTCTATGAGCAAGAAAGATAAAGACTTTGTCTTTCTGTGTGTGAGGATTGAAGAATGAAGATGTTTTGCTTGTGAATGAGTCCCTAACATTGCGCTGCTTAATATCTGAGCTCACATGACACATGGGGTTTCATTTTCTTTTCTTTCCCTCTCTTTGGGTTTGGGGTGAGGAGTTGATATAGGAGAGTGGCAATGACCAAAACGACCTTGTCTTCTACTATTTGACACTCTAATCTGGTGGACGTTGTGCTAGTGTGTTGTCTGTATCAGAATGGAGATGTTGGTGGGGTATTAATGGTGTGAAGATCAGAGTTTTAATTCTCTAGTGAAGAAAATGGTAAATGGAGGAAACAGGAGAAGTGCTTTAAAGAGAAAGATTAACAAAATAACACTGTCGTATGTAGAACGTTAAGTATAGTTGAAAGTTTCGAATGTCATTATCCGGTTAGATGAGAGTGTTTGGTAGTGACACTTTAAAGAGAAAGATTCATGAAATGGCATCTTCTAAACAAAATGTTTAGTACTAACTAATTTAGCTTAAGAAGTCATTTGTGTATCAAAACTGGGAAATTACAAAAAAAAATACACTTAAATTGTGTATGAAAATCGAATCGCACTACCTTAAACGTTACGATTTCATCAAAATCATCATCACAATAGAAGAATAGGTTTGGTTGCCACATATAGTTCTTCCGTTCTTCAATCAAAATTTTCTAATGAAGAATTATTAGAGGTAACCCTTAAGTTAGCCCTACAAAATTGGCACCATCCTACCAAAATCTAGACATTCTCAGTTCATACATACTATTTTGTGTACAGTTTCCAAGACAAAGGAAAGGGCATGGTGGGAAATAATTCTTGCCCGTTACACAAACACAGCCTGTTTCAAATGCAGAACCACGTTGGTGCAAAGCTGTAATCTTTATAAAATTAGTATCCCATGAAAAAGATTATACAATAATAGCAAGACTTAATCTTTCACTCACTCCCATGGCACTTTGCCACTGAGGCTCCCTGAAGCATCAGGTCCTCTCCCAGTCACTGATCATTCACCTTTACTTTATGTGCATCAATCATTTGGCTTCATGATTTAGATTCTAGACTAATGCCAAACCAAGACAAACAACAACCTCTATGAAGCTACTTAGTTTGTTGTGGATAAACTAAGGCAGATCCAAAGTTCCAAAGTTGATTGTAGGTCTAAAATCTAAAGAGGCTGATGTCTACAATCCCTTGCTACTTTGCTTTTCCATACAACTGCTTTCTATGCACAATGATTCCAATGTGCTTTCATGGAAATGCTCAGCTAAAGTGGAAACCTCCGTATTCCATATTATACTAGGAGTCTAGGAATAATTCTTCCAATTATCACTAGAATGCTCGATATATGCAATATCATGAATCTGGGATTTACACAATGATAAAGATAGGTTCATAAAATGAAATCTCACTCTCAGAAATGAAGAGTAAATGAGTCAGATGCCAAATCCCAATACAAAAAGGAAAGGAATTTCACTTAAACCAACATGCCTCTGCCTCTATGTCTGGGATGTGGAACAAACAAACAAGCATACTAAACACAAAAGCTCTTCCATCCAATAATACCATGCTTCAGTATCAGAGCTCTTCTAGTTGTAGAAAATGATAACAATCTTGGATTATGACAAACTCTTTTCAACTAATGATTATCAATTTATCAGTAACCCTAAAACTCAGTCAAAGCAAAACAGATTGATACCATTGTGGGCTCAAGTCAGACAAAAACAATCATAAAGGAACAAACTCTTATTTTCATGTAAAGCCAGTACAACTTTCAGCATCCACAGCATGTGAGGCAACAACAATTTTGTAGGGAAAAACCCCCCAAAATCATGAAAGTAGATAAGGAATGTGAAAGTGATGGGTGTAAAGTGTAAACAGCTACAAAAAAGGACAAAGCATTCTAGTTTATGAGTAGCCCCATCTCCTCAGACCTACTACCTCATCTTATGCCCTACTAAGAAAGTACCAGTAGCACATAGAAATTCACTTCCAAATTTCCAATTGTACATTCACATTTAATGGATATTAATTGATTGAAGGCTCAGAAAGAAGCAAATGAATGACTCTTTGCTCTTCATTTTTGTCTAAATCACCACATACTGTATGTAGTTGACTGTTAGTTTCTGCATGTTTGCTAGTAGTGATCAAATTTATTGTTTAAATGTTTCTTTCAGTTGTTCTACTTTGACCAGAAAGATAAAAAATGAACTATGAATTTGTTGTTATAAGGTTTCTTTTGTACTATCAGGTTCTGGAGTAATATAACATAATGATCCACAAAATCATGTATTTGTATCAGACCGCTAGAAGTTACATATTCGCAATCATATGCAACTGTGACCTAGATCAAAGGCTAAAGAACAAAATTGAAAGGCATCTCTGTACGAAGATACACTTCAGAGCAACTTCTAAGATGACGACCCTTGTTGAAGGGTCTTGCCATTTGAAGAAGATTCCAGATAGGAGATTACAAGATCAGCTGCTTTGCACCCAGAAGCTAGTGCTTTGCCAACAGACAGTCCACCCCTATGGTACCTACAGCATTTATGCTCGTTATCTCCATACGGGATTACAAAAAGACTGAGGCCACAGATCACAAGTTAAATTATCCAAAACTCACTCCCGTGGAATAATTACCTGCATAGAATAAACCAGGTAGATTTTTCTCCATCTTCTCGATTGCATCTATGACTGAATCGTAGTTATGCCCATACAATGGAAATGCTTTGCTCCAATGGTAATGGCTGCCAATAAGTCATAAGTTGTACAAACAGCTATGAGCTAACTATCCAAGAACAGAAAAGACGAGGATCCCAACATTTAATTTCTTTCAAGTTTTAACCACGAAATGAGGAAAAAGAGAATATTTATACTTCACAAATGTTGGCTCGCCTTCCGCTCCCAAGAGCTGCCTTATATCAGAGGTTACAATTTGCTTCAACTCATCCCTAGAGCAATACGGAAATATATTAGGCATGTAAGTAGAGTTAATTGCACATTACAAACAACGGAAAACATCATGGAAGCAAGCTTCCCATACTTAGAAGCTTTTGCCAGTTCCTTGTTTCGACTTCCCCCAACAAAGGTAGTGTAAAGATATTGGTCACTAGGTGCACGATCTGGAAACATCATGGAAGAAAATAGTGTACCTGTAAAGCAGATGTAATGACCATATTAGGAATTGTTATTTGTTATTCCATGTTTCAAGGCCATAGCTGAGCATTTTTACCAAGTGTTTTTAAGCCATTTTCCTGCTCTTTGGAGGGAACGAGAACTCCAAATCCCTCAAGAGGCCTTTTAACGTTTTCCTTCTTAAAGCTGGTTATTATCACTGATAATGGCATATAAGTCACCTGCAATGTAGACAGCAAAATAATAAGGAATTACCAAGACAAAGGCTTCGTTTTTAACAAATTTGTCAGGCTTATCGCTGATCCAAACTTCCAATTGGGAACTGTAAGGATAAGTGATATAACCTGCTGCATACACGTAAAAATTCAATGCCATATACCTCAGGAAGAAAATCAAGAGGGAAAATGGTTCCTCTTCTAGTGATCTTCATTTCTTTGATACTACATAGTGGAGCCTATGACAGAGAAGAAAATTGTCAGTTGATACTAACTCATTCAATAAAAGTAATGATTGCCTAAAGAATGGAAGGGAAGGCACATGTTTATGCATATAAAAGGTGAAAGAGAGCAATGGCAGTCCGACCTATATTAATGAAAATGCTAGAATAAAGATGAAACTATGCATGAAGAGGAAGGCATGTTCACTGGTATCCCAACTCATAGATTTAGACACCGTTAAACAGAAGTGCCTAGAGAAAAGACTCCTACATGTACCCTGTGACAAACTTGTCTTCTGTGGGTACAACTTGGTCGTGGCACGTGTGGAAGTATCTTCTAGCTGCAATGAAGCAGTAGAAACACATTCTAGCTGTCTAGGTTTGAATGCAAGACACAATGGTACTTTCACAGTAATCATGCCAGACTCACAAGTCAGAACTTATAACGCATGAAGACATAAAAATTAATAGGTACCCCAGTGAGAAAGTAAATGACACACCAAAATTACGTTGGAGTTAGTAACTAACCGTCAGGATTACAGCATCAACAGATGAACTTTGTGAATGCTTGTCATCATTAGCAAGACAGGAAAGCGACCAATTTTCTGATGCAGTATTCCCATCAGGACTGTAGGATAACGATAAAACCTTTGAGTTCAGTTTAAGCTCATGTTTGCCAAGCTGTTTGCACAATGTATCAGTGAGTGTCTGCACTAAACAAAAAACAGAAAATTTTAGAATTAAAAAGTGGCACAAAGATCTAAAGATGAAAAGCTCTTGCAATTCAAAGTCACAGATAAGACTAAAACGAGCACGTTCCCCACAGCCCCACAGGGTATCATCATCTAAAACATGGAAATTACTAAAGTTTGTCATAACTCATCAGGAAGAAAAGTATGCCATTAAAATGATACCTGCATACCACCCTGGAAGGAAAAAGAGCCGCGCTGACGCTTTCCTTTCTCTACAGAACCCTTTGTTTCTCCACTTTTTTCTTTTCTGGAAGATATTTTTGACTGAATAGCCCCAGCTATAACCGAACCATACCTGATAATAGTCGAGAACCTTTGCTCAACAACAATCATATATTATGCATACAAGCATCAACAGGAGCTTACTGTTAAGCAACTATATGAGCAGCTCACAAATCGAACTACTTTTGAAGTTTGAATGTCCAAATAGATGCTAGGCCTGTCCACTATAAATTTGTTACGACATGTGATTTCTGTGACACTAAGATTAGATTGGGAACCAAAGGAAGGCCAAATGAGTTATGGCTTATTTTCGTAATATTCTTTTTAAAATAGAGACAAGAATATGTAGTATGACATTTATGTGCTACAACATGTGATTTCATAATTTGTTACAGTATGCTATGCCTTGTATTTTATATAATATTACGCTGGCAAGTGTTCCTATAGCCTAACTAAGTAGGATATTTTTCTCCGGAAAACCTTTATCACCATTCCATCCTTCTCCCTTGCTTTTCCCTAAAAGAAAATGATAAAAGTAGAAGAAACAATTCATATAATAATATAATATACCTTTTCTCTAAGTTCCATAACTCTGGAAAAGAATGCGGCATCTGTTTAGAGAATACAAAAACACTATTAAAAGATGTAAGATAATGATTAAACACCAAATGGCTCGATTTATTTCTTACAGGATGACACGGATGAAAACAAACTAAGTTGTCATAGTGTGAGAGCAAAGTTTGGATTTGCTTGTCTCAACTCTCAACAAAGCCCAGATTCATGATATGGATGCATGAAAAAGGAAGAATTAAAGTTTATATATCTTATCCAGTTTCAGGTTACAACTAATTATTTAAGAAACAATCACATGAGATACACGATATGAAACACAAGGAATTCACCCAAAGACTGACACATTACTCACCGAAAGAGATTCTGGATCTCCAGCACTTGTACCGGCAACAAAGGGATCAATGAGATAATCAACGACCTTACAAGCAAAAGATAAAAACAATGTAAGACATAAGCATTTAAAACAAGTACAAGCATGCTGACAACATTATGTGTGTAATCAATCCTTGCAGAAATGAAAAGATTCAATCGATATATACCTCTTTCCCAAAATGACGTTGAAAGAACCCAGCCACACTGCAGCCGAACAAGTTAAGAATTTGAATATTAGACAAATGACAAATGACAAATGACAAGACCTAACAGAACAAGGGGGGGGGGGGGGGGGGGACACAATGGAAGTGCAAAGAGTTTTGATGAAAAAGAGAAGACTAACACCTTTCTTGGGTGTGATCATCGGATACTTTCTTTTTCTTCCACAAATATGGCTCCAGAAGAATCTGAAACTGCAATACAGAAATGCATATTCAATTTGATGCTTACGAAAATGATATTACAGGCTTCCAACAAGCCCTTATGCTGCAAACATATTAAACTTCACATTACTTTTGGTCATCATTCAATGGCACTGAATGTGATTAAACCAAGTAGTAAACAAGTTCACTAGACATTCTAGGTATAGTAGAGACAAACCCTTGATTTTGTAGAAAGAAAATTGCTCTTGATCAGCTCAACTGGATTGGTAGGTAGCTGATATGAAAAAGTGTATAAATGTCATTATTAAGTCTAAACCCGCTCCTATATAGGAAGAAAACTCCCGAAAGAAAAGTGTTGGTGTGTGTACGAAAAAAGTATTCACATATCTTTATTCAATAACTATCACATGATGCAAACTCATTTAACAGCATAGATCCAACAAGGATAGCATACCAGCACAGGCGACCCATTCCTTGCAACATACCGTTTGTTCTGTGAAATAGGCTGAAATAGTATATACAACAATCAGTCTAATCAGTATACCGATACAAACTAACCGCATTACGTTAAAAAATTAAAGCTCTAGCAGTCAACTAACCACCACACATTACCAATTTAGACCATTACAAACTACAATTTTTGATTTATATACACGCGAGGTAAACAAGGTAGAGTCCTTACAAATTGTTGCTTGTCTCGAAGCCCCAGATCATGAAGCAAAGTCTGGACCTCAGTTTCGGTCTCAGTCTACACAATGTAGGCATGTATCATGACTAACAAAACATTCACAGTTACAAGTATAAACTAAAGTTACTAAACAACAAACAAAGTCACCATAGTGTTTGCTCCTTCATCCCAAACCAGACCATTAAACGACACACTTCTCAACTTGCCTCCAGCTCTTCCCTCGGCTTCGAACACCGTCACATCGAAACCGTGTGATTTCAACTTGTAGGCAGCAGCAAGCCCACTGTCACTCACCAAATTCACCAACACACCGAATTAACCAACACACCAAATTACACACCCTAATTTTTCGCTAATTTCAACTAAATAACGGAAATTATCAGTTACAATCCTACTTCCATAAAGATTGAGCAAGCTTACCTAACACCAGCGCCAACAACAGCCACTCTTTTAACGGACCCTGCAGATCAACACCCAGCCCAAAATCGTCATTTCACATAAACCAATGCACTGAATAATATGAGAGAGAGAGATAGATTACCTGGTTGGGTTGGGGAGGCCATTTGCGGTGTGCTCTCAGCTGAGAGAGTCAGCATCCACCCAAGTTGAAATTGACGGAGAGAATTGGAGACTTGGGATTTGATAATGCCATTGGGACTGGGCCATTCGTAAATTAGAATAAACTCAGGGGTAAACTTGTCTTTTCTCAAACACATCTGATCGTCTCCGGCGCGTTTCCTGGAGTTTGTGATGCCTTTCCGACGAGATTCTGAGCGTGTCATTTCTTTCAACCAAAGGAAAACGCGCCGAAAATGGATGGATACGTGCCGGAAACGATCGGAAACGTCTGGAGATTTTATTGAAAACACAATTTTATTCCTTAATTTGTCTCAGTGGGTTAGAATAAACTCATGGCGAGGATGTAAATTAGAATAAACACAAGGGCGAGGTTGTCTTTTTGAAGCGTGTCCGATCATTTTTGGCGCGTTTCTTAAACATGGCTTATTACGCTTCTATCCTTTTCTAGTTCTTTACTCTCTGATTTCATATGCTTTTGTTAGTCACAGTCTTGATGTTTTTGGATTTGGTATATCATACAATATATACATATTTTTGTTAATTATGTGCTAATTGGTATTGATCGAAAAATTAATACCCACACGTACAGACCCCTAGCTAGTGAGTTAATGAGGACAAAGAGCATTCATGTGTTTGTATATATAACGGACTTGCAGCTCTCCGGGGGTGATTGAACTATGTTTTATGTATGAAAATAAGGCCAAATCTGATCTTGTGTTTGGCATTTCGGTACAAGATTGGATAGGAGACGACGGATTAGGTGATCCAATAGGCTCTAATTAAATAAAATTTCAATCGTTATATCAGCTAATTAATCCAAGCAGCCTTGGACTGAGAACTTAATGCCTGCAATAAGGTGGAAGAAGGTAGACCAGAAGAAAAACATGGAGGGTTGGACGTGAATACTATGATAGAATCATGGAGGATGAGAAATTGATAACCGTGATTGAGATAGAAGATGGAGGTTTGGAAGTTGAAGAAAATAATGGGGCCGGGGACTGTGGGTTGAAGATGATCACAAGTTCTACGGTGGTTGCTGTTGTTAGGGATCTCTTTGGGATTAAAAAGTAATGGCCGAGTGGTTGCTGCATGTTGGTAGAATATTTCCTACCGTCTTACACCCATAGGGTACGTTTGTTACCTAGGACTGTCTAAGTCGGGACTATTTCTTATAACAGTTCCGGACTATGCAAGCTTGGGATTGTACTGCAGTAATCCCTAACCCAGGTTTGGTACTGCTTCGGACTAAAGAACAGAATAGTCCAATCCCACGTTTGATGATGCACCGGACTAAATTTTGTAACTTAAATATTTTGTTGCTATTGGTTATATCTTTTTGTTTGGCCAGGCTGAAAAAGAAATATTCTTGAAGGTTGAGTTCATATGTAGTGATTTATGGTTGTCTATTATATGTAATTCATGAATGGTTGTAGGGAGGATGTGCCACAAGTTGGTATGATGTGAAGACATTTTGATTTTTTTCTCAAGAAAAGAAGTTTCTATAATCAAAACAGGTTTATTGAAGAGTGACATTTCTCTTTTCATCACTCATCTAATCTATCATGAGTGGTTGGTCAAGCGTTCCATACAATTCTGCTTCAACTATGGAGAAAAGGCTAAGAGCTCACAAATCACAAGAGAGACCTTGGAGTGTCTGAATGGTGGATAAAAGAGGGGGAATGGTTAAGCAATTGTTCTGATGTATAGAACGAGAACTGGGTCATTTGTGGGTGACTTAGTTGCTCCACAGTAACGTTCTACTTCTCTACTGTTTATGCAGCCTGTTTTGAGTAGCGAAAATTGTTCATTAACTCAAGTTGTAAGCTTCTTCAAATTGATCATAATGAAATATCTCAGCGGATTAAAAGTGGACGTAGCTCAACCTCATTGACAAAATGAACCACATCATATAAATCTTTTTGTTATTTGTGGTTTGTTTATTGGTTGCTTTCTTTAGCTTAAATTCCTACCTGAGAAGCTTATATTGATATCTTCTTGTTTGTTGCACTCCGCACAAAATGTGTTCAAATCCCTCCTGCCTACCTAAGCATCAAATTCCTCCTGCCTAGCTTGTTCCCATTATGAATAGTAATCTGCAGGTCTGTAATTTGAAGTCTCATTATGCAGTAATCAGCTACAAATGTAAAGCCAGAGTAGATCCTTTGATAGACACTACAGCAAACTAGTGCATCAAAACCATAAAAAGGTTTCTTTTTGTCTATCCCAGCTTTGGACGTGGTGATAGAATGGTGTGTGCCTGCATTAGCAGAATGATGTGATAACACGGGTTCAACATTCTGCACATTTGCAGTGTATACTCTAGTCTCATGAAGCCTAATTGAAGAAAAAGAAAGAAAAAAAAAACACCAAAATATTTCTTTTAATTGCATGTAACCATGCAAATATAGCCATTTCTCAAAAAAATTACAAACAAGACTCAAGATTAGCAGACTTTTATAATTCTGCAATAATTAGTATAGTGACGCCAACAGGACAACATCTTAACCAGTCAACCATGGCTATACAAAGTGATCAACAAGATACTCATATATGTTCAATCAATCCGATAATTCTTTTGTTTTCACATACAAATCAATTGGCAAATTACTAGGGTACCAAAAGTCAAAGCACAACAAGCTCTAATTGTAATAGCCCTGACAAAAAAAAACCTTCCTCTTTTCTGACTCAAAAACTCAAGGGATTAACGCTTTAAATTAAAAATAAGCGAAGATATTATCCCACAATGCAGTTCATGCTAGATAAAACAACTAGTACGACAAGTAGCTATCAGTAGGAGAATACCAGATAAAATCGCATTATACAAGAAGGAAAATAAATCAATCTATTAAGTTTCCAATAATCAAACTATTTATTCACAGAGACTCACAACTAGTTTTATAGATGAACTGGTTTAATGAAGTTGATTATAACCCTGTCATCCTCATAAGAACTTAAACCCGAGATAGTGTGAGTGAGATATGAACAAACAACTTCCAGAAAAACATAAAGACACAGTGAACAAGTTATCTAAGAAAATTTATGAGTAAGAATTGTTAAAGCTACATAAGGACAAGTTGGTTACATCTCGGCTTCAACAATTCATGATTCTCAAACTGACTTATCCAGAATTTCTAGGCAAACTATAATCAAATGATTCAACAATTCAAATCAATTAGGCAGATGAGATTACCTGTACAGTAACTTAATTGCATGACGTAGCTGCCACAAGTAGTCTACAAAGTACAGGCTTCAACAGCTGAGACTCGAACATCAATCCTTTCGAGCAGTTTGGTATAAGAAAGCTCCAGTGCGTTGCTCAAAAGTTCTGTTTCATTGCCACCATCCCCAGTGTCATCAATAACTTCAATAGGAATGGTCTGACCGAAGAGTTGAAAAGAACTTCTTCCGACCTTTGTCGAGTTGCAGTTTCGGTTCCCATTAAGTTCCATGTCAGAGGAATGTGGACTACTCTGGCTATCTGGTGATAATTGATCAGACTGTGGACTTCCAATGTTCAACTCAGTGCTTATAATTAGTTAACTACATATACCAAATGCACCAACATTCCATAAACTCGAACAAAATTACCAACAATAGCATGAATGTAAAAGGAAAATTAACTCTTGAACAAAAATATAAATTCGAATTCAAAAACCATGTGAGCCTTACTTACACAGTAGTCTCCTGTCCACCACCCTGTGTGCCAGTACTAACAAAAAACCCAGCAGGCACCCCTGCAAGCTTCTGCTCCCTCCACAGCTCCCCTGTGGAGTCGAAAAACGCCTTCATCTGAGCAGCCATTGATCCTATAAAGCCAAGTCATCCCTCCAAGCAGTCCATTGATCAGAGGATTCAACGTGGTCAATTACATTAGTATTTTCCTCATTTTGTGACTGTAAAGGCAATACTGCATTCTCCATCGGATCTACAGACATCTCTCTCCTAATCAAATTGTGTAAAAGACAGCAAGCCATAATTATACGACCTTGTGTCTTTATTGGATAAAATGACGGACTCCTTAGTATTGCCCATCTTCCTTTCAGCATTCCAAAACAGCGTTCTATGACATTTCTTGCCTTCGAATGTTTCATGTTAAAGTATTCCACATGATCCCTTGCCATATTTCCATCATCCCATTCTGATAAGTGATACCTTGTTCCTCTATATGGTGCAAGAAATCCCTCACCATTAGTGTAACCACCATCTACAAGGTAATAGTAACCTAATATCCAAAATAAAAATTCTATTAGTGTCTCTAAAGGTAAGGAAACAATCTGAATATTTTATAAACCCAGTAGCCTTACCGGTGGGAACTCTTAATCCATTAGGCCTAGTGACTGCATCATGAAGAACCCTAGAGTCAGATGCGGATCCCTCCCAACCCGGTAAAACAAATATGAATTGCAAATCACGAGAACAAACAGCCAACACATTTGTAGCAACTTCACCCTTTCTTGTTCGATATCTTGGCTTGTCATTTGCAGGCACACGTACTCTAATATAAGTCCCATCTAATGCCCCCAAGCAATTCTATTAAAACAAAGAATTCATTAAGTTCATCAACTGCATGGACACAAGGCATAATTTAGGCTTGAAAAAAAAATTGAAGTCCCTAAAATATACAAACCTTAAAACACTTCCATCGCTGATCTGTGCAATCAGCAAGTACTGGATCAGGTACCCTTAACAAAATCCCTTGCAATCGTAAGACACCTTGTAGTACTGAATTGAAGTACCTACTAACAGTCTCTCCAGATCTAAAAAATCTACCCCTAATCGTACGATTTTTCACATGATGTGCAAGCGTATGGACAAAAATGCATACTTGCTCTTCCACTGACACCAATCCATCGTTCTTTATCCTCCCATCTGTGCGCAACAATTCACATAGTAGGCTAAAACACCTTCTATCCATTCTCAGTTCATTCACACACTCAGTGTCACTATTACCTATGATACTATCTAGATAACTCAAACGAGTTTGATGTCTTATGAATGATCGATTATTTAAGGCCCGTCTTTCAGCCTGCCTTTTCCTCAAATTAAACAACTGTAACACAAGCATAGTGCAAACACACATGGTCCGTAGGTGCCATAAATTCACCAATAAGAGCAACAAAATGTGTCTTCGATCCATTATCTAATATCCACAGGAAAACAAAAATCAATGAACTACTCACACAGGAAGAAGACCTAGCTAGCTATGAAATTCATCAATTAAAATACATATTGAGCATTTTCAACCCTACATGCAGTAGCTTTCTAACCACCAAGCATTCACAACATTGAACTAATACAATGAATATAAACAGCATGCTAGAAAACATCACAGCAAAGAACCATTTACAATAGCACAGTGTTCACAAAGGCCTAGTGACTGCAAAGGTAGCACACTGTTCAGTAGCACAGTGTTCACAAAAAATCCCAAACAACTCATCACACAAGTCATACCTGAAACCAAAGCAGTTTGAAGACTTCAGTAGCACACTGTTCACAAAACCTGTACAATGAAATAACAGTAAATATATGATTGATAATATGGTTGTACATATTACAAACACAGTCCTCTGAGTTTTGCACTCTCACGTCTTCAACATCTGTTAGCTTAACCAATAATTGAAATAGAAAAAATTTCAGTTTAAGTTTTAAATCTAACAAAGGTGCCTACTTTCCGGTCAAAAAAGTATGAGGGAAGCTTGCAATATAGAAAGGAAAATGCAGAACCCTTGCAATATAGAAAGGAAAATGCAGAACCCTGACTGGTTCTCTTGGTTACATTGATCCGGAGGAGAATTTCTACCAATGATTTTGACACTTGGATTGCAGGTTTGAGCTTCAATGCTCAACCAGTTTGAAACAATAATGATGAAGGCGAAGAACAAAGTCCCTGTACATATCTGGTACTTCATGCTTTCACTTCTTTCTTTTTGTGTTTATGTTGGTTTGAAGTTAGAACCTAAAGTTTGCTATAAATAAAGATCATATACACTGCTTCAAACAGCAAGCCGTTTTTTATGCCTTATTATGGCATGCTTTTGTATTCTTCTCAGTAGAATGACTGCCGTATATGGTTTCCTAAAGATACCATTTCATGCTATAGTTCATGAGAACTACTTGTATTGTTTTGGGATGATTATGGAATTCATAGCATTTGTGAAGTTAAAGATTCAGCACCCAAATCTACCGCGGCCTAGAATAAGTGTGATCATTTCACTAATAAGTCCAAACCCCATAGAAAGCTGTAATGGGTAAGATTAAATAGAAAGACTTCAGTAGTAGATGGAGTGAAGTTTAGTAAACACTTACACAACTTGAGAATTAGTATGAAGTAAAACACCATATATATCGCACACTATAAACATAATCAACTTCTTCAATATATACTACATAATCGTAATGAAACACATCAATCATCAATGACGAACTAAAATGAAATGCATGTTTCCAGAAAATTGATTATATTCATCAACTGCATGCGCAGCGTTTTTTAATTAGTTTAAATACTAGAAGATCTATCAATACATAGGTCCGAGAAGATCCTTCAATAATGGAATGCTCCAGTGATCCATTAGAAAACTTAAGACAACCTCCATATGAACCTCACACCAATACTAAAGACGAAATTGAAGAGCAGTATTTGAAAGTTTTGATCGTGAGTAGTTTCCAAAACCATTACCAGTGATCTTTCCTTTTCAATGATGCAATCCTATTTCAGTTAGAAACAAGGCACCAAGATCACAGTGTGCTACTATGACGATTCTACTACACTAGTATAAAACTATAAACAGATCTCAACAATAATCACTACTAGCTTTATCATGAATGTATTACCCAGACCAAGAATCATTGACCAATCAATCATAGAACCCATAAAAAACTGTAATTAAATCGATCTATATGAACCCATACCATATCAAGAAGAAGAATAAAACTTGGAATCGATCTATAAGACAAAGTAGGGTTGAAGAGGGAGAGTCAGACGAAGAGGAGAGAGTGAGAGAGATGGAGAGAAGAGAGAGAACCTGAAATCGGGATGTTTTCTTCTTGAGAGGAGCTTAATCGAGAGGAGCAGGAGAGAGCAGAGTGAAGAGCTTATGGAACGAAAGAGTTTTCTTCTGGAGTGAGAGCTACCGGAGTCCCCCCAATTTTGAGGCCGCTCTGTAAGCCGATATCTGGGGGACGCGGGGACTCTGCAAGCTCATTAATTGTACTCCCGCACATCCACCAAACGTGGGTTTCGGATTATATATTTGTGTAACACAGTCCAGTCCAATCCCATCCCATGTAACAAACATACCCATAGTTTCCACTTTCCAATGTAATCAAACTGCCCCTGCAATCTTGTAATTCTCCAATATTGTTGTTGGAGAATCTCATCCATAGTCTTCGATGCCTGCATTATTAGGTAGTCAGCCTTTTGGATCATATCTATTAGAATATTTTCCAGATAAGTTCTCCAACTAAGCCATATTGATAGCCTACATATATATGAAGTAACAATTGTTAATTTGGTCTCCGGATGATGCTTAGATGATAATCTTGTAATAATGCTTGCAAGGATTAGTATCTATGAAGCTCCTTGGGCTCGTTTTTGCTTTCCAGATATATATCCTGTCCCTTCAGCCAGTGCTGAACTGCTGATCATTGCAACATCAAAGATTTATCCGGTGCTCATGGTAAGATTTTGGCTTTTGTAATAATGTTTCTGAGGAATGGTATCTGAGAAGCTCCTTGGGCTCTCATTTGGTTTTTGAAGATAGCTTCACCTTGCAACAAGCCAACAAGTGGTTTTGGTTCTATTCTTCATTTATCACCGACGCAGGATAGTTTGGTTATTTTAGTTAATACCGTGAGCAGGTAGCAACGCCAGTAAACATTTGATGATGATGCGAGTCCCTTCTGGTATGCATTGCTTTATTTTCTTTACTATTCTATGATTATTATTATTTGGCAGTTTGAAAAATAAGGCCGGCATTACATTTGTGATTCTCTTGACGTTGTTACACCTTTCTAATTGCAGCTCCATTTCCGGTTGCTGAGGATTGCATGTGTGATATATCCTCCTGGTTATGTTTCTTAGTACGTACTAGGGGATTTACTTCAGCCGGATGTTTTTAGAAATAGATCATTGTTGATATTTCTGTGTAGAATGAAATCTATTGCCTTGTTGTGTTGTTTGTGAGAGTACGTTAAAAGGGTTGCAAAGACGGTAGCTAGCACTTGTGTGGTAAACTGGGGTTTGCTTCAGCTGTGTAACGGTGTAACCTGTGTCACTCGTACCCAGATTACTGCGGTCATCTGGACGAAACTAGAAAAGACAATTCGCTTCAACGGTTGGTGCATTTTTTTCGAGTACGTATGAACTCATGTAAATTGAGATTATGAATCAAGTCTGACTCTCTTTTCACTACTGTTCGGCTGCTTAGTGTGTGGAATTAACAATATCTGACTCAATGGACTACAGCGGGTTTAGCTAGTTACTATTTCTGGTTTTGAATTCAAACAGGCAACAGCACAGCACAGACAGTGGAATATACTAAGCCGTGCCCACCAAGCGATGTACAAAGTAGAAGCACTAGCTAGGAATTGGACCACCGATAAACATTTTTCCCATCATTGTTCTTGTTATGAACTTTATAATCGAAATTTGAATCTGAACTTGTAGTTATAGGACGCATGCGATAATTACCAGGTTGAGTGTGGAAAATGTATGCGTGAAACAGACAATGGTAATTAAATCATTCTCTTGATACTTAGCTTTCCTGAATGATAATTAGTTTATAACGAAATTGTACTCAATCTCCACGAACTAACCCCACTATGAAATCAGATAAGAAGGCTCCCATCAAACCAATCTTCAACTATATATTATTACAAATTCCTCGTGTTTTGGAAGATTAATTATGGATTAATTCCGGCTCCGATCCTTCTTTTCTTTGTAACTTTGGTTGAAATAGCAAAGAAAGATGCTTAATTTCGACCATGTTTAAACCATAAGCAACTTGGATATAATTGGGTAGGACTAGTTGGCTAGAGTGTTGAAGCAAACATGGCTTCCAAACAACTCTAAGCTTTACGGATTAATCTCTGTCGGTTCGTGTTTGAATTGGAACGCGCCCTTAAGTTGATCATCAAGTGATAATCATCCCTAATTAGCAAATGCAAAGGAAAAGCAGGTTATTTGGAATTGATATGAGGTCCACAAACCAAACAAACTTTGGCGCCGATGCTATTTAAATCCTAGACTCATGAATGATTTTCAGTTAGCTAGGTGGGAATGAAATCTGAAATGATGAGGTAGTTATATATGTCTGATTCCTAATTACACTGATGTCATAGTACTACTAATTATGAACAATTCAAAAGGGATAAGCTAGACGAATTGGTAAAGAAGCAAAGGTAGCTAGTGACTAAGTTGTCCCTTTTGTGGAAGACAAGTAGAATGATCATGATCTCCACCACCAATTTCAATGGCATAAAATTTCAAGGACCCAGAAAGCCAAGCAAAGGCGATTCAAATGTAGGAGATTTTGCCATGTCAAGCCGTGCACTGAAATTAAATTTTGAAACCTTTGGACAAACTAAATGATGATATTATAAAGCTTAACTTGATTATACACTACTCGATCAGCTTATTATTAGTGATCGATCGATGGTCCAATACGATACTCTAAATTATCAGACACTCATGTCTCATGGGTTGGTAATGAGGATTAAATTAAGCAATCGAGGGTTTTTTTTTTACTTTATATTTCACACGGGTTTTGCAATATTAATATTATTTTAACTACGTTTCCAATAATCCAATATACTGATGTTTATGTCTCATTTCAAATTTAGGGTACAGAATTTAAGGTTTAAAGTAGTACGTATTAACATATAATCCAAAGTCCGAATTTGACCAAGCATATAGCTCAGAATAATAATAGCTATAACCTAAAATGGTCGATCTTTAATTAACTTATTTACCTTGATGTCATTTAGTAACCGATCGGATATGTCATCTTCTACGGCGTTATGTTCGTAGTTGGTGCAGTTGCGGAAGTGTCCGAGTATATATATATATATATATATATATATATATATACGTATGTAATAATGTATATCTACATTAAGTTCATGAATCTTATATGGTGGTTCCTATCCGTACGTGCCTTCCTGGAAGTTCAGAGTGAGCTCACTGGTTACTATATATACTGCGATCAAGTCGAAGCTAGTACGTACTGAAGTTTCCCCTTCAATTCCAACTATAATTACTTCAGTGTGATAACCGAGATGGCCATTAAAGAGAATCACATGAAGTTGCACATATGCAGAGAGATCCATCCATGTTATAAATACACTAATTAAACAAAACCTAGCTCGATCGATCTGTTTAGAGAGCAGAAGAAACTACCACCTTCATTCCCACCACGTGTGCATTGTGCATGCTCGAGTATATATTTGTGTGGTTAATTTCTATTCAAGCATACGTACGTACGTGAGGTACGTCGATTGTAAGTATCCCTAGACCGACCAGGATTGAATGCTTTCACATCTTCTTAAAGAAAGCATACAGATCCATCTTATGATCGAACGGAACGTGCGGCTGAATTGTTTGCAAATTTGCAGACACCATTTACTCCGTCGACCGGTACCTACTGTTGTCCGACTCCATCGTCTCCTTCATGAGTATGGGTCAACCATATTCACCCATATCTTGGCATTGAATAATGGTAAAGGAACTGACCAAGAAATTAAGAAGAAGAAGAAGAAGAAAACGTAGAAAGAAGAGTATTAACTATACTATCTATGCCACTCTAGCTAGCTTGCCCATTCTTCTCCTTCAAGTCTCATCTTATTTAGCGTCCTTTATCATCAAGCACCGCGCGCCTTCCGGTTTGATTATGTTTAGTGTGGTTGTACTCTTGGTTTCTCTCTTATTTTAGGCTTTGTTGAATCGGAATAAAAAAAAAAAAGGCTGATTAAACCCTAGACCAAAGCAACGTTATTCGATTTTTATCTGGGGTTTAATCGGAAGAGAAAAGGCCGATTAAACGCTAGAACAAAGCAAATGGCATCAGATATGGAAAGCAATGTCGTACGTGGGCTATGGTGTTTTAGCTGCGAGAATTGCGCCATTGCGCGCGACCCGTAAATCCTCAATTTCAAAACCAAAAAGAAAAGGTTATATATAGACTTGTTGTGCCCTAATTAAACTAATTAAACTGTTCTGTAACTGTCATCGATACCAAGGAGCAAGAACATGGTTGGATTCATTCCTGGAAGCATCTCTCTTTGTCTTTACCCAGAAAACCCTAATTTAATTAATCAAAACTACTTACGAGAATCTTCTCTGTAAACTAAACACCAGATTTCTCAGAGTTAACTAAGTAAAACGTACGTACAGTAGTTTTGTTTTGTGGCTAACTGGCTTGATGGTAAATGGTAATTGCTTGCGTCCGGGAATGTCTATAAGCCACGTGGGTGATGACTCTTTTTCCATGGAAAGCATACGTGTCTGTGAGTCGATCTGTTTCCCGATGAAGCTTTCATAGTATTTGTATCCCATGGCTGTCAGTTTAGACCATTTCCCCTTTTGCGCGGTTGTGTAAGCGCGAAGGCATTGAACATCATACGAGTCTGTAATCGAGAGGCTTCACGTACTGTGAGCTGGGAAGCAAGCTTAGCTATATATGAGCCTAAAGAAATCCCACGTATATCTCACTGCAGAAAAAATAGCATTTCGTCGTCTACAGAAACAGAAATACATAATATCGATCAAAACGTATCCATATATCAGGAAAAAAGAAGAAGAACTCCTCCATACATCAGATAAGTAAGCTCGATATAAAATTCTATCAAATCTCTATATTGGTAGAATAGCCAACTTGATTTTGAGCTATAGTAAGAGACTGATCTACTATACTCTGGAGAGTTAGACAGTGAGTCTCTATTAAGATATATATGTACCTGATATTATAATTTTCTTTCGTATAGATGTTCCTAGCTATCCATAGTATGAAGAATCGAGATTTTATCGGTGTGCTTAATAAACATGGGGTTTTATTTACTAAAATGGATAATAGTAAAGCCTGGTAAAGCTAGCTGAGGAGCAAGCAGGTTGACTAACAAATAAAAGCGAAAGAAGCTTGCTGTTCAAAGTCGACTGAATCGATCTGCAGAGTCCATGTAGGTGGCTTCTTCATTACTCATATTGACTACTGCGAATGATTCACTGGGCTGGCCAGGCCAGGCCAGGGAGACATGCATGCAGTAACTTTATTCTGCCCTAACTTATTATACACACACAGATATACACCAGCAGCAGCTTTTACTTTCCTTTGTTAGCTTCGTCTCTTTAATTTTTATATACGTACGTGAAGATTCTGATCCTGAAGATCTCTGACCTCTTGTTCATCTACTATTTTATTGGGTGAAGACGGGGCTGTCCGGCCCCGAGTCACTGCTACTGTATCACTGCATGGACTGTTTCGCTGCTAAAAATCTATGAAACAGTTTCTGCATAGATGCATATGGGTGCCCCCAATATGTGTCCCCGGTTATAGCGGTGGCGAGGCTAATGGTCTCAGTGTGTGTCTGTCTCAATATTCAACAACATAACTTGTGCTCTTTGTTATTATTATAGTCTTGCCTTCAGCACTCGAGTGTATTTTAAGTTTCTATTGGCATTGGATACTCATACCATACCAGGCAGCAATTTTTCCAATAATTTGTTTTGATTGATCATTATATACGATCCATTGAATGTTATATAATATCAAATTCTTGAGGTTTTAACATCTATGTCAATCAAAATATAGATTGTATAAATCCAAAGATGTCCATGATCGAGCTCGCCAGCCAACTAGAATAATTGAAATGACTTTTTTTTGTACCTCATCTGAATATATTTAATTATAGGTCATTTAATTAAGAAGAGGAAATAAAAGCAAATGATCAAAAGGATCAGAAATGTTACTTATCAAATTTTTCTCATTGATTAATCTATGAAATGACCTATAATTGACGTAAGAACGAGATAACACTGCTATAAGTTCAAATTTGAAAACTAACAAATACATGGTTCTAACTTCTAAATTGCTCATAATATGCGGAAGAAATATATATTGGAAATTAGATCCGCGAACGAAGTAAATTTCATTTCCAACTATGCAAAATTCCAATTAATTATGTCGGAGATGCACTAGTCACGCTATTTAAAAACAACTAATACTCGCTTAAACCGAGCCAGCAGGATAGAAAGCCGAGCCGAACCAAACAACACGTCCAAGAAAGTGGGACCCACATCCACTCCCATATATATATTAACCCGTCAGTCCAGTCAAATCCTTTTTTTAACCGCCGTTAAATTTCGACGTTAAAATGCCCCACACTAAACTCTCTCTCCCTCTCATTTATTCCGAGCCAGCTGCAGGGTAAAAAGCCGAGCCGATAAAAATGCTTACCTGGTCACTAGTTGACCAAGAGATTTATGTTCAACTATCTTTGGATGTAAGAGAATTATTTTTAAGTTGAGTTGTTTTGTTCTCAACTCTTGAATGTAAATCTAAGGGTAATTAAACATGAATCTCTTAATCAGCTAGTGACTATGTGAGCATTATTCACCGATCGGAATTGAAGTAGCAAGGTCCAAAAAAGTGGGACCCACATCCACTCCCCAATATATATTAACCCCGTCAGTCCAGTCAAATCCTTTTTTTAACTGCCGTTAAATCTCGACGTTAAAAGGCCCACGCTAAACTCGCTCTCCCTCTCATTTATTTCAAGTTGCTCTCTTTCCTCTCGAGCCTCGCGTCTTTATAATTAAAGCGCATGCGAAGCTCTCACCTGAGTTTCCGATCACTACTAGCTAGTTAGTTTTTTCGCTCCCAAATTTTCAAAACCCCGCCGGAAAATGACGGTTTTCTCCGGCAAGCAGATATTCCCGGTGGACTGCGAGGCCGAGGTTTCGCAGCGCCTTCTCGAAGCCTCGCTCGCCGGAGATCTGAAGTCCGCGATGGACTGCGCCGCCGATCCTTTCGTCGACGTCAACTTCGTCGGCGCCGTGTCCCTGAAATCGAGGAGGACTGAGGTGGTGCTGAGGGACGAGGCGCCGAGCGAAGTCCGAGTTGGTTACGAGGAGTTGAAGGCTGACGTCACGGCTCTGTTTGTGGCGGTTCATGGTGGAAATGTTGAATTGGTGAAGAAATTGCTGGTAATGTGGTGACTCTTTTGAGTATATAAGACTGTGTTTCTTAACTTTTTACTAGATCAGTGACTCAGTGAAATTGAAGATGAGTATTTATTTTTTGAATTTTGATTTTTTTTTTTACAGCATTGTTGACTATTCACCTATTTTGACTGCAATACGAACATTTTTATTTTTCCGAATGTTTTCATTGATATTATTGAAATATTATCGTCAACGATTAGTGTTTTTTTTTTTTTTTTAACTAATCTTTTTAGTTTGGAGAGTCTGTTAAGTACTTCGTTGATTGCAAGCATTTTGGTATGTATTGAAAGAGTGAAATCTTTAGAAGCGTTTTCGAAATAGTTCATGATCCAGCATTTAGGAGTTTTCGAATTTCAATGACCTATGACTATTTTTTAGGTGCATTGTAGCAATAACTTGAAGGCTTTCTGTTTCGGATATGGTTTAATCACTTGAAAACCCAAGAAATCAGTCACTAATAGTAATTTTATTTATTTATTTCGTTCATGATGTATTCACGAATTTTAGATGTCAAGTTTTTAATCTGTGTATTTTTCTCGAGTTAAAACTGTGATTCATGTATGTTAATGTAATTTTGTCTGAGCAAAAATACATTATTTACTTATTACTAATTTAATATTATTGTTCTTTGTCCTTAGTAGGATGTTGGGGGTTTTGTTTGTACGTATTCTTAAAATGCTGAAGCTGCTAAAATAGTATAGCTGCATAATTAATCATACATGTATTTGTAAGCTAGCTTCTTTTATTATATGGTCTGGCTATTACGAGCCCATACATAGCTGTCTCAAATCGGTTGTTCCAAGCCTGAGGTGTTATGCATCTCCCTTGCCCTCCTATTATGATCTGCTAGTTGACAATGCTTCGTTGCGCATCATATCAGATTTTGTTCCCCCTTTTTGTCTCTATGCGGCCATCACCTTTTGTAATAGATGAAGAAACCAAAGTACCTACTAATGTATAGTTTTTTTTTATTTTTTTTATATTTTTTATCTCTTCTTCTTGACCTTTCGTAATGATAGTGAGGCCATTCAGGTGAAGAAAGGATTAGATGGATGGAACTTTTAAATATCTGTTTTTGGACTATTATTTCTAGCTTTGCAATGTACTAAGGATCGCCTTTTTTTTCTTAAATGACAGAGCATTGGAGCTGATGTAAATCAGAAGCTCTTCCGGGGTTTCGCGACAACAGCAGCAGTTAGAGAGGGCCATCTTGAGATTCTTAAGATCCTACTTAAAGCTGGAGCTTCTCAACCAGCTTGTGAGGAAGCATTGTTGGAGGCAAGTTGTCATGGAAATGCTAAACTCGTGGAGCTGCTCATGTCCTCTGATTTGATCCGGCCCCATCTTGCCGTGCATGCTATTGTCATAGCATGCTGTAGGGGGTTTGTGGATGTGGTTGACACTCTCATGAAGGTAGAATATCATCTTCACTGAATATTATTCAACTATTGTTCAACAGTATCTTTATAATTGCCGCCATATCTTGGTAAAACTGGACACAGCTGTTTGTGCTTGCTTGTTGTTGAACATCAGTGAAAGAATGTCCTGTGTACTTGCAATCATAAAATGATCCTCTAAGTTGCGGACATTCACATTTGTATCTTAATGATCATGGGACTAGTTAGTAGTTGCTGAATGAATCATAGATTACACTGAATAAAGTCTGAAATGCTCCGGTTTTTCTGAGCACAGCCTATTAGGATCGGTTTATAAACCATGCTCACATTTTTCTTCTTTCTTATATTGGCAGTGTGGTGTGGATGCAAGTGCAGTCGATAGGATACTGCTTCAGTCATCTAAGCCTTCTCTGCACACCAATGTCGACTGCAGTGCACTCGTAGCTGCAGTTGTTAGTAGGCAGGTTGCTACTGTCCGTTTGCTGCTAAAGGTGATTCGCTCATCAATCTCAGTTTATTTAAATGAAGTAATGATGGTGCTCATAGAGATCAGTTAGTTGTTTTACTGTTAATTCCCCTGCATTCTTGAGCCTAGGTTTTGGACAATTACACCATAACTTTCACATATCCTCGGGATCTGTCAATGTACAATCGAATAACAAAAAAATCATCAGATATATGTCTGAAAGCTCTGTATCAGGAATATCAAAAAATAATAAAAAATCATTTGAGAATCCAATAGGACGCAGGCCCCTCCTTCCCCTGTGTGATAATAATGCAACAACTGGGACAGCTGGATTTGTACCTTTCAATAGTAAAACAACGGCACAAGTTTGAATTTTTGCAGGGAGATCTCAAAAATAATTCAGATTCTATGTTCTGATGAAACAGTAGAATTGGTTCATGTTTCATCTTCAAAAATTACTTTGCTTCTCTGTTTACTTTTTCACTCCACATGACTAACCAACCTCAATTTCTGTTCCAAAATGTATAGGCTGGTGCAAGGACAGATATCCAAGTGAGGCTGGGGGCATGGTCATGGGACATAGCTACAGGGGAAGAGTTGCGTGTTGGTGCAGGATTGGCGGAAGCTTATCCCATTACTTGGTGTGCAGTGGAATACTTTGAAGCCAGTGGTTCAATCTTGCACTTGCTCCTCCAGAATCTTTCTCCTAATACCCCTTACTGCGGAAGAACTCTCCTGCACCATGCCATCCTATGTGGCAATGTAGGAGCTGTGCGTGCACTCCTACGTTGTGGGGCCAATGTAGAATCCCCTGTCAAAACAACTGGGAAGACAATCTTTAATCCAATACACTTGGCTGCCCGTCTTGGCTTCTCAACAGTCCTTCCGTGTTTGATAGACTCTGGCTGTGATATAAACTCCAAGACAGACTCTGGTGAGACAGCTCTAATGATCTGTGCGAAATATAAACACGAAGAGTGTCTCAGAGTATTGGCCATGGCTGGTGCTGATTTTGGCTTGGTCAATGTTGCTGCTCAGTCTGTCAGTTCAATTGCTCTCACAAATCGGTGGTCCCTTGGTTTTCGGGAGCCATTGATAGATATAATTAGAGCTGGCAAGATACCTAATTCCAGCAACTTTTCCATTTTCTCTCCCCTAATGTTTGTCGCTCAAGCTGGTGATATTGATGCGCTAAAAGCTATAGTTGATTCAGGAAAATTTGAGATTGATTATCAGGATGATAAAGGTTTTAGTTCAGTTATGATCACTGCTTTGGAGGGTCATGTCGAAGCATTCCGGTTGCTGGTTTATGCAGGAGCTGATGTAAAGTTGTGCAACAAATCTGGTGAGACTGCAATTACTCTATCAGCCTTAAGCCAAAAGCATGACCTATTTGAGAAGGTGATGCTCGAATTTGCACTCGAAAAGGGTAATCGATATGCTGGGGGTTTCTATGCTCTACACTGTGCTGCACGTCGTGGGGACATGGACGCAGCCAAGTTGTTAACAAGTAAGGGTTACGATGTAAATGTCCCTGATGGAGATGGTTACACACCTCTCATGTTAGCAGCCAGGGAAGGCAATGGTCCCATGTGTGAACTCTTGATCTCTCATGGTGCCAAGCTAGAGGTCATGAATGCTAAAGGCGAAACACCACTCTCACTTGCGAGGAAAAAGGGTGGCTTGAAAGACGATGCTGAGCGTGTAATACTAGATGAACTTGCTCGCAAGCTGGTGCTACGTGGGGATCGGGTTCTCAAGCACACAAAGGGCGGGAAAGGGAGCCCTCATGAGAAAGATCTGAGAATGGTGGGGAGTGAAGGGGTGCTGCGGTGGGGCAAGTCAAGTCAGAGAAATGTGATATGCCGAGAGGCTGAGGTGAGTGCAAGCCCAGGTTTTATCAGGAACAGGCGGAGCAAGAGTGATATTAATGAAGCTGGAGTGTTTAGGGTTGTGACTACCAAGAACAAGGAGGTGCATTTTGTGTGCGAAGGTGGGGTTGAAGTGGCCGAGCTTTGGGTGAGGGGTATAACGCTTCTGACCAAAGAGGCCGGCTATCTTCAGTAATGCGAGTCATCAATAATGATGATCAGTGAGAATAGTGCTAGAGAAGTAGGGTGTATAGATGGTTTCAGGAATACTTCGTCTTGAAGTATTTAGATTCGGTTCGTAGTACTGTAAAGGTTTTGATCCTGCAGCTGTAAATCTCTTCTCATCGTAAGGGACAGTGAAAATTAAGCATTTTCCAGTTTTTTTATTCTTTGATTTTAATTACCATTTGACTTCACGCACAGCAGAGATCACGGTTTTTTTTTTCTCATGTTATCCAAAAGATTATCCTCGTCAACCAACACGACCTACTTCACAGGAGAAAAATTGCAGCTAATTATGGCATACTCTTCACAGATGGTCCATTCTTTTCAAAGATATGGGAAAAATATCATTACTAATGCATTTGTTCAAAGCATCTCTTTCTGTACTAGTCCCAGTATTTTGAATCACAACTTCTATACTGAGAATACATCCGTTCTTGCTTTATTATACGATGAAACTTCGACATTGCATGTATCTTTGGGAGGAATTACTAGGTTATAACAAATAATGATGAAACTAACTAAGGCAGCGGGTCTTCAAAAAGGGGCGGGGGTTCTTCCAGCAATGATGATACATAAGAAAATCACCACCTACTAACCTCCAGCAGCAATCTCCTTCTCCTTTGCCTTGCACAGGTCCTCTGCTTTCTTGATATACTTTTTAGTCAGCTCCTCAACCTGGAAATTGTAACCATTTGGTAAACAAATCACATAATTGTTTTGAAAAGCCATTAGCCTGTAAGTAGTTACATACCTCTTTCTCCAATCTTTTTAAGTCGTCCTTAGGGTAACTTGAGTACAACTTTTTAATTGTATCCATTGCCTGTAAAAGAAATCAACAATCTATTCAGAAGAAGATTCAAAATAAGCTAGCATAATACTAGTAGAGGTACAATTCTTCATGAGAGCAGCCCACCTCTAGTAGGCCAGATTGAACACATTTCCTACTACTAGTATACAACTATAACTGCTGTCTGCTGATAAGTACATAACTTTCAATGTACTGTTTACCAGATAAAATTAGCAGAAAACTAAATGGTATGTGTTACCTTTTGGCGTCCTCTTCTTATGCTTAATCTGCCATCTTCACAAGACTTGTTAACCACTTTACAGATAGCCTGGTAAAGTATATTTACTGATAAGGCATCACCTACATGGTAATTGTGTACAAAAGAAATAGAGGAATGTAGTTACACACCTGAACATGCTCTTTGGTCAATCTGGCAATTACAAAAGAGCAACAGTATTAGTCAAGCAATTAGGCATCTAGAACGACTTTTGAGTGACTATCGACAACTAAGGAGTTTAATAAGCACAAACACCAAAACATGGAATCTAGTCTGTTTATGAAGTTTTACACCACTTATTACAATAGAAATGCATTGGTAATAAAGGAGAACACAAACTGCAATAAGATAATTAATTACTTACGGGGGAATAGCTGCAATCAATCGCTCCCCATCGGTCTTAGGATTCAAACCCAAGGGAGATTCAATAATGGCAGTCTCTATATTCTTCAAGGCCTGCAACAAAAGAGAAGTTATTGTTATACTTTGGGCAGAATGAAGTTGTATCATTTCCGCATATGACATCCACGAGTCCAAACTGAAGTTTCAGAAAATATTAATCTCATAGCTAGATTCATTTCTAAAGCTCACTACATAGCACATGAATAAGACTACGGCTCAATGCATCTTCATGTTTCAAGAAACTAGTATCTGATGAACAAAGTGTAAAATAAAGATCACATGCTGCTGATGCAGTAGAAAACATATATCAACAACAACTTCTAGAAATAAGCACAATGTCATTACATTTGCATCAAATGGATTGATCGATAACGTCTTCGAATCCATGACTGAAACAACCGCTATCTGACTCAATGGCAGCTTCAACCCACTGGTTTCCACAATAATGTGGTCCAGCATTCCTGCACACACAAACACATCCAAAAACTCACAATCAGTCAACTAAATCAGTAAAACATGAGTCAAAATTCAGCAACTCCAAACCTGGAGCAGCTCTCCCTGTTCGTAGTTTGCTCAGCTCTCCTAACAATGCAGCAATCGCAGCCTCCATATGAGAAGTCGCATTGGCCTTGATGGTGGGCCCCATATCCGGCAAAGCCTCAATTGTGCTTCCAGAAGAATCATCTTCTACAATTTACAAAAAAGCCCATCTCAGAAATCAACCAAATTATCAACATCAAACTTCAAAAGATCAAATCTTTAACAAGTTTATAGAGAGAGAGAGAGAGAGAGAGAGAGAGAGAGAGATTTAGTACTTGATTTATTACGGCCTTTGGCGAAGCCTCTCACAAACTCCAGAGGCGGCGGAAGAGGAGAGAGAATAATCCTCTGCGGCGGCGTAACGCAGCCGTAGAGAGCTGAGCTTCGTCGGAGAAGCGCAGCGTGTCGGAGTGAGAGTCCGCGTCTCAGAAAGACAGCCATGGCTGTGAGTCAAGCAAAAGCTCTCTCTAGGGTTTTAGATTTTGATAAACCCCGCTTGGGCTTTTTATTTCCGTCCAAAATACTATTCTGTGAAACGACGGCGTTTGGTTAATTTAAACTAGCACGGAATGGCCGCCCTCACGCGTGTGTTTATTTGTTTTTCAATAAATACGTTAAATATATAGACAGTTTTCACTATATCGTTATGGTTCAAGTGTCCTTTAAGATTTTTTTCTAATAGTTTTTTTTTTTATAAGTTAACTAACCCTCATGCCTAATCAAATGAGAATAAAGAAACACGTCGTCTGAAAGAATTAGAATACCTTTGAGGAGTAGTTTGAATCTTTGGCTGATCATTCTCAAGTTCTACTTCTTCATTAACTTCATCAGTTCTGAGACCTTCTTCCATCTCTGCAGGGGCATGGGTGTTCTGATCAATTATTAAAAGAATCAGTAAGGATTACAGGAGAAGCATCAAATAGCTCTCCTTGCAGCTCCCCTGAAGATCGCCATGGCTGTGAGTCAAGCAAAAGCTCTCTCTAGGGTTTTAGATTTTTGATAAACCCCGCGCAGGGGATTTGGGCTTTTTATTTCGGCCCAAAACACTATTTTGTGAAACGACGGCGTTTGGTTAATTTAAATTAGCCTTTATTGCAGATATTTGGGATTATATCCAAAACCCTAATAGTCCAAACAAGCTTTGCTTTTCTTCTTCTTCTTCTTCTTCTTCATTTGAGCTGGAGCCTCAGAAATCAGTAGTTCTGAGCTGAAAGATGGAAGCTTTATGCGACTTTGCTTCTCCTCTGCAAGTTTTATTCAGCACCGGAAGGTAGTACTTTCTCATTTCTCTTTACTGGGTTTGTGATTTTGGCCCTAAAATTGGAGGAGAAGAATATGGTTGGAAATTTACATAGTCGTTTTTTGGGATTTGTAGGTGTTGCAATGTGAATGATTCAAGCTTCAAGTTGACGTGTCATTACCCATTGAAGCTTGTCAGGTTAAAGCTTTAATCTTTCTTCATAGTTCACATGATAAGTAATTCTTTGCATTTCACAATTTTTTGTTCCAGGTGGATTATAGATTGGGGGTTGTGATAATAGTGATTATAGTTGAAATAAATATACTAGCTGAGTATGGAAGAAGAAATGATAGATGTGTTATTATAGTAATGAAAGTAATTGTGGTTCTGTGGGGTGATTTGTTAATGGTGGAAAGGAGACTAGGGAGCAAAATCGTTTCATTGTTGCGGGTTTTGGTATTCGGAGTGGCCAACTTGGACGTTCGATGTGATCAAGTAGATTTTTGTTGGCTGAAAATGCTGGAATTTATCTGTTGGATTTAGTAATTTTTGATAGAGTGGAGCTATGGTGTTATTTGCTGGCTACCTTTTTTCACATTCCAAAGCATTTGGAGACAGAGCAATGCATGGCTATCAATTTTTCTCTTTTGTATACTTGTTATGATCGAAACTGATTTGGATTGTTCTTCTCCAGAACGAGACTTGCTTTTTCTCAAAAGCTCTTCATCTGTCAAGCAAGGTTTGGTAAGCATTTAGTTCCACATTCTTCTTGTTATACGTTTTTTGAGCTTCAAATGCCAACGTCCATTTAAAGCAACCAGTTTTGAACACAATGTATCAAGTTTCATGGAAACTCAACCAATGTGTTTTACCATCTGTGCAGCGGATTCTGGGATAGAAGGGTCGTTTAACTTAAAACTGGTATCTCCAGCTCTTTTAGCAGCTGAGAAAGAAGAAGCTAAAGCTGTCCTGATGTTGTTCATGAAAAAGCAAGGTCTCAGCCATACACTTGCTGCAAGAACCATAAACAAGTCGGAGCTTTTCATTGATCACCTTGTCGACAGGCTTCATTCTGTTCATAAATCTCGGTATCTAGTAGGTTCGAATTCACCATGTTACTGCTTCTTCATGGATCCATCTTATTTAATTATTGTAAGTTCTAAATCTGATTAATCAAATTCTCTTGCAGGACGAGAGCTAACCACTCTTGAGATAAGGGAGGCTCTAATCCCTTACCTTGAATCCCTTCTAGAGGAGCATGGTATTTATATGGTAGACGTGGTGGAAAGTTTTCCAGATGCCCCAGTTAAAGCAAAGCCAGTTGCACCGGCTATTAAATCTCAGTCATCTATTGACTTGAAGAAGTTGAAAGCCATATCTAGAGTGAGTGAGATAGGACCAGCTGGGAAGCTCCCACCTCATATCCTATACCTTTTAGATCTTGGAATGGATCTTGATCAAATAAAGGGTATTGCACGCAGATTTCCATCTTTTGCCTACTACAGTTTGGAGGGGAAAATAAAACCAACTGTCGAGTTTCTCCTTGATCTTGGGGTCCCAAAATCTGATATTCCTACCATCCTCTTTAAGAGACCTCAGCTGTGTGGAATCAGTCTTTATGAGAATATTATGCCCACCATGAGATTCTTGGAAAACCTAGGTGTGGACAAGAAACAGTGGGCAAAAGTGATATACCGCTTTCCTGCCCTTCTCACATATAGCAGGCAGAAGGTGAAAACAACCGTCGATTTTCTCTATGAAATGGGCCTTTCAGAAGAGATCATCGGTAAGGTCTTGACAAGGTGCCCCAACATTATTAGTTACAGTGTTGAGGACAAGTTACGGCCCACAGCCGAGTACTTTCGCTCACTGGGGGTGGATGTTGGTGTTCTTCTGCATCGATCTCCCACAGTTTTTGGCCTCAGTATAGAGGCCAACTTGAAGCCTGTGACAGAGTTTTTCGTTGCAAGGGGATACACTATGGAGGAAATTGGAACCATGCTTTCAAGGTATGGAGCTTTATATACTTTCAGCTTGAAAGAGAACTTGATGCCGAAATGGGAGTTCTTTTTGACTATGGATTATTCAAAATCAGAGCTGGTTAAATTCCCTCAATACTTTGGTTATAGTTTGGTAGAAAGGATTAAACCCAGATATGCACTTATGAAGGAATGTGGAGTGATGTTACTATTGAACCAGTTGTTATCGCTATCGGCTTCCAACTTTGATAAGGCTCTTAAAAAGAAAATTGAGAAAATGGCTGCTGCCAATGGTGACGATCATAACAGAGACGTTGAACTATGAAACCTTTGTGCAAGTATTATAACAATCCCTTATGAGGACATTTCAGTACAGTTGCCACATTGGAACTAAATGGGATGATGTAATGCTTCCAAACTTGGTTACCTGTTTATGATTCTTATGAGCAGTGGCTGCAGACAAGAGGAATCGGATGCTTGTCTTTTACTTTTGAAGCTTCAGAAGAGAAACATATTGCTGAATGAACCTCGAGAATGAATGATGAAACAACCGCCTTGTTCGTAAGGCTACTTAGGGTTATATATATACTTATGTACGTGGGAATGTTTAAGGGGAACTTATATTGCCCTGCGGGATTTTTAGGTTTCCTATCCTAGACTGTTGATAGTGTGATTTAGGAAGCTTGTGGGAACTTGGTGGATCACATTTTTCCGTACATTGTAATTGAAATGAATCCACTTCATTTGCCCTAAGCATTGACTTGTATTCCTGTGACCAAGACATGTAAGAGCTGCGCTTCAATGTTGTGAAAGATAAGGTTTCCCTTAACTGAAACAATGTCTTTTTAAGAAGAAATGTTATCCTTTTTCTTATTTGGAATAACCAAGTTTATAATTTTGTGAGTTTTACTTCATACACAGCTATGGTCTTCCTTATTTGGGAAACCGAGTCATGTCCTACTCCAAGGAGACTTTGGCTTTTGTGTAATGGTTCACCTACTTCTTGTCCTCTTGATTTTGTTGAATACCTATATGGCTATATGAATATCATCACATTTCATTTCCCAAAAAAAAAAAAAAAAAGAAGTAAAAATCATATCACAACTGTTCAATTTCAGCTATTGCTACTTTTGCTAGCCCTAGTTTAGATCTACTTGAATTTTTAATGTAATTGTGTGAAGTTAAATGCAAATAAGCCAGAATAAAATCAAGAAGCAACAGAAAGTTGGCCTAGGCTGCTCACAAAACAGTGGACACATGAGACCTCCTAACGGAAATGCATCACCTCTGGCAAAGCTCCACTTCTCTCGTCTCTTTCCTGTTATTCAGACTAATATTTCGAAAGCTCATTCCTAGCAACGCGAGGGGCTTGCATACAAATAACTGACAGGAATGAACCCGTTGAACTTGGTGACATTAAAGAGCTCATCTCCCATAACTTTGAGCTCAGTGACTGAATTGTCCTGGCATGAAATGCTCATCTGTGCAGAGGAAGACAGGTAACAGAGGTTCAGTGTAATTCTCCAAAACTCCTAATCGGACAGGGGACTCTAATCTGTTTCCTCCAACTCCTGTAAAAGAAACCAATGAATTTGCACAGTTCAGAACATGTAAAGTTTTGCATAACCCATTTAACTAAACTCAATCACAGCGCATAACAGATTACAGATCTAAACATCTCTAAGAAAAGTTACCAACAAACAGCACAGAACAAAGTCTAATGCATCACAAAGTAAAAAACAGAAAACCATATGCATCAAGAATTATGAGTGTCTAAATTACTTATCTTTGTTTAGAGTTTAGCAAATACTTAAAGAATACATTTTTGGTAAGTGTCATATCAGCCATTCATCAACTTTTGAATTGGCAATGGCTCCTAGTGATACTAAAGAACACATTGCCAATGCCATAAATGGGAAGTAGGGTAAAGGAAATGGAAACTTACAAAAAGAAGTTCATTTTGTTTTAATAGCCAGTTTTTATGAAACATTAAAAGCCAAATTTCACCAGCATTAAAAACAAATTAAAAGCCAGTTTTTTATCTAGCATTAATCTAACAAGTACACAACTCTAATTTAACTACCTCAAGCTGTTCCTCAAAAGCCTGTCGCCACATGTCCAAATTTGCCTGCACCAAGTCCACCATTGAAACCATATCCCAGCCCGAATTTGCTAAACAGGAAAGCCTTGGTGGTTGCAGTGACCCCATCACATTCGTGCTGACATTGAATGTGATGAAGACAGGATTATGATTCCTCAAAAACCCTTGCCAGTAGCAAGTCTTAAGCACAGAACGAGCCAGTTGCCTCCTGTCAGGCCAAAGATCCATGGCAACCACCGGCTGTGTCCAACCTGCATCAACTTCGAAAGTACCATTCGGTAATAGAGAAGTACCATTCGGTAATAGAGACCCACCAGTGACGCCTCTAGCGTTATGATCGGCAGTGTGAACCCTGAAACCATAAGAAAGCCCAATGCGAGACAGTTGCACAATCTTGCTCTCGCCTTGGCCTGTGTGACCAAAGAAGCTTACGGCCTCATATCCAAATATGTCCATCGGATCATACCGAACGGACAAAACCTCATCTCCGGCGTTCAAGAAACAAGCGGTATTCCTGAATGTACCGACAAACAAGCTACATTCTTTGGGATGCGGACGCTGGAGATGAGGTTTTGTCCGTTCGGTATGATCCGACGGACATATTTGGATATGAGTCCGTAATCTGCTTTGGTCACACAAGCCAAGGCCAGAGCAAGATTGTGCAACTGTCTCGCATTGGGCTTCTTATGGTTTCAGGGTTCACACTGCCGATCATAACGCTAGAGGCGTCACTGGTGGGTCTCTATTACCGAATGGTACTTCTCTATTACCGAATGGTACTTTCGAAGTTGATGCAGGTTGGACACAGCCGGTGGTTGCCATGGATCTTTGGCCTGACAGGAGGCAACTGGCTCGTTCTGTGCTTAAGACTTGCTACTGGCAAGGGTTTTTGAGGAATCATAATCCTGTCTTCATCACATTCAATGTCAGCACGAATGTGATGGGGTCACTGCAACCACCAAGGCTTTCCTGTTTACACTGCTGAAAAAGAGAGGTTCTTGGGAAACGGATTGCGCGATTTGGGGTAGAAAAAAGGAGGCTAGGGTTTGAGATTTGGGAGGTTTTTCAATTAGGGCTTACTATTTTGGGGGCGAAATCCAAAATCGAAAGCGGGGGTTCTTGGGAAACGGATTGGGCGATTTGGGGCAGAATAGGGGTGCTAGGCTTTTTGGGTTTCGTGTGAATCGTTGCTTTGTTTTGTTTTATTTTGGTTTTTTTTTTGTTTGTATATTTAACTGGTTTCCTTTTACTGCCACTTAATTCGCATATGGGTAAAACTGTAACTATATAAATTACACTTACCACAATTCTATGGCCTATTGTAGATTTGTAGTTTGTATATTTTGGGTTCGGGTTCTGAGACTAAACCCAAACTAAACCAGTCGACCGTTTCTTCTAGACCTGCTTGCCATTCATTCTTTCATTCTTAGACTCAAGATTTGAATTTCATTTCTGAGGAACCATATTTCATTCTTTCATTAGAGATAGAAACTCAACACAGAACAGAGTAAAGTTCAAAGCTTTTTACCTACATATTGCAATGGTCTATTCACAGAGCTTGTTAGCAAGAAGAGGGCCTTTGAGCTCCATATGGATTGCTGCTTATTGTTTCAAGAAGCTGAAGAAGACCCAGATCACAGCGACTGACATTTTATCCTGTATTGGTAAATTTGCTTTCTTCTCTTCACATTTCAATATTTTGATTTGGGTTTTGAAAAATAAGAGGGAAAAATCGAAGCGAAAGATTGAAATTTTGAAATGGGTTTGGTTCTGTAAACGTGTTTGAGAACCTACTTGCTGTTAATTAACTTAATTTATCTCTGGTTGTACTTGAATCATCAATCAGAGGGTTACTGTTTGTTTGCGTTTTTTCTGATTTGGGGCTCTGATATTTTGTTTTTCAATAGAAAATAGTAATGTGAATATGTGGTCCGTTGTCAATCTCTTATAGAAAGTTTGTTCATTTTAGCTTTTGAGGGACCTGTAATGCTTATAGTGGGCAGTGTGTTTTGTGTTCATGGATATTACAGATTTGTTAGCTTTATTTTTTCCGTTTTGTTTTGATACTTAAATAGATTGGTTTAGTATATAAAAAAGTACATTAATTTGGAGACCTTGTTTCTGAGGTAGACTGGTAAAGATTACTTAGAATCATTGGTTGTTTCTAACTTTCTATAACGAAGTTCTATATGGCTGGAAAGTGGATGCTGTATTTGAAAATGTGAACCAACAGTTTGGGCGTATAAGAAGTGAAATCAAAAGTTTTATGGATGAGTTCCTCCAGAATGGTATCTCAATAAAAGTAAATGTTCTAAATTGTTATTTTGATGTGCAGATAAAATTTTACAGGATGAATGGGATGGTGTCGCATATAGAGTACTAGCCTACCTACTTCTTGGTGTTGTTCGAATATACTCGAGAAAAGTTGAATATCTTTTTGATGACTGCAATAAAGTGCTAATAGACGTCAAGAAATTTGTTGTTAACATAAATGATAATGCACCTACAGAATTGTTGTGTGCGTCTTATCACTCTGTAACCATACCGGATAGGTTTGAACTTGATGCTTTTGATATGGGGAGCCTTGAAGATGTCAGTAGGTTAGTTTCATATCTCACATGTGTAATCAGCAACATCCATGTATTTCGTAACCATACTTAACATATATGTTTCATCAAATTTCAGTGAACATTTGGCATCTCACAAAGAAATCACGCTTATAGGTATTCATTTGTGTTCCTTGATGCTTCATTACTTTATTTTAGTTTGTACAATTTCACGCAATTTCAGCATCATATGGAACAGAATGTGCAGACTGGAATGGGATAGGACGACTTCCATCAGAAATGGTAAGTCACATAATATTTTATCAGCTCCTTTAAGCTTAATATACTTTCATTTTATGTCTATTTCATTTGGCTGAAATCATTCCATATAGTTTACTTTTCTCCTTTTGAGAGCGGAAGAAACAGTTCTTTCTCAGTACCCTACCTGAGATTTCACTTTGTGTTTATGCAGTATGATCATGTGGAATTTGGAGCCTGCCACAGTATTTTCTCTACTTATTACTCCCCAGTCAGGAGGTATGTAAAATAATTTGATATGCTCAGAATCTAATAATTTATTAACATGTATTCTTTTTGCAATATCCTCTAATCTTTGTTGACAAGTAATTGTAATCTCCAGCGTACTTTCTTCTCACCTGATGAACTTTCATATGGAGCTAAGAACATCGAGTAATAGAGCTGAGTCTTCCAAACAGCTTCAGTGGCATAGGTTCTCTCAAGAAGAATGTGCCGATAGTTATGCATTTATGGGCAGTGAGAAAGAACTTCAAAACCAAGTTAAGCAATATGGTGAAGATTATGAAACTAATGGAGAGATAGTAAAGACTCCAGATTTAGAAGTACCTGGAGATGGAATTCAGGAAGAAGTTCAAAACCTTGAGATCCTTTTTGGGAATGATAGAGAACCTTCCTGCCATGTGATAACTAGTGAGGATCGTCAAAGTGATCGACAGGAGATGATGGAACTAGATTTGGTGCAATCAAAAAATCAGAGTGTTCAGATTACAAGTGAAGAGCATAGTCTAAGAAACTTAAAAGCTGATACAGAGAATCTTGAGATCCTTTCTGGGAATGATAGAGAACCTTCCTGCCATGGGATAACTAGTGAGGACCGTCAAAGTGATCAAGAGGAGATGTTAGAACTACATTTGGTGCAACCAGAAAATCAGAGTGTTCAGACTATAAGAGTAGAGCATAGTCTAAGAAACTTAAAAGCTGATATGGAGAATATGAAAAATGTGACATCTTCTCAAGAAGAATCTCTGGACCTTGAGGAGCTCTGTGGGGCCAAGAAACATCAAGAACTTGTTTGTTCATATACAGAAGAGAATCATAATGAAGAGCCAACTAAGTTACAGGACATGAAGGCACTGGAAGAAGACCCAGATGCCCTATCACTTGCATATGATGGCAGTCCCGACACTAAGCAGCCTGATGCTCTAGGTTTTAATTTCTCAAAGAAATAATATATATTTTTCTTCTTCTTCCTCCTCTAATTCTTTTATTGTTTGTATTTTATGCTTTCACTTGTAACGCACACCTGATTTCAGAATTCAGATGTTAACTTGTAACTCTCCCAACTATTTTCTCCTAATGCAGGGGTTACTACACCGAAGTTGGTGGCTGTTGCCAGACCAGCTTCTAAGAGGTCGGCTCGGAATTCTAGGAAAAGAAAATGCGTCTTTGATGATATTGTAGTGCTGCCTAATGAGTACGTGATGGTTTACTGCTCCTTCAGATATGTTAAGCTGAAGTGTTTTTGTTTTGCCTAAAAATTTAAATAATATTTGGTGCATCCACTATTATAGTTGATGAAACACTGTAACAATCTTTTATTAGTTGAGCAAGGAATGACAAACTGTAAATTTCTTACAGGTTAATAAGGCAAAGCATACATGATGCTAGTGACTTGGTTGCTAAAAGAAGAAAAGTTCCCAAAAATGCTCATGCTGTTTGGCGAACTCAACAAATTGGAAATCTTGCCCAAAATGTCTTGGAACCATTGTTATCTAGTGAGGTCACTACTGTCATTATTTCTTTTCTGGTCCATAGTTGTGTAATCATTCATAACCCTATTTTTCTGAATTTATCAGATGTTTCGCGAGAGCTTAGGTCCCTGTTATGCAGAAGGAAACTTAAGAAATTAAAGATTACTCCAGAGAAGTTAGATTTGTTGGACCGTCAAAGGACTGGTATATCAGAGCAAATAGAGGTTGTAGATACGGGAACTGTTGAACCTCCAGAAGACTTAGATGTATTGGAATATCCATGTAATATTAGATTAGAACAAGCAGGAATTGCACCAGACACACCCATTATTCACTCAAAATTAATCAAATCATTTCATAGCCCAAAGAGTCCTGAAGTTCCTGATATGGATCTAGTAAGACCCGAGACATCTGGGAGGATAGAAAAAAAGCCATCTATAGGTACAGAGCAAGGTTTCCCTACTGGAAATGCAGAAGAAGTACCATCTCTGGATAGGGATCAAGAGAATGACTTCAGTTTGTTGACTGAGGTAAAGTACCTATTAGAGTTTCCTTCAATGAAAACTAAGATGACTTTGCTACTGCTCATTGGTGTGAGGATGTGCTAATATGAGTTATATTGATTCTGCTATTTGATGTTATGCTGCTTAAGGCTCATTTAATTCTGGAATTGAATAGTTAACATGGCTTTTTCTTTTCTGTTTTATTTTTAATACATTTCAGGAGGCTGAAGTTTGCGAAGGAGTTAATCCTGAGCCCGGTAAGAAATTAAGGGTCTTTTTTAGCTGACTTTTGTTTGATTTTTGTATTTTTAGTTATGTGGAACTAATGCGTGAAACATGGAAGCTTTGTTGTAGACGGGTGTTCATTGAGAACCAGGTACAGTAGATTCGTAATATGTACTGATATTCTTGAGATTCTTTTGCCAATATGTACTATATCAGTACATTGGAAATCCTTTTCTTGAAAGGCCTATCTTTATCTTGTTAAACTTTTGTGCATACAGAAAGGTGGCGAGGTACTTGCACAGGCACTTTACAATTTGCAAAAGTCGTGGGGAGAAACAAGTGAACTTGTTGGACGTTGTAGAACGAAGAACAAAGAAAGAAAGTGCAAGGCTATTCTATGAGACACTGGTATGATATCTGTACCTTTTGCACAAGGAGAAAACATTCACTCTCGTCTATTCTTTTCTATTCCTGTCACACTTGCAGTGTATCTATCAAACGTATAAACTTAGTTAGAAGTAGTGATTGCTTTTGCATGTTCATGGACTAGCTGCTCCTCAGTTATTTCAAAATTGTCGAGCAGCATATGCATCTAGCAGACTAGCACCTTTTACCTAACCTTGTAGTTCATACTTGTTAAACTGCAAACTTTCAAGTGTCTTCAGAATATAACATTTCATCGGTTTTCAGGTGTTGAAAACGATAGGGTTTGTGGATGTGAAGCAAGCTGATCCCTTCGGCGACATTTTGATATGGAAACTTCCCAAATGGGAGCAAATGTGGAGAAGCAATACAGTCGATAAAGCCACCACCACTTCTGAAACCATGTTTCTGTGTTCATAGCTAGAATTACCAGTAGCGTTCATGCCGGCTTCGACTCAAGTAGATTTGTCATGTACTCATGTTGTAGTTCAGAGATAGATTGAAAATATATAACAGGACACGTCTGAAAATTGTAGTAGTGCTTCTCTTGTTTCCAGAAATGGTGTTATCATGTGAATGAAGATACCAACATCAGGGCATTGTGCTATTTTCAAATGAGGGATTCACTGGGATCGGTGGGATGCATGAGAATCAAATTGGGCTGTGGGTATTCTGGACAATTTATCTCCATCACCACAAATGACAAGTGACACGCAGTCAGTTTAATGTCTTTACACGTGTCCATGAGGATTAACATGCAGCGCATCAAAAATTTTGAGGTGGCATTTTTTACATGCGGTTATTTAGTCATTCAAAATCTTTAGCCAAAAGAAGAAAACAAACAAAATATTCATTCAAATCCATTAATGGCACTTTTCCTACCAAAAGAAAAAACCAGGCATGAGTGCATGACAACCCACAGATATACCAAAACAGCTTGGTGTAAATTTACACTATTTTTTTATGTAACAAGTCCAAGACTAGAGTTATGAAAAAGGATCATAATTTACTTGGATATATTAAGAGATTTCGATATGGAAAATGCTTGAGTGAGTGAGTGTGTTATTATTAAAATCGAAAAATGACTTGTTATTTCACATCCGATTAAACCAAAAAGAAACTAAAAGTGAACAATGCATAATCGAAACCACAAAATAGATTAGGGAATTGTTACAAATCATGATCATATAATATCCTTCAATATTTGGAAAGACAGGATATTGAATTCTCACATTCCCAAAATTGAAACTGCTCTCTCTATTGCGTTTTGCAATATTGGTTTCGTCATATTTATGTCTTTTGTCTCATATGGGGTACTGACTACTGAGGCTTACAGAGTACACCACTCGACCGTTTCTTTCTCCTTGCCCAACTCCGTTTTTCATTTCCTGCAATCTCCAAGTTTGCATTTTATTTCTACAAAAACACAAACAGACTCAAAAGAGTGAAACTTTGAAAGTATTCAAGTGCAAAAAAGCAAAGCATGTTTTACTCAAAGTGCCTGTTATCAAGAAAAGGGCGTTTAGGCTCCATATGGGTTGCTGCTTACTGTTTCAAAAAGCTCAAGAAGTCCCAGGTTGCTGAAACTGACATTCCTGCCTCTGTTGGTTCGTTTTCTTTCTCAAAGATGAAACCTGTTTCATCTTTTCTCAACTAAAGCATGGATTTTTGACATGGGATTTCTCCTTAGCTTATTTGAGAGCCTATTTTTGTTTAAATTTTTTTTCCCTAATCTGTTTGGGTAACTGTTTGTGTTTGTTTTTCTATTTTTATGAATCATAATGTGGGAATGTGATGACTTGCTAATATATTCCAAATTTGGTGACTTGATCACTTCATAGTTCATTTGAATTTCCAAGTACTCTCATTTTTGCCACCTAGTTTCTGGGTTTGTCATTTGCTACTGTGATCAATCATTTGGCTGGTTTCTTATTTGTTATGAGAATGGTAGACTAGGAAAGATTAGTGTGAAGAATTGGTTGTTTGCAGAATCTAGAGGTGTGTTTAGTTATTTTCTGTAACGTATTTAGGAACACGACAGAAATCGGGGGAAAACGGTGTTCTTTTGGTGCTTATAGAGAATGTTTTGATGGCTTATGACCATTTAATATTTTCACTTATGCTGAAGAAAGGTTGCACTTGTGGAGTTAGAAAAATCCAAATTTCTTAGTTAGGATATGCTCCTGCTCCGTTGGGAAGTAGGACAGTGTGACAAAAAAACTTGGAAGCTACTAAAATTCAGTTGATGTTCTCAACTGTAAGAATGTTAAGACATAGTCGGTAACTTTATAGGCTTTTGTTCGTGTGTTTATATTTAGAGTGGTACTTTACCATCATGAATTGTGTCTGTATCTTAAATATGACGTCAGTTTGGTTAGGCTGATGACATTTTCTTTGTTTCTATCGGCTTTAATATTGAGAATAACGCTTCATGCTATTTAGTACTGGCTACCATTAAGCATTCTATATATTGTGCAGATAAAATTTTGAAGGATGATTGGGATGTCATCGCATATAGGGTACTGGCTTACCTTCTTCTTGGTGTTGTTCGAATATACTCAAAAAAAGTTGAGTACCTTTTCGATGACTGCCATGACGTGCTAACAGAAATCAACAAGTTTGTTGTTAGCAAAAAAGAGAAGGAAGGCACAGATACGCTTCGTGCACCTTATGACGCTGTTACCTTACCAGAGAGGTTTGAACTTGATGCATTTGACTTGGGGATCCTTGAAGATGTCAGTGGGTAAGTTATATAGCTTAAAACCATGTTATTGGTTATATTTTGTCTGTTGTCATTATAATTAACATGTAACTTTCCCTTGTTTTCCAGAGGAAATGTGGTATCCTACGAAGCTATCACGCTTAAAGGTATCGTATTAGTGGTCTTGAATATTTTTTTTATACTATCCCATTTGAATATAATCTTAACAGTTCCTCATGATATGAAATAGATTGTTCAAAGGGAAATGCAGCTCAATTTTCCTCAGATATGGTAAGTCCAACGCTTATTCTTATATTGACTTCTTTGCCATCTAACATTAGCATATTATATTACCCTCTTTAACTTGTCATGAGGGACTCTTTTCTCGTCCGCAGCCACTAAGCAGCATGTATTTTCAAGTACAGGCAGTTCTTGATGATTTCCAAGTTCCTTATTGGTTTGATTAGTTGTTTGATCTGTTTCATTATACTCCACTGATATGTCAACTTGTCTACGTGCAGTTTGATTATGAGGAATTTGGTGCCTGCCATGGTATCTTTTCTGCGAATTACATTCCAGTCAGAGAGTATGTTTTTGTGGATCCTGAAAGCGTATATCCTATCTTCTTTTTCTGTATTTCTGTATTATCCATTATGTAATCTACCAACATATCTTTTTTCTTCAGTGTACTTTCATCAGATGGGATGGAACTGGATATGGAGTTAAGGACATCAAGTAATGAAGCTAACCCAGATTTAAACATGGAGAATCCTCGAGACGGTAGGTTTTATCAAGAAGAAACTAATGGAGATCAGATAAGGGTTCCAGACATAGCATTGCCTGAACATGGGACAGAAGGAGAAGCAACAAGGGAAAAATTTCCAGACCTTAGGTATGAGGAAAGAAGTGTGAACCATGAAACATTCTGTGGCATTGAAGAGCCCCTAATCCAAGTTGAACCATTAGGTGAAGATCAAGAAACTAGTGGGGAGCAATGGAAGGCATCTGCTATATTCCAGTCTGTTGATGAAATTCAAGAAGAAGCAAGCCTGAAACCTTCCTGTCATGTTACATCATCTGGTGAAGATCACCAAATTAATCGAGAGGAGATTAATATGCAATCAGAAAATCAGATTTGTCCACTTACAACTGAAGACCGCAATCTAAGCAACTTTGAAGCTGACAGGGGAACCCTTAAAAGTTGTACATCTTCTCAAGAACAGAACATGGACCTTGATAACTCTCGTGACTCTAAGAAATCTCAAAAACCTGTTTTTACATCTGTGGAAGAGAATAATGAGGATGGAGAGGCGGGAGAGCCAACAAAGCTACAATACACCATTCCACCGGATAATATGAATTGTCAATTCACTGTGAGAAATGATACAGAGGCTTTAGGTAAAACTTTCTCATTTCTTATATGATCTTACATATTCACTTGGTAATTGTTCAACCCTTAGGTTGCTTTAGCACTCTGATGTACAGAGTTGTTACTATTTTTTGCTTGTCACACTTATCTGTGTTTTATCATCTGCTAGCTGAAATGAAACATTCACTTGTATGACAATTTTATTCTAAATAGTTTCTCCTGATGTGCAGGTGTTACTACACCAAAGTTAAGGAGGGTTATTCCCACACCAGCGATTGAGAAGGCTGCTCCAATCTCAAGGAAAAGGAAAAGGAAATGTACCTTTGATGAAATCACAGTGCTGCCTAATGCGTATGTCATGGTTTACTTCCCCTTTACATAAACTTGAAGTCTTTCTTTTACCTATGTATAGGCTAGTAATTTTCTAATTTCCTGTTTCTAATAATTATATTGGTACGTCATTATTGTTCTAGTTGAACTATGGATTTTAATGATTCAATAATGGATTACAAGTCGAGCAAGTGACTTAAAAATGTTACAGGGTATTAAAGCAAAGCATAAATGATGCGAGTGACTTGGTTTCAAAGAGAAGAAAGGTTCCTGAAACTGCCCTTGCTGCCTGGAAAACTTGTCAGATTAGAAACCTATCCCGGACTTTCTTGGAACCATCACTACCTTGTAAGTTTGCTGTCATTATTTACACTTCACTAGTTTTGAAACTTTTTCTCACCATTTCTCCATCAGGTGTGTCGGAGGAGCTTAGGTCCCTCTTCCACAAAAGCATGATAGATGCTGCTGAAACTGCTGAACTTCCAGCACACCTAGATGTGTCGGAACCTCCAAGTTCTGGAAGACCAAAGCAAGTAGAAATTGCACCAGGGCCACCTATCCTTGAGCATATAGTAATTGAGCCTGGAACACCAATTCTTGAGAAAATAGAAATTGCACCAGGAACGCCTGTCCTTCACTCAACATCAATGAAATCACTCAGTAGTCCAAAGAGCCCTGAAGCTCTTGATATGGATATACCTGAGCCATCTGGAAGGATAGAGGAAGAGCCATTGATGGGAAATGAACAAGCTTACCCATCTGAGAGTGTAGAAGTGCCATCTTTGGATAGGGATCAAGAGCATGATTTCAATCTATTGAATGAGGTAAGTACATACTGATTACTTTGGAGTTTCTCTAAATGAAAGAATGAGAGATAAGATGCTTTCTTCAGTGCTAATTACTGATAGACATGTGGATGATGCCATGCTGTTTCTCTTTTGCTTATGGAATGATGAAGTTATTCTTTATTCTTCTCTATTTTATTTGTTTATTATTTTTATTGTTATCTTGCCTCAGGAGCCTAATATATGCGAGGAAGTTAACCCTGAACTCGGTAAGAATCTAAACTGATTTCATCAAGTTTACTTTTGTTCGATGTGTTTATTATAATAATGTGGTATTGATGCCTAACTCTGAAACTTTTTTCTATTGTAGATGGGTGGTCAAAGAGAACCAGGTATGGTGGATTGGCTTCTGAAATCTTTTGGTAATCTCCAGGGTTAATTTTTTCCTCCAAGCTTTTTATTCATATTTGAACATTTGTATACAGAGTGGTTGCAATGTACTTGCATAGACAATTCAGAAATTGTAAAAGTCGAGGAGAGGAAGAAGTGAGCTTGTTGCAGGTTTCAGAAGGAAAAACCAAGAAAGAAAGTGCAAGGTTGTTCTATGAGACACTGGTATGATATATCTGAACCAGTCTTTTCTATATATTTGACTTTTAATGTCAAAGTTTATAGAGTTGCTTATGCATAATACACGAGCTGCCTCTTACTTAGTTTCGTTACTAACAGAGACTTACCTAAGCATCGTTTCTTTCCCCCTGGAGTGAATAATATTTAACCCAAAGCATAAATAGGTGTATAATTTGGTGCATTTGCTCATATCTTTTGTTTATATTGGTCAGGTGTTGAAAACTAATGGGTATGTGGATGTGAAACAAGATGAAGCCTTTGGTAATATTCTACTACGGAAACTCAACAAGTGGGATCAAACATGGGGAGACGATACAGTCAGACACGGCTTCTAATTTATGGATTCATGTATGCATAGCTAGAATCAGGAATCCTGTATACATTTTGTATGCCAGAATGTCACCCGAGTGTAGTAGCTTTCGGTTTAGGAATGATACAGTTTTGGTTGTAGTGTAGGGATGAGATCCAAGGTGATGAGAGACCATGGTTGGCTCTGAGAAGTGGTACTTCTATAGCTTTGTTCATGTTTCCAGAACTGTCTATTTATAATATGAATGAAGATGTCAATATCTAGGACATGTCAATTGAAATTTCCAATAGTTGCATCAATCACACTAGGAAAAAGAAATCCTGAAGTAGAAGCAAGGCCTGCTAGAAATCGACAAATTTATGCATCCAAAGTTGCAAGGCAAGGCATCACATACATGGGGTGCCATGTGTGCAAAGTATTTATTCTTCCAATCCAAAGCTGCTGCATCAGGTTGAAGTGGTTGGAGCCAAGAAATCTTTGAGCCAGGCGGCGGACTTCTTTGGAGTTCTGGCCAAGTCATTGAGGTAATCAGTGTAGTTGAGACCAAATCTAACGGCGTAGGCGGATCCCATCTCCACGCAGTCCAGTAGTGCCCACATCATGTAACTCTGCACATCTGCTCCCGCACTGCAATCACAATGTCAAGCACACGTCCATTAGCCCAGGTTTCAGTGTTTACTTGTTAACAAATAATTAGCAGATTTATAATCTTGGAGTTTAATTTGCAAGGTGTAGTGTTATGCAATTACGCTCTGGCGGCTTTGACAGCGGCAAGATGATCCTTGATGTGCTGAATTCGAGCATCGTCAACCGAAGCCTCTTCTACTGAAAGGGTGTCATCTCTTTTATCCGGATATCCTGTTGAAAGTGCCAGGTAATAAGGATCCCAAGTATGTATGTATAGTGCTACATTTTGCTTTGGTTAGACTATAATAACGACAATATCCTCAAAGGTTTTCTAAACTCATCATAGACTAATCCGCGCCGAGGGATGGTTAGACTATAATTAACAAGTAACAAACTGACTAACCATTCTCAGTAACGTAGATTTTGGGATTATTGTAAAGCTCCTTCATTAAGATCAGTGACTTCCTTAGCCCATCTGGATACACGAAGATCTCAGTGCTCCCTGGTGTCTAATGACGAAACAAGATTGAAGTGAGTAAAGCACGTTTGGGATTCTAATTACTGTAATTAAAAGTTTAATTAGCGGAGGAAATGATCTTAATTACCGCATCGCCTATGTACGCCCCATCTGGTCCAACCTCTGTGACAAACACAAAGAGAAATCGTTCATTATGAAATTTCAATATTCATGATATGAATCATATGATCAGTATGTTAATTACTTCTTAAGAAAGTAGTACTAGGGAGTAAAAAAATGTAAAGTACTTGACTCGGTAACATGCCGGTAATCATCCATGGTTGAGTAGACATCATTGCTTGTTATGTCTACAGAAATGGTGAATCTGGCGGTGTAGTAGTTCACCCCAATGTAATCATATGAGCCCTTCACCAGCTCTTTCTGCTCATCTGTGAATTCTGGAAGTGCATCTCCCACCAAAGCTCTCATGATAAATGGGTAATCACCATATACTAGGGGCTCCACAAACCTATAGTACGTAGTAGTTCATTTTAGTAGGGAAACAAAAAGAGAGGTAGAACACTTGGATCAAGTCAGGAATTAGTTTTAGTTTCGTAGCTAACCATCCAGTCTTGAAGTCAAATGCTCTACGGGCGGCATCTCTATCTTGCATGGTGTCTTCGTATGGCTCAAACCATTCAGCCACTGAAGGGATTCCAATCTCTCCTGCTTGTGTTGGCTACGCAGGCACACAAATAACGTAAGTCGTAATTCTGCATGCAGTTTATCTAAGGAACCGAAAACTGAGGATTGTTTATGTTGCGGAATGAAAAAAGAATGGAAAAGCAACCCTACAGGAGCTGAAAAGTTTGGCATTCGGAAGCTAAGCTTCTAAAATGTACACATCAAATGAGATTCTATTGTTAAGTAGTAATGACCTATCACCTGGTATGTGTTCTTGTAGAGTTTGGCTGCTGCAGCATGGGCTAAAATGACGTGATGCGCAGAGACAAAAGGATCGGTTGCGGCGTTTGCATCTGCGGCGGGGTTAGTGAAGCCGTATTGCCCCCATACTTGAGGCTCATTGATAGTAGCCCAGTACTTCACTCGATCGCCAAAAGTCTTGAAACATAGATCAGCATATGCTTTGAAATCCTCCCTATTAAACATAGTGAATTAGTGCTCATAAACTTAAAGATATAGTTAGCTGATTAGATTACTAAGAAATTAACTTGACACCTACACAATGTCAATGCTTAAGAAACCGTTGTACTTGGTGTTCAGAGGTGTGGGCAAGTCGAAGTGGAACAGTGTCACAAATGGAGTTATCCCTGCACATTTATATAAAAAATAAATCACTCTACTTGATCCCATATATACTTGAGCTATATCTTGTGAACTTATGCTTCATATATAGTTCAATACATACCATTCGCGATCAGTTCGTCGATGAAGTTGTTGTAGAAATCGATACCATCCTGGTTTATTCCACCGTCTATGGTTCCCTCTACAAATTGATCCCAACAGCACATAAGATTTTATGATCTAACTATTTAGCCTAACTTGTAATTTCCAAAAATTATGCTGGGAAATGAAGCATACCAGGCAGGAGTCTTGACCAGGACATGGAGAATCTGTAGGTATCCACTCCCATGTTCTTCAGCAGTTGAACGTCTTCCTAAGGGATTCAAAATGATGAGAGACATTTAGACACATTATTAATTTGACATATATAATAGCTTCTTGTCACTCACTTATATATATTACCTTGTATCGGTTGTAGGAATCAACGGCTATTTCTGTGCCATTCACCGTCTCATCTTGTATGTAAGCATCCCATGTGGCTGGTCCTCTCCCTCCTTCAGTTCCAGATCCTTCTGTCTGCATTACACAGATACGTAAATACTACTTCTTATGCAAACTTGACCTTATTATAAAATTTAAAACGAAACAATCTTGTTGGAAATGTGGAAAATTAGAATGTGCAATATGGATATATCTCTCAAACCTGGAAAGCAGAAGTGGCGCAACCAAACTTGAAATCAGTAGGGAAATCATCCCTCGTTACTTCTGTGGTTGACGCTGTGCTTGTCGTCGTGGTTGTTGCATCAACAACAACAGTGGCGGTTGTGGCAACAACAGTGGCGGTTGTGGCAACAACCGCAGCTGCAGTGTCGACGACCACTGCCGCAGTATCAGTAACTGCACTTGTTAGTGATGAAGTGAGATCTCCCAATGCAGAGCATGGTCTGATTCTGATGGCCCTCTTATGGTCAATTCTCTTAGATGGGAACACTCCTACGGCTTTCACCGTTGGAATACGGCTCGGTAGTCTCTTGAAGGAGCTCACCGGAGCTCTTGTTGCCGATGTTGGTAACGAAAAGCTTAGACTGAGAGCCATGGTGTTTGTGAGTGAGATCGATAAGCTACTTAGAAGGGACAGGATGAGAATGCTTTCACATGCAGAAAGCAAGTACTTATAGAGTTATTGGAACTCACTATTTGACCTGGAGAATCGTGCATGATGTCTCTAAATCTAAAAATATAATGGATACGTGATCAAGAAAACCTATATAAATATTACACGTGATTGAAGAAAAGTAAAAAATTATACAAAATTTTAGTTTCTCTTGCAAAATCATCGTATTATTTAATTTAAGAATAGATTCATATATATCATCGATTATTCTATTTTTGAACAAATAGATACACATATATACATATAGGGAAAACATCATCTCCTAGTTTTTTCAAAATATCTTACATGCCTTACTTTCATCTAACAGTTCAAAATCTTTTTTCCAAACTTCCCAACATTCCCAACTATTAGATCAAAAGTAAGGTATTTTAAAAAGTAAGGAAATGATCCTCTCCCATATATATATATATATATCGTACAAATAAGTCAATCATTTCATAACAGCTTATAAAATTTGGTGAAAGCAATCTGGATCTACTGTCTATGAGCAACTATGCAAGGAAGATGTCCTTTCTTCATTTGTATATAGCATCAAGTAACGTGTACTGTCAGAGCAACACAAAATAGTTTACAGAAACGTGTGGAAACATTTATATATCTCGATCATTTCAATGATTTCGTGGTGTGCTAAACGTGGAAACCTTTTTATTCTAAAATTAATCCAACGATTCATCTTGCAATATATAAGCCTATAGTTGCTAATTCAAGTACTCATCATGCATGTGGAGTTGTTCGATCTGTGAGTTTAATTAAGTTAACTATTGGCCATTTTCCGCATGGCCAATATAATATGTACGTACTAGTTTTTTTTGTTCTTTAATCTCATGCATCAGATGGTCCTGAAAATCTGGGATATGCATTTTGCTATTTATGTTTATCATATGCACTTGAATAATATGCAGCTGGCATAATTATCCCAACGGTAGGTATGCATTATGATCAACTTGATGTGGTTAGTATTTGAGGCATTCAGAAACTGAAACCGCTTCGATTTACAAGTCGGTTTCGGTTCGTTTACGTTGGCATTGAGGTCCGGCTGCACCAAATATGATGAAAATCAACGACATATAACATACATGATGTGATAAAATTATTGTTTGTTCGGTACAATTTGTACCTTAAGGGATTAGGATTTAGAGTTCAGAGTTTAGGGACTACTTACATCTTGTTCATACCGTACGTAAGAGTTCAGAGCTAGGTCGAATCTAGTTAAAGCCAGTCGGATCTTGCTTGTTCTTGTCAAAATTCTGGTTAGTTTGATGCATATATGTTAACGTACAAATTTGAACCGCGTACGTCCATTGCAATGGTATTTCATTTACCAACTCTTTCTCCACGTCTGTGAAATTTGGTACTAGGGATTTCAACCATATGCAAGAGCGCACCTATATATGAAAGAAATGAAAAATCATAGACCTAGTTGAATGGGGAATGTCAAGACTTTTTGAAATTTCAAAATGCCACTAGTGAGTCAAGCCTAGTGCAACATACAAATCGAGTCAAATATGTTTTGTGAAACCTAGTTCAAGTTGTCTTCGGGACTAAATACTACTCACCGATTTAAAACTCAAACCTAACTTATTTTTCTCAAACCGTGAGTTAGTTTTCACCCCTTTTAATGTTTTTTTTTTAAAGACATCCCTTCCATGTCATTTTCTTTAGAAAGGATAAAAAAAAAATACCAATAGATACAATTTTCAAGCCTATAATTACCAATAGTAAAATTGTTTTTTAAAATTATCACTAGCAGATTTCCATCCAAATCTAACATAATCTGTTAATCCATAAATTAGGAAATTACTTTTTTTTTTAATTTGGTGACCCTATTGCAAGTCAGTAGCATTGCGCATTTCTGATAGTTAATCATATTGAGGGTCAGTAGTAAATTGCGTAATATTACTGACCCTCAAGTCCTCAACAATGTCGTAAAAAAAAAAGTAAAAGGTATTACACATTTTTGAGAATCACTAGTATTCCACCAACTGTTGTAAACTATTTGAATGTTAATCATACTGACAGTCAGAAGTAAATCGCGTAATGAGCGATATTTACCCTCAATAATATAAAAAAATAAAAGAACAATTTCGTAATTACTATAAACAGATTCTGTTAGCTAAATGGAAGAAAATTTGTTAGTGGTAATTTTAAAAGACAGACTTTCTATTAGTAATTATGAACTCAAAAGTGTAGTTATTGGTAATTTTTAAAAAAAATATTAATAACACACTAGATTTAACCCTAATTTTAAACTAATCAAGTGTGAGTAGTAACTCTGGACCTTCTGGATTTAACTCAAAATGTGTGTACGGCCCACGGCCCACCCCTCTTCAACAAAACCCCCAAACTTTCAATTTGGTGCCGAAGTTCATACCCGAACCCTACTAGCTACTCCTTCAGGGTTTTACAGGTCCATTTTTTCTTTTTCTTTTTTAAAATTCCAACTGAGCTTTGTGTTTCTCTGCCTGATGTCCGAATTGGGTTTTCTCAGAAATTTGAAATCAGAGAAAATCACGGAGAGAAATGGCAAGCCAAGCAGCTGCGACTTTTAACGGCAATATGAAGGTTAAATTTTTCTTCTGATTCTTATGTTTAATCGAGTTTTCATGGTCTGTAATGCTTGATTCCATTGCAAATTCCAATCCCAGTGCTCATCCATTTGTGGGTTTTCGATGCCAATTAGTATGTTTAGAAATGCACAGCAGGTGTTTGTGAAAAGTACCAAGTGAAATAATGTTGTGCATCTTATATAACTATTGCTGTGGATTTTTCACATTGGATTAGATACATGTCTTTTATGAAGGATTTGAAATCTGTGTTGTGATATTGGTGACTGAAAAATGGTTCGGTGTTGTTGATACAGAAAGCTGTTGCAGGCCTGAGACGGATTAATCTCGATGGGCTGCGGTGGAAAGTGTTTGATGCCAAAGGCCAGGTTAGAGTTTATAGCTTTTATAATAGTAGCATCGGATTGATTTGGATTAGAGGTCATTTTGGTTCGGTGTTTCATTAGTTAGTACTTGTGTTGCTTGAGCTTCTGAAGTGGAATCACGATCTACGGAAGGTGTTTGCTGAAGCAACTAGATTCTTGATGCATTATTTGATTTGTTTTGAACTTGTTGGGGTGGTAGAATTCAGTTGTTGGGGTATGGATTCGTGAAGTATTTGATTAAACTGTGACCTTACATTTAGGTTCTTGGAAGGCTAGCTTCTCAAATATCAACTGTGCTTCAAGGCAAGGACAAACCAACCTATGCTCCAAATCGAGATGATGGAGATATGTGCATTGTGCTGAACGCAAAGGACATTTGTGTCACAGGGCGAAAACTAACTGATAAAGTTTATCATTGGCATACTGGGTAAGATTCAGTATCTTACTACAAAACTTTATTGATGTAGTAGTGATGATGGAGGTAGAACCATTCAGTCACTATTGCAAAATGTAGTAGTTTGCTTTTACATGTTTGTTTAGATATAACCTCACAAAATGTTGAAATGACAAGTAATTTTTTTAATCAAGCTGTGAGAATCATCAAATATATTCATGTTTCTGTCAATGAAATAAGGGAATGAATAGAATTGATTGCTGAGGTTTTCAACTTCCCTTTATCAAGTCCTCCTTGTGATTCCCTTTGGTCGTGATGTTGAACCATGTGCGGCATGTAGGTATGTTGGGCACCTCAAGGAAAGGACATTGAAGGATCAAATGGTGAAAGACCCCACAGAAGTCATTCGCAAAGCTGTAATGCGTATGCTTCCTAAGAACAAACTGCGTGATGTGAGTATAAATTTGTAACTTTACTTATCTTATATGTTATACACAAAATGTTTTTCCTGTAGACTAACTTAACTTGCGACATTGCTTTAATGGATGCAGGATAGAGATAGAAAGCTTAGAATTTTTGCTGCCGGTGAACACCCATTTGGTGATAAGCCCCTTGAACCATATCTGATGCCCCCACGAAAGGTAAGGGAAATGCGACCCCGTATCAGACGTGCCTTGGTCAGAGCTCAGATAAAGGCTGAACAGCAACAACAGGATATTAATGATCCACGGAAGGGCAGGAAGAAGGATAGAGTTGAAGTGAGTGTTTGAAGGATTACCTTGAATGATGCTAGATTCATCACTTATGTGGAGTGTTACTTACTGTACCAATGTTTGATGATCTCGATTACCTTGTCAAAAGTTGAAATTTTGCTTAGAACTGTGGAAAATGTAACTGTATTGAGGAAAATGTTGTGTTAAGCTGACATCTTTTCCAGCAATAAATTGTCGGGTAGGTCATCTGTGCCTGTGATCCTGTTCTGCTTCCATTTCGGTGGTACTTCAAAATTAGTGTTCAGTAGATAAAAGGATTGAATTGCTTTTTTCCAGATGGAAGCAGATTGCCTACATACTATTTCTTGTACATTATGTCTTATATGCTCCGATGTGGCCGAAGTCATGTCATGCTCCTCAGTTCTCTATGTCATCTGAAATTTCTCCACTTTCTGCTGAATCGGTTCTGTTATATACATGAGGAAGTGGAGTATGCAATTTGATATACTTGAAAGTTCAGAGCCCCATATAAGATATTCAAACTGGTCAATTGTCCAAGACTCCAAGAGACCTGCGATAGCAAACGCCCAAAACATATCCTCAATCACATTCAAGAAAACTTCATAGCCGACTCGGTATTAAGACTTGGAGTGATTTAAGTGCAATTTTGGAAACCATATATTCCTTACTTGATGTCCAACTACGTCAAGTAGTTGGGTTCTTTGATTTCTTTCAGTATCGAACGTGAGATAAATCGATTCAATTGGGATTTTCTAACATCCAGAAGGTGAATTGCCACGACTTAAACGACATTGAATCAAGCTTTCATGAACAATGAGAAAGCAAACAAAGGTTTTACAAGCAGCAAGATAATTCACGAAAGAATGGTCCATCGCCACAACTCTTGCAGAAGCCATCATCAAGTTGGTAGCGACTATTTGAGACCAAGATAGAGCAATTTCTATACCAAAAACTATGGACTATTGTACCCATACATGGATAGTTAACATATTTGTGTACATCTTCCTTTCCTTGTTGGGCAGAAAATTATGCTCAGATAGTCAGATACACGTTCAGTCAGTCCCTTTACTTGGAAGTCAAGAAAGTTTTGAGCCAGCCGGCCGATTTCTTGGCAGTTCGATTCAAGTGATTACTGTAATCTGTATAAGTAAGACCGAATCGAATTTGGTAGCCGGATCCTATCTCCATGCTGTCCAACATTGCCCACATCAGGTAACCCTTCACATTTGCGCCGGTGCTGCACTCACAATTACAAACACCATTATACATGCATGTAACACAGTATTCTAAGATTAAAATTAACCGGTCAAATTAATAAGTTTTTGAGTGTAAAGATATTTGTATATTATATATGCATTTACTTCATGGCCTCTTTAATGGCGGTGAGATGATCCTGTATATAATGAATACGAGCATCGTCGATCAAAGCAGTTGAAAGTGGAATGGTGTCATCTCGTTTATCTGAATACCCTGTTGCATGCATGCAAGTGCAAATGATCAGTTATTGGCAAGTAAGACGATTCTAAGGATAAGATTGATGAAATTGACTTTCCTTTGACTATGTTTTTCAACCTTAATCTTCTTAATGCATGTTGAAAAAAATGAAATGCAGATCTATGTGGTACGGTAGATCTATATTCACGTGATACTCGGGAATATGATTGAAGTTCTAATTTTCTAGGGTTTGTGAAATAAGGAAATAAACTCTGCTAGCTACGACTAACCATTCTCAGTAATGTAGAATTTGGGATTGCCGTATTCCTTCAGTAAAATCAATGCCTTTTTCAGCCCTTGTGGGTAAACGTTGATGTCACTGTTTCCTGGTGTCTGGTATGTGTATGATTTACAAATAATTAGATAAAACTGGTTAAAACACAAATTAATTAGGAAGCAATAATATGAACGTTCTTACTGGAGTGCCAATGGGTTCCCCATCTGGTCCATCCACTATAAGATTAAGCACACAAAAAATTGCACGTTTAGTTCATCAGTTTGATCGTCTTAATCTTTATTCTTCTTTCTGGGGTATTCGATATCTTTACCTGTGATGTTAACATGCTGGTATTGATCAAAGTCGGTAATTTCTTCACCATCGACTATTGCTATTGGAGCCGCGAATCGGGAAGTATAGTAGTTCACCCCAATATAATCGTATGACCCTTTTACCAGCTCCTTCTCATCGTCTGTGAAATTTGGAAGTCCTTCCTTCACTAGAGCTTTCATAATGAACGGGTAATCACCATATACAAGTGGCTCCATAATCCTACCAAATTATGTGAGGGTATCAGACAAGACAATTAGGACAAATACTATTTCTGATCATATAAGGCGCTATATATGCAGTAGATACTGTACCAGCCGACGTAGAAATCAAATGCTCTACAAGACGCAGCTTTATCTCTCATGGTGTCTTCAAACGGCTCAAACCATTCAACAACCAGGATAATTCCAATCTCTCCTCCTTGTGATGCCTACGCATGACGTAGTCATTACAAGCTAGCTAAGACAAGTACCAACTACCAAGGTTGCAACCTATAAGTTTATATGAACAACCCTAAAACTGATGCCCTATTTGATTCAAGGAACAATGATTCAAATCATTTTTTCTTTCCGCCACGTTATTTCTTAAGTCAAGAGTCATGCATGATCACCTGGTATGTGTTTTTGTAGAGTCTGGCAGCAGCGGCGTGAGCCAATAAAGCGTGATGTGCAGAGAGGAAAGGATCGGTGGCAGCGTTTGCGTTCGGATCTGGGTTAGTGCAGCCGTATTCCCCCCATATTTGTGGTTCATTGATAGTAGCCCAGTGCTTCACTCGATCACCGAAAGTTTTGAAACATAAATCCGCATACGCTTTAAAATCATCCCTGATAATAAGTTCATGATCGATCCACTAACTCAGTTAGATATTTAGATCGAACTCATAATTTCTTACAGATGACTAATTATTAGTTATTTAGCTAGCTGACTAAGAAATTTAACACCTACACGATGTCAATACTTAAGAAACCGTTGTATTTAGTGTCCAGTGCTGTGGGCAAGTCGAAGTGGAACAGTGTCACAAATGGAGTTATCCCTGCACGTACGTACGTACATACAATGCACATATCAAATTATGCAAAATTAAAGAAGCAAACAATCACTGGACGTACTGAAGAATTAGGGTATATATAAATCCCATGCATATATATAGATTGCTCCATCCCCCATGGTGCATATATATATAGATCATACCATTTGCAATTAGTTCATTGATGAAGTTGTTATAGAAGTCGATACCCTCCTGGTTGATTCCCCCGTCTTTGGTTCCCCCTGAAAAATGATCCCCAGCAACACAAGAAGGTAATCTGATATAACTTAACTTGTAATGAGCTCAAATTTTAATGCGTTAGGATTTCAATTCATCCATGTTCAGCAGTAGTATATTATTCAAATTATATATACCAGGTAGGATTCTTGACCAAGACATAGAGAATTTATAAGTATCCACCCCCATTGCCTTGAGCAGTTGCACGTCCTCCTATATATTAACACACAATGGTTAGCGTGTACGCGAGCATCGATAATTTGCAATTCGCATATATATGAATAGAAAAGACTAGTCTCTCGGCACAATATGTATACCTTATATCGGTGGTACGAATCAACTGCAACTTGTATCCCTGGAGTGCCATCTTGTATGTAACTATCCCATGTTGCTGGTCCTCTCCCTCCTTCAGTTCCGGATCCTTCTGTCTACAGTACGTTAAACAAAATTTTATTCGCATCATATCAAGAACGAAATAAGTTAGATATCAGAAAGATATTACAAGAAAGATTAGTGAAGATATATATCTCAACGTACTACTCAACCTGTAAAGCAGAAGAGGCGCAACCAAATTTGAAATCAGCGGGAAAGTCTTTCCTACTAATTATAGACTCCCTTGCAGTACTAGTTCGAGCCTTATTGAGGTTACCTGCGGGTGAAAAGCTGACCTAATTAATTAGTCATGATTTAGATTTGATTTATAGCATGGATAATTGGATATATAAGGAAAGTTCAGTGCCAAAAAACTGAAAAACCTTCTTAATAAATTGGATTTATTTTGGCTTTAACGAGAAGATGTCTATGAGACAAATTATCATGCACCTACGTACCCATGAGCTCAAAGAAGTGGCAGCATCTCTATAAACAAAAACAAAAAACATTGTTAATTAAGACAATTATATATGTTATTGATATCTCTTTTTAAAATGTTGATCACCTTTCTTATTTTGTTAAGACGTACTAAATGCATAAGAAATATTAACCAGCTAGATGATCAGCTCCTCTATAATAATTTCTAATAGTAAATCCAGGGCATCCATAACAATATCGGGCTGTAAAATATGTCAACAATCATATATCATGTATTCACGTTGTTTAATGTTACTAGCTACTTTAATTGTATATAAACGCAAGTATATGCAATTAGTAGTTCTTGACCGAAAAAAGTTTGAAACCTTGAGCTGAATTTTTCAAACAAAATATTCCAACTACTTGCGTATACTAGTGACATCAAAATTTAAACTAGCTAGCAGGATTTCTATTCACTGTAAATATTAATGTTAATTTCTTAAGAAAACTAATTAAGTCTTCCATCAGCATGCCAATTTTGCAAAACAAAAATTGACAATTAATTAACTAATAATGCAGATCATCGACTTGTGTAAAAAAAGGTAAAGCGAGGATAAAATGGAGGGTAACAATCTCTAATGGAAAAAGAAACCAACAACAGCAGAGGATGAGTAGTATACGTGCTCACCCGGAAACAAGCCTCCATTGTTTTTGCTGTCAAACAAGACATCATCTTATAAAATCTGCACAACCAGCTGCCCCTAACGATCTGCACAGAAAACTGGATTTTGCTGGAATTGTTGAAATCCCTGAGAGTATGAGATAATGGCAAGTAGTCTCTGCAAGTTTCTAAACCAAGAAGAACACAAAACCAACAGTAAAGCGACGGCCTCATATCGCTCCTCGAATTAGAAAGAGGAAAGAGATAAAGAGTTAATAAGGGCAACGACGCTTAAAACAAATGAAGGGGAAGACCAAATCGGAGTAAGCCGATTACTGTATCACCGGATCGAGCTCGTGTTGCCGATGCTGGTAACGAAAGCTTAGACTGAGAGCCATGGTGTTTGTGAGTGAGATCGATAAGCTACTTAGAAGGGAGCAGGATGAGATGCTTTCACATGCAGAAAGCAAGTACTTATAGAGTTATTGGAACTCACTATTTGACCTGGGGAATCATGCATGATGTCTCTAAATCTAAATATATAATGGATACGTGATCAAGGAAACCTATATAAATATTACACGTGATTGAAGATAAGTAAAAAACTATAAAAAATTTTAGTTTCTCTTGCAAAATCATCGTATTATTTAAGAATAGATTCATATATATCATCGTATTATTCTATTTTTGAACAAATAGATATATATATATATATATATCGTACAAATAAGTCAATCATTTCATAACAGCTTATAAAATTTGGTGAAAGCAATCTGGATCTACTGTCTATGAGCAACTATGCAAGGAAGATGTCCTTTCTTCATTTGTATATAGCATCAAGTAACGTGTACTGTCAGAGCAACACAAAATAGTTTACAGAAACGTGGAAACATCTATATATAATATATCTCAATCATTTCAATGATTTCGTGGTGTGCTAAACGTGGAAACATTTTTATTCTAAAATTAATCCAACGATTCATCTTGCAATATATAAGCCTATAGTTGCTAATTCAAGTACTCATCATGCATGTGGAGTTGTTGGATCTGTGAGTTTAATTAAGTTAACTATTGGCCATTTTCCGCATGGCCAATATAATATGTACGTACTAGTTTTTTTTGTTCTTTAATCTCATGCATCAGATGGTCCTGAAAATCTGGGATATGCATTTTGCTATTTATGTTTATCATATGGACTTGAATAATATGCAGCTGGCATAATTATCCCAACGGTAGGTATGCATTATGATCAACTTGATGTGGTTAGTATTTGAGGCATTCAGAAACTGAAACCGCTTCGATTTACAAGTCGGTTTCGGTTCGTTTACGTCGGCATTGAGGTCCGGCTGCACCAAATATGATGAAAATCAAACATATAACATAGATGATGTGATAAATTATTGTTTGTTCGGTACTATTTGTACCTTAAGGGTTTAGGATTTAGAGTTCAGGGTTTAGGGACTACTTACATCTTGTTCATACCGTACGTAAGGGTTCAAAGCTAGGTCGAATCTAGTTAAAGCCAGTCGGATCTTGCTTATTCTTGTCAAAATTCTGGTTAGTTTGATGCATATATGTTAACGTACAAATTTGAACCGCGTACGTCCACTAAGATCTATTGCAATGGTATTTCATTTACCAACTCTTTCTCCACGTCTGTGAAATTTGGTACTAGGGCTTTCAACCATATGCAAGAGCGCACCTACATATGAAAGAAATGAAAAATTATAGACCTAGTTGGATGGGGAATGTCAAGACTTTTTGAAAATTTCAAAATGCCACTAGTGAGTCAAGCCTTGTGCAACATACAAAACCAAGTCAAATATGTTTTGTGAAACCTAGTTCAAGTTGTCTTCGGAACTAAATACAAGCTACTGACTAGCTAGCTATACTTACTGATCGAACATCTTAAAACTCAAATTGAACTTATTTTTCTCAAACCGTGAGTTTGTTTTCACCCTTTTAATTTTTTTTTTTTTAAAAAAGAAAAAGAAAAAAAAGACATCCCTTCCATTTCCTTTTCTTTAGAAAGGATTAAAAAATATTAATAACACACTAGATTTAACCCTAATTTTAAACTAATCAAGTGTGAGTAGTAACTCTGGACCTTCTGGATTTAACTCAAAATGTGTGTACGGCCCACGGCCCACCCCTCTTCAACAAAACCCCCAAACTTTCAATTTGGTGCCGAAGTTCATACCCGAACCCTACTAGCTACTCCTTCAGGGTTTTACAGGTCCATTTTTTCTTTTTCTTTTTTAAAATTCCAACTGAGCTTTGTGTTTCTCTGCCTGATGTCCGAATTGGGTTTTCTCAGAAATTTGAAATCAGAGAAAATCACGGAGAGAAATGGCAAGCCAAGCAGCTGCGACTTTTAACGGCAATATGAAGGTTAAATTTTTCTTCTGATTCTTATGTTTAATCGAGTTTTCATGGTCTGTAATGCTTGATTCCATTGCAAATTCCAATCCCAGTGCTCATCCATTTGTGGGTTTTCGATGCCAATTAGTATGTTTAGAAATGCACAGCAGGTGTTTGTGAAAAGTACCAAGTGAAATAATGTTGTGCATCTTATATAACTATTGCTGTGGATTTTTCACATTGGATTAGATACATGTCTTTTATGAAGGATTTGAAATCTGTGTTGTGATATTGGTGACTGAAAAATGGTTCGGTGTTGTTGATACAGAAAGCTGTTGCAGGCCTGAGACGGATTAATCTCGATGGGCTGCGGTGGAAAGTGTTTGATGCCAAAGGCCAGGTTAGAGTTTATAGCTTTTATAATAGTAGCATCGGATTGATTTGGATTAGAGGTCATTTTGGTTCGGTGTTTCATTAGTTAGTACTTGTGTTGCTTGAGCTTCTGAAGTGGAATCACGATCTACGGAAGGTGTTTGCTGAAGCAACTAGATTCTTGATGCATTATTTGATTTGTTTTGAACTTGTTGGGATGGTAGAATTCAGTTGTTGGGGTATGGATTCGTGAAGTATTTGATTAAACTGTGACCTTACATTTAGGTTCTTGGAAGGCTAGCTTCTCAAATATCAACTGTGCTTCAAGGCAAGAACAAACCAACCTATGCTCCAAATCGAGATGATGGAGATATGTGCATTGTGCTGAACGCAAAGGACATTTGTGTCACAGGGCGAAAACTAACTGATAAAGTTTTATCATTGGCATACTGGGTAAGATTCAGTATCTTAGTACAAAACTTTATTGATGTAGTAGTGATGATGGAGGTAGAACCATTCAGTCACGATTGCAAAATGTAGTAGTTTGCTTTTACATGTTTGTTTAGATATAACCTCACAAAATGTTGAAATGACAAGTAATTTTTTTAATCAAGCTGTGAGAATCATCAAATATATTCATATTTCTGTCAATGAAATAAGGGAATGAATAGAATTGATTGCTGAGGTTTTCAACTTCCCTTTATCAAGTCCTCCTTGTGATTCCCTTTGGTCGTGATGTTGAACCATATGCGGCATGTAGGTATGTTGGGCACCTCAAGGAAAGGACATTGAAGGATCAAATGGTGAAAGACCCCACGGAAGTTATTTGCAAAGCTGTAATGCGTATGCTTCCTAAGAACAAACTGCGTGATATGAGTATAAATTTGTAACTTTACTTATCTTATATGTTATACACAAAATGTTTTTCCTGTAGACTAACTTAACTTGCGACATTGCTTTAATGGATGCAGGATAGAGATAGAAAGCTTAGAATTTTTGCTGCCGGTGAACACCCATTTGGTGATAAGCCCCTTGAACCATATCTGATGCCCCCACGAAAGGTAAGGGAAATGCGACCCCGTATCAGACGTGCCTTGGTCAGAGCTCAGTTAAGGGCTGAACAGCAACAACAGGATATTAGTGATCCACGGAAGGGCAGGAAGAAGGATAGAGTTGAAGTGAGTGTTTGAAGGATTACCTTGAATGATGCTAGATTCATCACTTATGTGGAGTGTTACTTACTGTACCAATGTTTGATGATCTCGATTACCTTGTCAAAAGCTGAAATTTTGCTTAGAACTGTCGAAAATGTAACTGTATTGAGGAAAATGTTGTGTTAAGCTGACATCTTTTACAGCAATAAATTGTCGGATAGGTCATCTGTGCCTGTGATCCTGTTCTGCTTCCATTTCGGTGGTACTTCAAAATTAGTGTTCAGTAGATAAAAGGATTGAATTGCTTTTTTCCAGATGGAAGCAGATTGCCTACATACTATTTCTTGTACATTATGTCTTATATGCTCCTCAGTTCTCTATGTCATCTGAAATTTCTCCACTTTCTGCTGAATCGGTTCTGTTATATACATGAGGAAGTGGAGTAAGCAATTTGATATACTTGAAAGTTCAGAGCCCCATATAAGATATTCAAACTGGTCAATTGTCCAAGACTCCAAGAGACCTGCGATAGCAAACGCCCAAAACATATCCTCAATCACATTGAAGAAAACTTCATAGCTGACTCGGTATTAAGACTTGGAGTGATTTAAGTGCAATTTTGGAAACCATATATTCCTTACTTGATGTCCAACTACGTCAAGTAGTAGGGTTCTTTGACTTCTTTCAGTATCTAACGTGATATAAATCGATTCAATTGAGATTTTCTAACATCCAGAAGGTGAATTGCCACGACTTCAGCTTAAATGACATTGAATCAAGCTTTCTGTCGCGCACACGTGTTGACTGTTCGACAGGAGCCAAATCCCCTCAATCATGAGAGGTCTGATAGCGCTATACGATATGTAGTAGATCCTGTAATCCTAGAAGAACCCCAATTGTTTTCCTAGAAGGAAACAAATATAAGATTATTCTTTAATGAATAACCTCTTGCTCTTGACCCAAAAGCTCTGACAAATGTTAATTTGGGCCCAAACACTTTCATGAACAATGAGAAAGCAAACAAAGATTTTACATGCAGCAAGATAATTCACGAAAGAATGGTCCATCGCCACAACTCTTGCAGAAGCCATCATCAAGTTGGTAGCGCCTATTTGAGACCAAGATAAAGCAATTTCTATACCAAAAACTATGGACTATTGTACCATACATGGATAGTAAACTTATGGAAAAAATTCACCCATGGTACCCAAACTTACATCGCTATACAAGAAAGGTACCCGGACTTGAAAAACGATCACCATGGTACCCAAAGTTTTAAATCCTATTATAGAGGTACCTAGCGTGTTTTGACCGGCTGGCTTCCCGGTTTTTGATGACGTGGCAGTCGCATTTTGATTCCGAGGGGCAAATGTCCATTATAACCCTCTCAATTACTATTCAATTGTTTTACTGTTTATCATTTTACTTTTACTATTTATCTTTTACTGTTACTTTTTACCATTTTACTTTTCACCATTTTACCTATCACTGTTCATCTTCTTCCTCACGCTGCCGGAACAGTGGCGCCGCCGCGCCACCGCCGGCAGCTCCGCCACCACAGTGGCCAAAACCCTACCAATCGAATCCAAATTCCCCCAAAAGGATCACCCCATATGCTATAAACTATCATTCATATACTATAAATTTGTGCAAGTAAGAAGCATAAACAATTAAAATGTGTACAAAATGCATTGAAGCTTCTGGTTTCATTACAGATTATGATCCTGTCTAGCTAATTAGCTATCAATAAGATAAAAGAAGAAAGGAAAAACAATGAATCTAATTTTCTGTGTATGGTACCTCTGATCCCTTTTCAAAAAGAGGAAAAAAAAAATTAAAAAGAAGAGAAAAATTGTCCCTCCCAGGCTACCATGTTTACAAAGTTTCACCACCTTCTATTGAAGATTGTTAAACATAAGCACAATTCATTGGTGCATATCCCAGCCTAGACTTCTTTGTGTCATAGAGGATGTGAAAATTCTGCTGCTGATAGTTACCAATAATTGAAAGGGCAGATTTAGGAGTCCCCAAAATCGCTAAGCAGACAACCTCTTGAGGTTCAATCTGGATGAAGTAGTTTTCAACTGGGAAATCCCAAACAGCTCCATCTGCAAACACAATTGCAAATTCTGGTAGCTCCAATTTCTCAACTCCAGACACATTGTAGCAAGGATCCAAAATCGGAAAGTCCTTCACTACCGGATACCCTTTAACCTTTTTCAGAAATGCCTCCTTAATGATCTCATAGGCAGGATCCGCAAAGTAACTCAATGTAGTACCTGAATCAATGATTGTACCTCCAGCTCCTTCTGAAGACAATTTCCAAGTCTCCTCGGGTATTTTCACCGCTTCTCCTCCGACTAGGATAGATTTGATCTGAACATAATAAAATGTATCAACAGGGTTATCTTTGCCAGCAACCAAGGATGTGTAATTTAATTGAGGGTGGCTCAGTAAGGCCTTGTCCTCCCCAAATATCAACTTGCTGCTGACATTCGTATCGCTGTTTCTATCAACAAGACAATACGAAAATGAATGACCATGATTGAAGCTGAGAAGCAAAGGAGAGAGGCCCTCTCCCTAGTCCCAACAACCCTACAGCCCCATGGAACAAGCCTCTATTCCAATGGCCACAACCATCCCCGACGCCAAACACAGCCCCAGCCGCCGCAAACGGCGGCCCAGAAATTTCAAATTTCCAATTCCTCCAAAAATCGACCAATTCCACACTAAATTATACTTAATCAACTCCTTACCACCTCCTAAACACGAATTTAACTTCAAAATTCATCAAAAACATCAAAATCACACTTTCCAATTTCACCCCAAAAACCCTAGAAATTCGAATTTGAATTTCTACTTACCGAGGTGGATTCGGGCTAACTCCTTCCATGGAGTTGTCGAGCAGGATGAAGTTTCCCTTTTCCCCCTTTGAATTTGGCCGATCGGTGGCCGGAGGTGAAGATTTCGGGTCGACACAGTCGACCCCTCTCCCGAAAAACCTAGCCCAAAGGCGGCGATTGGGACCACGCCGCCGCTACAGAAAGAAAGGGGAGGCCGAGCCGGTCCGAACGTGACCGGTGCGGCGGTCCAGTTCGGCCGGACGGCTGAGGTAGATGGAGGAGGGGAGAGCTCGGGTCGGCCGATCGGGGAGAGAGAGAGGGAGGAGAGAGAGCAGAAAAGAAAGAAAGAAAAAGAAAAAAGAAAAGAAAGGGATATTCCCCTTTAATTAAGAATATTCCTTTTTCTAGAAATCAGGTACCTCCATAATATGGTTGTGAGAGTTTAGGTACCTCCACTCGTAGTTTGTTAGGCGGAGATTACAGATTTGCCCCTCGGAATCAAAATGCGACTGCCACGTCATCAAAAAACCGGGAAGCCAGCCGGTCAAAACACGTTAGGTACCTCTATAATAGGATTTAAAACTTTGGGTACCATGGTGATCGTTTTTCAAGTTCGGGTACCTTTCTTGTATAGCGATGTAAGTTTGGGTACCATGGGTGAATTTTTTCCTAAACTTATTTGTGTACATCTTCCTTTCCTTGTTGGGCAGAAAATTATGCTCAGATACACGGGTCAGTCAGTCCCTTAATTTACTTGGAAGTCAAGAAAGTTTTGAGCCAGCCCGCGGATTTCTTGGCAGTTCGGTTCAAGTGATTACGGTACGTAATCTGTATAACTAAGACCAAGCCGGATCCCATCTCCATGCAGTCCAACATTGCCCACATCAGGTAACTCTTCACATTTGCGCCGGTGCTGCACTCACAATTACAAACACCATTATACATGTAACACAGTATTCCAAGATTAAAATTAACCGGTCAAATTAATAAGTTTTTGAGTGTAAAGATATGTGTATATTATATATGCATTTACTTCATGGCCTCTTTAATGGCGGTGAGATGATCCTTTACATGATGAATACGAGCATCGTCGATCAAAGCAGTTGAAATGGGAATGGTGTCATCTCGTTTATCTGAATACCCTGTTGCATGCATGCAAGTGCAAATGATCAGTTATTGGCAAGTAAGACGATTCTAAGGATAAGATTGATGAAGTTGACTTTCCTTTGACTATGTTTTTCAACCTTAATCTTCTTAATGCATGTTGAAAAAAATGAAATGCAGATCTATGTGGTACGGTAGATCTATATTCACGTGATACTCGGGAATATGATTGAAGTTCTAATTTTCTAGGGTTTGTGAAATAAGGAAATAAACTCTGCTAGCTACGACTAACCATTCTCAGTAATGTAGAATTTGGGATTGCCATATTCCTTCAGTAAAATCAGTGCCTTTTTCAGCCCTTGTGGGTAAACGTAGATCTCACTGCTTCCTGGTGTCTGGTATGTGTATGATTTACAAATAATTAGATAAAACTGGTTAAAACACAAATTAATTAGGAAGCAATAATATGAACGTTCTTACTGGAGTGCCAATGGGTTCCCCATTTGGTCCATCCACTATAAGATTAAGCACACAAAAAATTGTACGTTTAGTTCATCAGTTTGATCGCGTCTTAATCTTTATTCTTCTTTCTGGGGTTTTCTTTACCTGTGATGTTAACATGCTGGTATTGATCACAGTCGGTAATTTCTTCACCGTCGACTATTGCTATTGGAGCCGCGAATCGGGAAGTATAGTAGTTCACCCCAATATAATCGTATGACCCTTTTACCAGCTCCTTCTCATCGTCTGTGAAATTTGGAAGTCCATCCTTCACTAGAGCTAGCTTTCATAATGAACGGGTAATCACCATATACAAGTGGCTCCATAAACCTACCAAATTATGGGAGGGTATCAGACATGCAAGACAATTAGGACAAATACTATTTCTGATCATATAAGGCGCTATGCAGTAGGTACTGTACCAGCCGACTAAGAAATCAAATGCTCTACAAGACGCAGCTTTATCTGCCATGGTGTCTTCAAACGGCTCAAACCATTCAACAACCAGGGGAATTCCAATCTCTCCTCCTTGTGATGCCTACGCATGCAATTTAAGCAGGAAGTCATTACAAGCTAGTTAAGACGAGTACCAACTACCAAGGTTGCAACCTATAAGTTTATATGAACAACCCTAAAACTGATGCCCTATTTGATTCAAGGAACAATAATTCAAATCATTTTTTCTTTCCGCCAACGTTATTTCTTAAGTCAAGAGTAGTCATGAATGATCACCTGGTATGTGTTTTTGTAGAGTTTGGCAGCAGCAGCGTGAGCCAATAAAACGTGATGTGCAGAGAGGAAAGGATCGGTGGCAGCGTTTGCGTTCGGTTCTGGGTTAGTGAAGCCGTATTTCCCCCATACTTGTGGTTCATTGATAGTAGCCCAGTGCTTCACTCGATCACCGAAAGTTTTGAAACATAAATCCGCATACGCTTTAAAATCATCCCTGATAATAAGTTCATCGATCGATCCACTAACTCAGTTAGATATTTAGAACTCATCATTTCTTACAGATGACTAATTAGTTATTTAGCTAGCTGACTAAGAAATTTAATATGCACCTACACGATGTCAATACTTAAGAAACCGTTGTATTTAGTGTCCAGTGCTGTGGGCAAGTCGAAGTGGAACAGTGTCACAAATGGAGTTATCCCTGCACGTACGTACACAATCAAATTATACAAAATTAAAGAAGCAAACAATCACTGGACGTCGTACTAAAGAATTAGGGTAATGAGAAGTGATAAATCCCATGCATATATATTATACGAATTGATTGCTCTATCCTCCATGGTGCATAGATCATACCATTTGCAATTAGGTCATTTATGAAGTTGTTATAGAAGTCGATACCCTCCTGGTTGATTCCCCCGTCTTTGGTTCCCCCTGAAAAATGATCCCCAGCAACAGAAGATGGTAATCTGATATAACTTAACTTGTAATGAGCTCAAATTTTAATGCCTTAGGATTTCATTTCATCCATGCATGTTCAGCAGTAGTATATTATTCAAGTATATATACCAGGGAGGATTCTTGACCAAGACATAGAGAATCTATAAGTATCCACCCCCATTGCCTTAAGCAGTTGCACGTCCTCCTATATATTAACACACAAAGGCTAGCGTGTACGCGAGCATCGATAATTTGCAATTCGCATATATATGAATAGAAAAGACTAGTCTCTTGGCACAATATGTATACCTTATATCGGTGGTACGAATCAACTGCAACTTTTATACCTGGAGTGCCATCTTGTATGTAACTATCCCATGTTGCAGGTCCTCTCCCTCCTTCAGTTCCGGATCCTTCTGTCTACAATACGTTAAACAAAACTTTATTCGCATCATATCAAGAACGAAAAAAGTTAGATATCAGAAAGATATTACAAGAAAGATTAGCTAGTGAAGATATATATCTCAACGACTCAACCTGTAGAGCAGAAGAGGCGCAACCAAATATGAAATCAGCGGGAAAGTCTTTCCTACTAATAGACTCGATTCCAGTACTAGTTCGAGCGTTATTGAGGTTACCTGCGGGTGAAAAGCTGACCTAATTAATTAGTCATGATTTAAATTTGATTTATTGCATGGATAATTGGATATATAAGGAAAGTTCAGTGCCAAAAAGCTGAAAAACCTTCTTAATAAATTGGATTTATTTTGGCTTTAACGAGAAGATGTCTATGAGACAAATTATCATGCACCTACCCATGAGCTCAAAGAAGAGGCAGCATCTCTAAAAACAAAAACAAAAAACATTGTTAATTAAGACAATTATATATGTTATTGATCGATATCTCTTTTTTGAAATGTTGATCACCTTTCTTATTTTGTTAAGACGTACTAAATGCATTAGAAATATTAGCCAGCTAGATGATCAGCTCCTCTATAATAATTTCTAATGGTAAATCCGGAGCATCGATAAAAATATCGGGCTGTAAAATATGTCAACAATCATATACTGTATCTTGTATTCATGTTGTTTAATGTTACTCGCTACTTTAATTAATTGTATATAAACGCAAGTATATGCAATTAGTAGTTCTTGACCGAAAAAGGTTTGAAACCTTGAGCTGAAATTTTCAAACAAAATATTCCAACTACTTGCGTATACGGTTTAACGAGCTAGTGACATCAAAATTAATTTAAGCTAATGCAAGATTGTAGCTGCTTGTGTAATGTTATTAAACTAGCTAGCAGGATTTCTATTTACTGTAAATATTAATGTTAATATATTGCCAATTCCGGGTAACCCGCGCGGCAACTTGCAAAATAAGTAGACAGGCATGCAGCTTAATGCCGACGGCTCATCCCTCCTTCAAGAGGTTCTTGCTTTCTCGGCCAAAGCAGAAAATATATAGAAACCTCATATATACGCAATTTCATAATTAAGAAAACTAATTATATCTAGCTTCCATCAGCATGCCAATTTTCCAAAACAAAAAATTCCAATTAACTACTTGCATATTCAACTAAACTATAGTAACATTGACAATTAACTAATGCAGATCATCGACTTGCGTAAAAAAGGTAAAGCGAGGTTAAAATGGAGGGTAACAATCTCTAATGGAAAAAGAAACCAAAAACAGGAGAGGATGAGTACGTGCTCACCCGGAAACAAGCCTTCATTGTTCTTGCTGTCAAACAAGACATCATCATATAAAATCTGCACAACCAGCTCCCCCTAACGATCTGCACAGAAAACTGGATTTTGCTGGAATTGTTGAAATCCCTGAGAGTATGAGATAATGGCAAGTAGTCTCTGCAAGTTTCTAGACCAAGAAGAACACAAAACCAACAGTAAAGCGGCGGCCTCATATCGCTCCTCGAATTAGAAAGAGGAAAGAGTTAATAAGGGCAACGACGCTTAAAACAAATGAAGGGGAAGACCAAATCGGAGTAAGCCAATTACTGTATCATATTTTCAGTCAAGAGATCAACATATATATAAGAAATTCTACCAAATCCATTTACCAAACTTATGGTCGATCTTTCAGCTTTGGCAGCTCCCGAATGGTCAACTCATATCTTATTATGGTCCAATAAAATTTGCAGTAGGTAAAGCTGGCTAGAGGTAGCTGTCACTAGGGGCCGGGGAGATATAAGAAATACATGCAGTTTGACTTGCTGATAGCAGTATGAATATTCTTTACAACAGATAGACAATGTAAGCATTCATATATTGATGGCCATTATCGTATTAAAATAATACATGGACTTACACTTACTAGCTATATATATGCTTAATTAAGTCCCTCTTGCATTCCAGGAAAAGAAGGCTCCTAGGAATTAAGAGAAGAAAGTTTTGAGCCTGCCGGCGGCCTTCTTGGCAGTTTGGTTCAAGTTGCTGAGGTAATCCGTAAAACTGAGACCAAATCAAACTTAATACGTACTCCGATTCCCATATCCACATCAGGTACTGCCGTCACGTTTGTTCCCCTGCTACAATCACAATTATATTAATGAATTAATACATCTTGAGTACACTATATTAATGAATTCGTTTCTCTTATTAAGTTATCAAGACCAAAACAGTACCTCTTTGACGTTCAACTACGTACTAGAAACAACAACTGACTACGGAGTAGCTTGTTTCGGTACCAATAAGATATGCACATCGATTGATTCAAGATGGTGAAGTAGCTAGTGCTTCAGGGATTAATGGGGGCATGCAGAGATCACCACCGAATCGTAACATGGACTCAATATTTTACGTACAGAAGCCCTTATCTAAAGACAAAACAACTCTTGTATATGTAAACCTTCAGGCTCCAGTACGTACTCGACTCCCTTGAGGCCTTCATCGATCGATCACCAGCAACAACATCGAAGGGTGAAGTACTCGATTCCTGGGAGATCTAAACATCCCAGCCAATTAGGTCAACACCTTACACACATACAATAATCATATAATTCTTCCACACGATAGCGGTGCCAGATCAAAGTCGGCACTGCTGAACCTCATTTCCACCGCCTATGACCCTGACATCATCATCATCATCATCATCATCTATGGTTTTAGGGTTTTGTAAAAGTGGTCTCTTAAATGCACTATTACCATATACATGGCCCAAGTTCATGTTATCCATTTCAAAGCCCAAACCGATACCTCTGGACATACCTTAAAAGCCCAAAACCCGAGTTGAAGCGACGAGCGCGCACATTGAAGCAACGCTGTTGCGCAGTCACTCTAGACCTTGAGGCTTTTCTTCTTCTCTCTCATTCTCTCTGGTTCTGGTTCTGGTTCGGAGAATCGGAAAATCAAAACCCTAAATTTCAATGGAAGCTCTAGTCGTTAACATCCAGGGGCTCTCGACGAACGCTGAAGACCTCTCGAACCTGCACAACATTCTGAAGCAAGCGCACGACTCGCTCCACGCCGAGTCGATTCGATTGCTGCCTCTTCTGGACCAGCTTGATCCCTCTGTGCACTCGCTCGGTTACCTCTACATCTTGTGAGGCTCTTACTCACTCTATTAGCTTTTTGAATTGTTCATTTTTGCTTTTTGGTGTTTTGATTTGCTAGGGTTTTGGTTGATGACTCTGTAAACAATGTGTTAGGGTTCGATTAACTGAATTTTTGCTTGGATTGAGCTTTGTTTAAGTGATTAAGTACTGTAGGAATGGAATTAACTGTTGAATTGTGTTTTGTTTCATTTGTTTTGACACCAAAACTAGGCATAGGGTGATAGGATCAAGCAATTTTTTACTCAGATTTTGTATTTTGTGATGGGAAAGTTATCGGAACTATTGATTAATAATAATGTTTGTAGTGTTTGGATCATTGGTTTTAGAGTTAATCCTGTTGTTGGCTTTGGTATTGGATACTTACAATTGGTGTGTTTGTAAATATTGACAGGGAAGCATGCACTTCTTCTGCGCTTTCAAAGGAGCAAGCGAGTGCGGTGGTGTTGCCCACTGCCAGATTCATCAACTTGTGTGATAAGGAACAAATACTGTTGGCACCTGATAAATGTACAAGTGTCTCCTTTTTTTTGTTAGTTGACTTATTTTAAAGGTTGCTAAATTTTTGGACTAAAAGAACATTGCTGAATGGAGTTTTCTCATTCCTTTTATTGTTGGTTTGGTTGGTTTGCAGTCATAGGTGTTTGCCGGAGGTTTAAAGATTATGTTATGCAGCTTGAAGCCCCATTGAGAGGAATAGCACCAATGTTGACATCAATCCGGAAAATTCAGAGATCCTCGGAACATTTGACTGCCTTGCATCCAGAGTTTCTGGTGCTCTGTTTGTTGGCAAAATCTTATAAAGCTGGACTGTCCATTTTGGATGAAGACATCTATGAGGTTGATCAGCCAAAAGATCTTTTTCTCTACTGCTATTATGGGTGGGTTGCACATGGCAGTATTGCTATTTCATTGGTATTTGATGTTTGTTACAGTTTTACATACTTTAAGTTAGCTACACATTGTTAGGAGACTTTCTTAGAGATTAGCATCGGTATCATGTAGGCTACTGCTGTTTGGTTGTGCTCATTGCTTTTACTATGGTTGTTTGCTATTGCATCTCAGAAGCTCCCTTGATTGGACTTAATAATCCTTATTGCATTATGGAAGATATTAGATGGAGGTTTCTTCATTGTTTAAGTTTACTGTAGTGCATTAAATGATAATTTCATGATATCAATCACAAGCGAGAACTAATTGTTTCCCTACTATATATATTGTTTGGTCACCACATCTTGCGGAAAGAGGATAGAAATAGGGGAGCTATTTGACCTTGGGCAAAGTTATATAATTTTTTTTTGTTTCCTTATACTACATGACTACTTCAATTCACCTTGTAAAGGAAATTGGTCCGGATCATTATTTGCTGTGAGGTTAAATTCACCTAAAAAATTTATCATTCATTGTTTGATGTGTAATTTCCTTATCTAGATAAGGCTTATAAGGAAATTTGCTGACAAAATTCATTTTTAACATGATTGTAGGGGGATGATATGCATTGGACAAAAGCGTTTTCGCAAAGCGTTGGAGCTTTTACACAACGTGCGTCATCTATTCAACTAACATCCTCATTCTTACCAAGTTATCTAGTATATCTGTTGATTGTAGTCTTTCATCTTATTTTCCAGGTTGTAACAGCTCCAATGTCTGTGATTAATGCAATATCTGTTGAAGCTTACAAAAAGTATATATTGGTTTCACTCATTCACAATGGACAGGTATGCATTATCTTCTGATATATACATCTACGAAGTTATTTAATTCAACACTGAACTGGAGAAGATATGTAATAAATGTGAGAAGTCAGTTCACGACAGTGACTAGGTCTGAGGTACTTAATTTTGGTTACTCGATATATATAATCTGTTGATGTTAAAACCTACTTGGTTCCTGAACTGATGTGATTAATTAATTGTAAATTAGTGAACAAGTATGTAGTGTGTGTTTGTGTATGTAGTGATTTAATAGTTTTATCTGTTTATGGATCTTTTTTGTTGAGATACTCTGAATCTTATTATTGTTTTATTTGTCTTATAGTTCTCTACCAGTCTTCCTAAATACACCGCAACTGTAGCTCAGAGGAATCTGAAGACCTATTGTCAGGTAGAACTAAATCTTACAATGAATCATTTATACAGCTTTATTTTGTTATGGTAAATCTGTGTTTAGAAGTCCTACTTTGTTGATTATTTTCCACTGGTTGCTATTTTGTTGAACCTTTGATATAATTGTTGAAACCTGTGTGATTGAACCTCTAGTAGAAAATAAGCTATTGAAAGCAGTTTTAGAGGAGGTGTTACTGAGGTGCACCTCGAGGTGAGGTGGTCTGCTGAAGGGCATACACTTTCAACTGGCCTGTCCACCTGATCTTTTTCTTTTTTTGTTACCCAGTGCCCTGGGTTGGTTTTAAAAAACTACGACCTACCCCTGAGAACACTAATTGAAAGCACTTCCTCTGTCTAACTTTCCCTATGTGTTTTAGTAATTCCATGTTTCCTGACTTGAAAGGATGCACAAACAGCTGGAAAGTGGAAACTTATCACATTGCTTGAAAAGTTTATTTGACTTGTTGATGTTTTTTATCTGGTGCTGTGTTACTTGTATCTGTTTCTCTAATTTGTTGTGAACTTTATTTTTTTGAGCAGTCCTACATAGAATTGGCAAATAGCTACAGCACTGGTAAGATTGCTGATTTTGAGACAGTTGCCCAGAAACATCGGGAGAAGTTTGATAATGTGAGTCCTATGCATCATTTGATTCTCTTTAACTTTTAACACTAATTTGTTGTTTTCTTTTCTCTGAACAAAGCTTTGGTTGTTTGCACAAACAAATGGACATCCTGTATAGCTTACAAGTCTTTCATTGATCCTTGAGCCATATTACCGAGACTTTTGAATTGTGTTTTTCCCTAGGACAACAATCTTGGGCTGGTGAAGCAAGCTATATCCTCCATGTACAAGCGCAACATTCAGAGACTCACTCAGACGTACTTAACTCTCTCCCTCCAAGATATAGCCAACAGTGTTCAATTAAACAGTGCTAAGGAAGCTGAAATGCATGTGCTACAAATGGTAATTGTTATTGCTTGCAATTAGGATTATTGCTGCTACAAATTTCTAGTATTGCACCCTGATCTAATATTTTTCTGTTGACCTATAGATCCAAGATGGTGAGATATTTGCAACAATTAACCAGAAGGATGGAATGGTTAGCTTTCTTGAGGATCCTGAACAGTATAAAAGCTGTCAGATGATTGAACATATTGACTCTTCAATACACAGGTAAATTCAGATACTTCATTAGCAGAGGGTAGTTACAGTTAAAGAACCATATTGATAATGGTGTGGCTGCGGCTGCCGCTGCCATATTATTTTCTCTGGTTGAATGTTAATGTCTGCATTTATTGATCGAGATACATTTGATTAATGATTGTTTACTCATTTTCTTACTTTTCCTTTATCAGGATAATGGCGCTTTCGAGGAAGCTGACTACCATGAATGAGAACATCTCTTGTGATCCTATGTACCTAGCGAAGGTAGTATACTTCCATTACTGTCTGCATTTCGTGGCTGAACTACCATCTCTTGTAATACTGTTGATCGTAGCTTACACAACTTGTTGTCTATTTTCAGGTTGGGAGAGAGCGGCAGCGTTTTGACTTTGATGATTATGATCCTGTTCCTCAGAGGTTTAATATATGAATCAATCATTTTCATCATTCCTATCGGGCATTGGCGAGTGGTGGACAAAGACGGTGGATCATTTGAATCTGTTATCCAGCTCCGTCTGTGCAAAGAGATGGTCAACATTCTGTCATTTCCTAAAAAATCCGGTTCAGTTCTGAAACTAGTTTTGGTCATATTTTGTATTTACCGCTTTTGCCTTTTCTGATAGGAAACTAGCAATGCAATGATGAGTAAATGAAACAAACTGATTATCAGTCTTCAAAAAATTGGGTGTCTTCGTTACTGTTATATGTATGCAAGTCATGTTTTTATGAATGAGCTTCTGTCTCAATTTTCACCTTGCCTCTTCCTCTTAGCCGTTGACTCCTACCAATATTATCTTGCCTCTACACTTGGCCTGAATTGAGGTGATGGGGTAACAGAGAAGTAGAGCGTAGTGAGAGCTAGTGATGCATTTGTGTTTTGTCGGTGTTCTTTGACAATTAGTACCTCATTTTCCTCTGGTTTGAAGTAGGAAATGTATTCCATGCACGCGTCCACAGAGACACAAAGGGACTTCAAATTCAATTTACTTGTGAATTGAAATGGCAAAGCTTAGAAAATGAAGTGAGAGGAGGTACGTTATACTTTAGGTGAGCGCACCCAAACTATTCTGGCAATTACAAACTTGAAAGGAAACCTATACACAAGACATAACCTTAATGAACCTACCTAGTGTTGTTTAGCAGATTTAGGAATCTGAGTTTATGCCACTAAAATGTAGAATTCTAACATCAAATTATCTTTTATATTTCCAAAATCCCTCATCTTTTAAGTCTCAATAAAAATGTTGGCTTATCAAAAACAATTAATAAACCCTAAAAGCTTCAAGTGAGTAAATTCAACCGCCAGTAAACAATTGGATCTAGCACCTAGAATGGCCATTCAAATTTTCATTTACAAAGACCAAGATTCCATCGTCTATCAAAATTCTTCATACTGATTCTTCCTTTTTACTTTCAAACTTTACAAAACTACCGTAGGCACCCCGTGAAACAGAGCCATACCAATAGAAAGGGGAAGAAATGGGGTAAAACATCAAATGCTGATAAACCGGTAGAAAAGGATTCATAGGTTACTGAACTGAAAATGCATCATTGTCCTCTCTCTGATGCAACTACAGCCAGTGACACATCTTTCGGTAATCCTCAACTGCCAGTGCATTTTCCATTTCTTATATCTACCTGCAAGGATAAATATTTAAAAATCACCAATAAACTCTGAATGATCACCATTGTACTTCAAATTCTTCAATATACAGATTTTATCCTTTTAATCCAAACTAGAAATATATCAAGCCAGGCATAAAGAAATGATGTGGATATACACAGATTAAAAGAGAACTGTTTTTTTTTTTTTTTTCAAACAAACATAAAGAAATGATGTGGATAAGCCTTTGCAAGATCAAATATGAACTTTCTTCAAAGTTCCTCGAAATGGCACTTTCATCATCAAATCTGATATTCTCATAACCCTTTCTGTTATGCTTGTGTTACCAAAGTGTCATTTGTAATGTGTTTGGGTGTCATTTGTGGTCATTTTAAAAAAAAAAAAAAACCCGCATCCAGCATGTTTCAAATGTACCAAAGTAACATGCACATGAAAGAATATCACGAATATAAAGGAGAGACGAGATACCTTTCATCTCAACGAAGGAGCGTAAGGAGCCGGGCATGGAGATACACTGAGATCGGGTAACTGATTTATAAAATCTAGAGTTGCCTGCAGGCATGCATGTAGTATTTTCTTTTCTGACCTAACAAGCTGTGTAGCAACTCGCTTCTTTGGATTCAGATTAGGATCAGCTAACTATGTAGAGATTGATTGAAAGTCAGTCAGCAGTAAAACAAAATCAATCCTAGTTGGAAAACATGAAAGTTACCAGACATACCAAAGACTCATCTGCACTCAAGGTAGTTGGATAGCCGGCCAGCCGAGTTCTAAAATATTGAGCAAGTTGGTCCAGCACTGCACTTTCCATGCAGGGGCTAACCTACAAGAGCCAGTATAGTCAGCATAAATATTTTGGCTTATAATCTTCCAAAGTAGTATACAAAACATCTTAATAAAAAGCATGTTTTCTTAACCTAAAAGTTGAACTTACTGGACAAACTGGACCTTGAGAAGAAATAACAGACTGCATCTCTGAAGGATCTGAAACATAGCCTAGTCGCAGATACGGAAGCATATCTGAGACAGTTTCCTTTTCCTTCCCGACAGACACCTGAGCAGGGTAGGATGTAAAGAACTAATGCAAACCTTCACTTAATAACATTCAACACTGAAATAGTTTGAAGTGCACACCTGAAAAGCTTGTACTGATAATTTTCCATTTCTCTGAGCAACCATTCTTTTATCTTGATATTGTGGATCCTCAGTATTCAAAGCTGCCTGGAACACATAGAAAAAATGGCATATGAAATGCACTTGACATAAACAGAAAAGTGCAACCTTATAAGAGAAAATATCCAGATTTTACCTCAACCATCAAACGGTCATAAGGATTTTCTTCATCAACAAAACCGTAGTTTATAAGTAATTTTGAATTAGGCTGTGGTCCACACCTGTAGTATATACGAATCATCATTTTATGATAAGTATCAATTATGGGCAGTAACATGATAACGTAATACTAACAAGATAGACTTCGAAAGATCAGCTTCTTATAAGTTAGCTGCATAATCTTGATATATGTAATCAACGTACCAAACAGCAATAGATTCCCCTGCCTTATATGGCCGATCAACCACTAGTTGAACAGCATCATCAGTAGCTGTCAACATTGCCCTGCACTTGCTTCCATATGCTAACAATGGGGGTCCAAGAGGTACCAAAGCAAACCTTTGAGCTAAACTAACTTTCTGCACTCAGAGAAAGAAAAATTTGGATAATATTGTCTACAGAGAAGATTGCATGGCTGCTGACACTGTTTTACCATTCTTCCCTGTCTAGGAAACATTCTATGTAATGAGAAAGTACGTCACGGGATTAAAAGAAATCTTGCCTGCAAATGCACAACACAAGACTGAACTGCAACAAAAGCTTGTTTGAAAATCTCAAACGGGAAGGCCTCAGTAGGAATATCGTAAGGGTATTGCTGCAAAGTGCGAATAAACAAAACAACATTAGGTCATATTACTGGCTACAACTCTAATTCAACTCCAAATATACTTAGAGACTGACCTGAAATAGGGACCCAGCCATAAACCACACAGTGTCGAGCTCATTATATTCCCTTTTAATACCTTCAGCTCTGTCATGAACTGCAGCCTGATTCATTACAACCATGATGTCAAGAATTCTACAAACTTGACAGAACATGTATACATATTGCAGCAAGAAGACATTTAACAAAAGGTGAACAGATAACTAGCAAAATATACCTTTGTGGGGCTGCCGGTAAGATAAGCCAGTTCAGATTCCGACCATAACAGCGGAGACTCCACCGCTAACTGACCTCTCCCTCGCTGACGATCAAGTTCTCTAATGTACGGATACCAAAATGATTTCTTCCCTTGCTTCTTCTCATACATTAAATAAAGTGCCAAGCATGCCAATTCGGATAACTTATTTGTGGTTAACAATTCCGCTACACGAATAATCAAGCACCAAACAACAAATCATTGAGCTAGTCCTACATACTCAATAAACACTAATAGTCATAGAGTACTCTCAACACATTCAATGATCAAAAGCAAAGAAACAGTAAGCACCTCACCAATAGTTTCGTTTCCCAACACTCTCTTCAGTGTCACTACCAGCGAATTCGGCACCGAAAATGCAACATCACCAACCTTGCAATATAAACAAAACAAAATCAAATCAGCTTCAATCAACTTGAAATTTGAAAATCAGTGAATGAAAAACAGTCACAAATCTCAAGAATTTTTACCTCGAGATCTTCGCTGGCAGCTACGTAGTGAATAGCCCTGTGTTTCTCATCATACGACGGTCGTTCCTTGAGCACAACCTTACACGGCGGCAGCCCATTCTTATGCATCCACTCTTTCAAGTCCTCCGCCTCGTCTCTCTCGTTGACCGCCTTGCGTCGCTTCCCGTCCTCCTTACGCGACCCGATCAAGGTCTCGGAGCTGGAGGCGAGGCACACATTTCTCCGGCGAATCGGAACCCTAGAGGTCAGCCGCGGCGAAATCGAAGAGGCGCTGGAGCGAATCGGGAGCCAGGTGCAGCTGTGGTGGAGAGGACTGACCTCCATGGCGGTGGAAAATTAGGGTTTCGTGTCTGGGATTTGAGATTTTGCTTGAGGTTGAAGAATGAAGAAGAAGAAGAAGAAAGAGAGAGAGAGAGAGAGAGTGTGTTAGGTTGAGAAATGGAAGGTGTGGTGGGATTTTGACTATAAAAATCTGAGAGATGGTTTTGTTTTCAGTTTGGATGAGGCGCGCCAATTGTCGCTATTGTTTTATCAGAATGCGACTTGTCGTTTTTTTTTTTTTTTTTTTTTTTTTGTCTATCCTGGTTTTGGAGACTGAGCTCAATGTGGATTTGATTCGCTATCACCGGATTTTCCCCACATGGTGTACATAGTGTGATCAATCCTGAGTCACACATAGCTAATGTTATAATTTACAAACCTTACTTGCTTTGTGCACATGTATATATAGCATATTATGCAATTCTAAACTTTATCCTTAGTGGGATTAGAGAAAGATGAAAAAGTGGTGGATAAATTCGTTACATAGTATGAAAAAAAAATGTATTATGTATAATGTGTTGAGATGGTATGAAACGTTGGAGCAAACCAAAACATGTAGGTTATGTCACATATTTCTGTGCTTGTTGGAGATGAGTGTCTCTCTGTCCGACAGAATTTACATTGTTTTGCGAGGTTCATTATTCATAGTCCAATTAGACAGTTATTCATGTGGTCTCTTCACGAATGACTGTGGGTGATTGTGGGTGCCAAATAAAATGAGGTGGGTGATTGTGGGTGCCAAATAAAATGAGCAAGCCAATCATTGTACTAAGAGAAACACCGATTTTTTTTCTTTTAAGGGAATTGTTAAAATTGGTATTCCTAAAAAATGAGGTCATATAGTTGTCATAACTCATAAGCAACTTAGAATCAAGAGGATGAAAGTGTCATTAGAATCATGTAATTGCATGACACTTTCGTTTTTTGCCGCGCATGATCATCATCCACCAACACTCTTTTTGCATGTATATTAGGATATGAGGGCTACAGATTTGTTGAGCCTACTAACACTTCGCTAAACTGGAATAAGAGAAGGAGAAATCAAGATAATATTGAGGATCATAGGGGAAACAGGTTACAAAAGCCTATAGCTTAAGTTGTGAGAATATTAAAGAAGTTTATTTCATGTTGTCATCTGTGTTCTAGTAGTTTTCAGAGTACTTTTCTGTCATCATCGCTGAAAAGGTAATCAAAGATCATCGCTAAAAAGGTAATCGAAGCTGATACTGGGTATATTGTTTAGCAATGTCAACAACAACCTGTAGTAATATTGATTTTAATATACTCTGTGTATTTGCTCCTAAACATTTGCATCTCTTAGGTTCGATATTAGCATATTAACAAGAAATGCCACTCCAGGTTTAACAGACCTATAGTTGTTGTGATGTTCTGGTTATATGATTCAGTTAGTGTCTGTGTCCTTTGCCACTAGGAATGGCAGACACCTTATGAAGTTTTGGGGGGCACTTCAGTTCAACGCCAATGAATTAAAGTTCATCAATTTTTTTCACTAAATCTGGAACTCTAATGTTTGTTAGTTGTTACAGACTGAAAATGAACTGGAAGTGCGACACCTGGGAACTAAATATTCAAGACTATGCAAAATTCTCTCCTGGGTTCATCACTTAGAAGTGAGTCCCTTTCCTTTTTCGTGTTTAGAGGTAACTATATGCGCTGATGGAGTCCCTTTCCTTAGCCCCCACCCCCTTGAGAAGACAAACTCTAGCAGATAACAAGGTAGTTGCAGTGAGGTTCTGCACCCTTGCATGTTAAGATACTGACAAGTAATATGCAACTTAAAAAGATTACCGGCAAGGTTAATTTCAGATAGTTTGATATGTATAGGACGACTATGATCCTGGTAAGTAATATGTATCTCTAATAAAGACTATGGTATCACAAATTTTAGATGGAAAAGAGTTGAACGAATCTAGAGATTGAAGCAAGAACTTCAAGTTCTAACGAAGATGGAAGAAAGCTTCATTAGAACTTGGGGGCACACCTAATACCAGTACTCTAGTAGTATCCGAAACACAGCGGCAACAAACAGCTACTGAGACAAACGAGAAACTGGATAATTGAAGAACCTGAGTGATGGTATTATAAAGTACAATAGTTACAGCTACTGGCCAAGAGAAATCTGTGAGAAATAACTTTGAATACCAGACGATCAGTACAGTTACCAACTTGCCATCAGAAACTAAACTGAATTTGATTGCTGGCAGTAAGTGAAACTATCTAGGCAAAGGTAAAGGCGAAACAATCCACAAAATTGACCCTTCTTAACTAAGAAGGTGAAAGTGATGATCTCATATACTGTTACAATCGGTTGATGATGATAGCAATTGTACTACAAGCTCAATTTGGTCCTAAACATATCTTTAACCACCTGTCTCGGCTGTGGATTGTCTGGTCCTCTGTCTCGCTGCCCAGACGTAAAGTACAAGTAACCATCCCAAAAGGCAGTTAGTGTGGTTTTTACTCGATACGGAAGCCTCCCGATCACTGACCATGTCTGTAACAAAAGAGCAACCATAAACATTCAAATTTGTACTGCAAGTAAGATACAAGTGGTGGAACTGATAATTCAAGAATGATTCATTATCAACGTAATGCATAATCTTTCTGGTTTCTGGTCTTAATGATGATAGGAGAAGGTTAATACCATCGAGTCCAAATGAAATTGGAAGACCTCCCCAACGAGGATCATCCTTTTGGTGATCGGGTTCTTCTCTGTTGTACCGCCAGTGATGATAATAGAATTGTTGAGAACTACCCAAGCACATTCTACGTGAGAATTTGGTTTTGGCATCGGAGGTAACACTTTCCATTTCATTTCATCATCAAGCATATAAACATCAGCATAGACCACCTGAGATAGTGAGCAAAGATGTATGAGTGCTCAAGACAACAATTCATGTCAAAACAACTGTGGTAAAACATCAGAGAAGTACAATGAAGTAGCATAAGTCGAGAACAATACATCCAACTGAAACCAATTCAAGGAATATATCTAATTAGAACAAAACAGAACCTCATGCCTGCGCGAGCACTTGAAAATTGGTGAACCAGGTTTGGCCATAAAATCACCTTCTTGACCACCAACAACAAAGAGTCTATCATTGATTACAACTGAAGCCCTGTTAGAACAGTGACATCCTCAATCAGAAAATATAACAGAAACTTCAAGTAGAGAAAATTTTCAAATTAATGAAATGGATGGATGTAATGATAGTTCACAAACCTGTGTGGTCCACCGCGTGGAATAGGTACTTCTTTCCTCCAGTTTTCTTCCAATGCTTGACCATCCTTCACCGCAATACTCCAGTGCTCCACACCAGGCGTATGACGATTTTCTTTGCTACCACCCATCACATGGAGCCTGTCTCTCCATATTTGAGTTGCAGGAGCATACCTGCCAAAAGTTATCATTTTGGTGTCAAATAGATGATTTATGCTACAAAAGATCTATCTTTTCATAGAAATATAATGGAAATACAGCTCATTAGATCAGCAGTCTCAAGTCTAAAATGTAAAACAACATTCTTTTGTTAGAGCAGTGCATGTCAAGGATAAGAATTGCCCTTTCCTCTAAGAAGGAGCATCAAATAAGTTTCTCAAAATAGGGAGATTAATAAAAAAAAGTAAATAGAATACGGATAACAGATAAAAGAAAACATCATCTTAATTAGAATATGAAGAGAATGACTAGCATGTTAGTTTACCACGGAAGATTAAATCAAAGAACAAGAAGCAACAGCCAAATTGTACTTCTATAAAATCATACATAGCATCAATTTGAAGCCTGACAAGATTACATACCTAGGAGAAGGTAATGGGGGTATACTACCCCATTTCTTTGTCTCAGTATCCAACACAAATGAACGAGCCGTAGGCCCTCTACATTGGGGACCATACTGTCCTGATATCACATATATGCATCTCCCATCAGAGGCGACTCCTAAATGAGAATGTCCCATCTCTTTTGGCATATCAAACCTTCCTCCCCATGTATTGTCGGAGAAATTGAATATATCAACGTGAGAATGTACCTGTAACACAAAGATATGCATAAACCGATGAACATCAAACGCACAAATTCTAATGATTTGGTTTAATTCCATCAGTATCCAACATCTTGAGACAGTTATAAATTTAGCAAAAGACATCAAGGGATCTTGTGTGTCAAATATAAACATCATACAAACAAAAAACTCACAGATAGATAAGATCCTCACATAGTCAAGAGTGCCATATCCTGCAAACACGTAAAATAGATTCTTAATCTGTATTGCAGCTCCATCGAGACGAGGCACCGGTGCTGGCGACATCTTCTCCCATGGAAGCTCAGGTGCAGCTATATCAGCAAACGTCCCAGACAATAATCTCTCATTAGCAGGTTCATTCTTGTCTCCCACAACTTCTTTCTACGTGTATAAGAACAAACTTCATTACCAACCAGAAATCATTCAAATGCCAAAATAAACAAAATCCCATTTATATGGCAAACAAGAAAGTTCGAATGCCTCTATTTCAAACACGTTGGGCAGAGAAACAAGAAAGAAGCTTCTATCTTTCCCACTAAATTTCCTGCGAAACACCTCTACTCAAATTACAAACATTAATAAGAAGACCCTCTATAACCAACCAGAGAAATCAGAATGCAAAAGAAGAAACTCCCATTAGTATGGCAGACAACAAAGTCCAAGTGCATATGAATCCTCATTTCCAACACTTTTGGCTCACAAACAAAGAATCTCCATTTTGAAACAGACAAATTGCAAAATGGGATTAATCTGATGCAAAGGTGTCTCACCTGGCCAGCATTGTTGGCTGAAGCATTTGGTACGACTAGGGTCGCAGTTTTCTGAAGCGCCAAACTAGACCCAAGAATCGAATACGCAGATGAAGAATAAGACGATGAAGCCCAGAAGAAATCTACAATTAGAGCCGCTCCAAGCAGAGACGCGCAACATGTCAGAAACACCCATTTCAATTTTGAAGAAGAAGAAGAAGAAGAAGAAGAAGAAGAAGAGGTGGTGTGGTTTTGGGTAAGCCTGGCCATCTTTCATCCCAAAACCCATAATCAGAAACACCATACATAAATAGAGAACATGTTGAAGCAGGAATTCTGAGGAGCCAAAAAAGAGTTGGGCGCCAATGGTTTTGATTCGCTGCCTTTTAAATTCGTTTTTTGCTTATTTCCAATGAATCAGCGGCAGTCGTTTTTTTTTTTTGGCATACTGAAGGCTGCCGTTTTGGTGGTTTCGGTGAAATTAGGAATCCACAAAAATAAATAAACACAAAGTAGGAAACGCCCAAACAGTCACGATTGTAAAAAGAGATAATAAAATTAGGAGGCAAAGGCTGACCAGACCAATCGGTAGTATTACTCCATGATTCACAAGCGCATGAGTTATAACTTCACGGAAAATATAAGAGTTAACAAAATTGTATTTGAGATCTATCGTAACAAGCACTTGCTCCACGCAACGCCTAGTTACTAGGGCACTTGGGAAGGAGCTTGATTAGATGAAGTTAAGAACATGTATAGAATCCACTTCCAAACTAATTATGTTTTCAATAAAATAAAAAATTAAATATGTTTTCAATCCATGATAACTAAAATAGCTTTGAGCCTTTGATAAATGAAATCCAACATAATAATCTAGGGGCCCGTTTGGATTATAGATTTTGATTTTGATTTGTATTTCAAATTCTAAGATTTCAAATTCATAAATTTCAAATCTGAGAATTCAAAATCTCTTTGTTTGGAAACTGTGATTGATTGATAGATTTGAAAGTAAAGATTTCCCTCTAACTTTTGATTTAGACCTATGGGAAGAAAGAGATTGAAAACTTGAGGAGATGCGTGAGAAATCCATAGAGAGGAGAGAGAAAGCCAATGAGAGAGAGAGAGAGATCCAAATCCCCAATTACAAATCCTTATATCCAAACAGGCCCTAGGGGAATTTCAAGAATGAGATCATCAAGAAGAACAGTATTCAGATCTCTTATTGTACAGTAATGTATCAACAGCAAATTAAAAGAAAATTATAAGCCTTATTTTGTATTAAAAGAAAATGAAAGGCTCCGTCAACATTAATTAATTAGGAGGATGATAGTATTGCTGGAGTGTGTAGATGGTCTGCAAGAAGGTGAGGACCAGGAGGACAAAAGCTGCAACAAAAGAGATAGTAGACCATGGTGTAGCAAAATAATCACGTCTCGCTTTCTCTTTCCACCTGTTCCATGTAGCGTTGTAATACTCATTTACCTTTGTGCTGAGTCCATTGTAGGCAAAGTCCACGACTGTAGTGTCATTGCAGAGATCGTTGAAGAACTTCGGAGCATCATCAGCACTCACCCAGTTGGCTACAATCCCTTTCTCACGGAGAAGATCCATATCCTTGGCCGTATCGATGAGACTGTCCATCACAACAGCGTAGGATGTTATCATGTGCTTGCAACCGCGATAACACTGCTCGTAGGCCATGAGGTTCCTGAACAAAGTTTCCGTTTCGTCATAGATAGCCAGCTGAGGAATGGTGAATTTGCCCTTTTCGAACGTTATGTCCAATATGCCACGTCGAGTTCCTTCGGCCTTTCTAAATTTGACGCCTGCTTCTGAAAGTGTAGCAGCACTTGGTAACCTCTGTGGAAGTGTAGTGTAGCAGCGCGTGCTGCTACCAGCACCATCAAGTAGTGTAGCAGCACGTGGCATACCGGCACCTATACGTGGTGTACCGGCACCTATACGTGGTGTAGCAGCACGTGGCATACCGGCACCTACCAGTGGGGTACCAGCACGTGGTGTAGCGGCACGTGGCATACCAGCACCTATCGGACGCCGAAATGTAGCAGTACTCGGTATTTCCTCTGGCAAGTGGTAGGGCAACTTTGGTGTCGGGTCTTTGGGTCCGTTATATCCCTGAACGAGGGAAGTTCTAATCAGATCAAGTATGTGTAGAGGCTCACGAGAGCCGGGTTCGGGGTCGCTGAAATTGCTATGATCAGCCACTAAATTTCTGAAGAAGTTGATTACCAATATACTGAGGGGTTGGGGGTCAGGGTTACCATGCTCAATTTTGTTATAGAAAAACTCGAGCACAGACCAAGGCAGCTGATTTTCTAGACACAGAAGATCATGGCATAGATATTGAAGCATACAAGAAACGTTGAAAATGGGGTCGTTATCGTCGTGTCGCTCATCAGCATCAGCTGCCCTCCGAAATAATTCTGTCAAGAAACAACCATCGAGTATGAGCATCTCTATGAAGTCGTTTTGGTCAAGATGTTTGCATGGATCTGAATAACAACCTCGGGCTTCCTTTTCCCGTTCCTTGATGCTGTTGATCAAGCTATCCAAGGTCATTGCCCCCTTCATACGATCGAGAAGGCGTTTTAAATACCATTCTTTCACATTTTCCACAAGTTTAAATTTTGCATGATCAGCACCTCGGTGAAGTGGTCCGATTGAAACTATATTAGGTTCGTAAGCTCTTTTTTTTTGTCTTCGTAGCACATCGGGAACTCTGAAGATGCAACATGTGGAAGGCAAAGGTGAGCCGGCCTTCGAAAGCTTTGTGATTAAGGTGCTTTTCAATTGTTCAATAGTTCTGCCTCCATCAACATTAACTGAAACACTTCCATCCAGTACATGATCCTTTTCTATATCACTCCCACTTACCATGCCTTTGTTTCTGATCTGATGTAATACGCTGTGAAATTGTGCTGAAATACAAGTTTCCTTGAGCCGTTAGTTATATATTTTAAGGAATTCACCCCCGGTTTCATGGTTTTAATTAAATTGAAACTACTAAATCTTGATTTTTTTATTTTTTTTGTCAAATAACATACGTACTATTGTCTACCTTGCTTATAGTGGTATGCAAAATAGAATTAAGATAATTCAACAAACTGAGGTTGATACAATGCAAATAAGCTAACACAATATATATGAGATCAAAGACGATTCAACCAAAAGAAGATCTAAATTACAGCTCGTTTAGATTGTTCACGATATATATTAGATCGTTTGACTACGTACTTTTTCATATATGTGGTCACATAAATGAATTTTGGCAATATGATGAGTAGGATAGGGACAGCTCACCGAGGAAGGCCACGACATAATAAACCGAGTCTAAAACCAATATATAACAATACTTAGACAACATGCAGCTGCATGCAATTAAATCAAATATGTGACTAAAAATTGTAATTAACTTCGTATTATGAAGTTAACCGGTTAGTTCTACAACGCTCTTAATCTAAAAATTGTATCACTTAAGCACTCGGTAAAAATTTAGAACCCAAAATATTTAGATTAAAAAGTAATAATTTTTAAATATTTTTTCAAATATATTCATCAAAGATACTTTAATAAGAAACTATACCAAAAAAATGGTTCTCTCCTCTTGGAGAATTTCATCGGAAGCAAAAACTAGGGTTTCCTAGTAGGCTGCGAATCATCTACCAAGAAGAAAAATGCAACTTCTTTCTCTTGGCCAAATCCTGGTGTCGGTGACTTGGCTTGCTGGTACTCAATTCTTGTCGGCTTTGACCTTCTTTTCTTAACTGTTTTAGCCTTTGCTTAATTGTGTCATTGGTTTGAATTTTTTGTGTCGAGATTCAGATCTTGTTACCGGCGGTGCTTTTGGAGGAAATTCATATCTAATTTTGGATTTCAAACTGAATTTATTTTTGGTGAAGGGTAGCGAAGCCATGATGTACCAGATCGTCATGAGTTTCAGATATTTCATGGGAAGGGTGATGGCCTACCTCTAAAGACCGAGTTCTTGAATTCCTTCATCTTTATAGGATATGCGGTATGGTGTGGTGGTGCTAATTGTGGTAGTGGCGGCTCCTTTAAGAGCGGCGGCTTCTAAGGTAATATTTTCACCAGCATGAGTGGTGGTATCGGTATTAGTCGACTGCTTACGGCTTATTGGCTTTCCGGTGATGCCCTTCTGGCAACAACGACGGCGAGGTTGTGGAGTATGCTAGGGTTTTTGAGAGTTTGGACTCGTGGGCTATTTTCTTGGGCTTCTTTTGGTTTGAATCTTTTTAGAGCTGGACTAGTACTATAGTTTAAGCTAGTCCTATGGTGTGGACTTGGATGGATTGGGTCTTTATGACCCATCGTCATATTTAATCTTAGATCAAGGGCAGATTCAACTGACTTGCTTGTTACCTTTTATTTTGCTTCTAACTGATATTTTGAGTCTTTGAAAATAAAAGTTTTATAAGCAGTTTTTTTAGAGTGAATGTATTTTTGATTGTTAGGGACCTAGATGCAGCTAGATGTGTTGTACTCACAGGGAGTGATTCTTATTGTATTTTATTTCTTGTACTGTTTACTGAATATAAATATGACTTGAGTACTTAATTAAAAAAAATCAAAGATACTTTGATATTACATCAACGACAGCAAAAGTTATTAACAATATAGGGTGCGTTTGGGGGAGCTAAAAAAGTCCCCCTACTTATAAGCAATGAAGGTAAAAATGTTTAGTAAGCTCAGCTCTACCTAAGTTCTAAGAAAAGCCGAAGTATGGGGAGGCCAGCTTTTGGAAGCCAGCTTTTGCTTCTGCACTGTAGCGAGATACTGTAGTTAAATGAACTTTTCAAAAATACCAGCCGTTGCCCCTCACTATTGAAACGAATTACATCATTCAAAAATCCTAGCAGCTTGCCGCCATCAACTGCTCCTACTTCTCCCACGACTCCGCCACCCACCTCAATCGGGTCATGATTACGATCGGGTCGTCGAAGCCGGGTCGCTAGATTTGGGGGCGACGATGATAGAGTGGAACGATGGTGACAGCTAAGGCGTCGTCGTGGAAGGCTGGAGACCGCCGTCGAGATAGAAGGCGGCACTAGGCTCGGCTACTGGGCAGGATTTGCAGTGCCAATCAAGAGAGGGACGTCAGATTTGGGAGCCAACAACGGAGTGGTGGGCTGAGGGGTCGCTAGCCAGACGGACTGCATCGAGGTTGAGCAGCTTCGCGGGGGGAAGGCGTCAGAGGAGGCTCGACCAGTGATGAAAGTATGCCGGCGAGGGAGACGATCGCATGGGTGCCCAGAGCAAATATCTGGGTGCCCTGAGCATCTTCATCCTCTGCAGACAACGAGGTCGTCGACAGGGTTTAACTTTACTTTTTCCGACAAAAAGTTGTCGGCAGAACTTGGGGCCCTGAGAATTTTTTGAATATTAATCCACCGGCGACGGATCTCTGTGGCTCGCACAGGTTTTTAATGTCGCTCAGATCGTTCCTCGTCGTCAGATCTACAACTTGGTCTTAGCGTTGATAGTCGTGGCTTTTGTCGTCGACGGTGATGAGAGAGAGAGGTGAGGTCTGGTGGTTAGAAAGGAAGAGGGGAATGAAGATATTAGGGTTTAGTATATGGTAATTAGGTATTTTTGACAAGATTCATTAGAATGGGTATGTAACATTGGAATGGGCAAATTTTTCACCTTTTTTGTGCAAATGGTCTTTTTCCCGCTAGAAAATTATGTAATTATCACTCCTTGAACAGATTTCACCATAATGATTAGTAATTAATTATATTTAGAAATAATTTAATTAGCCATAAAATTTAAAATTAATAGGTATTACCATTCAATTAAAGTTAAAATTTATTTCATGTCTAAATTAGTCATTTATATATAAAAAACACAAGTCGCTCTCAGTTTACTAAACATTTTGCCAATGTCTTTTCTACTAACAGCACTTAAAAAAAATCAATTTACCAAACATTTAACCAATTTGTTTTTCAACAGCTTATTTTAAAAAAATAAATAAAAATCAGCTTTTCTGTAAAGCCTAACTGTACCAAACATACTCATAATGTGTCAAGGTACGAACTTTAAAACATTCTACATCTGACATATGCAATGAACTTGCCCATTATGTATGGTAAAACCTTTGGTTACATTTAAAATAATTATAATAATAATTAGTTACATTTATGCACGTTAATTTGGGTTATTGAAGAATCATTAATCTATTCATCATAACATGGATAGCAAATCGCCTGACTTAAAAGTTGAAATAAAAATGGGAAGATAAACATGTACCTGTAATCGAGACAATAATAGTTCCAGACTTGCAGGATCACTCGAGCAGCAAGAAATAAAAAGGGCCCGCCGTTAATGGACGAAGTAAACACAAAAAGAGTTGAATGTGATTATGTGCCATATAGAGCTATATATACTATATATAGACAGCAAAAACGTCTCTGCCACTTCAATTTCTCACCTACCACTTCAATTTCTCACCTACCACTTCAATTTCTCAACTCATATTAATTTCTTACCTATCATATTAATTTCTCACATGTCATATTAATAGAAAAACTCGAGCACAGACCACGGTAGCTGATTTTCTAGGCACAGAAGATCATGGTATAGATATTCAAGCATACAAGACACGTTGAAAATGGGGTCGTGATCGTCATCGTCATCGTCATCGTCATCGTCATCGTGATCTTGATCGTCATCGTCATCGTTATCGTCATCGTCATCGTCATCGTCATCATCTAGTAGTCCAACCAAGCAGCTGCCTTCCGAAATAATTGTATCAAGAAACAACCATCGAGTATGAGCATCTCTATGAAGTCGTTCTGGTCAAGATGTTTGCATGGATCTGAATAACAATACGAAAGAGAAGGCATTTTAAATACCATTCTTTCACATTTTCCACAAGTTTAAATTTTGCATGATCAGCACCTCGGTGAAGGGGTCCGATTGAGACTATATCAGGTTCGTAAGCTTGTTCTTTTTGTCTTCGTAGCACATCGGGAACTCTGAAGATGCAAGGCAAATGTGAGTCGGCCTTCCAAAGCTTGGTGTTTAAGGTGCTTTTCAATTGTTCATTAATAGTCCTGCCTCCATCAACATTAACTGAAACACTTCCATCCACTTGACCCTTTTCTATATCACTCGTACCGTCCATGCCTCTGTATTGGATCTGATCCAATGCAAGTTTCTCTAATAGTATGCTGAAATACAAGTTTTCTTGAGTTGCTATGATTTATAAGAAAAGATTTCACAGCACCGAAGTGTATATATGTTTTGTTATGAATTTCGGCCTCCTTGATTCTTTGATGTTATTGATGCTGATAATAACAGCTAATTGTAGATTTCTCTGTTGAAAATTCCGTTGTTATTAATGTATTTCTGATTGTATCGATAAAAGTCACTTTCAATAACAAAAAAATTATTATATGTGTATAATAAAAGTTGGGTCACTAGCTAGCTCACAGAAGGGTGGTCTTAAGTATAATTTTCATACAAGTAGCTGCCTCATGAGACTTACAATATTTCAAAAATTCAAAGAACGTGCACGAATATATGACGGGATACCAAATGCATATACAGTATGTGTGTGTGTGTTATAAATGAACGTGCGCATCAATGTTAAGGTATGCATGCCATTTTGTACGATAATAGGTAATTGAAATCTCACAATTACTCCGGCCATTCATCATTACATAGATAGACAAAATGCGCTACTTAAAAGTTAAAATAAAACAAGGAGATAAAAATGCACCTGAAATTCAAATAAGTACGCCCCATTTTAGGAAATGAGATGGAGAATCTATTAGAGAAGGTTTAAAGCCCAAAATCTCTAAAATTAAGTAAAATCCCTATTATAAGGAATCTGTTGGACTTATTCTAAGTGTTTGCATTATGAATGGGCTCATGTGATGGATGTTCAGAGTTGCGATGCATCAAGCCTCAATGGACTCCCTTGTCGCATGAACAAATTTGGGAGTTGCGTCTTTCAGAGGAAGACGAAGTTTCAAGTCCCATATCTCCAGTTCTCCACTGTAATCGGCAGATTGGGGGAGATAGCAACCTCAAATAACTTGTGAAGTATACGATCTTCTTCGGGGACATTCATGGATATGCAAGAAATTCCTGGATTGATCTTGTACACGGTAGCCGGATGGATCCTTCCTGACCGCTGGGAGGTCGAACCAATTCGATCAATAGTGTTTTGCTGCTTGAAAAAGGGGGTGTGAGTCGAAAACAAATGGGCAGTTACGGCTAGAATGGCCGCCGGTGAGTCTAATGAACCGAATTTTGACGAGACCCATATTAATCCAAGAGCGTATAAGACAACTTTAAAGATATTATTTGTAATTTAATTATAAATTTATAATCTTTAATATTTTATTAGTTAAATAGTTTAGGATACTATATTAATATCCCCTAAAAATATATATTACATTTAATATAGGATTTTAGTCTAGGCCTACTTATTCTCTAAGTTTTATGAATAAAATCTGTTTATTTGTGGCATAGATTTGCCCTATCTTATGAGTTCGATGTTTCTTATTTCTGGTGTCTATTGAGTGACTGTTGGAGGCCCGTATTCGGTACCCTGATCCCCATCACATCTGGGTGGGGCTCACTTTCTTGCTTCACCCTGATACTTGCGACGTTGACAATCTCATGATGAGGGGTCTCCTCCGTGAACGAGCTTTCACGACTGCGGAGTATCCAAATGGGGTTGTCGTTGGACCTTTTCTTCCCTTCTTTTTCTTTCTTCTGGGGTTTGATACGTACGTAAGTGTTTTAAACTTACTATTGATGAATAAGGTCCTGTTTATATAGAGGAATTATAAAGGTAGAATCCAATGAAAACATGGGAACATAGTCCTAATCCTAATCTACTTGGGAAAATCTAGAAGAAGGCACTTTCGTTATTCGATCAGTTTGTGGAATTCTATTACTAATTAAGTATAAGGTTCAATAGGCTTAATTTTGAACCGATCGATCGATCTGTTTATGCTTGTTGCCCTGATGAAGTCCGCAGCAGAGGGTAAGCAATCAGAACTGAGAGCTGAATAACTTTTTGTGGTACATGCATGTAAGTCTCATGGGGGAGCGTTTTAAGTTTTAAAGACTTTGCTTGAATTCTTTGCTATAATGTAGTATTGACGAAATGAGATAACTCAAGTGGTAAAAAGTACAATTACCTAAAAAGTAGACTGTTAGATTTTGAATACAAGTCACGACAAAATGGTAGGTGTGAAACTCTTACATCCTAAAAGTGGTATTAAGCCAAACCCAACTAACTGACCAAAAGAAAGCTAATACACATTAATTGTACGGCAACAATTTTAGCTTAATCCAGGAAGACAAATTCACTACGAATTGGATAATCAATTTCCATTTTTGGTCGTTAATTATGTCTATAACGTCTATATAACTAGAACATGCATGCTTCATCAGTTCATCTTGTCTCTTTCTTCTTTGAAATTCGAATTTGCACCAAAATTGTCCCGTTCAAAGCTTGGATTCTTGTGTTCGGGTCGGATTTAACACCTGACGAACAGTCAACACGTGGGAGTTACGGACGTCAACCTCAATTCTTCAGTGATGTGCGCGAGCGTGCCAATATCTTTAGGTTAGATACAACTTTGGTGCGGACGACCTCTGGCGAGCGTGTTCATCTGCTCATGAATACCTGACTTCTCGATCAAGCGACTGTTACGCGGGTGTTGACTAGGCCGGCGTAAAAGGCTCGAACAAGACCTAATAAACTTTCTACTAGGATTTTCCTCCCAACCTATTACAGATTGAGAAATCTTACTTCGATCCTGGGATGCAAAGCAGAGCTTTAGTCAAGACCGCGAAAAAGGTTTGTTTTGCAAGATAGCGACTCGATTTGCCACAAGGTGGCGACGAGACACGATAAGTCTTAGCGATGCTTCGACACGAATGCAAGACACACTTTCGACAATCGCGACAAGTATATAGCGACCGGTGCAGGTGTAAGGTTGCGGCAGGGTTGGACCGGTGGTTATTTGCAGTTGGCGGAAGCGGTTCGCGTAAGATTGCTTCGGAGAGGCTTTGCAAGATTTGCGATGCGCAAAAGCTTATGTGTTTGTAAGATGGTTGTGAACCCTTATTACGTTGCTCAAGAGTTCTTTATATAGAGAATGCAGAACCTCAATACTTGCGTATCAAGCATAATAGATTCTGAGATCAATTATGATTCGATTATCCGAAACCACCTCTGATTCGGATTCCTAGAAGGACTCCAAATATATTCCTAGAAGGAATGAGATCTAAAATATATCAGATTATTCACTAATGAATAACCTCTTAGGCCTCGATCCATAATCTCGGACAAATGTCAATTTAGGCCCAAACATCTTGGACATAAGTAGATTTAGGTTAGTTACTTTGGTGCAGATATATAGAAAGAGCAGATCACTGATGATGGTGGTGTTGCATGAAATGTCTTCTCAATTAAATAACAAGTAATGGTAGAAAAAAAAAGGGTTCTCATTTGGTAAAACAATCCCCGTGTTCTTTGGTTTAGTGTTACAAGATAGGGGGGAGTGATGAAAGTGTTTCAATTATTTGTTCGATAGACTAACAAAGCATTCTGAAGAAAATGCTTCATTGAACAGTGCTTAGTAACAGTACCATGTACAGTACAAAGTACAAACCCTTCAGGCTGAATGTTCGACAGACTAACAAAGTATTCTGAAGAAAATGCTTCCTTGAACAGTGCTTAGTAACAGTGCCATGTACAGTACAAACCCTTCCGGCCGAATGTAATATAGTAAATGTCACTCTCCTCTTTAAGAGAGGAAATAAAAGTGACTTAGATGTGAGGGAAACATTTTTGTTTTAACATATTTACAGATTGACTAGCTCATAAAGTTCAAACATATCAGTTATTTATAAGATTACAAGAAAAAAAAAATTGGTAAAACTAGAGACTATCACGAGATCACATCAACCATCAAGTGATTAGTAGAATTCGAAAAGGACCTCATCCCAAAACTGAAGCGTGGCGTAGTACTAAACCAAGAAAAGGACCCTCATATCAGAGGATTAAAGCGCGGCTTAGTACTAACCACACACTAAGCCAACGTAACCCCAATAAAGCCCAGCCCAAATAATGGCCCACTAATCAGCCCATCACCTGTACGAAACGATTTAGAGTATTACGGCGTAGCACCTCATTTTGTGTCTCGCATACAGCCAACTTGTTCTGGTCCTCTCAGACCTCCTCCGTCGTCTTCATTTGGATCTCCGAGCTCCGGCGCCGCCTTTGAATCTCCGATACCAGAGCCTCGTCGCCGTCCGACTGTGAGTCCTTTCTCTCTCTTTCACTCTCATTTTCTCAATCCTCGCAGATCTGAGGCTCTCGTTTCGACTTAGGGTTTCATATCTCTATCTAATTTCTGCTTCGCCGATCAATTGCGTTAGTTAGAATCTCATCTGCTCCAATCTCAATCGCTCCGAGCTTGAATTTTGAATTTAAATTAGTGATTTAATGATGTGTATTGGTTTCCAGTATTGTAATCTATTATGATGCTTTTCGATATATGCCTTTATATTTGTGCATGTATAATCTGTTATAGCAGCTTGAGGAATGTAATTTTTGGTGATGTTGAGTAGAATGATGGAAGAAATTTGATAATTTTGAGGTGTTTTAGTCAAGTTTTGATTACTGATGTATGGTTTGGATGAATTGATAGGATTATTGACTGAAATGGCTGGAGGAGCAATCCACCAGTTATTGAGGAGGAAGCTTCAGCTTCAGTCTACGGTAAGATATTAAGAATCGTATGTCGCCGATAGTTGGAACTGATTAGATATTGAAAAATTTGGGTTTCATACGTGTTTGGTTCTTGAATTTGGGGTTGATACACTTTATTAATGAGAGTGGCAAGTGGGAACTGGCCCTGATCCTCTGTAATAAGAAAATTAGAAGTTTGATTTCGTAGCAAATTGAGCCCCTTTACCTTTATCTTTTGTAGTACTGTCCTCTTTTGTGTACTGTGCTGTATCTTAATTATGGTTGGTTATTAAATTGCAGGCCCCGTCCTTTTTGTCATCCCTAGTATCTAAGAAAGATGATACTGGGTCTGCTGGGACAAAGTCCCTCAGAGCACTCGCACTGCTTGGAGCAGGTGTTTCAGGACTATTGGGATTTGCAACTGTAGCATCTGCTGATGAGGCTGAGCACGGATTGGAGTGCCCAAACTACCCATGGCCTCATCAGGGAATCCTTAGTTCATATGATCATGCTTCGTGAGTTCAAAATGAACCTGTTCATTTATTTAAAGCTATCTTACAATAAAAAAGAAAACTTTTTTCTCTTGCAATATGTTTCTTTCAACTGTTTCGTTTTCTCTTCATGTTGCCCCCTAAAACCTGATTTCCGATTACATTTTGTGACTGAAATGTGATACAACTGGTTGCTGATATAAGTTCGGTTCTACTGGTTGCTGATATAAGCTCTATTTTACTTAAACAGGATTCGCCGTGGTCATCAGGTCTACACACAAGTCTGTGCATCCTGCCATTCCATGTCTTTAATATCTTACCGTGACTTGGTGGGTGTTGCATATACCGAAGAGGAGACAAAGGCTATGGCCGCTGAGATTGAGGTAACTGATGGCCCTAATGATGAGGGTGAGATGTTCACTCGCCCTGGTAAACTCAGTGATCGATTCCCTCAGCCATATGCAAATGAGCAGGCAGCTAGGTTTGCCAATGGCGGGGCATATCCGCCGGATCTAAGTCTCATCACAAAGGTACTTATAGTCTTCAGCCAAGGAATTCTTACTGATTCACATCTTTTGGTACTGCTGGCATCATCTCACCCATATCCTTTTTCAGGCTCGTCACAATGGTCAGAACTATGTATTCGCCCTTCTCACAGGTTACCGTGATCCTCCAGCTGGTGTTCAGGTATCTATGATTTTTAAATATGAAAGGAAACAAGACTGATCAGAAATAAAGAAAAAACTTTATAAACAAGTTGCACTTCATGATTTCATACGAGGCACCCTTCCCCCAAATATGCATATAGCCTTTAATGAAATGTTGTGAATTGTGAGTGGTCAAACAGTGCTACGAATTGTGATCTATTCTACTCCATGAATGTGCTTCATGAAATATGGGCTAATTCAACATTTTTGATAGGGAAACACAATTAGTTTATTTACAAATAGTCGCTGAGCATGAATAAATGAAAACGCAGAACAATCTTGAAATTGGCTCGTGTTAACGTAGCTTGTGTTTGCTCGATGAGTTTATGTGCTGTAATTCTTGTTTTCTAAAGAAGAGTTAACTGCTTTTGTAGATCAGAGATGGTCTGCACTACAATCCTTACTTTCCTGGGGGAGCAATTGCCATGCCTAAAATGCTTAATGATGGTGCTGTTGAGTATGAAGATGGTACTCCTGCTACTGAGGCTCAGGTTCGTATCTGTTTGTTGGTATATACATTCCTTTCAGTCTATTTATTGTCTAGAGGGTTGCTGAAACAAGTTGTTACTATGTTGCAGATGGGAAAAGATATTGTTTCATTTTTGTCGTGGGCCGCAGAACCAGAAATGGAAGAGAGGAAACTGGTACGTTTGCATATAAGCCATTTTTGCAGAATGCCACATGGTCTGCCTGTGTAGATTCTGACATTTAAGTGTCCTAAAATGCAGATGGGATTCAAGTGGATATTTGTTCTCTCATTGGCACTACTTCAAGCTGCTTATTACCGACGATTGAAGTGGTCAGTTTTGAAGTCCCGCAAGCTGGTTCTGGATGTTGTGAACTAGCCGCCACTTTGGTTTCATTCAATGTTTTGCTTCTGAGAAGACAGTCTGGAAATAATTTTTTTACAATGTAATCAAAGTTTTGCTTCCATGTCAAATTGGCTCGAAACAGTAATTCGTAATGGAGTGACCATAGGGTGTCATTTGAATAGATGGAATAAGCTACTCCATACATACACCTGGAATATTTATATTTTCTTTTTCTTGGGCATGTGAGTTTTGGTTAAATTTCAATCAAGTGCCAGATCCTCATGATTGGATTACTGTCTTTGTACTTCCAGTAGGTTGTTATGTAATGGCAGTTGAAAAATGAGAGTACATAACACTAACCTTTTGCAGTTTTCCTTGCCTGAAGAAGATAATTCCAATGTAAAATTCCAGAAAACGATTCTTTCTGTGGTTGTTTGGATTTTGGAATGCTGTTTGGGTATCTGGGAAGTATAACGAACAAACCGAAGTATGGTTTATGTATGATGGACAGCGTCCTAGTTTGAATTATAGATCAATTGCTGCACTGAGCAGCTTGTATTAGTGCAACAGAAGCCAGATTGACAACTCAAATTTCTCATCGGAACCGTCATTGAAATGGCAAATAATTGTTCCATATATAGTTCCATGTTGGGTAACTTGATGTTTATCATGCACCATTTCCCCCTTTCTCTACCAATAAAATTGCTATGCAAGTCTGTAATGATGGTCATTTGTGAAATGTCATGTCCAACTTTATGAGAAGACAAATTCCGATAATTATGCATCTTGGACTATAATGATTTAATGTAACTCTCAACTCTAAACTCTACTTAAAAAGACGAACTCGTTTCTGGGTCAACTTTATTCCGCAAGGTTGAGCTGATAGGCCAACCACGCGTCGCCGTTTCATTAATCGGAGGAAAAGTGAAGTGGTCCACTCCACACTTCCAATAATCCTGTCCTAGAATCCCACGCGCGCCACGCGCATCCATTTTTCAGAACTGGTTTTTACTTGTTTTGGCTAATCTCGTCAAGCCACGTGTGTTCATTCTCGAACATTTCGGATTAAAGAAAACCAGAAACCCGTTTCCACTTCAGTTGGAATGAAAATGATACTCCGCCTAAACCAAGCCCACGTGTCCCTCCTTTTTCTCCCGAGTGCTCCACACCCACCCACACCTCATTGGCCAACGTCGGGCCCGTCTATCACAGAACTCAATTTTTCGATTGGATACGCCAACGTTGGTTGGGACCCATCACCTCAAACGAATCAGCCAATAACCTGTCAGCGCTGTTGGAAAGGTGCCCTAGACACGTGGTGCTTCCTCTGCTCCCCTGCTATGATTATCGCTTCAGCGAACCGGAGAGACTACAGAGAGAGAGAGAGAGGCAGAGAGAGAAAGAGAGACAGAGCCGGAGATCGGTCAGATCGTGGGGCGAGGAGGCTGAAGAGAGTGATGGAAGGCGGAGGTGGAAGGCACGTGGCAGCCGGCGGTGGAGGTGCTCAAGACAAAACAATAATCAACCGGATAATGCTCAGATTCCGTCCAATCGCACCCAAACCAGTTACCGGAGCTTCCTCTTCAGGTGGGATAGTCCCGGAGCGTAAGAACAGAAGCTTGTCTTCTCCGAGCAGAAGAGTTAAGAGGAGGTACATTCGAACCAAGAAAAGTTACAGATCTTCAACCGGAGATCCGAGAAGTGGTATCGTAGACTCGACCGCCGTTACGCTTCAGCTTTTGCCCGGAGAAACATGCGCCGGAGAAGGCGGAGATATAGCAGGTAGTAGATCTTGGTTAAGTCTTGACCTGAAAACCCCAGATATTCAGGAACACCTAACTTCTTGGGTGAACACTCAACCATTGAACGGCTGGGCTGGATCTGACCGGAGCAAGTCGGCGGTAGAGGCTCCTTTGCCGGCTGTGGAGTCGCGGGTGACGGTGGAAAGCGTGACGGACACGTGCATAGATGTGCGAGGGTTAGGTTGTACGGACGTTGAAAAAGTGAGGAGTTTGGAGAAGGACACGTGTCCAGGGTTTATATCAGACGGTTTTAACAGAGTTGTGTGGGTGAACGAGGCTTATAAGAATATGGTGAGGCAAGGGGACGGGAAGCCGCCGGAGGTGAGGGTCTGGCTGGTGGCGATGGCGGAGCTGCCGGCAAATGTTGTCCCAGCGTTCAGTTGCAGGGTGAGGCTGCAGCACACGTGGCGGAATGAGAAGTGTTCGATAATGGTGCCCGGTGATGTGTGGAAGATGGAGGAAGGTGGTGTGTTGGCTTGGAGGCTGGACATGAAGGCTGCGCTCAGTTTGGGTCTTTAAAATTGAAGACCAGCTTGCTGGGGCTTATTATTATTATCAGGTATAATACATATTAATCTTGTTTCTATCTACAATCTAAGCTTTTGATTTGTCTACTACTGAGCCACAGAGAAGAAAGGTCAATCAGGCAATTTAAAGGTGCATGTAGTACTGGTATATATAGGGAATAGATATAAGTATATATTTGAGATTGAACCAGGAGAGTTAGATAAGTCACCAGTAAGCGATCGAGCTGGTGACCTTTATTGTCTTTTCTTCTGTAAGTAGGTAAAAAAGCATTTGCACCGATAGTAGTAAACCCAGAAATGATTGGTAGCCGGCCATCTAGCACTAGTTAAACAACAGAAGGGGGATAATAATGTACGAGAAGCAAGACCATAAAGTCCGTTGCCCATGTAGCAACTCCTAGCTATAACACACTATACATATAAAGATCCCGAGGAAATTACCGGTATTATTCTCCCTTCATTATGTTTAGAATCCTTATATCTCATGCTTATTTTTATATCTATATGGAGAAAACTACCCTAGCTAGAACTTTTATATGGTTTAAATTTTGAAGTCAAGAAGGACATCCTTTGGGATGTTGTTTTGCTAGACATTCAACTACTCACAGTTAACTACTTATTCTAACAAAAAGTTAAAAGCTAGATAACTTTAACATAATGTATAGCGCGCATCATCAATATTTAATGATAGCAAAATTTAGCCTATAATTATTTACAAAAAAAAAAATGAAATGTGAAATAAATATTATTTTGAAGATGCTCTTTAGGGAACGAAAATACACGCTCTCATTTTGAAATACACACTCCATTTTGAGTGTAGATTTCGTTAAGTGACTAAAACACTTTACATTAAATTCAGATTTTATTTGTTTAACTAGCCAAAACAAAAGAAAGATATATATGAATAATAGTTAACAGTACTACATAGTGTATATATGTGTGTGAATAATATCTAAACCTCCTTAATTACATATGAACATTGTCCATAAAATGAGATAAAATGAAGGAATATTTCCCAAGCATAATGTACTGTTTTCTTTTCTTACTTATGAAAATGTAGGGAATTTCAATTTGGGACCATTTAGGAGATATATGCACCAAAAGTGTTTTTGCGGGGTAAACTACAATCCACGTACAGTTACCTGTAGTAGAGTAATTGTATGGGTAAATTAGTGACGTAGGCATAGAGGATTAGAGGGTAATATATTCGTCTTTCGTGGTCGTAAGCAGCAGATATCAACCACGTGGCACTGTGTGAGAGAGATATAAGTTATCTTATTATGGAATAAATTGCTATTTCCTTTTTTAGAAAAAATAAAGTAACACAAAAACGTTTGTCGGTTTTGTTGAATGACGTCGAAAATCTTACCGTAAGATTCACTTGGCCGTTGGACCAACCACGCGTCCTAATCGATAGTGACGCATCACGACGACAGCTAACCATCGTCCACTCGCTAACCAATCACGTGCTTTTCCTCTCCAATGAAGTACTGAGCCATCACTGACGGAGTGTATCTCACGCGACCCCGTTCGCGTGTAGGCTTTACAAGGACTCAGTTTTTCAACGAGAATTTTGATGTTCTTGCTAATCAAAAACGACCACGTATTGGGTTTTCTCGAACCTACCCAGCGGCCAGTATCACTAACACTGAGCCCGAGACTACCCCACGTGTAACTTTCCTTTCGGCCAGTGCCTGACACCTAGGGCTCTTTGATTGGATAATACGTACCTCGATATGCTACTTTCCCGGTCGACCCTACCGGGCATGAAACTGGCCAATAAGGTTGCGGCGATGTAACCCTAGCCAGGTGGGGATTGTACGTGTATGTTTCTTCACTCTTCTCTCTCTTCTGTTCTCTCTCACTGGTTCTCTTCGCCATAATTGTATATTGCCGATTGAAAATTAAAAAAAGAGGAGAGAGGTGGTTGTTGAATAGGAATAGCAGCCTAGCAGATCAGCAGTGACCGATGGAAGGCGGAGAAGGGTGGCGTATGATAAGATGCGCCGCCGGTGCGCAGGATAAGGCTATGTTGAATCAGATAATGCTGAGATTCCGGCCGATCGCGCCGAAGCCGGTCGGTGGAGGGTCTGGTTCGGGTGAGCCACCGGCTGGTGAGAGTAACGTGCGTTTTTTGAGGGGGAGAACTAAGAGAAAGTACGTTAGGGTTCGTAAGAATAAGGAAAATGGAAAGGAAAGGGTGGAACATAAGCGAGTTGTGACACTGCAGCTGTTGCCGGAGATCGAGAAGAGCAGCGAGGAAGGTAACTACTCGACGGACGGCGGATCTAATTGTTGTGAGGTTGATTCTTCTATCGGGGAATCTCATGAGTGGCTGAGCCTTAGTAAGATCGGAAGAGAGAATAACATGAGAGCTGATTCGGCGGCGAATCAGACGGCGGTGATGGAGCGGACGGGAGGAGTGGAGTCGTGCGTGACGGTCGAGTGTGTGACAGGGACATGCATGAAGGCTCAACCTCCTCAGGGGTTTGGAAGTATGATTACAGATGAGGAGAGAGTGAGGAGTCTAGAGGTTGACTCGTGTCCTGCTATTGTTTCCGACGGTTTGAACAGGGTTCGGTGGCTGAACGGAGCATTCAAGAGGATGGTGGCTATGATGTGGCAGGTACCGGAGATAGCCGTGTGGTTAGTGTTTAACGAGGAGCTGCCGTGTACGCACTCGGCGTTTACATGCCAGGTGAAGCTGAGTTTCACTGTGGGTAGTAACAAGGAGAAGGATAAGTACTACTACTCGCAAATGGTGCCTTGTGATTTTTGGAGAATGGACGGTGGAGGATTTGCATGGAGGCTCGACGTTAAAGCTGCTCTCACCCTGTCCGTTGATTCAGCTCTACTACATTTCTAAGAGGTGGTGTAATCACTATAATGAGCTAAGAGTTCTTACAGGTCGAGCTGATATCAGGTATATAATGCCTACTATAGTTACAAAATGCTTACTCTAACAAGAAGCTTAAGTACAAATTGACGTTGGTAGCTAGCTATATGTTCACCCGAATCATAAGTCCTACTTTTGAATAAACATTATGGATTAAGGCAAATTAACCAACATTAGTTAAGCTAGCTAGGTATATATATGATAAACTCTAAGGTAGGTAGGATTTTAATTCTCTAAGATTTGATCGATGTGTCTCAAATCTAAATTTAATACCCTTTTCTTTTGTGGTTTTGTTGACAGACAGGTAAGGTAAAATGATATAATAGCAAACTACTCGACTGGCATATTTGGTGTGAAGTCTTGTCAGTAATGTGACCCCATTATTATATTTACTGTGATCCCTTACCTGACCTGACCTGTTTTTACTAGGGTCCATCACCATCAGGGTCACCGGGTGGGGTGGTTTTGTCTTAGAGGGCATGCATCACGAACTGATTTAAAGCCTGGTCGTGGGGAACTTGAGGAAATTTATCGAAGTATCACACTGAATTGAAAGAAAATTATACTCTTTTAAACCCTAGCTACATTCCAAATACATGGAATAGATAATTATCTGGATATGGTTGATAACTTAATATTTAAGACATCTGTTGTATGTGGGAGTAACTAAAGATGGAATGGCCAAATAGGTTCATGGTCAATCTATTCCTTAAAGTAAAAAAACATGAATAAAAACGTGCTTTAGGGTAAAAAATTTATTATATGTTTTATTACTTATGGGAGCTAGGGTAACATGTAATGCCTACCTAGCTAGAAGAGCAGTAGTAGTAGTTATATATATATATACGGCAGGATAATTATGATACAGAGTCGGAAACTAATGGAGATTGACTTTAAAATGAAAAATGTACTGTACATGTACTAAATACTTGATCTAGCTAGTAGAGTTATAAGAAAGATAGTTGTGACTTGTAATTAAGGTGTCACATTGATGATAAACATATAAGATGAAGGAATATATGACAAACTGTTGCAAGTTTTTATACTCAATAAAATTGGTAATTTTGGCAAAAAGTTACATATATAATACGAAGACATGTCTCTAGATTGTTTTGTATTATCATTGTATTTATTATATTTATACGATAATTTATAAAGATATGTCGCTAGATCAATTGGTTATACAGACTTATACTTGTTTGTGTTCATTAAGAAACTTAATATATTAAGGTAACAATTTACGTAATTCAACTCTGATTAACTGAGTAGCATGCACAGTTGCACACTCGTGTATGTTTTGGTAGCCAACTGATCATTAACTAATCAGTTGTCCTAAATTATTTTTGAACTTAAATACATTGATGGAATATAATCAGATAGTAAGATTGTTTGATAGCTGCCTGCCTTTATTATTTTTCACCTTAAGATCTGGTTAACTGAAGTTTAACATAGCTTGATTAAGTACAGCACCAATTAAATACTAGAACAGGATTAAAGTTGTAACAGGCGTATGGATGTGTGTGTGTATGGCTTTTAGTATTTAAATGGCTATACTAAGGATATATTAATGTGAATTATTTTCGAATCTTCCATCTGCTCGGTTATTCAATATTTAAGTTGCATTATTCAGCACTCGCAATCGAATCCTCCATATATATGTATTATCTAGCCAATTATATTTAGCTCAGCTGCATGCTGTTATCTTTTAAGTTTAATTAACTACAATCATTATCTTTCTTCCCAGCTAGGTTAACTGGCGTTTGCAATTGGATGATATGATAGAAATGGTCAAACAAATCGATCTCTTAGAGCCAAACCATCTGTCTCGCTTTTTGTTTTCAATTCAGGGAGGATTAACTATAGTAATTAACCCACACTACTCGGGGTCATATAGATTGTTTTAAAGTTCTAATAGTGCCTCGTACGCGTATGTATGTCATGCATATGATAGGAATACAATTTATAGAAAATGCCCATTTAGTACTAATTTGGCCTCCTCATTACCCATTTTAATGACCATCTTATTTTTCTCTCCTATTGAACATAAGATTACAACTCTATTGCCCATTTGAACAAATCTTTTTCAACCCTAGTACAATTTTAATTTTTTTCTTCATATTTTGTCTTTCTATATTATCTAACAGATTTTTGAATTATAATGTGCTGAGAAAATGGAAAATAAAGAAACTTTACAGAAAGATCACCCAACTCCTCCGGTCTCTCATGGCCGGTCGCCGGAGTCGTCGGATTCCTGTCACCAATTTTTTTTTTTTTTTCGCCGTTTTTTTTTTTTTATAATCAGGTTATTGGACGATGGTTACTGACCCTCAGTAAACAATTTGTAGATTACAGATTTCCAGTAATCAAGTTACTGACCCCCAGTAATCAGATTACAGATTCTATATTTTCCAGTAACCATGTTACTGACCTTCAGTAATCAGGTTACAGATTCCATATTTTCCAGTAACCATGTTACTGACCCTCAATAATCGATTACTGACCCCCAGTAACCATGGTTACTGACCCCCAGTAATCCAGGCATGAAGTTGCAAAACTTTAATCACCAAACATCCACATTATCCCAGAAATTGAAATTTAATTACCAAACATCCATTTTAATCACCAAACTTCCAAATTTGGGAAACTCGAATCTATGAAATTGAAATTGCGGAAGCATAGAATCTCAGAAGCACACAGCCACAAAAACATGACCATGGCTGCGTATTACTGATCCCCAGTAATAGTATTACTGACCCTCAGTAATAGTTTTACTGATTAGGGTAAATGTTAAAGAAGAATAGCTAAAACATGTGCCGACTCCATTTTCTACCCTCACCTCCCCTCCCATGCATAGCCTTGCATTTTCAATCGCGTCTTCAACTCCAACCATTATAATAAACTATAATCAAACCTAGTCTCTCTTCCTCTTAATCACGAAACCCTAGATCGCCCATCGAACACCTAATCCCGGATGTGCTGGGCTGGGCTTTCATTCCCTGATCGAATTGAACGTCATATCCAACAACCACGTTCAATTCCCGACTTGCGAATTTGCTGGGCTGAGGGTTGTGTCGTCGGCGCTCGGCTGGGCTCGACATCAATGATGTGGGACTGTTGGGTCGACGTGGCGGAGGTCCGATTTGGGTTGAGCACAGGCAGTGGCTTCGATCTGGGCTCGATGTGGCGAGGTAACGGGTGCAGGTGTTGATCCGAGATCGGGAGGGGCTGCTGCGGCGGTGGAGGCCGAGTTGGTGGAGCAGATGAAGTTGGAGGTTATGGTTTCCGGCGGTGAGGTGGCGGTGGAGGAGAGGAGGAGGAGGGTGAGAGTAGTGAGGATCGGAGAGTGATTGAGAAAAGTGAAATCCTAGCTTGATATATATATATATATATATATATATATATATATGTATTTTTGTTAAGATTCATTGGAATGGGCAATAAACATTGAAATAGTCAATTTTTAACTCATTTTTGTACAAATGGTCATTATCCCTACAATTTAAACTAGCTAGACATTTGTCATTAGTGATCATGATATGATGGTTGACATTGGTTTCATTTAATTAATTTTTTTCTTTCTATTTTACATATTAACAGTTTTCCTTTGCAATATTATTTACTCAATAAACGATATTTATCAAATTGATATATGTAACAGGTTAATTAAGGTCATTTGGACGAAAGGCGGCTTGTGAGGATTTGAAGAAATAACTGAACAGTTGATTAGCACTGATCATGATTGATGGAGTTTAAGTGTGTATATATCATTTTATGTTTGCATGCACGATTGCACGTTAAGGATAAAGAGATTGAAAAGTTTCTAAGGCAAGCAAGCAAGGAAACTGATCATCAAGAATTCAAGATACATATTAAGTTGTTAACTAGCTAGCTAGAAGCGGATCGGAGTGTTGAAGTAGTACCCAAGTTTCTGCTGGAGAAGATCTGAACAGATTAATTAGCGTATTGGCTGCAAGGGAGAACATGTACATAGTCCAAGATAACTAGGATTCGAGAGTGATCCACCGACGCAGGGCATCAGGAACATGCAAAAATGAAGCAATATATAACCTGGTGATCGGGAACATTTTGAACACCAGCCATGTACTATTTCGAACTGGTATGTATGAATCATATACGTTCTTGTTTTACTCATGCAGTACGTATTAGACATCTTGATTCTCTCGTTTAATTGGTACGTACGTACGCGGTAGTTCCATGGGTAGCATGCATCATGTCAGTCCACAGCTTATGGTCATATATGATTATATGGGTGATATTCTTTCCAGTCGAGTAAGTCGTTAAATGGAGCAGACTCGATTACCAGTGAGTCAGTGCAAACTTATTGGCTAAATATTAAAGTTGCCTTCTGTTATTAGGGCTTCTTTTACTAGGATTGATAAGGTTAATTTCCTTCTTCCAGGATTGGGATTGATACAGTTTCCATCTTTTACTAGGGCTTCTTTTATATATGGCTAAAACCCTCCTGTAGAGTTTAGAAAGATCGATGGTGCTGAGACTCTACTTCGCACGCTGCAGCACCTCCACAGAAACCGTAGCCAACATAGAAGAACTCCTTGCTGAAATTCTTTTGCGTGTTCCAGCTACACCATTGCTCGGATCCGCTTTAAATGTGTCTCCAAACATTGGCTCTCACTTATCTCTATCCCCGACTGTTGTCACCGCCACACCCTTCAAAACCCAAACTCCTCCATCTCTGCTGTCTTTTGTGACAGATGCGTCGACTTTTCTTTTATCCCTTTTCCTCCTCATGGAGATCCTGGTGGATACGGTAACCATAATTCAGCTCGCTGGAATCCTCTTGAAAATATAATTGTACGATATTGCATAAATATAATTGTGATAAAGATTAACTCGTATTTAGAAATAAAACTCTTGAAAATAAACAACAAAGGTATGAATAGATACACAACCAATACCGAACGAATTTTCCAAGGTGGATTTGCAAAAGTCAAGTCGTGTGTGTCACACACTCTCCTTAAGACAACTACGCCGCCTCTACGGGTGCAAAAGGCCTCGTTGGCGCTCGTCTCCCAGGATACAATGACTAACAAATTCTTGGAGCTGCACTGCTACAAGAAAGTCTGCGAACCGGAAGTACCTCTTTCTATCACCAGAAAGTGAACAAGAACACAAGAGCAGAAGAGAGAGTTTGTGAGGAGAAGAGTTGATGCTTTTTGTTGGTGTGTCTAAGTAGGGAATAGGAGGCCCTTTATATAGTGTGAGGAATGCTATGAATAGAGGGAACTCAAAGGCCATGTAACAACACAAATTATGTGTTATAATGCTGGAAATTCAACAAGTTTTTCCAGCAACATGTGTTATAATACTGCTGGAATTTCAACAGGTTTTCCAGCAGCTGAAGAGTCCAAAAAGAATCCGGGCAGGGTGCAAAAAGAAGCCTGCGTTCTGGAGCCCAAATCGGTGTTGCATTCGTGCCCGCAGGTCGCGCGGACACACCCAAGTTTTTGGTGCTCCAAGCCGATATTTGCACCCCCCCCCTGCGCGTGAGAGTGTATAGTTTGTGTTAACACAACTATACCTCATAGGAGGATGATTCTATATAAGCCCTTGTTTCTGCCTAAACCCGGGGGTCTTGGTAGATACTTGATGAATCCGACTCGATCTCCTGCAATCCTGCTTACTAAGGGGAATACCGGGCGGGCCGGCCTTCACCTCTCCGATGCTTAAGTTAGTATAGTTGGAATATATATAACCTGGGCACGTATGTAAGCAGGGAGGGAGACAAGTTACCTATTTATGGCGTTAGTCGAGGCCCATATATAGGTGGTTGAGGGTGAGGGCTGGCCTTACCCTTCGATGTGGGACTGGTTCCCTTCTGTTTGGATATTCTGGCGCCCTCTTTGGCAGGCAGGCGCCCCTGGTCCCAGGACCCTTGGAGGCAGGATAGACCGCTGGGCCCCGAGGCCTGGTGCTGGTGCTCCGATCCTGAGTCCTGGGCCGGGCCCTGGCGTACTTGCCGCGGGTCTGTGGGCTTGCTGTAGCCCCTCTGTGGCTACTGTCAACAAGTCCCCCAAGTTCCCGGTCAAGTGCAATCTTGAATGGGGACTTATCTGTCTTGCTCTTGTCCCGCAGACCCGCGGGGTTACCAACCTACAGGTCCCCAGTCCCCCAAGTCCGCGTTAAAGATTGGGCGTGACCGAGGTGAGTACCTGTTACCGATGGCAAGAAATAATTTATAAGCATGTTGGGTGATGTAAAACAGGATTGTGCTCGAGTGTTAGAGCATGGAACGGGGTGGAAACCCGAAAAATGCATGAGATGATGCCATGCGATAGATGGTGCATGGAATGATGGTGATGAGGCGTTGAAATCCGCCATGCGAGAGATTTAATGCATGGAATGATGGTGATGAGGCGTTGAAATCCGCCATGCAAGAGGTTAATGCACGGAATTCTGATTGGGTCTGCTGCCCTTCGGAGCTCACTGGTCCCGCACTGGGCATCCTGCCAAATCAGAACGGAGCGGTGCAAACTGGGCCAGAACCGGTTGTTCTGCCAAATTAGAACGGAGCGGTGCCAACATTTGCTAGTTCTTCTCAGCTTTGTGTTTAAATAAGCGATGAGGTAGATGTGCAGGTTTGTTAGCCTGCGGGGAGACTTGTTCTGTGTTAGAGATACAATCTGCCCGGTGGGATGGTGTAGAGATAACGAGTCTCCCCCATGTGTTCCCAAAGGTATCGCAGTTCAGTGCGATGCAGGGTTTTTATCCTGCTGGACAGTATCGCGGTTCAATGCGACGCAGGGTTTTTATCCTGCTGGACAAGGGTACATGTGTTAGATGTAGACTCGCCCGGTTTGTAAAGCCCATGCGTTTGCCATGGAGGCGGGCGGACTCGACGGGTGACATGCCTATCGAAACGAGTCCCCCTGTGAAAAAAAGCCATGGGTCCGGATGTTTATGTTTCCGGAAAGTACTCTCAACCTGGTGGGACATGGTGGAATCGATGAGGTGGGCCTCGCCCGGGCGTTCTGCCATATCGGTGCGAGGTGGAGTTCATGGGGGCTCGACGGGCGTTCTGCCAAATTAGAACGAGTCCCGGGTGAACTTGCAGACCGGACCTCGATCGGGCGTCCTGCCATATCGAAACGAAGTCGTTGGTGTAAGTGCGGGGGAAGATGCCATGGAGCCGGTTGAATGATCATAATCCATGGACTGCCATGGTACCGGGCGGGACTCGCGCGGGCAACATGCCATATCGGTGCGAGGTCCTGCTCAAACCCGGATAGATGCTCTTGAAGCGGTTTGGATCAGTATAACTGGTGAGAGGTCTTCCTAAGCGGTTTGAATTGCAATGATGATGGCGTGCAACCGTGGAATCTGGGGAAGCGTAGGGGAGTGTGACTCCCTGGCTCCTGCTCCTACCTTCCTGTCGCCAGCGTGTGGGACAGGTGGCTGACATGCATTTAAGGAGGGAGTCCATCAGTCCCGTCAGTTATGATGGCGTGGGCAGTTTTACCAATGCTGGGACACGTGTCGTCAGGGGACGGTTTTGTGATGGAGGGCCTGGATTCGCAGGCGTTTGATTTGTTCTGATTGCGTTTTTTGGGGGGATTTCTAAATGCCTAGGGCACC